>RXID01014292.1:0-600000 GCA_005019695.1 Trichopus zeylanicus subsp. travancoricus | reverse complement strand
AAATTGACTCAGAAATTTTACTAGGTGAAAATAGAAGAAAATGACTTCAACTCAAAAGAGCAGGCAGGTATCATGCTCATGCAGACTAGATAGTGAAATTATTGAAATACTCACGATATTATGTGATCCATAAGAAGCCAAAACACCACCAAGGTACGGATCTGCACAAGGGTATGGAATGCAGGCCTGAGAAGAACACTAGGAACACTATTAGAAGAAATGCCCAAAGACTTTGAAATATGCATGATTAGTTTACACCATAACCACAGAGGATGGCATTTTGAATGTGATATGGACTTACAAAAGATTGATTATAATCAAGTTTTGGCGATGTAAAGACAACTTGTGGAGTCACCATGGACAAAGCTGAGACAGGAGCCTTAACCTGGTTATAGTTGTTACTGTTGGCTGCACAAAATAAGCCTTAATCCCATAAGATGGTTCTACAAAGGAAGAGAAGATGCAAATACACTAAATAAAAAGGTCAGATATGATCCAGAAGAACATAATATCTTGTCCAATTAGACTGTATTAAGGAACAGTTTTCTATGTTGCTGGAACATCTACAAAGGAATTATTTTCGCACTTATCACTAAAAGAACTAAATCACATAAGTAAGTTGCAAGTGAAGTTTCAACAAGAGAATAACCACCAAAACATCAGGTTTACTACATTTCCTATGAACAGCAGACTCTGACTTGCATCCCTGACATGGAGTCAAATGGAAAATTTTTGAAAGAATGCATTCTTCCAAGGACCATATTTCATTAGAACAATAATATACAAGCTAACTCAATAAGAATGTTCATTTAATATTTGTAATAAAAGCTAAGCCTAATTAAGGTCTCACAGGTAAAGTTTATACTTGTAAGGGGTTAGAGAAAATAGGTGATCAATTTAATTGTTGCTAAGCAACAGAAGCAGCTAGCATAGGATTACCTTCAACATTTCATTCATCTTATTCTGGCAACTGATAACAAGATGACTTGAGAATAATATAATAAAGTCATTCACAGAAGATCTTTAGTCAAAAAAGAAGGAAATGAATAGGCTAGCAATACCCACAAGATCACATCCCAAGGTTAAACATCAAAGGCTGGTCCAGTCAGATGCATTGAGCATGTAGAACAATAAACGATGTACTACATCTGCTATTATGATTTCATCAATTACAGCACATAACAATGAGTAGTAAAATATTTTTTTCACACTAAAAGTTTTCACATCAGCTGAAAATCAACTGACTGCTTCATGAACTACCACAGCTGACACCAAGAAATACAATTCAATTTTTAAGCTCTCATCTGAAGAGAACTACGTCTTCCTTTCGCTAGCCAGCTTAAAGGTAGCATCTCAACTATCCCATGGTTCATAGATCAACTTAATTTTAACAAAACCATGATTAGTTTAAAAAATATTCATCTGACACCCTTGATGACATAAAATCAATTAAACAAATTGTTGAATAGAGTACATTACTGTCATTTGACCGAGAAAAGATGCAGTTTGAATTTAAAACTAACCCGATCTTTCTGAGAAGATGAATTGTAAACAACAGCACATGGAAAATAGAAACTCAAATGATGATTCTCAGATATTCTGCAGATACTTCACCTCAGCAAAAAGGAAAACAAGAGAATGAACTTGTTGATAAAAATTAAAAAGTACACCCTCAAGGTCCCAATATTGAAATGCATAATGGTTGTCACATTGACGGTCTAAACAATGGACTTAAAAAATGATATCATAAATTTAGATAAATTCATGGATGTGGCATTGCTCTTTATATCATAGCATGCAAGTTTAGAATGGTGTCAGCAGTCACTCGGATACATGTGAAACATAGACCAGCATACAGAAATAGGAGGTCTTGTTACTTATTGACCAACACAGATATAAGGCTATCGTCACTAAAGCTAAAGGACTAAAGCTCAGCACTTCAATTATTGTATAAAGTCCTGGGACATTAATGCTTCATTTTCTTTATCTCAGAACAATCCCCGTACTAAAAATTGATTTTCATTATTCTCATTTCAATTATTTCTGATCATATTAGTTAGTCTTTTTCCCCCCTTTTTCTTCAGAACAATCTTCAAATGTAAAACTAAGCAAGCGCAATCTTCTGTGAATAAATCAGACTCTACCAACAAGATAACCAGTTGAAGCCAAGTACTAATGAAAAATCAGTACTCAGAATGAAATCATGAAGGAATATCCAAACTTTATTCATTAATTTAAAGTTGATTCATAGTCATTTTCTTCTATGCCTGAGAAAAATGAAATTCTTGAGGTTATAAATAACATGTTATTATGCAGATAGATTTTATTTATGCTAGAACAACTCTGTTACACAATGAGCATTTTTAATAATAGCATTCAACGGAAACATTAACAACGAAATATAATTCATAAAGGAAGGACAGGAATAGCATGAAACGATCAAACTATCTTAGAATTTACAAGTAGTACACATCACTATTATTTTGAAAATTGTAAGATTTGTCAAAAAAGGCAGGTGCATCTGAATAAGAACAGCAAAAGAATCTACAATCAAGACAAATAGACGAGGATACTAACTGAAAGAAATCCTGGTTGAATTAAGGAATTAAATCAGGATAAAGGGTTTTTTTAGTTGAAAAATACGATAAAGGTTACAAATAGTTCATGCAACATCAATTTGAAAAAAATACAAGATTTGTCAAAAGAAAGACATTTTAAACAAAGAACAACTAAGGACTCTACAAACAAAACAACATGTCATAGAAATTTGTGTTTTTACCAGATTGTGTTGCAACTAATTGCTGGAGACACTCTTTCGTAGCCACAGGCACTTCTTGATGGGATGGATCAGTTGATTGAGTAGATGAGGAGTCTTGATCTGGCAAACAATGTCCCAAACGCTTTATCTGACTACCATATTGTGCCATTGAATCCACTCACTTGTTATTAGGATATGAAAACAGATGACTCTGCAGATCAATTGAATTCCACTTCAATGGGCAGTCATTTATAGCAGTTGATTTTCAAATTCTGAACTGCTCTGAACTGTTCACCAAGCCTTTGTTGCTGATAGTCTGTAAAATTAAGAACTTCAGATTCTGGAACCATAAGAACGCTAAATGCTCAATGCAAACTATAAACCAGTAGAAATGTGCACAAGGGGAAAATTTATCACATTATCATACAAAGAATTAATTCATGCATCCAATAACCTCCTTTTTTATGGGCACCATGCCTTTGCAAAGCTGAGATTTTGATGATTTAAACCTAAAAAACAGGTAACGCCAGTTGCAAGATGCACAGGCTTAATGTGTACCTTTTAATCAGCTGTAAAGCCCCAGGCACCACCACCCCAACCCAAGCAGTACATATTCACCGATTAACAAAATCCCTTTCATAAAAACAAAAACATCCTAGTGTTATCTCCATAGTTTAAATCGTGTGCATGCATCAGTTCGAAAAAGTGTTGTTTTCAGTCGACACAGAAAGAAAATTACATTCGATTCAAAAGCTGCTCGTGCTGTAAATAAACTACAAACTTGATTATTCACAGGAAATTGACCAAAAGATTCCATCTTTTGTGAACCTAGAACAGAAAATCCAGTCTGAAATCAGTTTATATACATTTCCCATAGCAAAGAAACCAAATCTATCGCTTCCAGAAATTAAAATGTCAAAAACCACATCGATAAACCAGAACAGTGTTAAAGATTTCTGTCGCCGCCAATACATGAAAAGAGAGTTTTAAAACCTCCGCCAGAAAAGCCACTCAATCTATAGCATATTAGGCTAACCGAATCCTACAAACGCCAACAAAAAACAAATTAAAAAATCACCAAATTTCACCATCTCACAGCTGAAACCGTCACAATCTAACAAAAACAACCAAAAAAGCAAGCTGTCCAGAGGAATCTCCAAATTCGAAGTTTCCAGCTCGCACAAAATGCAACATCAAAAACGCAGTATTTTCATCCACAGCTCGGATCAACAAATAAACCACTCCACTCATCCAAAACCCCAAAAAATACAAAAAAAAAAAAAAGTCCCGAAAACAACTCAAAGCAGTCCCACCAACACTACAAACGCATAAAAATCAAAACATTGAAGCCTAGAAACCCCAAAAACGATGGAAAGCAAGAGATTTAACAAATTAAAGAGTGGAAAGAAAAGACCTTTCGGATTGCGGAAGCATGTCCCCTCGCTCGAAACCTTTGGCTTCTCCTGCTTCCCTTCTCCTTCTCTTTCTATATACCAAGCTCTGTTCTCTCTCCCTGTCTCTCTCTCTCGACAATGGAAAATGGAGATTAAAAAACTGCAAAAATTGGGATTTTTTATATTTCACGCCAACCCATTCACGCCAGTGACGCCACTAGAAATTTATTTGTTTTTTGGTTTTTTAAGTAATTTAATTGACGTGGTTTTTGCATTAACCCACCTTTATTTCATTATTTACATGACGTGAATTGAACCCTGGGTTCTGCTTGCAAAACCCTACCTTTTGGTTTTAATTTCAAGCCAAAAAACCCAAATTTATTTCATTTTAACTAAGAGAAAGAGAGCTATTTATTCATTCGAAAATCCAAAAGAATGAGTGTTTATGTATTAAATTTATTAAAAATAAGAGATTTGGGTTTTTCGTACCTAAAATCAAAACCCACAAAAATAGAAGATATTCCAATGGCTTTTGTCAGATCGATCAAATAATGCAAGTGGTTTTTTGTAAATTTTCAAAAATTGGCGGCTTTGTGAAATAAAACAGTAAGTAAGGTGGTTTTATACAAAACGCATTTCCAATATTAACTAATGGCACTTACTTTCTCTCTCATGGAAGCGCCCTCTTCTCCCTCTCTAGTTTCTCCGTCTTTCCAGGTGTCATCATTTTTTTTTTTCAGTTTGTTTTATTAGCATTAATTGGTATTTATTTTGTTTGGTGATTACCCATGAGTTTGTTTTATTATTATTAGTGATGCCACCTTTCTGCGACAAATGCTTCCCGGGCTATCGGGTTCGGGTTTGAAAGGGAGCCAGAATCAACCTTGCAGATTGCTCCCTGAAATTTTCAGTATTTGCACATTCAGGGGTACACTTGACCTACTTCTGCGTATGCATAACCTTATTTTCATCTTTATGAGCCAGTGTAGTTGTTTAGGGAGGAATGCAAACTATTGAAACAAGCCTCTCAGAAAAAGTCAAGAATAAAATTTTATCATTTCATTTTGCCGTCGTAACAAAAATTATACAATTATTATTTAAAAATAATTTGCTAAAAAGCCTAACCAGATGTTCTTTGTCAAATCAATATGATAAAATGTCAGAATTTTACCTACATAGTTTTCTCCAATAGGCCTATTTGATTGCGCTGCGTTCCTTCTGAAACGCTGAACTCATTGCTATTAGAAATGTGGACAGCTGCGTACCCATTTGCAATATGTAAAAAGAAAGGGAGGTATTTGCAAAAAACCAAAACAAATTGATTTTTTTTGTTCTTTCAAAAACCAACAAACAGAAGGACCAATGCCATACATTAACAACAACAACAGCATCAAAGAGATTGGGTGACATCACGGAGGAAAAAAGAAATTAACAATTACATTAAGAGCCAGGGCCCAATCAGACTCTTCTAAGCTTTCACTTACCATAATTTTAAGCAAGTAAAAAGGAAAACAATGTCTAAGAAACCATTTGTGATTTTTGTTATTTGTGAAAAATGACCACAAAAAATATTTTGAGTAAACTCCTACATTTTTATTACCAATGAAGTTCGTCCAATTATGTCAAAAATATTTAGTAGATAATGACACTAGAGAAATTTATTAAATAATATTATTTTATCATAAAATAAATAATTGAGATATATATTAACTTTTATTAGGAATCAATTATGGAGTACATCTAATATATATATATATATATATAAATTTTAAATCCTAAATCTTTTAAATCTTAAATTTATATTCAGAGTATACTAATTTTTAAATAAATTTAACGATTTAAAATTTGATAGAATTAAGGTTAATATCTTATCGATAAGATTTTATATCTTTTATATATTATATATATATATATTATATATATATATATATAATATATATATCTACTCTATATACATATGACCATCTTCAATAAAAATATCAATAGATTTTGTTAATAAATCAAGTTCTTAATTAGTAAACTGATTTGTACTTTAATTATTTCCTCGATACTTGTATGAGGTCAACTCAGACACAAATGAATAAGACAAGAGATAAAAGGTATTGTTAAAAATAATTTTTTACCAAAATTATTAAAACTTGCATTATACAAAAATTTAATTAGAATAATTATGCAAGTGAAACTTCGCTAGAAGATGTGGTCCCAAAATATCTATAATAGTATCCACTAGCAGGTTTTCTGATAACAGATTTTTCTGATAATGTTCTTAAGAGAAAACATAAATAAAGATCTATTTACCAAATAAAATTGTAATTGTTGTGTCAATTTGAAAATAACACAAAACACATGTGGATTATTGCAAAAAATGAAGTCGAAAGAGCCAGGTTTGGATTTACACTGGATCCGACCCGTTTGGGTCAAATCCACCACTAAGACAGCAGAATTTTGTCCGGTAGTGGAGTTGGATAATATCAAACACGTAATATTCCAAAATATAAAGGGCTAAATTGTGTCCTTAGCCAACAGGGTGTGGTTTTGTAGGCATCCGTAGGCTATGTCTTGTGAAAAGTAGACCCAGGTCAATCGATTCCACACGTCATGTTTAGTGCTAGCTTCCACTGAAGTGTCAAATGACAATAATAACCTTAACTCTATTGCGAGTTTTACTCTAGTCAATGCATGTGTATGGTGGGTAATATTGTCATTTCACCATCGTGCCTATCACTTAACCAAAAGAAAGATAATGTTGTGATTTTGAATAATTTTTGTATGTTAAATTAATTAATATTTGTGGTATGATTGTATGCTTTTACTGTTATGAACGCAGTGAGATGATGTCAGCCAAGGGGTTTTGCAAGAAAAGTCAACATGTAATCATTTCAATTTGAGAGGGTGTTTGCAATTTCAACAAATCCAAAGGGTATGCTAGAAAACTAACAAAACTGGCACTCAATAATATATTGTCGTCTCAAACATCCATGTATTTCTCTACTTACAAATACATAATTATCTACTAAAAAAATAATTAGATGTAAAGTCATCGCTTTGCCATTTGGCCATCTTTAAAGGATTCTAGCACTTGGAACTAGAGACAGAGCATAGCATGTGGTTCCATACTAAGTATTTTTCTAGTTATTCTACTAAGTAAAATAATCACATTAAGCATGCATAACTAATTCCAAAATGAAGCAATCCAACTGCCAAGCAACCTGGAAACACTATCTTGTCCACTGATCCTAATCACCTCCATTGGTGTGCTTTGCCCACTATAAACATTGATTAGTCTAAATTAATATTTTCCCAAACAAATCATTTAGCTATAAGTCAATAATATACTTCACCTTATTAGATTCCAAACATGATGACATGCTTATTAAACTTGCTTCATAGATTTAGCTTAGGAGGGCACATACAATGTTTAATTGTTGTTTTCAATTGTCTCTTGGTTTCAAAGCCTTTCTCCATATATAAAAGAGACAAAAAAACAAATGAATCAGACATTTTGATGCTAAGCTAATCTCAATAGAAATAATTTTCTTTGAATAATGTAAGGGATAATGATATGCAGGTTATGATTCTTGAAATCTTTGTGTCCATCCATCCAAATGGAGTAAAAGCATAGGTTGCTATTTGTTTGAAATGTGACTCAACAATTGACTCTATAAAATTTTATTGTTATTTTTAGATGAAGGATTATAAAAATCGGTAAAAAGTTTTTTTATCTCGTTAGAATTTGAAATTATTGAAATTGGAAAGTCATAAAATTTTAAATACATGAATTTCCAAATTAAAACTTAAAAGTATTTTTATAATTTTCAAAACTTAGATTTTTAGCATATAATATTTTAGTGCCCTATTTGCAATTAGTATAAAAAGGTTAAAAAATAAATTTTAGAATCCAACAGAGCACTAAAGTCCTTAACTTCAAAGTCTCACTAAATTGGCTGGATTTTTTCTTGAGCTAATGTGATGAAATTTAAAAGTTCATCCTATTAAATGCTAGATTTTCATATTTTAGAGATTTCAAAACTCTTAAAATTTAAAAATCTAACAAAATAAACATATCTTGAGATGATAAAAATATTATTGCATAAGTATTCTAAATCTCATTGCAAATTTTCCTCTTTAAAAAAAGAAAAATTATTGATAAACTTTTAAAAATTTTCAAATTTTGTGATCAGCCTTTTCAATTTTTTAAAGTCCTCCATATTTAAATTAATCTTTTTTAAACCCCTTGATGCAATTATTGGTGTTAGCTGGGGTGTAAAATGACTATTATATATTCAATAACTCGTCATATTTCTTTACTGACTATCTCTCTCACTCACAATTTGCAATCACCCGATCCCTCCATCTATTATCTCTCTCACTCAAAATTTGCAACAGCCGCTAATATTTTCATGCTTCACACACTTGTCTTAACTTTGCCGCTCTTCTTTTTCTTCTCACACCTATTACATTTTAAAAAATGACCCTACCACTATGCTTTACTTTTGTCTTGTTGTCACAACCCCAACCATTGCGTCTCTCCATCATGACCTTACTATTGTGCTTGTGCCTCGTTGTCACAATCTTGTCGGCACCATTACTCAATCCCTCCTTTATTTTGCATTTTCTATGACAAAGTAAATATAAGATGAGATATTGTAAAATTGTGTTTGAATTTTACAATTATTTGAATTATTGATCGGTTAGGATTTATAAATTGCGTACTTTTCAGTCAATGGGTAATTATCCATATTTTATTGTTAGTTTGGATTGGACGAAGATATTCTTTCTAGCCCATTGAAATTCTTCATCTTGAATGATTTGGTTGAAATGTGATATTTATATATTTATAGAGATGATTATAAATGGATGAAAGCATTTATTTCATTGAAGTATAATGTTTATATATTGAAATAAATGAATATATGTGCATGTGAGTGTTTAGTATTTGGTCGAAGGGTTTATTTACTTACCATTTGTATCCACTGTCCTGTGTTAGATCGAAAATGCCCAATAAGAATTTGATTGAACATCAATATTGGCTCTCCACCTTAAGATTAGAGTTGAAAAAATTACTTGAATATGATTGATAACTACTGACGACTCCTTAATACAAACATATATATATATATAGTTGTGTTTATATATTTATATATGCACATATTTATTCATATATGCATAAATGTGTCTATATGTGTATATTAATATTTATATATATGTAGATGCCATTGTATATACACAAATATATTTATATATAAGTATTTATATATGAGTAGAGAGGTTGACATATACACAAATGTGTTCATATATGAGTATAAGTGTTTATATTCTAGTAGAGTGTTTATTTACAAGTAGATATGTTTACATAATATGCATGTTGATATATGATTTTTTTTTTATTCACTTAGGCCATGTGTATGGCAGATGGCAAACTCAGTTATAACGCAACTCGATCTCCACAAGCACCTTTCAAGAGGATTCATGAGTGTAGATATTATCAACAATTATGTTCACATATTGCGATAGAGAGTGAAGTCGAAACAAAAAATATTTACCTTTCCTCCACTTTTATGTTTCCAACTATATTTGGAACATCCACTATGAACATGCCCCTGAGGGTGGTGTAAAATTTGTTTTGACTAAAACTTCATAATGGATATGAAAATGGTCTTTATATTCATCATTTGACACAACCATTGATATTTTCTAGTGACAAATTATAAAAATGAAGAATATAAATAGTATTTCTTTCTAAAAAGTGGCAAATATAATGTTGTCATTAGATAAGCAGTACAACATACACTTCTAACATATTTTCATTATTTCATTCCAATTTAAATATACAAATATATATTGCTATGCATTAATCTTATATAATTTTGTAATATTTTAATTTTGAGAAATACTTGTTCAAATGCAATAGACGCGATGGCCGTGCAATATTTGATATCATTAATGCCAATAATTGTCCCTATTAAAATTCAACGTATGTCTTTCTTACAAATACACATTATGTTATTTATATGTGATAATTTTTGTTTACAATATTTATGTGATTGATAATTATTAAAATATCTCATGGTTTTTCAACCCATTTTAATTATGCTACTTATGTATTTCGATTTATTGAACTTCAAATAAAAGAGAAAACTATTGCCATCGAGGAAAATAAGATTTTTAAACTATACTACAAGTTTGTCACAAATCATCATTGTTGGAATACAATAACCTATTTAGATATTTTAATTTATTGACTCGGACTAATTTTGCATTGGTATTGATTATTCTTTGTGTATAAGTTTTCTAATGCATCTTATATATGTTTATTCTAATATATAAATAGATCTCTCTATATATAAATATAAATTATTATATATAAATAAATCTCACAAATTATAAGCATATATCCCTATGTATAGACAACTATCTCCATATATAAATAAAACTTCCCATATAAATAAGACTCCCCATAAAAAAATAGATCTCTCAATCTATAAATAAAACTCTATATATATAAATAGATCTCCCCATGTGTAAATAGATCTCATGTATAAAGAGAGACCCCAATTTATAAATAGAAGTCTCAATCTACAAACAGAACCTCTAATGTATAAACACATCTCCCATAATATAAACAACACTCAAGCTGTTTAAACAGAATCTCCTAAATATAAATATAACTCCTAATACATAAATATATCGTGTGAAATGTAAACATATCTTTAATACGTCAATAAAAGTATCAAATACATAAGTAGAACATAGAATATATTAACTAAAAATAAGCTATTTACTAATAATTGTGATGCATAATCAAGATATTAATTTATAATGATCGCATTACAAGCCTCACAGTTATGGTCAACTCCTTGCATTGTCCACATTATAGGGGTCTTACTTCAAGAGCGTAGACTTAATTTGCATCATTTTTAGCCTCTTGGGCCTCGTTTTAGTTATTGATAGATACATCCTCAATTCCTTTTCACATAAGATTCTCATATAATTTTCTATAGTTATTCATAGTGAAGTAATTATTAATGAAGGAGTTAACAATGTCGTTAGCTAATAATATGACAACACATCCATATTTGCAAGGTAATTTACTACTCTACCAAATACCATAGGAATATGTGTAGTCACTCGGTCAACAGAGTTTGTATCCCTCCCAATCACCTCAAAATGATCGTCATTTGCATGAACAACCTTCAAATCGTAGGTATCTTCAATTTTCTTCAAAAGGTGAAGCTCCATATTTGGACAAATATAACCACCAAATTACACTTCTTTCTCTCAATGTTCATACATTTGAGTCATCATATTATGCCTATAAAAATTAGAATAAACCACATAAAATCCTTGAATATTAGATAACTCAAATTAAACTAATATCTTAACCTTATCTAGTTAACTATATTGGCCACTAGGAGATGTTGGGCTTCTTTTATCAGAGAATTTAATGACTTTGCAATATTGGAGTACATTTCACCCCAATTGATTATACCAATTTATATATCAAAATTTTTCTACATCCAATGATATGCATTCACAAATGTAGAGTACAACATGTTAAGAAATTCCATAAAGTCCTTCTCTATATATATGAATGTAATATTATTTATTATTGTCTAGCACACATCCTTTGTAGCCTTTAAGAGGTTTGACTTCACACTATGAAATATGACCTGCAAACAATGCAAAATAATATCCATGTAGAGATACTAGAAAAATTTGCTTAATTGCATAGACCTTTTGACCAATTTGATACAAATATAATTATTTTTTCATACCCTTCCAACTGAACAATACATAACTAAAATATTCAATGAATCATATTCAACTCATATCAGTTTTTATATCCGCTATTACAAAAATAATATTCAGGATAGCTACATATAATAAGAACAAGATATTAATAACAATTATATCAACACTTTCATAAAAAAAAAAGACTACTAAGATTTTATAAAATATATGACAAAACTTAGGTTATTGAAGGATCACCTTCATTCTTGTCCATTGCTATTATGCTCAATAAAATGCCACCATACTTGTGAAGAAGATGTGGGCCATCAAAAAATAGGAAATGTCTATAACCTTACTTAAACTCAACAATTGCACTAGAGAAACTGAAAAAGACTCATTTGAAATACTCTCCATTATTCTCAAACTTCACAATAATTCCTATATTAGTTTCATAAATACGTCATGGTACCTACCAAAAAAATATATAATGTAATATTTACTCCATACAATGATTTATATACTTTTTTCTTGTTACACCAAACTTGCTTATACTTCAATCGCACATCAAACTCATTTTATATATTATTCTTCATATTAAAAGCCCACAATCATCTCTTCAATGCCTTTGTATGTGTCCTAATCACTGCGAGCACACTACATGTAAGTACAAGAACATATGTCTTAATTTTAAATATAAAAAGATTACCTTTTTTAGTTACATGAATACGTCATTTGTAATTTTTATCCTTATATTGTACTCTATCACCCTACTTGGCTCATTTTTAACAAAGATATAATCGAAATTATGTTTAATTATATAATTCCTAACCTTGACCCTAAAATGATTTGCTTTCAAGAATTATTATCCAACACATTGCATAACATTGTCCGATGTGTTTATAATCAAAATTGTCATTTGTGACAATGAACCCTTATACCCTGTCAAATCTCATTCAGATAAAAAAAATTAAGAGTATTTGCTACTTTATTTAAACAAAAAATATATGCTTAATTTACAATAATAAATAAGTACTTTTAATCCAATATAAACAAATCTATAATTATTTCAACACATATATAAGTATTTCAACTCATGTATAATTATTTTGACATATATATAAAAATTTCAATTCATAAATAAATACTTTACTCATATGTAATCATTTCAATATATACATAATTATGTTACCCCATATGTAATACTTTACCCATATGTAATCATTTCAATATATACATAATTATGTTACCCCATATGTAACTATTCTAACCTATATATACATTTTTTTCACAAAAAAAATAATTTATTTCATATATAGCCATTTAAAATGCAATATCAACACCTCACCCGATATATAATCATATAAAAATATGTGCAATATAATACATGTAGTGCACAAAAATAATGAAGATTTCAAAAACTATCATACAAGATCCACACGAAAATAATTATATAATAAACTTCATAAAGGAAATAAGCATATGAGGAAATAGAGCAAATAATAGGCCAAAACTTTAATTTATCCATCAAAGTTTATAGACCTTGATATACTTTAAGTTGTATGTGTTGTCCTTTATTGTGGGGTTTATATTTTCAATATCGTCTTAGTTAAATTTTTTTTCAAAATATAATAAATGTCACATATACATTGAAAGTCAATGTTGCCATAGATCATTATAAGCATCTTTTACTCACATAAGATAACATATTTTACATTTACTAATGGTGAGGAAGCAAACAATTTAACTTACAGTAGGAAAATGAACAATGATTAAAAAAAATTAACCTTTTTGTGAAACCCAACTTGTGAATGAACAATCGTAGCTTGCAGCAAAATCCACCTTGAAACCTGTAGAAAACCCAACTTGCAGTTGACATACATCCTAAAACCTACAAAAAATCCAATAATGGTTGAAGGAATAATCCAACTTGTAATCAAAACCTACCCTGATATCCACATAAAATTCTCTAAAATTCTTTCTCTCTCTAGTCAATAGATGGACATAAATCCTAAAACAAGAACCATATTTGAAATACCACTATAAATGATACCAAATCTCAGTTGTAATGATGCCAAAATCCATCCAAAATTTCTTTTAGCTATAATGACACCATCACCTACTCTAATTCCTGCCCAAAAAATAGTATTGCATTTTCTTTTATCTTTCAGTTAAAGAGAAGGTGCATTAATGTGTGCAGGGGCAGTGAAGTAATTTTATTTCCCCTACGCACCTTCACATATGTTGAAAATTTTTTAGGGACTAAATGTACTAACCAAAGAGTAATGAAAGAGTTGAATGGTAAATTAAAAAAATTAAGGGGTTGATCACAAAATTTAAATATTTTTTAAAAATTATTAGTAATTTTTTCCCAAAAAAACATGAAATTGACTGATATCATGATGATACTAGATGGAATAGATATCTTTGTGGAAGAAGTCATATATAAATGACCAAATATCCTAATTTGATTTTGAGGAGATTCTATCTTAGGATTGATGAGTGATGTGAAATTAGACGTAAAATACATATGCAAATTATTAGATTAGAGGACCATATATTCAACTACTATTTATAGATCCAAAAGTTGAAGTTGGATTGAATTATATAACTTATTTTATAGATCTATCATGTAAATTAAGTAAGAGAGTTAGATATTAGATTGTATATATTAGCATTTATCATCTTATTTCTTTTTTTTCCTTTTAAAAGATTTTGTTAACTATATAAACTAAAGGCATCCTCTTTTCCACCTAGCCTCCTATATATATATATATATATATATATAACTTATTGCAATGGGTACCTTTTTATTTTTTATTTTCTTTTAAAGAAAGTACTTAACTATTAGGAATATCTTGTTATGAAGATTGACATGATCTTTTTCTACATAATATAATTGATATATACTCCTTAATTTATTGAAATTGAACAAAAAATATATCTTTCTTGTTCACAATTTTGAAGCTTTTTTTTTATTGTCATCATCAATTCCAAAATAATAATGGTAATTAAAAATAACTTACTAGAACTACAAAAGTGATGTCTTAGCTACAAGTGACGTGCTTATATTAGAAAATTTTCTTTTTGCATAAATACTAATATACTTGCTAAAGGACAATCAAGATTAAGAATGGAAGGGATTTAAAAGCTTTGGCTCATGTTAGAGGACACACAATAGAGAAGATGTATTGAGAAATGGATAGACTAGAGCCTAACTCTAATATAAATTGTTACTAGGATACTCTTGTCTTAAAATTTATTTAAAAATAATATGAAAAAACATCAATGTTGGTCTAAGTATTAAATTTTGGGACAATACATTGAGTGCATGTATGAAAGACATAGAAAAATGTGTAATCTAGTTACACACATATAGAAATAGTTATTTTATTATGCTCAATGCTATTAAATGAAAGCATTAGTGTTATCATTGCTATTGGAGAGCCTACCCCATAATTAATGGTGGTGGAAGGACTACAAAGGATAGAAGAGGATGCAATGCATAAAACTCAAGTCTTAGAGGTATTACCATAGATACGAATAAGAACACTTTGGTAATAGTCCTCTTTCATTTTTAATCAATGATTGTTATAACTTGGAATTATAACAACATAAGAAAACCTATACATGAAGGAATGCGAAAGCATTATTGAGATTATAAGAGCATCTATCTTTGCCCATAATTGGGTCCTAGTTGGATCATAATTAGGTCCTAGACTAACATACACCCAACAGTTTTTATAACAAAGAATTTATTGGTCGAGAAAGAAGTAAAACAAGAAAAATAAGATAAAATGTAAAAACTAGCAACTTAGGAAGTTCACAGTAAATAACACAGAGTAACTAATGTGTTTTAATTTTGAGACAGGTCAAAAACATCCACAATCCTAATTTATAATGGTATTAAAATAGGTACGCAGTATACGGTATGATATATCATGACTTGCAATGAGTTTTGTTAAACACGATATAATTATTATAGTACCCATCCATATAAGGACGACCCATATATATGGGTTGTACTCAACGACCCTCTTACAACCCATAGATTAGGCATATCCTGTAGCATAAATGAGTCATATCTAATATGATACAAGTTGCTCCAAAAATTCCTATTTGAACTGTAATAGCTCCACAAGGATCCAAGTTCTAATGGTTGGATTTGTTGGATTCACTCCAATGATCCAACTAGTACAAAAATTGGAATATCGCCCAATATTTTTTTAATTTAATTTGTAAATATAAAATATTATTTTAAAATTAGTAAAAAAATTAAGAAAAGGGTTATTCAAAAATTTTCAAAAATACCCCTTTCAATGACTATTTTGAAAGGGTATTTAGGATATTTTCTCCATTACAAAAATTTTATAAATAACTTCATATTATTTCATTTTCCACACTACAATCAACTACTTAATTCAAATGTTTTATACTCTTTCAACTTTGCAAACTCCAACTTCATCTTCGAGTCTTCCTCATGCCACTTCTTATTCTTGTTTAAATGATCTTCCACCAAGATTCTAAGCACCATTTGACCATTGATTGTCATATATGAAATCAATTTTTTTAAATTTTTCTGACAATTTTCTTGATTATTGCAAAGATCCTCTTTTAATCCTCATTTATCTTTTGAAGGTGAGTCTCAATTTCTAACCAAAGTCGAGATTAATGCCGACCAACCTTCTTCAAGTCAATCTCAATTTCGTTGAAAATTTAGAAGAAGAAGAACTAGGGATGTTTGGACATATAATGATATAGTAGTGATTGGAGGGATTGAGAAAGTCATTTGCAAGAAATGCAATGGTCTACTAGATATTGTAACCTTGCATAATGTCCACCATCTTTAAGGGCATGTTGAATCTCATGTAAAGAATGAGCATGACTTCACTCAAACTCAAGTTTCTTTTGGCAATGATTCTTCTTTTGCTTCACTTGCCACCCACAAAATTTTCAAAGAAAAGACAAGAGAGAAATTGATTAAGTATATTATTTGGGATGAACAACTTTTTTCTTCTGCAAAGTAGTTCAACATAGAAGAGCTACTCCAAGAGTTAAATGTACTCTTCCAAAAAGATATCTAGGATTAGTAGTAGGAGTGATGCGATAAAGAAGTTCGTCACAAAGAAAAATGAATTAATTGGAGTGTTGATTATGGTGTTTTTTTATATTTTAGTTATTGTTCATTATCTGAATGTTAAGAGTATTTAATTGTACCCTGAAGTGGGGGAACTCTCCACCTCACCCATAAACCATTTTGGTTGAGGTGACTTGCTCTAAACTAGGTGGAAGTTGCCACAACCAAGCAAAAGTTGGCAAGGATTTTTATTGTGTGGGCCCTGGTAGAAATTATGAATATGTCTTCTTATTCAGACTTGTGATTGATTTTAAATACTTATTATATAATATTACGAGTTATAATTAAAGTAAAACTTAGACTCAATACATAAGATTTAGGTGTGGTATAATGCTGAGATTGAACTAGAGAGAAATAGAGATAGAAGAATATAGAGAATAGAGAGAAGAGAAAGAGAGACTGTCAGCTCTCGTATGTGGGTCTTTTTAGTACTTCTCGGTGATCTCTCATGGTGGTTCCTTATGGTGTTCTCTTGGAGATTCTCTCTAAAAGTGGGGGCATTGTCGAAACTTGGTAAAAGAGTTTAGTTAGATAAAAAAGAGTACTATCTTTTTTATAGACTCTTGTAAAGCCTTTTAATAGTGAATCTCTTGCTCTCCCTATGGACGTAACTCGATTTTGGTGAACTACGTATATCACTATGTCTTTTCTTATTATTATTTTTTATCTTGTATTACTTCTCGTTTTTTGTATCATTTGAGAATAAGGTAATTTGTGAATCTTCTACTGTGAATTCCAACATCTTCTTCCTCCTTGTGTGCACTAGGGTTTTCTGTTGTTTGACCTTGTGCTTGCCTCTCCTTAGTGGCAATATGTGGCCCCATCCTTAGCTCCCCATGCTTCCTCTCACCATGGTCTCTCCTCATTGGCTAAGTGCTCCTAAAGCCCTTCCCCCCTCCCTAAGCTTCTTCTAACTACAATCTCTTTTTGGGACAACTTGTGCCACATCATTGACTCCTAGTGCTTTCTTTTGTTACGATTTCTCCTCACTAGCAAAGTACTCCTCAGAGCCCTTTCCCCTTCCCCTAGCCATGGCCTCTTCTTACTAATAATCTATGACCCTGCTTTAGGCTAGGATCTACAGCCTGTCCTTGCCAGCAAAGTGCTCCTTGGAGCCTCCTTTGTGGTTCTCTTCATTGCCTCTATCCTCACTAATGACCAACTATCTATGAGATTCTCTATAACTATAATATATCATTGATTTTGACTTCGAGGCATGCTTGTATGATTTTAGCTTATTGTATTTAGGCTCTATTTGGTTTAATAATTGGGCAATTTTTGGGATTAGGGTTGAATTCATGCTTGTGTGAGGTCATGTTGAATATATTGATAATGATAATCAAAGTTGTCAATCAAATCTAAAGAAATATGGGATTGCTTTGAGGTTTTATGATGATTTACATATATGAGAATGTGGTTCATTCTGTTGGCTTTAGTATTGACCCATTTAAGAAACATAATTAGGTTATGATGAACTTGAGATGCAAGGGCATCTGAAAGATGCTATTTTAGCGTAACCATGTTATGTATTACTTTGCCATGGTGGGGATTAAGCTCTAACTTATTCTTAATAGTGTGAAATTGATGCTCTTTGATGGTCTTCTTCTTTTCGTATTTGAATTTGATATCTTTTTCATGTATTACACCCCATATTTCTTGTAAGATCTTAATTATTTACGAATACTATCAATTGTCTAAGATCATGTATTACGAATACTATCAATTTATAATTTATGTTTTTACTACTATTATTACTATATATATATATATGCTTGAACTTAGAAAAGTGTAGACTTAGAGTTTGTATTCCTAATACTACTATTTGTATATGCGCATATGATAGCAATCATAGAGCTAAATATGAAATTGATTTTGTGGAATGCCCAGGTCGAGGGTTATGCTATTATGGTTGCTATTTGTAATGTGATCTACCATTTTCTTAAAATAAACTACTATAGGAAGATTACCTTCATGCTATAGGAATATTATTAGGAAGAACCATAAGAAAACTATTGTGCATGGTCTAGTTATGAATCTAGTTATATACTTATTATAGTCATGTGTATATTATTTAACATTTTACTTGTATTTGTAGGTGGATTATCTTTGTTGAGTTATTATTTTTATATAAATTATTTACTTCATGCAGCGGCTTGAATAATATAATATTATAGAACATATCATGGTCATAGGTTAGGTGTTTACACAATTTGGGATGAGTGTCATAAGCAGGTGAATAACTATTTAGAAAATTATTACAAGTCCTTTAAGATAAAAACTTCATTAGTGGAATCTCTTTTTGAGTACGAGATATGGATTGATTCATATGTGAGAGAAAAATAAAGACCCTCCTTAGAAGCAAAATAAAAATAACCAATCATTTTGCTTTATAATATGCTTTATATTTATCTTCTTTGTGTGTATAATATTATTTTACTAGTAC
Source organism: Trichopus zeylanicus subsp. travancoricus (assembly GCA_005019695.1). Taxonomy (NCBI): domain Eukaryota; kingdom Viridiplantae; phylum Streptophyta; class Magnoliopsida; order Dioscoreales; family Dioscoreaceae; genus Trichopus; species Trichopus zeylanicus. Next base: position 580,540 of record RXID01014292.1, on the reverse strand, counting down.
ATAAAAATATGAGGAATGTCTAATATTTCAAGTTGTGATTGTACTTCTAAAGCCATTATGCAAGTGGTAGATATTGAGTATATTGTTGATTATATCATTGTCATTTTTATTGTTATAATTTAAGTACAAATTATGTTTGTATACAAGATCTTTCCATACTTTAATTTAAGGATGATACCATTTTAATTTTTTCTAAACAATAAAATTATAAAAATATTATTGATTTTTATACTCAGCATTAAATTTTATACTTTTGTATTGGTCATTCACATGATAAATTTTATTTTAAAATAAATTTATAGACATAACAGAAATATAATTCACAAATTATATGTTATTAATATGTAGGGTAATCCACTTATGGCCATCATGCTCTCACTTGACAAAAAATCAAAAATGAAACAAAAACTGATCTCACCAAGCTCGAAAATTTTTCCAAAAAATTATCAAAATAAATACTAAAAGTATCGAACAAGAGAATTTTACATTTTTGAAAAATACAATCAAATAATGAAACTAAAAAATTTTCACAATTCTCTCACTTCCATTGAATCTATGAAAATCCCATAATCCCAACTTCAGCCACTTCAGGCAAACAAATCACCCATATTATATCATAACTATTATTGTAACCATAAGAGATTAATAGGATAAAGATATTATATGGATAAGAAAAAGGAGTAAGGCATATTTATTTTAATATTTTAGGATTTAGATTTATCTATAATTTATTTGAAAATTTGGGAATAACCAAAAACATATGTACTTGATTTACATGCATTAGAGGAGGAATTGTCGGAGTTGGATAAAGGAACTGTCAACGAGGGAGAAGACTTTGGGTTGTGACAAGGCCAATCATAAATTGAGATAGGTGACTTTTGAATGACACTAAATCCTTGAATTGTTAATGCTTCTCCTTGATATTCCTTGATTTTTACTTCTTTACATAAAATTATGGATGATAATTTTATGGATAAATACTAGTACGTGTATAGGCTAACAATTTCATCAAAACTTAGGATAGAAGCTAATTCTCAATAATTAGAAAACTTGTATTGAAATTTGTTGAGAATTAAGGACCTAATTGTTAAGATATCATAAGAAAAAGACCTATATGCATTGAATAACTGAGATTAAGGACCTAAATAAAATTAAAAATTTAGAAGGGCTTTTGAGCAAAATGTCCATGTTCTTTCTCCTCCATCACATGCCCCTGAGTAGCAATGACACTCCTGATGGAGGAGGGGTTCGGTGGTGGCTAGTGCAGCAATGAAGGTCAGCTAGCCGTAATGGGTGTGTGGCATGCAAAGTGACTGTGGCAATATTACAGAGTGACCATAATAGAGAGGCGTGGAGTGTGAAGTAGCATGACGGTGGCATGGTGTGATCGTGATCGTGCAATGTAGCACGCAGTAGTCGAGGCATGAGGCTCAGCTCATAGCTCAGCAACATGGCATAGCGATTGGTGGTGCGGCGGCGGCGGTTGGCGGCAATCGACTCATTGGTGGCGATGCAACTAACATTAGGGTTGGGTGTGAGATGGAGAGGAGGAAGAAGTAGGTTTTGGGATTGATTTTGGTTGAAATTTTTAGTTGGGGAATGGACAAGTTGGTTTAGGTTTAATTTAGTTTTGGATTGGGTTTAATTGATTTTAGTTGGATAAAATTGATTGTGATTATAGTTTTGATTTTATGTTTAATGTGATTCTAATTTTGATTTTATCAGAGGTATTTTTACAAAATAGTAGATAAATTAATTTATGATAACAAGGATGCTCTTCTATAAAAATAACAAAAAAAATGTTATTTACTTCCAAAGGCAAGAATAATAATTTTTTAAATTATAGGGAGTTGAGTGTAAATTGAAATACTAAAAAAAAGTTTCATTGGGTTGGATAGGAATCTGAATAATGTCAAAGGAATTTTGTAAAATGCCAAAGTAGAAAATAATTAAATAATAAATTATTGTTAACATAATTTGATTAATTATATTTCAGAATGTTATTTACATAATAAATTTTTATTTTTTGCATAGTTTTATTATTTGAACTCGAAATTTAATAATTCAGGATTTATTGGATTTTTCTTTTTGAGTAAAATTTATTTATAAGCTTGAAACACTTGAAATTAGTCTTCTATTATTTTAATTTTGATCAAATAGTTTTCTTGGGTGTTGTAATATTTCTTTAGTTGCTTTTCATAGTTGATGATAGTTGTCGAGAGAACGATTTTAGTTGATTTATATAATATCACCCAATCCCTAGTGGTAGTAAGCTAGTATTGGTGACTATGATTTTCTTATGAGATTAGCTGGATCACTAGATGTGGTGGTCACTGGCATCTGATTGTGTAGGAGATATGTTCACTGTAGTGGATGGACACCACTCACCATTTGTTGGGAATACAAGTGGATACAACTCTCGAATGATTTTGAGAGCACGTCCACTTTGAAATGATTGTTTTCCCAGAATGATTCATTGTCATGTATTTCTCCCTGAATAAATGGTTGGTTATTAATTATTAGTTGTTCTGATGATGTTGATATGCATTCTCTATTGATTGTTGGCTATTGGTGATTTGATAGTGTTTATAATCTTTTTTCTATTGGTATTTCTTTTAAGGTCATGATTTTTCTAGTTATATTATTATTCTTTTCTTGACTATTATTGTTTGCTCTATAAGTTTAATATATCCTTTGGATTGAGGGTGAAGATTCATCTGCTGAGTATATTAACATGCTTATGAGATTATTGTTTACTTTTTTTATGTGTAAGTGTAGGTGACTGATCAACGTTAGAGGACAACGTTGTATTGGGATGAGGAGAAGAACATTTTTCAAGAGTAAGTTTGGTTTTCTACAAGAGGTATGAGTTGTAATAAGGATTATTTTTATAGTGGATATTATATTGTATGTGAATTCTTTATTTTGGATGTTTTGGTTAAACTTTTATTCAAGTTATAATAAATATTTTTTTGGTTGAACTTTTATTCAAGTTATAATAAATGTTTTTTTTTCTTACATATTTTCCCTATACGATGTTATATTTTTATAGGATGTTAGGTTATGTCCCATTTTGGATCCAATGGTAGGCGGTAATGGATCAATACCTTAATTAAATATTGTAAAACTATATTATTAGTTTTAAATATTTAGAGTATCCTCATACTACAATTACCATTGCTAATGTTATTTTTTAATCTATTATTCAATATAATATTCAAGATAAAAAATTTAGCATTATTTTAGATAATGCTTTTAATAATAATATTGTTGTTGATTTACTTAATTATCAATTAGATATTTTGTTGAACGGATAATTATTTCATGTTTATTATGAATGCTATATATTTAATCTAGTTATTCAAGATAGAATTAAATTTATGAATATCATATACGAAACTGAAAAGTTTAAACATTTACACAAATATATTTGGTTTGTGCATAACTGCATGTGCTCAAGATTTTTAAGTTTTATGTAAGTAATTGAATAGACACCTAAACAACTTTCTATTGATATAAAAAAATAGATAAAATACTACTTATAAGTTATAAAATATTATTATGATTATAGAGCTATACTCACCCATTTTTGCTTGTAGTACGTAAAGAAAGTTATCTAACAGATGAATTTAGTCTTTATTAAAATATTTCTTTGATGCAATTAATACTCTTTCGAGTAATTATTACCCTACAATTTGTAAATTGTTTAATGAACTTGTGTTTAATTTCTCTATTTTCAACAAATATAGAGATCATTTTTTTATTTCATATATATAGCTGTTGTGATTAATTTGAAAATATTTTGAATTATCAATGCAATATTTTCTTTAGCTACTATACCAAACCCACAAGTTAATTTTCAAGATATGATGTTTTGGTTGATGAGTATTATGTTAATATTCTTTTCTAATAGATATAGTAGAATATAAACAACATGTTAGATGATTATTATATGAAATATATAGTATTTATCAAGTTTGATATGACTTACCTCATTCTACTCAATCAAAATATATTATAAATGGTTCCAATACTTAATATTTACAAAAAAAAAATTCTTTAACATCATCTTCTTTATCTAATGAATTGAATTTTTTTATGAAAATTCAAATTAGAAAGCACATACCGGTAATATTCAATGCTTTCCACCATAACTGATAATTTGCTAACCATTTTAGTGTTCATGATTGCGTCATAAACTTATTTTAGTATAGATAAAAAAAATTTAAATGATAAGAGAATCTAATTAATACTAAAAATTTTAAAAATATATATCTATGCGAAAGGATGATATAATATTAAAAAAAGAATTCAAGAACTTGTTGAAATTTAATATTGATGAAAAATTCAAAAAATTGAAGAGATCAAAGAGTTGGAACATAACAACCCCAAATATTGAGGTTTAATAGCAATAAATTACAACAGTAAATTCATTCAAATACAGAGTTGTATTTTAAAATAATTCATTATTTTTTGTGGAATAATTTTATTGACTTAACCATTGGAGTAGAGTTATAGTGTCCGACTACTCACCCTTGCTAATTTTTTTTTTTTTTAGTTTTGAAGATCATAGTTGTGACACAGTCCATGAATTAATTTAGATACTATATATCTATTTTTTATTTTAAAATTTTTAGTAAATAACAACCTATCTTATTGCTAATTTATAAGAAGTCACCGAATTTATTGATAATAAAAAAATTACTCGTTTTATATTATAAATATGTAAAAAACCATCTTGATTAAAATAATTAAAAAATATTTTTATTTTAATATAATTTTATCAATTAGCTTAATATAAAAGATCAAATTAGTTTTATTCGATTTTATTTCAAACAATCGGTTTAACAAAACTGAATTTTAAATTCTTAATTTCATAAAATAGGGCCATCGATCTCTCATAAAAATTAAAATAAAATAAGTTATTTTTTATATTAATTTAATATTGATTTAAATTAAAATTGAAAGAGAATAATTTTAATTAATAAATTTGAACTAAAATAGAATGTTTTTCGAATATTTTGATAGATGTAATTTTGTATAAATCTATATTATAAGATGAGTGATTTTTTACTAATAGTGATAAGTAAGTAGTTTTTTGTAAATTTATAACAAAAAAGTAATTATTTACTAAAACTCTTTATTTTAATTTAAAATTGTTAAAAAATTTTATATTTTTTTAAAACTCATTAATTTAAAATATGTTTTGGACCGCATGGCCCGGCACGGGCGGACCCATATGTTCGTGGGCTTTGTGCGGTGCCTTGCCAGGCTTTTCTGTTCCGGGTCGTGTCAGACCCGGTCCGGAGCAATTATGGCGGCCCGAAAATCATTCACTGCACTACTACTGCTCAATTCGAGTTCTCATCTCGAGGCCAATCTCCGCCATTGTAAGCGTTGCCTCCGTCATTCAATAGCGGAAAGCCACGTCATAACTACCTTCAACAAACTGTTCGGAACCAAACAGCTAAAATTTTTCCCGGATCCGGATTCCGTCGAGAAGCAGCCCTGGTTTCTCTCCCTGTGCTCGTCGCCCGAGGGCCGAAACCCTTCTCTCCTGCCATTCCTGCGAGGTGTTAGACAAAATTTCTCGCCGTTGTCGCCGGCGGCGGAGATGGTTTCGTACTGGTGCCTGTTCGCTTACTGCGCTGGAGGCGTGGTGGCTGCCGGGGTGGCGCTGCTGGTGGCCTTCCAGGAGAAGCTGGTCTACGTGCCCGTGCTCCCGGGACTTGCGAAGTCCTACGCCATCACCCCCGCACGCCTCCGCCTCTCCTATGAGAACGTCTGGCTCCGCTCCTCTGACGGCGTCCGTCTCCATTCCTGGTTCATCAAGCTTGCTCCCGACTGCCGAGGTGGTGTTCGCCCGTCCCTTCTCTTCACCTCCTCTCTTGATTCGAATTAGGGCTAGCATTTTTCTGGTAACTGGGATGGATATGTTGGATGGCGATCTGATCTTTATGGTTCAGTTAATGTAGTGAATTGAAACCGGTGGGCTAGGATTATGATTTTGATTTAAATTTTTGTTGTTTTTAGGCTTTCCGCATTGCTAGTTTATTGTGAGTCGAGCAAATGTTGAAATGTGGGTTTCTGAGCTGGAGTTGTGGTTCTGGTTTAGGCAAAAAGTTGTTTTTGTTGCGGTGATGATGTGTGGTTGGGGCGAATGGCCAAATTTGCCGGAGCTTATTGGGCTTCAGACACGTTGTAGACTTGTTTGGTTCTATGTTTAAATAGGGCTGTTATTTATATTTTTGTTTTTGTTTGCGTGCAATTGATTCAGATTGGTACTTCTATGTTTGCTATTGTTTCTGGCTACCATGGATTGTTAAAATGACTTTTCGGCTTCTTTAAGGCTGGTTAAATTTCTGGAAGTTGTATGCTGCTGATTAGGTGCCATAACTATGCTTTATAGCTATGCTTGTTTCATACAAATTGGTTGGAATTTCTAGTGATTCCAACAGATAATGAATGTGTTTCATGGATTATGGTTATTTTTTTCATATAATCTTGTTTCCTATGTTCGAATTAGGAGGTCTTATTTTTTCCAAACTTTTTTCTTGTCTTCCCTGGAAAATATTCTTGCTTATAATTCTGATTCATGGCATGTTTGATAAGCTAAATTTGGGGCTTTGCAGTTTGTATAGACATGATGAGTGTTTTTTTAACCTTTTTTTTTGTAGGCACTGAGGGGAATAGAAAGTGGCATAGGTTTCTCATTATGTATTGGAGAATCTAGGTCCAGGATACTGTTTGTTTCAGTTATAGAGGATACTGTTAGTTTCAGTTATAGACAATTGCGCAGTCTGATTCTACTGTCATTAACGAAATCATAACCTTCCCTGGGATCATGTCATTTATCTATTTCAGAAAAAATCTCCTCTTCAATTGCATAAGCTATATTGAGTGTAATATCTGCCATTTGTTTTCAATGCATATTTAGGAGCTTTGGTCTGATGGGAAAATGCGGACCAAAACTGCCTTTTAATTGCTTTATGTGAGACTGAGCATTATTCCCAGCATTCATGTAACTGGAGTAGTCCTTCATGCACAATACTTATGAAGTCATGCCCTTTATTTTCAGGTCCAACCATCCTCTTCTTTCAAGAAAATGCTGGCAGTATCCGACACTAATCCTCTGTCTGTTTCTTTTGGGTTATTAACTGTAATCCTACGTGGAATTTGGTTTCGTACTAAACGACTATTTCAGTTATCATGCACATTTTATATTTGAAAAACTTGACTAGTATCCACCAGATATTGCCCATCGTCTTGAATTTGTCCGAATGATGCTCCAGAGACTTCAATGCAATGTTTTCATGCTGTCATATAGAGGGTATGTTTATTCTCTAAGAATTTTCAGCTTCTAGCATCTTCCTGTATGAGAACTTTTGAATTGAATGTAATCTCAAATAAAAGAAAATTGACATTGTATGTTCTTTCATAACAATATAGGTATGGTGCAAGTGATGGCTATCCATCACAGCATGGTATAACTAAGGATGCTCAGGTTTTGCTGACTAGTTTGTTGATCTTTTTGTCCTTTTTGCTATTCCCATCTTCTCATTTTCATTGCTAGATTTAAGATCTGTATCTATCACCTTTGCTAGGCAGCATTAGATCATCTGAGTCAGAGAAATGACATTGATACATCTAGAATAGTTCTTTTTGGGAGATCTCTTGGAGGTGCTGTTGGATCAGTTCTTGCTAGAAATAATCCCAATAAGGTATGTACTCTTATTAACTGATCTTTTTGTTACCTGTCCAGATTCAAGTGCATTATAACAGCACACATCCAGCTTGTTGTGCAGTTTGTAATATCCCAATAACTTAATTGTAGGTTTCAGCTCTTATATTAGAGAACACTTTCACTTCTATCTTGGACATGGCTGGAGTGCTCCTACCTTTTTTGAGATGGTTCATAGGTTGCAGCACATCTAAAGCTCCAAAACTCCTCAATTGTTTGGTGCGGTCACCTTGGAGTACCATTGATATTATAGGGCAGGTGAGCCTTTGCTTTTTCAGAACCAATTTATTTTGATTGTGCAGTCTGGATGTTATTTTCCTGCACTAACATGTGACTGATACTTTACAGATGCATCTATGGTTATCTAGATTAATTATTTCTTCTTCACTTCATGGAAAACATAGCAATGCCGCCATTGATGACTGTCATATAAATACCAAAAACTTTCTGAAGTGAAGATAGAACATTTGTTATTTTTTGGGATCCTCATTCCTATATCCCTTTGTATCCTCCATTCAAACGTAACATCCTCTTTCTTCTAGAAACTTTTTCCATGATGGAGAGTTATTTTTAGTCTTTTTCCAAATCAATATGACCATCTGCTCTTTCTGCTTTTAGGATTTTGTGAAGTTAGATTTGGGGCCTGCTTTGATACTCCCAAATTCTATAGGAACTGCGTTTTCATAGGTTCTTTTTTCCTCCATCGGAATTTTTCTTCTGTGGAGGTGTTTGGCACCACTTTTTGACTACATCAAAGTCTTTGGAATCATAAGATCACATAGGAAATTTGAAAGGCTCCATCATTTTATATTTTTCTTTTGGCATGGATCTTGTAGGCAAGCTCCTCTCTATCTTTGATGACCACTCCTCAAGCTCCTCTCTATCTTTAATAACTACTCGTTATCAACTATAGAATTTCTCATAAAAAGTGGAATTGGATGCAATCACAAATTCTATGGAAGTAAATTTCACTATATTTTTTACCTAGCATCTAAATATGCCTTTGATAGGAAAGAATTGGAAGAACTAACCTAACTTATTTATATTCAGTAACACTTTGGTGGAAGTTATTCTTTTTATGTTTTTCATCTTTGTAGGAAAATGATCTTTTTGTTCCTCTGTAGCTAGGTACAACATAAAGCACACACAAAAAAAAAGAAAGATGCTAAAGAATGCCTAATTTGCATCCTTTTCCTAATGTTAGATTGTTGTTTCAATACTTGTTAAATGTTCTTTAGGTGACATTTTCTATAGATCCAAATGTTCCTTTGCGTGTCATTTATTCTTTCTTTTTGACAATTGTTAAAGTCATATAATCAAGAGTTAAAAATGATAAGAAAAGAAAGGAAATACAATCTTAGTATGGAAAGGTAGATAGAACTAAGTTATTTTATTAGGATGACACACGTTTATTTAACTCCAGGAACATTAAAGCCAAAATTTGGACTATCCTTAATTGGGTTTATCTAATGACTGAAATACATAAAACATCTTAAACCTAATCCAAAGTCTTGTCAAGTATTGTAGCTGTACTCCAAGCTAGGGGTAAACAAAAAAAAATAAAAAAATCGATATACCGAACCGTACCGATTGAGAACTGTATTGAAAATCGATTTTTAAAGTAAATTGATATAATTCCGGTTCTTAATTTTGATAGAACTGGAAATCCGGTTTCGGTTCCGGTTCTATATTTTGTGAAAAACCGGTAAATCTTAACTGTACCGATTATTAAAAAATAGAGAGAATTAGATATCATATTAATTTTAAAATATAATTTTTTTTGTTATATGTATATTAATATATTTAAAATCAAATTTTTATAGGTTTGTAATGAATAAAATAAAATTTTTGGATAAATTGTGTATTAGTGTATTTAAAATTAAATTTTTATAGGATTTTAATGTAAAATAAAATATTTTAAAATAAATAATTCAAAAATTGGCATACCGATCTTAGAACTGATTTAGAATCAGTTCAGAACTGGAACCGAAAAACCGGTTCTTAATTCAAATTGGTACGATTCTGGTTTTCGATTTTTTAGAAACCGAAATTTGGTTTTGATTTTAAAACAAGTAAATTGGTACAGTAAACTGGTTTTACTCACACTTACTCCAAGCTCCCTAAACAGTATGAAACTAGATGAGTTCACAAGTAACAAGAGCGATGACTCTATATTCTGACTCTGCACTATAGCATGTCACTACAAATTGCTTCAGCTTTTCCAGGTGACAAGGTTTCCACCAATAAACATGTAATAACTAGATGTAGAATTGTAGACTTTCTATTAGGAGAAGTGCCCAATTTGTATCAAGGTATCCCAAGGTTGTAGGTGTTTATATTCTCTATGGAGTAAACCATGACCAGGTGTTCATTTTAAATGTTGAAGAATATGATATACAGCTTCCAAATGAGGAGCACATGGGCCATGCATGAATTGACTGATGTAATATTAGGCCATGTGATGGTCAAATAGATCAGTCAACCAACAAATTTGTGAAAGATCTCCGGATTTCTGATTGAATCTCCATGATTAGAGTACAACTTTGTATTAGGAGCCATTGGTGAATATGCACAGGGACTACCAAGAAAATCTTTAAGTGACTTTAGCATATGTTCCCTTTGTGGAAGAATTATCCCATTCTTTGAATGTGCAACCTCAATTGCTAGAAAATAATGAAGCTTTCCCATGTTTTTGATTTCATATAAAGTCTTTGAGAACCACTTTAATTTACAGACTCCAGTCATACTATCACAGGTAAGAAACAATGTCATCCACATAAATGATAAGAGCAATCCTATCTTGATCTGTTCTTCCGGTGAATAATAACTGATCTGGTTGACTTTGCTGAAATCCAAAGTCAAATAGAGCATTATTAAACTTTTAAATCATGCCCATGGTGATTTGCTTTAAGCCATGGATATTCTTTCCCAACCTGCTAACACCACCATCGCCTCCCAGTGGAGTAAACTTGGAGGGGAATCCCTATATACTTTATCATGTAGATTACCATGCAAAAATGCATTTTTGACATCCAATTAAAACAAATTCCAGGCCAGATTAACAACAGTATAAAGAAAAACACAAATAGAATGAAGTTTTGCTACAGGAGAAAAAGTTTCAAAATTGTCTATCCTGTGAGTTTGTATATAACCCTTTGCCACTCATCTCAGTTTATATCTCTCATTTGATCCATCAGGATGGAACTTGATAGTGTAAACCCTTCAACATCCCACAATGATTTTCCCTTTGGTAGAGGAACTAACTCCCATGTTTGATTTCTGTAAAGAGCTTCCATTTTAATTAAATTGGAATTGTAGACAGCATGGAGTTGATAAGTACAATTCTTCTTCCTGCAGAAAGGGTTTTGCTTTTCTAGGTAACTAGCTAGTTTTCAAACTTAGCTAGAAGAGGTTTCCATTCTTCTCTATTCAATCTTTTTTCCCCTTATTGGCAGATTCAAATACTTAGAAGGCAACCGTTCAGTTTTTCATTTCATGATGTCAACAAGCCTTAAGGATTTGACTATCCTTTTCCCCACCAAACATAATAATGACGCTTTTATTCAAATTAATCTTCATGCCTGAGAACCTCTCAAACATATATAAGATGAGCTTGGGATTGATAAACTGTCATTCCATTGGTGCAAAAAATCAGAGTATCATCTGCACGATGAGAATTCAATACTGTAACTGGGTTGCGTTTGCTAACAGAAAGACCAACAACCAGCTTTCTGTCACAGGCTAGCTCAAGCATTCTGTTTTGCACATCATTGATTAAGACAAATAGATAACGGCCTTATCTGTTATTTCCATGGGGTTCCCCATTAATCAAGATAGAGACCCGAACAGAACAAATAACTGATCGGATCCACCTTATCCACTTAGGGCCTAATCCCCTTACTTCCATTAGTTCAAACAGAAAGGACCAGTCAATCTTTTCATAGGCTTTTTTAAAAGTCAATGGTGCACTAACCTTATCATAGTTATGATATTTGTGTTTTAAGTTCATGAACGACAACAACACTGTCTAGTGTCTACCTGTTCTTGATAAAAACAGACTTCTCTAGATCAATGAGTTCATGGATAGCATTCTGCAGTCTTATTGTTAGAATTTTAGTGAAGATTTTGAGCAGGTAGATAAGAATGACAGATTGTGTTGATGTATATCTGTCATTTTCTTGCAGTATTCAGCCTTCATAGGAGTTTGAGTTATAATAGGGCTTCTATCAGTCCTGGAGTTAGTCTAAGCCTAATGCAATGGACCCAATTAGGAGTCCAATAAGAGATAGTTCTCAGGCCTATATATGGGACGACAGTCCCTAGCATCAAGATGCATGTTCTTTCTCCTTTCTTTTTCTCTTCTAGTCGTCCTATAGTATCAAGATGCATGTTCTTTCTCCTCTCCTCCTCTCTTCTACTGCTACTTGGATATCAAACCTTAGCTACTGAAACCTTAATCCTATCCTTCAGAAGCTGCACAGACTGGCCTGAAGTCCTTCAATTACTGTCATCTTCTCTTTTAGGGATCAGGGTAGTTGGAGCATAATTGATCTTCTCCAAAGACACACTTCCCTCCTACAAATCTTGAAAATCTCCCAAATGTCATCTTTAACTATCTCCCCTGTCCGAGAGGATAGAATGGGATTCCTATTTGGAGCAGGGGATTTATCAGCTTGCATAGAGCAAAAAGCCTGCTTAATTCCTTAAATGAAGAATGGAGCTTCTAGGTAGGCTAGCTCATGTTTATCGAGGTACAGTTTTTGCTAGTCAGTCTAAACTTTCTTATTCTTAACTCTAGGATCAGGAACATTCAAAAAAGAATCCAGACAACATCCCTAATTGGGCATAACTAGTGATGCAAATACATAAAACATTGGAAACCTAATCCAAAGTCCTCTGAAACATAATAGTTGTATAGAGTCCTTTTCAAACTATAATTCTCATTTGTGTTTTTGCAGATCAAACAGCCAATTTTATTCTTGTCTGGATTGCAAGATGAAATGGTCCCCCCATCTCACATGCGGATGCTCTATCTCAAAGCAGTGGAATGTAACAGGGGTTGCCTCTTTGTTGATTTTCCAAATGGCATGCACATGGATACATGGCTTTCTGGTAGAGACAGGTATTGGAGAACAATTCAACTATTTTTGGATCAGTATGTCCCACAAATAGGAAGCACTTTGAATGTCAAAGATGATGATAACAATGACGACAATGACGGTAACTATCCTTTCTATTAATCTTTAACTTCATGTTAATTGAACTATTCTCACTAATCTCAGAAGACCTTAACTATGAGCTGTGTTTTGTCTATTTTTGACTGCTACACAGAGTATCTCTTTACTCATGCTCATTTCTATGTAGTCATTATGTACACAGTTTTACAGTTACTAAGAACTATTTTGTTGTTGATGGCTGTCATGTGCATCTGAAGAGTACTATCCTTTATGCTTGTAACCAAAATGAATAAAAACTGTTATATACTTTGCTAGCTTTGTGAACTTAGTTTAGTATTGATTTATTCTAAAGTGGATGTTAAGAAGGAACAATGAAATGGAAATAGCCCATGGTTTTTTCTTCCTGGTACTCCTTGTTGATTGATCTTTCTTTTTGCATTTGTTTTTTAGGACAAGCTGCCCAATGATGATGATACATAAGGTGGAAAACTGCAGAATTTTCTGTTGGAAGGATTCAACTCACCACTCACTGGTTTAGATGCTACAACGATCAAATTTTCGATGGAAGTTGCACCTAATCTCATCTTACGGCCCATCAAAGAGGTCTGAATGTGCAACAGTTCCAAATTGTTTGTGAAATGAGCAAACTGACACAGCTTCTCTGTTTATAATGAGTTGTTGAAATGGATGATTTTTGCTTATTTGAGTTGCCTATTGTATTTCTCACTGGAATATTCGACCAGATTCTCCCTAACTATGATTATGCTTAATCTTGGTTATAGTATTTTCTTTTTTTTTATCAATATCTGTACCATACCTGAAATCTGCTGAGTTTTTGAGAAACTATAAAATGTGTGCTACTGCTATTGAGAATACCTTGCACGAAATATATCCAAGGATCAGGTTCATTGATGAAATTTTCCTATCCAAGGGACGAAAACCATAGTGTTTTGCTTAATGTTGTTATTGATTTATGTACGAGTGTTCTCGTAATAGGCTGCTCTGAGAGAGAATTTGAGACTGTTTTGTTTAGAAAAATATTTCTTGTATATTCATATAAGTTGTGGTTTATTTATACCAGTAAAAGTTATAATATTCTATATATTCCATTTTTTTTTTCTTTTTCAGATATCATTTTAGCTAAATGGTGTTAACTTTGATTGTTTAAATTAACAAAATGGTATTAAAAAGTACCATCATGCTCTTACATTATATATCTATATAAAATATGTTTTTTTATAAAAAAAATCCTAAACATTACAAAATCGCTAAAAATCTAATAAAGTTTAGAAAATCATGAAGCAGTATGAAAATACAAAAAGTTCTTGAAAAATTCCCTTAAAATATAAAAACAAAAAATCCATTGAAAGTTGAGAAAATTATCGAAAAATTTTTAAAAGTAAAGAAAAATAAAAGAATTTCTAAAAATACATAAAATCATAAAACCCTCTGAAAAATAAAAAAAAATCATTAAAAATATTAAAGGTTTAGAAAACAATAGAAAAACCTTAAAAGTACAAAAAATTGAAAAAAAATCTCTAAAGTATAGAAATCACAAAAACACGTTGAAATAAAAAAATCCAAAAAATCCCTTGAATGCTCAAAAATTGTGAAAAAAAAGTCCTGAAAGTATAAAATCACTGAAAAACCCCATTAAAGTATAGAAATCAAAGAAAAGCATTGGAAGCGTATAAAAAATTGCAAAAACCCTTGAAAAGATAAAATATCACAAAATCAATAAAAATTTCAAAAACTCACAGAAAATTTTCTGAAAGTACAAAATATCATAAAAATAAAAAAATATATAAAATCACAAAAATAAAAAAATTTCAAAAAATGCAAGAAAAATCTCTAAAAGTTTAGAAAATTATCAAAAAGCTCCCGAAAATTTCGAAAATCACAGAAAACTCCTAAAAGTAAAAAAAAAAAATCGTAAAAATCCAAAACATTACAAAAAAACCCTGAAACTTCAAAAAATTATAAAAAATTTTCTAAAAGTAAAACAAATTGCAAAAAAATCCTTCAAAGTTCATAAAATCAGCAAAAAAACCTAAAGATTTAAAATACCATAAAAACCTTTGCAACTTTAGAGAATTATAATTTTTTTTTGAAACTTTAGAAAATCAGAGAAACCCATTAAAAGTTTATAAAACTGTCATTGAATATTTACAAAAAATCTCACAGCCCATTTAATCATGTATATTTTTTAAAAAATAACTGAATTATCACTACATATGTTGCATTAGCGATTAAATGATTTGTGATATTTTTTTTGTAAACATTTAATGACAATTTTATGAACTCTCAAGGGATCCTCTGTGATTTCCTAAGTTTCAGAGAATTTTTGTGATTTTCTGAAGTTTCGGGGGTTTTTTGTGATATTTTAAATTTTTAAGATTTTGTCATGATTTTATGAACTTTCAAGGGGGATTATGTGATTTTCTATACTTTCAAGATTTTTAATAATTTTTTAAAGTTCTAGGGTTTTTGTGATATTTTGATCTTTTAAGATAATTTTTATGATATTTTGTATTTTCATCAATTTTTATGATTTTTTATAGTTTAAAAAAACTCCTATAATTTTCTATAATTTTTGGAGTTTTTCTATGATTTTTTGAACTTTTAGGGAGGTTTCTGTGATTTGTTGTACTTTTAGAAAATTTTTTATACTTTTTTGAAGTTTCAAAGTTTTTTCATAATATTTTAAATTTTTAAGAATTTTTTATTTTTTGTACCTTTAGGGGTTTTCTATTAATTTTAAATTTTTGGGAGTTTTTCAGTAATTTTCTAAAATTTTAGAGATTTTTCGTAAAATTTTCAGAAATTTTTGGATTTTTGTGATTTTGTATTTTTTTATGGATTTTATGATTTTTTGTACTTTCAAAATTTTTTTGCATTTTTTTTTGAAATTTTCTGATTTTTGTGATATTTTATATTTTCAAGGGTTTTTGTGATTTTTTACACTTCCAATGTGTTTCTTTGATTTCTGGATTTTGATGGGGTTTTCAGTGATGTTTATATTTTCAAAAATTTTCTTTGTAATTTTTTGAACATTCAAGGGATTTTTTGTAATTTTTTATTTTCAAGGTAGTTTTTCTCTGATTTTCTGAACTTTTAGGAGTTTTCCCTATAATTTTTTGAACTGAAATTTGATTTTATAAAAATAAAAAATAAAAAATATTTTATTTTTATTTACGACATGTTATTTTCCCATTCATTATCTTTCAAGAGTAGTCATGGTCTTATAGACTCTACCGATAGTCTAAACGAATTGAATATTTCATCCAAATATGTAAAAGATCATAGTTGTACTTAAAAAGCTAAGCACTTTATCGTTGAGTTAAGAACCAAAATAAATATGGTATATAGATACGATCGAAATATAAAAAAGATCAATTGAATTGCAATGCACAATCCCAATAAAAGACAAAATATTGAACTAAAAAAGGAAGGATTTTATACTAACCAATTATGACATTACGAACCAACACTAAAAATACTAAAATAATATATCCGCTTAAAATTTTTTATCTATTTATAGGGATTTTATGATTTTCTATGATTTTTTAAACTTTTATGAGTTTTTTTTATTTTCTATATTTTTAGGAGTTTTTGTGATTTTTATACTTTTAATATTTTTTCTTTGATTTCTACACTTTCAGGAGATTTCAGTGATTTTTTATATTTTCAAGAATTTTTCTACGATATTTTTAACATTCAAGGGTCTTTTGCGTTTTTCTTTATTTTTGGAGATTTTTGTAATTTTTATACTTTTAGAGATTTTTCTGCAATTCTATATACTTTTGGAGTTTTTTCTATAATTTTTAAAATTTCAATATTTTTAAATTTTTTATATTTTCAAGAATTGTTTTTGTTTTTTTTATATTTTTAGGTTTTTCTTTGTGATTTTGTTACCATCAAAATTTTTTCTATTTTTTCCTAACTTTCAAGGGTTTTTTTATCTTTTACAATATTTTCAAGGATTTTTTACAAATTTTGTATATTTTTCTAAGCTTTATTTTTTTTTATGATTTTCTGAACTTTTATTATATTTTTCTGATTTTTTTAACTTTCAGGAGATTTTTTATAAAAAATATATTTTATGTACATATATGAAATAAGCACATAATGGTAATTTTAATATCTTTTGTTAATTTTAATGTTCAAAATTAATACCATTTAGCTAGAAGGATGTATGAAAAAGAAAAAATTTTGAAAAATATTTAAGATATTATAAGTTTTATATAAATATAGAAAAAATGCCACTACTTTATAGAAATATACAAAAAGTTTTTTTAATATATTCTAAGTTACCCACTAAACAAGTTCAAAACAATAGCTCTGACTCATCATTTAGACTGGTTCATATATTAGTTCGTTACTTCAAATTTCCAGAGTTTGTTGACAACTCTAAAAGATAAGCTTCTCAAAAAAAAAAAAAAAAAAAAAGGCTAAAGGCTAAAGCTTACCAAAATAAATGAATATAACAGAATTATATGAAAGTGGCTCAAAAACAGTGGTATCGGTTCAAGTGGCCATGAATTTTTCACCAATTAGGATATTTTTTTCTTCCCTTTTTTGGTAAACCATGTTAGAACAATTATAATGTCACTATTATATTCATTTTATTTCTTTTAGAATAACATGACAGTAAGATTTATATAATTGACCGGGTTAATCTTATAATTAATCACTGTCACTTTAACACATTAAAACTTAGATCAATTACATATAATTTCTTAAAATCTTATCAAATAGTATATTTTTTTTCCAAATTTAAAAAAATTCATATAACTATTTGATATCTTATCAATTTTCATATTTCTTTTTGAAATTTAAAAAATTATATATAACTCGTTCAAATTTGGCAAATTATAATTTTTCCTCTAAATTTAAAAAGTACATATTTTTTCTTAAGTTATTGGATATTTTCTAAAAATATTTTTTGTTGTAGATTTCTCATTAGGAGTAGAACTATTTGAAAGATATATTTCATTTCATGTTGTTTAGATTGAAGTGAAAAGGTGAAAATATCTCTGATCTATTTGAAGTGGAGTAATAAAAAATATGAGAAAAAATGAGCCTTAAATATGATCTATATCTGGCTCTCGAGATCCAGTCTAGATTGAGCTTTGTTTCTAATGAAGATTGGAACAAAACTAGTTTAAAACAAACTAAGAGTAAAATTATTCTTATGTTATATTTAACTTAAAATTTATTCCAAGACAAATTGAAATGAGTTTAAGCCAAATTATGGGCAAAATTATTATTTTACATATTAGGTTAAAATTTAATCTAAAATAAAATTTAATTCAAAATAAATCTATCAATTAGATGAAAGAGTTTTTTAAATAATAGTCGAACCAACAAAGCCTCGTTTAAATAGATTTAAGGTATTTTTATCTTTTTATTTTAATTTAAATAGTGTTAAATGAAATATATTCTTCAAATATTTATGATTCTAATGGTAAATTTATATTTGATTAATTTTTTGTAAAATATCCGATAACCTAATAAAAATATGTAATTTTTTAAATTTTTAAAAAATATAGTTTGGCAAGATTTCAAGTAGCTATAATTAATTTTTTAAATTTTGAGAAGAAATATGTAATTTGGTAAGATTTAAAGGAATTATATGCAATTATCCCTTAAAATTTTATTTTTTAAAATTTTTTGTTAACATACCTCCAAATTCCAATCCAAACACACTTTAGGCTATGAGAAAATTCCTGGTAGTTCTCTATTAATATTTTTATCTGATTTAGCCAAACTCCAAATTTTCTCTTCTACAATATTCTTCCATTTCAAACCTTATATGCCACTTGCCACTAATTGGACTTGATTTTTTTTTTTCCAATCTTGCCCTTGTTTGTACGTGAAGAAAAGATTATTGAAATTCTAGAACATAATTCGCCTCTTCTTCCCATATTCGATCTTTTTCCTAGCTCCAATCAACTTCCCATCTTTGTCTCCCTATTGTTCTGGTTCCTTCTATTCCCATATATGCTCTCTAATGACACTTTGGTTGTCTTCTCCCTTTCATGTCTCCGATATTCCCATCGTGGCATTGTTTTGCCACACAGATCCCCTTTACCATCTCTTCCTTTAATTTTGATCTATTTCACCAATGTTCTTCGTGGTTCGGTGCCACCACTCTTTCGCCAATTATCCTTCACCGCACTACTCCTTCTCTGACTTCCCTTCACCCCCTCCTCCTTCAATTTCAATCTATTTTGCTAGTGTTTCTCATGGTTTGACATGACCACTCCTCCTCCGACTCTTCTTCATTCCACCTCTCCTTCTCTGACTCTCCTTCACCACCTCTAATTTTTCTCACTGGCTCCTTTAATTGACCTATGACCTCCTTTTAACCCCATTTCCAATTATGAAGCTCAAGATTGCTCTTGCTTTGGTCACCTCTTGTTCTTTTTACTACGTCAGTTGCTCTTAGGCTTGATTACCACCAATTTGAGGCTTGTGATTTCCTCTCGATATTGAAGTGTAGAAAAGTTTGAGAGTTTATGAACGAAATGTGTTCACTCTTTTATTATGCTATTTCATTCTATGACATAATGTCTTTATTTACGAGTATAAGGATTCATATTTGAAACAAAATATATTCAATATTTAGTTAGTGTATTTATTTTACGTACTAAATGTACTTATGTCTTAGGTATAATGTTTTATTTTTCTACACGGATATATTCATTTTTGGTCTCAATTGTTGTTGGTTTAAGACTTTTAATTTCCTCTCAATATTGAAGTACGAAAAGGCATGGGAGTTAATGAACAAAATGTAATCACTCTTATTTGTATTCATTTTATGACATTATATTTTCACCTATGGTTATAAGTGTTCATATTTGAAACAAAATGTACTCAACCTTTATTATAGTATATCTATTTTACATGCTAAAAGCACTCATGTCTCATGTATAGTATGATTATTTTAGGACTTCATGGTTAGAAATGGAGCTGGAATGAGATCATAGGTTGGTAAAGAAAATTAGAGCCAACAAAAGAAATCGAAGGTGATGAAGAAGTTGGAGGAGTAGTGAAGTGAACAGAAGTTAGAGGAATATTTGTGGCACCAAACTACAAAGAGTCGAGGAAGTATATCATAACCGAAGGAGAAGACAATGAACAGAAGTCAAAGAATGAATGGTACGTGAAGAGGAGTCGGAGGAGGAGTGATAGCACTGGATAGATAGGAACCAAAGGAGGAGGTGATGAAAGGGATTATTGTGGTAAAATAATGCTATTGTAGAAATAGTGGAGACTTTCCATTCGAGATGTGAACAAAAAAGAGAAGACGGTCATAACATCATCAAAGAGTGCACATGAAAATAGTAGAGACAAGAACAACTAAGAGATGAAAATGGGAAAAAAAATTGGAGATAGAAAGAAGGGGAGAATTCTGGTTTAGAATTCTTCCATAGAGGACACTATGATTAGTATTTTCTTCGCCCACAAATGAGGCAATATTGAAAAAACCAAGTCTAATTAATGTTAGGTAGCATATGAGCACTTAAATGAAAACATTTTTGAAATATAAGGAATAAAATTTTTTTAACAAATAATCACTTACTTATTGTGAATTTATGAAAAATCACTTATTTTATTATTAGTAGTAAAAAATTACTTATCTTATACTATAAATTTACAAAAAATAGCTCAATTAAAATAATTTTTAAAAATTTATTTTAATTTAATTTTTCTAATTAAATTAAAATAAAAAATAAATTATTTTTATTTGGTTTTATTTTGGATAATTGGTTTATAATCATCGACAGCAGGTTTGACAAAACTGAATTTAAAATTTTTAATTTCATAATACCTAACAATCGATGTTTGTTTCAAATATCTAATAAAATAAATTATTTTTATATTAATTTAATAATTTTTTAATCAAAATCAAATGAATATAATGTTAAATTTTTTATTAATTTTAATTGATAAAACTAAAAATAAAATAAAATATTTTTTAGATATATTTTAATTCAAGTGATTTTTTGTAAATTTATAGTATAAATTTTTTTTTTTTAATAATAATAAATAAATAATTTTTATAATTTATAATAAAAGTGGTGATTATTTCTTAAAAATTTTAAAAATTAAAGTTGAACTATATAAAAATTTTTGACCAATGACCCGATGCCTTTTCCTTGTCTATACACTCGCTTAGATAAGACCAGTAGAAGTCTCCCTCTCCTCTCTCTCTCTCTTTCTCTCTCTCTATCTCAATCTCTCACACTCACCTTTTCTTCGAGAAGTCCAGCAGCCATGGTCTAGGCTCTTTTATCGGCTATTGCTGGAACCTTTCACTATCACCAGAACCTTTTTGTCTCCATTGGCAGAGGTGGCTTACAACAGGATGGTCGACTCTCTGTTCAATTTTCACTCCAAAGAAAAGCCCTCGTCACCTAGTGCTACAATACATGGCATCAATTGCAAAAAGGTTTGGAAGCATTGGAGGATGCTAAGAACAAAGTCAAGGGAATACAACATGTATCTAACAAGTTGCGGAAGGAAGACAAGACTGTCGACTATTCATCAAGAAACTCAAAGATGTCAATTATCGAGTAGACAACTTTGCAGACGAATTAGAGTATGTAGAATTACATCAAAATGTGGAGAGGGAGACAATATTGTGAAAATACAAAGTTGAGCAGAGACAAAGAAACACTTGTAAGTGAAAGGAAAAGAATATAATTTTGCACTCTTTATTCACTAATAGAAGGCCTTTGTATAGGCAAATACACTACGATAAATCAGAAAAAATAGTACTAAAATGTTCATATTGACTTAGCACTTGAGCTACTAGCAAATCAAACAAACAAACTGATTTCCAAAGAATAGGACAAATAAATTTGACTTATTCAATAAATCATTCCTTAAACTGAACTTTGTTATTGAGGGAGTTGAAAGAGTATTGAATCAGAATAATATAGTGGACAAGACACCAAATCATTCTAAAAGCTTAAGTTCATGGGATATGAGCCTTTTTTACGATATATATCGAACTTTATCTAACCAATATCCGATGTGGGACTAATTCATCGCATATGACATTATAACAATCTCTCCCTTCAGGTGTGATTTGATCACATCAATTTAATACTTGTAATCAAGAACTCTTTTACTCGACTAGTTTTACCGTCTAATCCATACTAATGAGAGAGACTAATATGCGACTCAATTCAATCGCATCATCACGGTAATTTCGGTCTTAAGAGTTTGCACAGTTTTGAACCTAAAGCTCTGATACCACTTATTGGGGAATCGAAAGAGTGTCTAATCGGAACAATATTGTGGACCAAATACCAAACCATCCCAAAAACTTAAACTCATGGGATATGGGTCTTTTCCATTATATATATTAGACTCTATCTATCTAATATCCGATATAAGATTAATTCATCGCACCTAACATTCTAATACTTTGTATCAACATTTAGTTTAATAATTTCTCTAATATGCAAATACCATGCAGCTTTCTTAGCTTTTGAAACACAACCAACTTGAGGAGCTTGGTAAAAATATCAGCAACTTGATCTTCACTTTTACAATAAACAAGATCAATCACTTCTTCCTTTGTGAGATCTCTTAAGAAATGATACTTTAGATATATGTGCTTGCTTCTTCTATGAAGAATAGGAATTTTGGAGACTTTAATTGCTGAACTACTGTTACAATAAATTGCGGTGGCTCCTTGTTGCTTGAATTGAAGTTCTTCAAGAATCTTCCTCATCCAAATAGCTTGACATGCACATGAAGCTGCAACTAAAAACTCAGCTTCAATTGTTGATAAAGTAACAATTGGCTGCTTCTTTGAAGACCTTGAAATAACCCCTAAACCTAGAATAAAAATATAACCTGAAGTGCTTCTTCTATCTTCTTGATCTCCAGCATAATCACTATTTGTAAAACCAAATAGATCTGATTTTTCTTCTTATAAAAAAGCCCATACTTAGCAGTACCTTTCAACTATCGAAAGATCCTTTTTGCAACAAGAAGATGAATCTCTTTTGGCCATTCCATGTACCTGCTAATAAGACTCACAGCATGCATTATATCAGGTCTTGTTGCAATCAAATACATCAAGCTTCCCAAAATTTGCTTATAAATAGCCTGTCCACCTTTCTTCCTTCAGGATCTTTCACAAGCTTCAAACCAAACTCAGTTGGTGTAGCTACAGAATTGCAATCCTTTATTTGAAACCTATCTGAAATTTCTTGGACATATTTCTTTTGAGAAATGAAAATCCCAGCTACCGATTGCACCACTTCAATACCCAGAAAATAATGCATTTTACCAAGATTAGACATATTAAATTCAACCATCATGGACTTCTTAAATTTGTCAAACATGACTATGAAAATAATGCATTTTACCAAGATCATCCACATATAAGCACACAATGAGCATCTTTCCTCCATCACTAATTTTAATGAAAAGTGTATGCTCATATGGACATTTTTGAAAGCCTTCCTTCCAAAAATAAGCCTCAATTCAATTATACCAAGCTCATGGGGCTTGTTTTAGTCCATATAATGCCCTCTTTAATTTATTTACTTTATGCTCATTTCCAAACTTCACATAACCAGGAGGTTGATCAACAAATAACTATTCCTCTAAGTTGCCATGCAAGAATGCTGATTTCACGTCTAATTAAAAGATAGGCCATGAGTTTTGTGCCGCCAATGTGATCACCAATCTGATTGTATCATGCCTTGCAACCGGAGCAAAGACTTCTTTATAATTGATGCTGAACTCTTGTTTGTAGCCTTTAGCAACCAAGCATGCCTTATATTTATCAACTTCACCATTCTCCTTTAATTTTGTCTTGTAAACCCATTTCACACCAATGGTCTTTTGCCCTTTTGGAAGCTCCGTCAACTCTGAAGTGTTGTTTCTTTCAATGGCAGCAATTTCAACATCCATTGCCTTTCACCACTTTGGTTCTTTTACAGCATCTTTGAAGTCCATAGGATCACAATCTGAAAATAGAGCAAAAAGAGTAAATGGATCTTCATTATTATTAATTCGTTGTACCTCCATCCATGCAGGCCTTCTTCTAATTTGTTGGGGTCGCTGTTCATCATCTGCATTAGCTGCTGAAATGCTTTGATTGACTAATAGTTGTTGCTCATTCTCCATGTGCTGTACATTTTGTTGCTTTTCATCTTCACCTTCTTCGTCAGAAATTGCTCATATTTGTTGTTCGGCATTGTTTTCATCCCATATCCAGAATTTTTCTTCATCAAAGATCACGTCATGACTAATAACAATTTTCTTGGTGATAGGATTGTACAATTTGTATGCTTTTGACTACTCACTGACACCAAGAAAAATGCATTTCTCTCCTTTGTCGTCAAGCTATCTTCTTTTTTGATCTGGAATGTGAGCATATGCTATGTAGCCAAAAATTCTGAAGTGATTAAACTTGGTCTTCATCCATTCTAGGCTTCTTCAAGCGATTTAGTACATGAATTCTCCAATTTATAGCTTCAGGCCAAATAGCTTTTGGAATTTCGCTTCTTGCCAAAATAGTTCACACCATGTTCAAGATTGTATGATTTTTTCTTTCTAAAACACCATTCTGCTACGGTGTATAAGTTGATGTTAGTTGCTTTTGAATTCCATGAGTCTCACAAAATTTTACAAATTATTGTGAGTTATACTCTCCACCACGATCACTACAAAGTTTTTATGGCCCTTCCTATTTCTTTTTCAACCAATGCCTTGAAGTTTTTAAAAGCTGAGAACTTTCAAATTTCTCCTGCAAAAAAATAAACCTAAGTTTTTCTGCTACAATCATCAATGAACATTATAAAATAACATTTACCACCATTTGATGTCAGATTAATAGGCCCGCATATATTAGAATGAACCAGCTCCAACACTTTCTTTGCTCTCCATGATTTTCCCTTCTTAAAATGATCTCGATGTTGTTTGGCAACAACACATTCTTCACAAATTTGAGAAGGACTCTGAATTTATGGAAGACTTGTCACCATATTCTTATGTTGTAGTGTTTTTAGGCCACCAAAATTTAGATGTCCGTAGCAAAAATGCCATAGCCATGCCTCATCCTTCAATGTTGTAGGGAAACATGACTGAGTGGTCATGCTGTCAAGATACAGCAGAAACATCCGGTTTGTCATCATATTGATTTGAGCAATTAAGCCCAATTTTCCATCTTGAATTTGGCATACTCCATTTTTGATGATGATCTCATAACCCTTCTCTTGCAATTGACCAATATTTGGCAGATTGGTCTTTAATTCTGGGATGAAAAGAACATTAGAAATAGTTTGAGTACCATTGCCCTTGGTTTGAATTATTATCTACTCTTTTCGGATGACCGAGACTTTAGAATTGTCTTTATATTTCACATTATCTCTGAAAGATTCATCCACGATGGAGAATGATGCCTTATCTCCACACATATGGTTACTGCAACTGGTGTCTAGATATCATAGGTTCTTGTTGGTCTCTTCTCTTGCATGACAAACAATCAACAAGGATATTTCTTCCTCTATTTCTGCAAAATTTGATTTTTCTCCTTCATTCTTAAACAAATTAGTTCAACATTCAAATTTATAATGTCCATGCCTATGGCATTGAAAGCACTTAATATTGGACTTGCCTGCTGACTTTGGTATGTAGGTGGCCGAGTGAGATTTGTCTCGTCCCCTTCCTCTTCCTTCATAGGGTTGAGTTTGATGGCTTCTTCCTCTACCGCTGCCTCTACCTCTTGTTGTTCTATTTGGAGCTGAAGAGAAGTTGTCAATTGTGGCTTTCAAAGCTTGCTCATTTTGATCTTGTCGATTTAGCTTCCTTTCATGCATAAGCAATGAACTTTGTAGCTCATTAAGTGATACTTCATCAAGGTCATGGGAATCCTCTATAGCATAGACAACAAAATTAAATTTTGGTGTCATGGAGCTAAGTATCTTTTCTATGATGACAATGTCCTATGTTTGGTCACTATGGGTCCGCAACTTGTTGACAATTACCATTGTCCTGAAAAATAGTCTATAACAGACTCTCCTTCTTTCATTTGAAGTGTTTCAAACTTCGAATGAAGTGCTTGAAGCATTGTCTCTTTGTCCACGCTGATCCCTGATACTTCTTCTTCATGGAGTCCCAAATTTTCTTGGATATGCTCTTGCAAAGAATGGTTTCCAAAATTGCTCGATCAATTGCCTGGAAGAGGTACTTTTTGGCCTTAAGATCCTTTAGCTTCAGTGTGTCCAATTCAGCCTTCTGTGCCTTGGGACATTTCAACTGTGGGGTGTGCTACACCAGATGCAACTACATCCCAATACTCCTTGGACCTCAAGAAGTTCCCAATTAACATACTCCAATGATTGTAGTGACCATCAAAGCAAGGAATTGTCGGATGAACAAATATTTTAAAGGCCATTTCACCGATGCTGCTACTGTTGCTTTTCTCTTAATGGACTTGGCTCTGCTGCTACTTTCTCTCAATGAAGCTGGCTCTAATACCAACTGTGAAAAAAACAAAGCTGAGTGGAGACAAAAAAACACTTGTAAGTGGAAGGAAAAAAAAAAAAAAAATTCTACACTCTTTATTCACCAATAGAAGGCCTTTATATAGGTAAATACACTAATAGATAAATCAGAAAAAAAAATAGCAAATGTGCATACTGACTTAGCACTTGAGCTGTCAACAAATCAAACAAACAAACTGCTTCCCCAAGAATAGGACAAATAAATTTGACTTATTCAACAAATATGCCAATAGTTGCCACAAACCAATCTCGCACTCAAAGATGTCAACTTTCACCTATTGAGGTTGACTTGCCCTTGGAGTTAACAGGTTCTTTTCTTCTACCAATTCCTGGAATTTATCTTTTTGATCTTGCAGGAGGATTAGTAGGTCATCTTCATATTAATTTCTAATGCAGAAGAACTACAACTAAATCACATCCAAGAAGGCCTTAAGGATGTAGTCAAAATAGCCATGTACAGTCAGAAATTGGAGATATTTTTAACAGTCACAGGGGCAGGCGATGAATAAGAATGATGGAAAAGTCCAGTGCTAGCAAGAAGATTATTATTGTCCCCACAGTTGGTATAGGTGGGTTTGTGTCTCCAACCATTTCGACTGATTGACAATCACCAAAGGGATCATTGAATCCCTTTCCTTTTATCAGCGTGAAAAATTTCCATATGACACAGGTCTTGATCTTCTGGAGACACAGGAAAAACACTGCCTATGCAAGAAAGACTTCTTATTGGTTCTTGATGATGTGTGGTGTCCTGAATGGACACAACTTCTTGTACTTCTAGAGTCTAATTGATTTTTTGCATGCCATGGTTGTGGTGATGCGAGAACAACATGTTCATTTTGAAATGTCTAAAGGATGATGCAAGTTGGTCACTATTTTAAGTACTTTCATCAATGAGGAACTTGATAGCTTTCCAAGCTTGCTACATGTGGTTGTGATCACAAAAGTATAGGACCTGTAGGGACTTGTGCAGGGGTTGAAGAAAGATAGTAGGGCTTTTGCATTTAAGAAAGACATCAAGAGCATCAGATTGAGCCATTCTAGTGGTGGATTAAGAAGCACTAAAATATTCCAAAAAATTTGATCTACTAAACTATGAGTACTTTTTTGCTGTAATGATCCCATATGTATGATATGTGATTAATTTTGCCAACTTTTATTTTGTAATGAAAATTACCTGAGTCTGCCTTGTCTAACTCATTTTGCTAGAGTTAATGCTGTGAGCTTTCACTTGGCCGGTGATGAATGTTATGTGTCTTCATTCGTATACTATAATGTAAAATCAAATCAAACTCTACTTTTCTAATAATCTAGACTTTGTTTTTCGACATTTAGTGCCACCTAATAATACCAATAGTACTTGCGTTCTCTCTGCTGTTTTGATGGTTCCAAAAATCCAAGCCCCGATTTCTTCGTAGTTTCTTCTCGTATTAAATCTTCTTTTCATTTGCATTTAGCCGCTTTTGTGTTCTAATTGGCTTACAAAAATAGTTGCCTCCACACATTAGCATTTTAAATTGCTGAAGAATCACAATTTTCTGGAAGGAGCAGTGCCGCATAATTTCCTTCTCTTTTCCAACTTGACTAATTTTTCGGTTGTGTTTGGCAATGTGTTAAATGGAGGATTAAGGGATAGCCCGAGTTATTTGTCAAATGAAATCAGAACTTAAGATTAACTCCAATTGGGTTAAATTTAATACCTCTGTGGAGTAAAATGCAGGTTAAATAACACCCAACCAACCCCTCTAACCTATTGTTTATTTTTTAGTGGATGCATATGCTACTCAATCACTTGCCATTTTTTAAGGGAAAAATTCATTTTTAACGCTTGAACTAATTTTTTTTTGCTGTTGTTGTTTAGTCGACATATTTTTATTTAGATTAATTTGCATATAGCTCTTTCAAATCTTGTAAAATTGCATATAAGTTATTATAATTTTAAAAATTATATATAAGTCTTTGGGTTTTAGCTTAACTTGGAAAAAAATCTTCCAGTTTAAATTTACTGTCAAAAATTGAATATTTAAAGAATATTTTATTACACGACGTTAACATACTTTTGAAATGATGAAATTGTCTGTGTCCTTTTAGATATATGTCATGTTTGTTTTAGATCTATTTCCCTTCTCTGTCAATGTACTTCACCACTGATGAGCATCTCCATTAACAACATCTCCATTGATGAGCATTTTTGCTAGCAATATCTTTACTGATGAGCATCTCTGTTGGCAGCTTCTTTTGAGAAAAGATTTCTCTTCATCCTAAAAGACATGTGCATCCATCCTCCTCTTCTCCTATCAATGTCAGCCTTGCTCTATTATTGTCTTACTTAAGTACTTCTCTCTGCATGTTTTTTTATCTTCTTTCATAGTCACCAATTTCTACAATCAACGTCCCATACTATA
This sequence comes from Trichopus zeylanicus subsp. travancoricus, assembly GCA_005019695.1. Taxonomy (NCBI): domain Eukaryota; kingdom Viridiplantae; phylum Streptophyta; class Magnoliopsida; order Dioscoreales; family Dioscoreaceae; genus Trichopus; species Trichopus zeylanicus. Next base: position 551,676 of record RXID01014292.1, on the reverse strand, counting down.
TTTTTCTCCAAGTAAAAACCTGGCTAGCAGTAGGAGGCAACACATTTTTCTTTACTGGCAATGGAGTATATTGCTTATGCAGGGAAAAATGCATAATTCATTGCTCAACTAAGGCTAAAACCAATAAAATGAGATTCTATGGACGTTCAAAATATAAGTTTGGTAGATTTATTTGATTAGTTTTTGTTAGCTCTATTAATTATGAAATTTTGTTTATTTCGGGGTGATGATAATAAAGTGTGTGGATTTTTTATGTGGGTTGATGATGCTAAGGAGACAAATAATCAACTGAGAAATTAGTTAGAGGATTTTGAAGATACTATGAAAGGTATGATTGATCAACTAGAGGATAAACTCACTGTTGTTAATCAGAGGGTCCAAAATTTGAATGAGATACTTAAGAGTGCATTGGAAGCACTACATTGGTTTAGGGTTTTAAGCATTTATATTCTAATTGCAATTCTGTTAAAAAGTGTTATGAAATTGAATATTATAATTGTTGAGTTGTGTTTGACAATGTAATTATATTCATTATGTAATTGTTGATTTATATTTGACAATGTAATTATTGATGCATTTCTATTCCGTAAAATTTTTGTGTAAAAATTTGCTTCATGATATCTGCTCATGTAATATATAATTTTGACAATTATAGCTCTTTCCAATTTTAATTTGTGATATTCGGACATTCAAACTAGAGAATGCACAAATAGAGAATATATTTTTTCTCTAAAAAGTTTGGACAACTATTCAAGGTTCGATTGTCCAAACTTTATACATAGGGAGTTTGTTTCTTGTCTACAAAGTTTGTATAATTGAACTATAAGGTCATTTGCCATACATATGGGAGATAGGGAGTTTACAGACAAGGAGTTTGTAATCTATACACATGGGAGACTAGTCATTTGTCATACTCTATATGAACACTTTTGCTGAGCCAAGTCAACTTCACACCTATTATATCAGACTGAATTTGAGCTACTACATCTGAAGAACTAAAGACCATGTATCCTTGTAGGTCCTTACTTATGTCAATTATATATCTTTGAGTCATTAAGGCAAGTTTACCTTTTCATCTTGCTTCTAGTTCTCTACTTTGTCTCATCTTCTCACCCCATCTTCTTCTTATTGCATCCACAAGGTCCATAATTGGTCTCAACCTTTCATCCATCACCCATGAATTGAATGATTTAGACAACCTATTTGTCATATCTTGTTGCTTACAACCTTCCCTAAATTGACTTCTTCTCCACTTGTCCTTCAACTTCTCCAAATAGCTAGCAGGTTTTGGAGTTGTCGCCCTCAACTCAAGTAGTGCTAACTCATATCCTCCATTAGTATAAGTTGAATTCCACACAACTCTCTCCGCATCTACTTTAAGTCAATTTTTTTTTGAAGTTTTCATATAAATTTTGCATATAGATTTTATGATCAGCTGACAGTATGTAAATGGCTATAGCTTCTACCAATCCCTTTTCCATGTCCCCCATATTGTCATCTTGGTGTGGTCCACATCCAAAGCCTTGTTAAGGTTTTCCACAAACAACGACTATGCATTTTCACTTTCACTTTCCACAATAGCAAATGCAACATGAAATAAACCATTGTTCCCATCCAAAGTAACAACAGAGAAAGTACTCTCCAATACTTGCCTTTTAGGTGACATCCTTCAAGACCCTGAAAATTTCTACATCTTTTCTTAAAACCTTTAATTGAACATCTAAAAGCAACAAAATTTTTTTTGAACTTTCTTCCTTCATCTAGGTCATACTGTACTACTAAAAGTGGGTCCTACCCTCCAACCTCCACTTTCAATTATGCACAAATATGAAAGACTCCTCACTATTGCCATCTCCTACCATTTACATTGTTTGCTCATCATCAATATCTGCAAAATCCTCTTTTTCATTTTTGACATTACAGCTATGCCTTCTTTGACTATCTTAGTTGACTAAGATAGTTGGGATCATATTAAAAGCAAGCACGTCTAACCGTGCCACAAACATCTCAACCTTTCTTGTCTCACTATGTTGACTAAATATGATCATGCATTGATCCTCAATCCTCACAAACAAATACTTTATTGGCTTTGACTTTGGAACTACATATGACAAAATGAGATTTGGTGTAAAGAAGCTAGAACAATATTTCTTCATATCCAATTTGAACTCTACGAGACATGTTATGTCATGCTCCATAATAAATTTTTTTTTCTGTCAACTATATTTATACTTCACTCTTCAAATGCTCAAAATGTGCTTTCAAAAACCACCATATCCTAAAAGAATCTCATACCTTAGTAACAAAAATAAATTCTAATTGGTAACAAATATTTCAAATTATACATAACTATGAAACTAATTTTTTTCATAATGACTCCAAATGCCTAATGGAATATAGAAATATTTCGCAAAAAATATCATGTTTATAATAAAGTACATATGCTTATGATTGACTAAAGAACTTGCTACCTAGCCAAACCCTAACATGAAGATATTCAATATGAAATAAAAAACCCTAACAAAGTTTGATACGTAAAATACAAATATAAATATCGGAAAGAGTGAAGATAAATGAAAATCTTGATTTATTTGTAATACATAAATGGGAAAATGAACTCTTAGATTTATTTATACAAATTTTACTCATTTATTTTTACACATTGTAGTACTAATACTTGCTTAATTATACATACTCACATATTTATAATAATAATAAATTACTTAATTTAGCAAATCCTAAAACTCACATTCCTAAACCTAACAAAAAAAAATTATTCCAATTTGGGATCACAACATCTCAATCACTTAAAAGATGACCACAACCACCCACATGCAACAAATACATCACATCCATTAACTACTAAAAACAATCAAAATAAAAAGGCAAAATTCTATATCTTGATCCACTATTAGTAAGGCTAGAACCACCTTCCGTTGCACTTGACAAAGTTACTATGTTATAGCGACAAATTATTAAAAAAATATAATGAAGGTCTATGACAGCCACAATCAACATCAAAACAACAACAATTGAATTTAAAAAAAATAAGGTTTTTCAATAGGTGATGAAATAGAAAGGGGAAAATGAGGATGGGTGAATAGGGAAACCCTTGATCAATAACAATATGAGGATGAGGTAGAAAGGAGGAATTGAGTCTTCTCTCTAAACCTTCTTTTTGAGCAAATGCGGTCAACCTTCTTACCAAGTTGAGGATGAATAAGGTCCACCTTTTTGCTAGGTCAAGGATGGATAAGGTTGCAAATACTACATTTGGACAAGGATGAACAAGGTCATAATCACAATCTTCCTCTATAGTATTTGGACCCATGATCAAGAACCTAGGACCTACTATGGATGCATAGAATAACAAAGAAAAACTCCAAATTCTAGAAAGGAAAAAAGAAAAGGCAAGGGCAAAAAGATATTTTTACAGTCATAACCTATGTTTTAATCTTTTGGTGGATGATAAGGACCTATTTGCACTAACAGTTAAAATCCAAAGACTTAGATATAATTTTTAAGATTACTAGGACATATATAATTTCACAAGATTGGAAGGACTTATATGTAAATTACCCTTCTGTTTTTTTTTATTTTCTTATGGGCCCAAATGATTCGAATGGTATTTATTGTGGGAGCTCTGTTCACCACTAATTTTAGTTCTCGAGATCAAATAAGAGGAGAAAACATGAATCAGGCTATCAAAAACTCTCTGGCGATGGTCGTTTTGACGCCCAAGTCAATCATAGTTGAAAAATAGAGTGGATCTAAAAAATTGATATTAGAATTTTTACCTTAGGGAATTCTCTAATATTTATAGGGTGTTGAGACGATTCGACGTAGTTGAGATTCCTTAATCTCATCCGTGATTCCTATTGAATTTCTCGTAACTAATTATTGTGAATCCCAAATCCTTTGGGATTGTATTTTGGTGGATAGGAATTTATAAATGCTCAGTTTGTTTGATGAGCTATTAATACATTGAGGTCACTGAGCCTCCTGAGGCCATAGGGCCTCATCACTTACCTCAAAGTGACTTTTGATTAAGTTTGCCAACCTACAACTAACTTGGAGATGGATTTATTTTGGATCTTTAACTAACCCCATTAATGGTTTGATTCAGGAGGCGACTTTGGCTTTTTGACTCAAGTAAATTTGGTTCGATGTATTATTAGTGCCCCAATTTTGAGAGTCAACTTCTTAATTTGGGGTGTGGAATTAGTTCAATCTCACTTGAGCTAGTGTGCTAGTTTGGAAATTGATCCACCACCTCAATGAATCATGCAAAATCATAATGATTTGCTCCTTTTCAAGAGGATGGTGCTAAGCCATCAATTCAGTTGCCATGGTGTCATTAAGTGTGAACACATGCTCCTCGTATTTCAAGAGTCAAATTTTTTTGCATTCAATGGCTTGGATTGGGACATGTGGGGGCTATCCATTAGTTTAGCAAATGGTATATATGTGTGCATGCCCCTTTCATCTCCAACCTCTAAGTTTCAACTTCTTGACTTTTCAAAGACTTCTCCAACAATTCTGTTCCAGTCGCCATCGTCTTTGTTAGATGGCCTCTTTAAGCTCCTCACTTGTTTTCAGCAATGTTGCCCTAGCTCCTACAAGCATAATAGTTATGACACATGCTCCCTCTATGGCAGTGCCTCCTTTTGACACCACCAGGCCGGGTCTTGCAACCACCCTGTGGCACCTGGTAGAGGCACTCCAACCTCTAACAAGGTGGTCACTTTTGTTGCTCCTCCAAAGCAGGAAAGCCTATCTCCTAGTGCTCGACACACCAGTAGGTTGACATTCTTAACTAGGTTCAGGGTTGCCCAAGGGGATGGTGCAGCTCCCCCATCTTCAAGTGAGTTTTCCCACTATGACTTCCTTCTTTTGATTTAGTAAGTGATGAATTCCTAAGGGTAACCTTTAGTATCCTGTATCTTCTTAATTTTAGGTCTCAGTTAGGTCTTATTCATAAACAAGATCTTGAAGAAGAATACTAGAACTCCCCGAGCCACTTCCCCAACTCCCTTGAGGAAGAAGCATAACTCAGATGAGGGTGGGTCTTCATCTCCCACCTTGATAGCCAAGGCATTTCTCAAGAGGAAGGTTCGTGTTAATGAGGCTGGCGGATTGGACACTAGTTGCAAGGAGAGGAAGAGGTAGAAATGAGTGGTATCATATCCCTTGTCTTTTGCTAAGTAGGCTGCCAAAGTGTAGGAAGGTCCTACACCAACAATCAAGGCTAGAGGAGGTAATGTCCCACTTCAAAAAAATTTTCTTCAAATAGGAAATGACAGTATCATTTGAACAAGTATTATCAATAGTAATAATCAAAACATTATCAATTCCCCATTCTAACAAATATTTTTCAATTGCTTTTCCTATAATGTCACCCTTATGACTAGTAATTTTGTAAAAGTTCAAAAGTTTCTTCAATTTTCAATCAATATCAATATAATGTGTTATGATACAGACATAGTTTATTTTTTGAATTGAGGTCCAAGTATTAGTGATTAAGCATACTCTTTATTTGGACTCTTTGAAATATTATTTCAATATTACCTTCTCATCATGGTAGAGTTGATAAAAATTTCTAGTCATAGTCCAATGTAAAGGTATTTGAAATTTAGGGCAAGTTTGAGACATGAAGTATTGGAAACCTTCATATTCCACAAAACTAAAAGGTAGTTCATCTACAACAATCATATATGCCAATGCTCTTCTAATATTTTCTTGATCAAACTTTCAACTGGTTAGCACACAATCACTTTCTACTTCCTTATGAATAGGTTGCATAGCAAGTTGTGTTTGATATATACTAACATTTTATAGATATTTCTTGCATTAATTCATGTGATTTCTAAGAGAAGAAATACCATTTCTTTTTAGATCACAAAATAACTCATTACCACAATAGTTGCATCTAGAGTTGGTCAACTTGTCTGGCATTATGAACTTTGTGAAATTCTCTCATACAATCGATTGTGCTGCTATTATCATTCCTGGGATTGGAGGCTTCATACGCATAGATACATTGCCCTTGTTTGAAGCTCCCATAGTCATAGTACTTGCTTGAGAATTTGAATTTTGCATTGGACCTTGAATACTTGAATTTATAATTAGAAGCTCATGACTATCATCCTCATTTGACATCTACCAAAAGAGAACAAAGGCAAAATATTGAATTAGAAATAGTTAATTAAAAAATGAACAAAAAAAAAAAATTAAAGTTTCATAGAAATAGAGAAAACAAATTGAAAAGATAGATCAAAACTTGTAAATAATAAGTGCTAGATGTCAAAGAGAACTAAACCAAAATTTCAAAAACTTGCACAAAAATAAGTAGATTTCAACATGTGGATACTAAGTGTTGTAACTTGCAAATGCTGATATAGTGATTAGTCATAAAAAGTATAATAGTATATTGATCCATAGTTGGTAGGCAGGTCTACTGGATTCAAAATGTGATTTTTTAAGTAATATCTCTTGAAACCTTTTTCACAGTACTGCATGGGTTAAACAACTTCATCTGAATTTGATTTTTAATTGATAAAGAAAAATTATTTCACCTTGTTACTGTATTTATTAGAAATGAAATCTCACAAACTCCTCATGAGGAATTATATCTCAAGTCATATATCTTCCTATGGAACAACTAAACATGGATCTATACAACAACTCCTTATAGGTTGACACTCTTGGTAGACATCTAACTTTTGAACTTCAAATATTGATTCTTTGGTATTTGATGAATAGATCCTTCATACCTGTTCCCCTTGTGTGCTCAGAGGAAGCCTTCAAAAATAAACCAACAATTTTAGAGTTGTTTTGGAAAAATATGAACATGATAAGAAGTTGTGGTTTGCTACAATCAGTAGCTTAGAGGCTAAAATCAAGGTAATAGTTTGTTGTTTCTCATACATTACTAGTTTTAAACAAATATAACTTCAAATGTAAAGACTTACACTGAATGTATAAAATACAACAAATTGAAAAGATTTTGTTCTCTCTATGTTTTGAAATCATGTATTACCACCATTCTACTATCATGATCCATTTTGTATCTCATGCATCACAAGATTACCACCCAACAAAAAAGGCCATAATAAGAAATGAGATACAAATAAGATATACATCTATTAAAGATGTTATGCTATACATGATATTAAGATACTCATATACATCACAAGAGACATGAAATTGAATAAGCTATTAACAATAAGAATTACATACAACTACTAAATCATCAATGTCCTAGTAGATTCTCTTATGTGATTATATTCATGATGAGAGATTCCTTTACATTTTAAAACAATATGACAACCACAAAAATTAATAACAAGTTTGAGGCATATTACTATTCTCGCTTTTCTAATTTGAGTTCTAAAACATGAGGCTTCTACTTTCATGCTTTCAATTTCAGCCAAATATTTTATGCTTATGTAAAAAATTTCTTACATAACTTGTAACACTAATGTTACTACCAAAGTTGTTACAAATGTACTTTTATGAATAAATTTTAGAGATATCATTCCATCACTAAAATATTAGTAAGCATACCATAGGAAAATCAAAAGATCAAAAATAGCAAACTGATTTTCATAAAAACACCAAACAAAAGGCAGTAAGCACTGAGAAACTTGATTTTCACAAAATCCTAATCATATAACAATAAAATTATATGAAATTGAAGAAACCTAATTTGGTTTTCACAAAACTTGATCAAATTTCAAAATTTATAAATCATTTTACATTGCAAGTTAATTCTAATGATGTAGTTGTAGAAGAACAAGAGATTAAAGCTTAGAGGCCGGTCCTAGGGTGATCTTGAGGCACCAGAGGTGGAGGGGGTGCTGTCACATTGTTGAAGCTTGAAGGGTGCAGAGCCACTAGAGAACTTCCATACTCTCCCTTACCATAACGATCACTTATAGAACCTCTGTCCTTGAACTCCTTGCATGATGAAATCTCCAATTCTCCAGAGTCTGGACTCTCATAGGGCCACATGGTGCAAGTTGAGAATTTGGAAATTGGTCGAGACTCGAGGATAGGAATCGGGAATCTAGGATTTAGTGTTAGGGACCTAGGGTTGTGAACTATGAGCTGGTTAGCCCAAAACCAAACCAAGGTTCGATATGACAACTGATGGTGTGGTTCGATATCAGGGTCGACTATGTGTCCCAAACGATATTCAATTGAAGCAGGAATTGTTAAGCGAGGCGCATCGCTCTCGCTTCTCAGTACACCCAGGTAGCACAAAAATGTACCGAGATATGAAGCAAGATTATTGGTAGCAGGGCATGAAGAAAGATATTGCAGAATTTATTTCCAAATGTCTAGTGTGTCAACAGGTCAAAATTGAACACCAAAAACTAGCAGGAAGGTTACAACCACTTCCTATCCCTGAATGGAAATGGGAACATGTAACCAGGGACTTTGTGGTTGGGCTACCAAGGACAAGGAAAGGATTGGATGATATTTGGGTTGTAGTGGATCAGTTAACTAAATCAGCTCATTTCCTTCCTATCAAGATAACCTACTCCTTAGACAAGCTTGCTGAATTATATGTGGAGGAGATAGTGAAGCTTCATGGAGTACCCATTACCATCATCTCCGATAGAGATCCCAGATTCACCTCACAATTTTGGGGTAGTTTTCAGAAAGCTTTGGGGACACAGCTATATTTTAGTACTGCATACTACTCTCAAACTGATGGTCAATCAGAGAGGACAATCCAAACCCTAGAGGATTTGCTGAGAGCGTGTGCTCTGAATTTCAAGGGGAGTTGGGACTCTCATTTGTGTCTAACGGAGTTCACCTACAATAATAGTTATCACGCCGGTATTCAAATGATACCTTATGAGGCTTTGTATGGGAGGAAGTGTAGATCCCCTGTGTGTTGGACAGAGGTTGGTGAGAGGCAGATTTTGGGTCCAGAGTTGGTCCAGTTAGCTACCGAGAAGATTGAGGTGATTCGAAAGAGGTTACTCACAACACAGAGTAGACAGAGAAGTTATACTAATACTAGAAGACGGGATCTGGAGTTTTTCGTGGGCGATCATGTTTTCCTAAAGACCTCTCCAACAGAGGGCGTGATGAGATTTGGGGTGAGGGGCAAGTTAGCACCTCGTTATATTGGCCCCTTCAAAATCTTGGAGAGAATTGGAACACTTGCTTATAAACTTGTCTTACCTCCAGCATTGGCTAATGTGCATAATATCTTTCACATATCAATGCTAAGAAAATACATTCCAAATGCTGCGCATATTTTATCGTTTCAACAGTTACTGTTGAGGGAGGACTTGACATCTGAAGAGCAGCCAATTCAAATTTTGGAGCGAAGGGAGATGTGATGAGAAAAAAAGTGATTCCTTTAGTAAAAGTATTATGACAACATCACTCAGTGGATGAGGCCTTTTCTTGGAAAACTGGGAAAAAAAAAATCTTGGGGTCAGGTGAGTCGTGGGCCACAGACGCCTAATGATAATATTGTGCTGGGTTGGGGGCGTCACATAGTGGTATCAGACCCACTCCGCACCTTTTGATCGATGTGGGCTAACTCAGTCAGGACGCTGAGCCCTCAAGGGGGGAGTTGTAAGGCCCGGTGGGATAAGTGAGTCAGTAGTAGGCAGACAGTGGGCCTGTAACTGGTAGCAGTTGTCTTTAATCTCACATCAATCAAGAGGTGTGGAGTGGCTTTGATACCACTAAGTGACGCCCCCGACCCAGCACGATATTGTCCCTGAGCGTCTGCGGTCCACGGCTCACCCGACTGCAGGATTTTATTTTTCCCAGTTCCATGGGAAAAGGCCTCGTTTTGGGTCTACGGCAGTCATCATATTTAGCCCAGTCTCAACTCCAACATTTTGTGGATGTGGGGCCCGCTGCCTTACACCCTCGCGCACTCGCCAGCCTGCCATTGCTCCCTCTCCTGCCTTGCGCCCTCGCCGGCCTGGCCCCTGCTCCTGCGAGCTAGCATCGGCCTCGCACCGACGCCAGCGCCTTCGTTAGCCCGGCTTTGGAGCCCTCGCCGGCTGACCCCCGCGTCGGCCACTCGTGCCCTCGCCGGTCTCTACCAAATACTATTCACGTGTATAGGACTGTTCACGTGACTGTTCATTATTTCAAAAATTTTTAAACATATTGTAATTTTTTTAATTTAAAGTTAAAAAATAATTAAAATTAAATTAAATTTTGGTCAAAATATAATTAATAAATAAAAAAAATATTTTGGTTGAAACTGAAATAGAAATGATTTTGATTGAAATGCGTTGATTTTTCTGTTCACGTGCATACATACATGACCATTTCACCGAAAGCAAAGGTTAAAAAAAATTGTGTCGATCCCACCCTTATATGAATTGTTGCCACGAGATTATGCAGAGTTAGTTGTTCTGCTTCCAATGTTTATAAATATTCATATGGATTGTCCAAGTACTAAATTTATAATTCCACATCTAAATGCTCCAAACTCAACTGATGATGATGATGATTAGTTGTATTATGTTATAATTAATAAATTATGTATATGTCAAGTATATTTTAATAATAACTTAAATTTACTTACATTAATTTTTAACTTTTAATTATATTCATATTATTTCTTGTATATTTTTTTATATAGTAATATATAAAAAATAGATTATATCGGTGGTTAACTATCAAAATTAATTTTAATTAATTAAAATAATATTTAATATATGGTAAAACTAATTATAAATTTTTTTATAATTTTAAAATTTTTATAAATTTTTTTTCAAAATTGTATCATATTTTTAATTTGAAGTCAAAGTACAGTCAAAATATAGTCAAACTCTGGTCAACACATAATTAATAACTAAAAAAAGAAATCTTTCAGCCGAAACCGAAATGGCCGAAATCGAAACCAAAAAAGGCGAAACGACCGAAACGTATTGGTTTCGCTGGGTACTGAAGTCAAAACCGAAACCGAGATTTAAAACTTTGGTATATAGTCAAAAAAAATAAAAAATTATTTTGGCTGAAACCAAAATAGAAATGGTTTTGATTGAAACGGCTGAAACGACCGAAACATATCATTTTTTTTAGGTGCCAAAACCAATCCTAAGACCGAAACTTAAAATCTTACTTGGAACAAATAACATTTATGAATGAGACTCAGAAGAAGAGAGCTAATGACTTCTGAGTCAACCCAACGCAACCATTGAAGAAGAAGAAAAACTCGGTGGAAAGAGATGTTGAACCATCTCAGGAGTTGGAGGCTAAAAAAAGAAAAAGAAGGTTTGGTGAGGGCAATAGTTGTGCCACCTAGCAAGGCGAGAAGAGGAAGAGGATAGCCTCTCATCCTACTCCTAATCATTTGCCTATTGAGCTAATTGACTCACCTACCCCATTGACAATGATCTTGCCAATCGAGGCCCCTGCACCTGCTATTGACCCAACCATCTCCAAGTCAGCGTGTATAATTTAACTTTCATTGATCCCATTTCCTCCTCCTTGTTGAGCCACCCCGAGTAGAGACTCTGCTAGGCATTGCTCAGGGAAGGAGCTAGCGGACATAACTACAAAGGAGTATTTCAACTTTGACCTTGACTTGGACTTTAGTTTGCCTGACGTTGAGCTTTCGAATATGAACTTTTCACGTGGGATCACAGCTTGCAAAGAGGTATTTAGCTTCTGCCTCTATTTTTAAGTTGATATTAGTTTTGCATTTTTTTATTTTTTTAGTTTTTGACTTGGTTGTAGGCTCTTAAGTTCTTCTACTTCAATGGGAGGAGGTATTACACCTCCTAGAGGGACGTTTTAACACACAAGACCCAACTCACTAGTGTCAAGCTCAAGGTGGCTTTCTTTATTCTTGCCTTATGAACCTCTAGCTAGAGGTGCAAAATTCCTAAATGGCTAAAATTGAGGCTGAGAGATGCCAAGTCAATTGTTGATGTTGATAAGAGAGCGGTTGAGACCACCCGCGATGATGCATAGAGGAAGCTAGAGGAGTTTCAGCTTTATCAAGAAGCTGAGCTAACCAAGGGCCACATGGGGGTTGTAGAGACCAACCTTTAGGGTGAAGGTTTCCTGCAGCTCCTAGCCCATGTGAAGACCTCAGCTATCACCAAGTTCCAATCTGGCAAAGAGAACCTTCGATCTAAAGGTCAACTTGCCATTACCTCCTTCAGTGAGAAATATCTCTACTACTGAGATATGATCACCCAGACCCACTAGAAGATCGGCTTTAATCTGGAGGACCTACACATAGAGCTTTATAATGATGCTTGGGTAGCTTGCTTGAAGCAAGAGTACGACGAGGTAATTGATAAGGATGCTATCCCCAAGGAGGCAGCTGAGATTGAGTTTAGCTCTAGCTTAGATTATTCACTGAGGGACGATGAAGTTGGTGAGGTGGCTGATGTTCCCACCAATGAGCCATAGTTTTGATATGCTTGTATTGAACTTTTGTTCCTTTTTTAGATATTTACTTCCTTTTGAACTAATTTTCTTTTGTACCACAACGTTAATGAAAACCTTCTTTTTGTTTTCCTCAGTTTTGATTTGGATATAATTGCATGACTTTGCCATTAATTGATGTAATGACAACTCAAAGTTTCAATTTGGTGTGATTTTCATTACAATGAACCAACCATCATGAATCTACCATGAATCTTAAGCATACTTCTCAAATCAAAACTAACTTTAACCTGAAAAATTTTCAAAAGATCAAAGAAGCTAATCACCAATGAATTTATTATAGGAAGAGCATTATAACTTTATTACAGGAAGAACTATTTTAGGTTTACTACATGCCAAGTGCGAGTAATCACTTTGCCATATGGATGCATTAGTTTGTATGCTCCCAGTGCCACAGCTTGAGTCATTTTGTAAGGTCCTTACTAGTTTGGAAATAACTTCTTGGTAGCTAGATCCATAAGATGAACATGGCGAAATACCCAATTACCTGGTTGTAGCTCTCAATCTTGTACTTTGGGCTTTATAGTAGTGAGTTATGTGATGTTGATATTCCACCAATGTTATGTGAGCTTTCTCTTGAACTTCCAGTAGCATATATTTATCAACCCTTTGGTTTGCCTCATTCATCTCGAGATCATAGGTTGTGATCCAGGATGATGGCACACTGATTTCTACTAGGATGATAGCTTCCACCTATACACCAACATGTTGGGGACTCCTAGTCATGATGTGAGGAGTGGTTTTGTATGACCATAGTACATGGGGAGGCTCTTCAACTCATACACACTTTTCTGTCACCAATCACTTCTTTAATCTTAAAAATAGGGTTTGATTTGTTACCTTAATTAAACCATTTGACCGAGAGTATGCCACTGGAGTGAACCTTTGCTTAATGTGTAAGTTGTGGCATTCCTTGAACTTTGAATTGTCCAACAATTTCACGTTATAAGTGAGCAGCACCTTTGGTAGTCTAAAGTGATAAATAACATTTTGCCAAAAGAATTCTTGGATTTTTTCCTCGATAATCTTTTTTTTTACCCGCTTGATGAAATAATCAGTTGCCACTATCAAGAACTTCATTTATCCTGAGGCCAATGAAAATGGGCCCAAGATATCCATGCTCCCTTGGTCAAAGAGTCAATGACCTATGTTTGTGGGAGCCAAACTGCGGGACTATGGTACCTTGAGGCATACTTTTGCCACTACTTACCCTTAGCAATGAACTCGGTCACTTCAACTGCCATATTCATTAGGTAGTGTCCTTGCCCGAGGAGATTGTGAGCTAAGGCTCGTTCACCTTCATGACTTCCGCATATTCCTTCATGCACTTCTTGAAATACATGGTCAATCTCAGATGGTGTCCAACAATGGAGAAGCGGATGTGTGAGTGACCTCTTGCACGGGAGTCCTTCCACTAAGATGAAACTTATCGATAGCCTTTTGATCCTCCAAGTCTCTCTTAAGTCTTTTGGTAGTTTCCCCCTTTGAGGTAGCTTATTATTGGGATCATCCAACTTGGCTCCTCGATTACAGTATTTACCTCAGGAGTAGAAGAGTAGCTTGATTGTTTGAGTTCTCCACGAAGATTTATCATGGTTGTGAGTTGGGTGAGGCTAAGGTTAGATGTGTTAGGGCATTTGCTTCAGTATTATTATTCCTTGGGACTTGACATAATTTTATGCTATCTATCCTCCTCACAAGCTTCTGTGTCTCAGCTAGGTGTTGGACCATTACCAAATCTTTTACTTTGTATTGTCTAATTGTTTGCATATGTACAAGCTGAGAATCACATAATACCTTTAATTTTTTTTGCCCCTACTGTTAATGTCATTAGTAGACCGAGGAGGAGTGCTTCGTATTTTGCCACATTATTCACTGCAAGGAATTCAAGTTCGATTAAGTATTTCACTACTCTTCCATTTGAGCTTAGCAACATAACATTGACTTTGCTTTTCAACTCGCAAGATGAGTCATCAACTCAAACTTTCCATGGTTCAATGTCATAGAGTACAAAGTGGTCTCTTCCATGAAGTCCATCAAGACTTGGGTCTTGATCTCTTTCTGAGACTTGAAGATAACATTGAATTAGCTTAATTTGATGGACCATTTAAGTAATCTACTTGAGATTTCTAGCTCTTGTGATGTCTACCTAAGTGGAAGATTCATCAGTATAGAGATGGGATGTGCTAGGAAGTATGGACGATGTTTTCACTGACCAAGACAATTTCATAAGATAGCTTCTCTAGAAATGGGTACCAATATCTGCTCTGGTATACACATGACTCACATAATATATCGGATGTTGCTTCTCTCAACTATCTCTTAGCTAACATTATCTTCTCAGCATCAATATGCTCTCTTGCTTGTTGGATGAATTCAACTAAATCTTTGGGAGGTTGGCATGTCATCTCATAAACCGCCTTAACTTACCAAATTTCATTTATTATCACCATAAGGATTATGGAGTTATCTAAGTCAGTTATCTCTAATCTGACTTTGTTAAATCGAGCTAAGTAATCTCTAAGACTCTCTCGTTCAATTTGTTTGATTGTTAGGAGTGTAGAGGGGGTCCTTTTTCAATACATCAGAGAGATAAATTGGTCCATAAACTTATCTACCAAATTATCAAAGCATGTTATAAAGTTCTTTGACAGTCCAAATTACCAAGCTCAGATTGGGCCTTATAACGTCATTGGAAAAATCTTGCAAATTGTCCAATCCCAAGTTCTTTGAAACATCATGACATTTTAGAAGATGTTACTGTAGTCCATTGGATCTTTAGTGTTATTGTATACCTCATACAGAGGCCATTTGAACTTCAAGTGCACAGGAGAATATGCCAATTTAGGAATTAAATGCATATTATACCTATAGTGACTTGACCGAAATGCTCACACAAGCTTTTCCAAAGTTGTTGGTGTTGTCGTCTCTATGTGAGCTCGGGCTCCTCGAGCTCTCTTGACACCTAATATCTAAGTGACAAATCAGTGGAGTGACCCTGATGGTATCTAGTGGCATGAGTCTAGTAGCTTGAATGATATTGCTTATCAAGATACGCTTGGGTTGCCCAGTACCATTGTAGCTCATATTGTTGGTTCAACAAAAGAACTTCCTAAGCCTAGGCCTGTTGTTGTGTGCATTGAGTTTGAAAATTTTGCATCATCTAAACTTAAGTTCGTAGTTGTTGAATGTGAGGTTCTACATGATTTGCATTTAAACTTTTAGCTTCCGAGTCATCTGCTAGACCATAATTGATAATGTCTAAAACTCTTACTAACTCATTATGTGAGAGAGACCGACTAGTACCTTAGGAATAGAAAACAGTGGAACATCTGAGGCTGAGGTAATGGTGGTTATCGAATTATCGAAGCAATTTGATGATTTTGCTTGTCGGGTCCTCCCGAGGAGTTGTGGATTTTGACAAGCACTTGCGTCATTTGTCCTCTCCAAGCTGATTTCTAGGTCAACAAGAGAAAGAGGGAACAAATTTTAATGAAAATATCAATTATTAATGAAGTTGAATTCATCACCAATTTTGATTGAGAGACTCTTTGAAATTTTAATCCGATAGATCAATCTATTCCATCAATCTGCAATAAAAGAGAATCATGAAGAAAATTATTGAAAGCTCTTGGTAGCAACCTACTTTATCGTTTAAGTCAATCACCATCAATCAAAAATAAAAAAAAACAAGAATTGATCACTAGCCTTATCCGTATTGAATATTTTGCTATTTATAAGAAATTTGGTGAACACGGTGAATAAGATTTCTTACTTACATATGAGATTCTCATGGACTTCGTGTTGTTATCTTCGCAACAGTTTTCACATTTCTTCGAAATTGGCTTGCAGGTTCAAAGTTTTTGATATCTTCTAAGTTAAATGGAACATATTACATGTACACCAAAGTTCTTAAGTTTGGTGTGCTATCTTGCCGCTACCCATTGTGGATCCATCGATCCTCTATCAGTTCGAGGAACGAATCGCAACCGGTCATTGAATCAGGCTTGGCTGATGCTTTGCTCTGGATGAACGGCTTCCCAACTTAGCAAAGAAGTTCGATATACCATCGGAAACCCTTGTGGTAATTCGGCGAGCTGCAAAAATCAGAGACCATGTTGTGCCGAATTTAGTACTGTACTTGCCTACATCGTAGTTTGGTTGCTAACTTGCTAACTAGCAGGCTCTTTGTTCAAGTTTCAATGATTTTGAACTCCTTGAAACCCTAAAAGTCAGTACTTGATAAACCCGTTTCAAAATCCAACGACTAAGCTCCAACTAAAATTCTCAGATTTTAATGTCTTTGATTTTTGGATTCAATTTTATATTTTTACAAATAAGACTCTAAAATTTACTAAATTAATTTAAAAATAAAAAAATTCTTAAAATTTAAATTTTCGTGTTTTATCAAACAAACACAATTTTTTGAAATTTTAAAACTTTAAAATCATTCAAAAAAAACACGTCATTTTAAAATCTAAAAATTATATAATTTTACGGGTGTCAATGTCTGAGTGAGGTCCAGCTAAACGCGTCCAATAAAACTTTTGTTGTGGACCATAATTATAGTATAATAGTTACTCGTTTACCAGATAAAGCCACCGTCGCTTTGGCCGAGTGGTTAAGGCGTGTGCCTGCTAAGTACATGGGGTTTCCCCGCGAGAGTTCGAATCTCTCAGGCGACGTTCGAATTTTTCCACTGCACCACTTTTGTGTTTCATTTGTCTTTTGTGGTAGAAGTAGAAAACACATTCAAGGAAGCGGATATCCGACATGGTCTCAATACTTTTGGATAATTGTGTACTGTCCTTCATCCTTAGCCATTTATATAGATATTTTAAAATAAACTTATATTTAGTTTCTTCTTGTTCGAGTTAAAAATAATTATAAATATTTACTAATTAGGTTCATAAAAATATTCAAATTATTTATTTCGCCCTTTTTTTTATATAATTCTTGTTTGGTTAACAGAACACGATGGAAAAACTTTTGCCTACTTTTATCATTTGGCTATAAAAAATGTAATTTTCTGTAAATCAATTTAATTTTTATCACTTGAAAGTAAATTTTATTTTCATATTTTTTATTTAAAATGATTGTGGATTATAATAATATTAAAAATTTTATGTACTATAGTAATACTAAATATTTACAAAATTTAAATAAAAAATTTAAAACTAATAATAATATTTTTCATATTAATATTTTATATTTTCAAAATATACCTCTATATAATAAAACACTAAAAATAAATTATTTTTAATCACTTTAAAAATGAATTAAAAGTAAAAAAAATTTCAATACTTTTAGACACCGTTTGATTCGGGATCAATATCAAAATCAAGCTTAAGACTTCTAACTCAAATTTATTAACTTAATATCTTTTTATTCAAAAATTAACCTATATATTAAATTAAAAAATTAATAATTTTTACAGTCATTTAATTTAATTAATCCCGTAACATAAATATCTAATCTTTGTAAAAAAAAATTTGAAAAATTTTAATGTTGATCTTGATATAAACCAAACAGTGCTTTTATGCTCATTAATGTTTTCCCCCACATATAAGAGCACTGTCTCGTTTCCTTCAAACTCAACTCCATTGAGTATTTTAAATTATTAGAAAATCGCTAGTTGGAGCTTGAAAATAATAAAAAGCTGGGATATAATTTTTACGTGTGCTTAACTTTGTTTAACTACCAATAAAAAAAAATGAGCTTTAAGTGGTGGAGTCGAGTGAAGTGGCTAAGTTCGCTACGGTTTCTTGTCCGCTAAATCTCTGAACCCCAAACTGAAGAGAAGAAATAGATACCAGAAGGAGATGTTATAATATTTGTTATTGAGAAGACTGAAGGACAAAAACATCATTTTGTAAATATGGTTAGAGCTTAAGTATGATTAAGCTCTGGATTTGTTATATATTTATCCTTACGGACTAATATGTAAATATTTTCCAATTTAAGAGATGTAAAGTTTGAGAAGTCAAAGAAGTCAACAACTTATATATAATTTTTTAAGGTTTCAAGGACTTATAAATAATTTGTTGCCCTCAAGGAACGAATAGATTTTCTAATTTGGGGCTTTATTCTAGCAAGTTGTTCTTGGGTTTCAAATTACCTTATGTTTGGAAACTATTTTGGGGCATTTAATGCTTAAATCCTAATCCCCCTTAGTTTCCACATCTTGCCCTCATAATTATTCTCTCTCTGAGAGATTCATTATGTTCATAACGAAACCACAGAATACAGCGGCATCAACCTCTCTTGAATGACCATCAACTGTATGATCAAAGAAAGATGTAATAGCAAAACAGGTCCAGAGAAATAACTCCGCATCAGGATAGGCTCTCATAGCCAATGAACAATGCCGAAATCTTCCTCACATGCTTGGATGCTCAGCGTGATCATCTTGTACCTCCATCGTGTGTCTATTCTTTTAAAGAAAGGCCCTTGCATTTTGCTTCAGTCATGCACGCCACCACCAAATAGTTGTGGGCTTGTTGCCTCCACTTCCATCTTCTCTGGTACTGCTCCCGGTACTTGACCTAGTCTCCGACCCTTCTGCACATTACTCGTAGAATCTAGCATCCTACTAATGCTAAAGCAGTGCACGAAGCATCTCCAAAAAGAACCAGAGTAGGGACAAAAAAGAAGATTCACCGTCTCCATCTCCCTCTTCCCCGTTCCCCACTCCCGAGTGCACTACTCATCTTTGATGAATATTCTCCGCCACTCGGAACGAGCTGGCACCTTCCTTCTATTGCAGTGCACAATTCGCAGTAACACGATAGTAATAAAGATGGGAGGAGAGATCGTCACAAGTATAGAGATGTAGAAGTAATATTAAAATATATATATAAGATACTAATTAGACATGCATTAATAGAGTTATTTGTTACGTTTGTTATGTTTAGGTATATAGGCTTTGTCAACAATCTCCCAAGATATTGGATTACTCTCATGCTTTTATCCCCAAATTTCGGTATGAGAAACCATCTTTTATAACGTTCCGAGGAAAAACTAACTTCAAAAAAGTGTAATTATTGAAAAAAAAATTAACTATGGAAGAATACAACTGTTGAAATAACGGTTTTGAAAAAAAATCATATAGAATTTGACCTAATTTTTAAATGATCACTCAATCCCATTTAAATTGACCTATTTATTAAACAAATTGGATTAGGGTTATATCCCGATCTGATTTGAATTAACCTATATAAATCATAATTCAACTTGATCCAAATTGATTCAAATTGATTCAAATTGACTCAAATCAATCTGACGTACTTAATTAACACCAATAATTTAAACCTATTTCAAATATTTAAAATAATAATATTATTAACAAATAATTATAATTATAAAATACTTAATTTAATAATAATAATCTAAAAATTTCTAAAAAATTTTGTAAAATAAAATTTTAAATAAATCTAATAATATACTCAAGTGAACCGGTCGGGTTAAAGGGTCAATAAGAACCAAACTCCAGACTGATCACAAGCCAATAAATTCGAGATGAAGAATCACCTTTAAACCAAGCTGCAACAAGCTCTCGACACATGCGCTGTAGGTGGTATAACATTAAGACATAAGGAGCCCGACATTCTTGGCCAAAACAATTACATCGAGTTTCCATTGATTTCAGATACCTGGGTATAAGTAGTCCATAATTTGGATCATTATAGGCTCCTATCCTCAAAAAAACTCTGACAAATCCAAAATTTATGGCAATCTATGATAAGTAATACAAAAATATTATGACCCCTAAATTATAGAATTTGGATACATTCCACAACCTATAAAATAAGGTCATCTTTGAATAGGCAAGGACTAATACCTCTCTCCTCTTAACAAAAGACTTATATGCCTATATTGACTTGAGTGTCAGAGCGATTGTCATTGGAGAGTTTTTAGTGGTCCTCCTCACTTTTACTCCTGTTGTAGATTAGCAAAAGAGCAACTCTGTGGATTGATCTCGAGGAACCTTTCAAATCAAAGTAGTGGAGAACGGAGCTCTATCAACAAATTGGTGCCTTTATTGAAATATGCTCTGCTTTTTTTTTTGCTAATCAAAGAGATCTTTCACAATCTTTTAATGATGTTGCCCAATGCAGTACAACCTTCATGGTTGAAGAATCCGCCTAGGGGCAGATGACTCCTACTAGTGAAATCTCATAATTTATCGAATGGGCCAATGCACTTGTTCAAGAAGTTACCTTTATACCTAGGGTCCACCAATTCGACGAGCTAACAAGAGTTCTAAACCTTGGTCACCGTTATGCAGTAGATTACATAATTATTGGAGGTTCAAACGCAGGCTATAGAGACTCAGCAACAACAAATCCTGACTCTAACCCAAGGTGTTGTGTTGAATGAAACACATCAGCCGCAACATCATGTCGTGAGCTAGCCACAAATTAGTGCACACCAATGCCCAAGCTACTATGACCCATTGGTGGTGTTTTTTCCTTCAGTACCATCTCTCAAGGGACTATGGTAGGTGCTATCTCACCTATTGTTTGATTGATGAAGCCACGTATTTCTCACACGCCAGTCGAACATCAGCTAGGGATGCACATAATGCCTAGGAGAGGCTATAGCATATGCAACTTGTGAGAGATCTAGAGCTCTAGGCCATTTGCGCCACATGAGGTAGAAAATTCCTTTGATTCTCGAAGTTGCATATTCTCCTATTTAGCTAAAGTTTTGACAATTTCTATATGAGACATATGATGGTTCGAAAGGCTTGATGGATCATGTTAGCACATTTTTGGATGCCATGATTTCACAAAGTGCATGAGATTTCACCATATACAAGGCATTTCCTATGGCACTGTAGGGCTCAATCTGATCCTAGTATGCAAGACTTTCAAGGTATTCAATTGCCTATTTTGATAACTTGGCAAATAAGTTCATAAAATAGTTCGTCTCATTGGTATTGTGGTAAAAAGACTCCTCGACACTACTAATACTAAAGCAGAAGGTTGATGAGAGCCTCAGAGAATATTTGGCTTGCTTTAACAAGTCTCAATTGGAAGTGACCAAGTTGAACAATTCTATCATCCTCGCTGCTACAATCAATAAAATTTGGCAACCTCAAGTGGCCTATTAAATGGCTCGCCAATCCCCAAAAAGGCTAGCAGAGTTCATCTAGCTAGTTAGAGGGCACATTGATGCTGAGGAGATTATTTTAGCAAAGAAGGAATCTAAGGCCACACCAAGTAGAAGAAAGAGATTCGGGAAGATTGGTGCCCCGAGCAAAAAAAGTAATGAATCATATGGAAGGAGTGTCAACTTGAGTTCTAAGCTTATATACTGCTAAATAACTCCAGGACCAAAGTCCTGACACAAATTAAGCACTGAGACTTCCTATGGAGACCTTTTTTCATTCGAACAGCTCGATAAAATCTCGACAAGACTATGTATTATTGTTTCCACTAAGAGCATGGTCATGACATTGAGGAATGCAAATACCTCAAAGATGAGATAGAAAGACTCATCAGAGAGGGACACCTCGGGTAATTCGTATGCTGAGGTGAACAAGTTGAAGGAGCCAACATGCGAGAATATCGACTATGAACCTCTCCTCAAAGAAATCGCTCTTTGAAGTTACAAAATCCACCTTTAAAGAGCAACTTCAACATGATTCTAATAAGCCTACTAGCTTAGAGTGAAGCCTCGATATGCACCCTTAAATAAGGAGCCATCACTAGGGACACGATGAAGAGGAGGTAGAAACAAAAAGATAGAATTGTGAGCCTGAGCACTAGGATATTGTCTTTTTAGTAAAGAATTTGGAGGACATTTCAACTCTGCACAATGACGCATTAGTTGTGTTGGCAATCCCGAATGGCTATGTAACACAATGTATCATGGTAGATATGGAAAGCTCAATAAATATTTTTTGTTCATCCAAGTATATGACCAAATGAAAATGGAGCAAAAATTGAAGCTATATGTTGGCACCATCATTGGATTTACAGGAAACTCAATGACTCCAATTCAACCATCAACTTACTCCTCATGGTTGGAGAGGATCCCAGGAGCACCATGATCAAATTGGAGTTGTTTAAGTAGTTTTTATAATCTGACCCAACTTCAAGTTAGAGTTAGATTTTGAACTTGATTTAGGATGATTTAGGCCAACTTAATATAGAAAATGGCACAAAAATCGGGCCCAAAAAAAAAAAATAAATCGAGTCACAACCCAACATCTAGTTCGCAATTGATTGTCTAGTTCTGTTCAACTGCGTAGACTCTAACTCACAGTTGGACATTCAGTTTCAATTGAACGTCTTGTACAATCTGACTGCATGAGCATTAATTATTGTCAAACGTTCAGTTTAGTCACAATTTGTAGAAATAAAGATAAAATTCTTCTCAAAATCCATCATAATCAATCCAATTTTTCAACAAGGTGTAATATCAGAGAATATCAATATGATATTCAAATATAGGATTTTTGGTAAGAGAATACTCATTAAATCTCCCAATCAAATCCCAATAGCTAAAATTAAAAATTCTCTTGAAACCCTATAAAAAGGATACTAGGGCACACAAATTTAAGAATAATTCATAGATAATTCCTTGATAAATTCTGCACAAATTGAAGAAGACGTTTTGAGAAAGATCTCGTCACTTAGGAGGAGAGTAAGAAGGTGTTAACAAGGGATCAAAAAGATGTAAGATTTCATCTCTTTCTTCATCTTTTCTTTCATTATCCCCTTTTCTTTTTGCCCCGTATGAGGTCTTTGTGTTCTTATTCTTGTTGCTACCACTCTCCCTATTCCTCAAGTCTTGTAGCCACTTGTGGCATCATTCTCTGCCAACTACCATATGTTCTCAGTAGCCCAATTTCAAATGATTGAATATGAAAGAATTAGACATCTGAACCTATCATAGGCCAATTTTTTGTTTGCCAACATTGTGGCCATCCATGGCCCTCAGCATGATAGTGAATTCCCACAAACACTGGGGCCACCCATAGTCCTTTGTATGATGGCACATCTCCACCAATATTGTGATCACCCATAACTCTTTGTAGGATGGTGGATCTTGTTGGCTTTATGGTGTCTCGAATCCGGATTTTCCGGATAGTCTTAATTATATTAATGGGCCTAACCCTTATCTAGATTTATCTTCTAGAAATCTTAAATTAGTAGAAGTCTTATTTGAGTCAGTCTTCTATTTTGACTCAAACATCATTAGGCCACATCTATAAATACACCATTGATGTAAGGGTCTCAAGAGATAGAAAATAGAGAGTGAGAGTTGGTGATATTGGAGTTTCGTCTCCGTCGTTGTAATCTTCTTTTTTCTCTTCCTCATCAATACAATATTCTCTGGATCGTCTTCCCACATATATCTCTTGTGTGCTATCTTTTCATCTTTTCTGTTCTTCCTCTATATTGTGAATTGTGGTGGACATCGATATTTTTCTCAACACGCTGGCTCGGCTCTGTGAGTTCCGCCGCCCCTCCACTTTACTGCTGACCCACACCGACTACTGGCTCATCTCGCTGCCCTAGGTTCACTGACCAGCGCTCCCCGCATGATCCGCTGCCATCGTTTTGAGCCTCGTGCACCGGTAGCCTTTTGCACACCGGTAGCCTTTTGCTATTGTTCCATCTAGCCTAGAACCACCTCCACGCGGGCTTAGCCAACTCTCGTCACCCACCACCAGAGCAAGGCTAGGTTCAGCTAGACTTGGTCGGATCCGGCCATGAGATCAAGAGGATAGGGTTTTGAATTACACGGGAGCACAAAGAAGGAAAAGAAGATAAAAGAAAAAATATACATAAAAAAACAAAACAAAAGTTGCTCCAAAAAAAGTGAATCCAGCAAAAAGGGGAAAATTTAGCCAAAAAAAAAGAAAGAAAAGGAGTCGATTGAAAAAAAGAAAGAGAAGAACTTACTTTGATTTTTACTTCATTGTTATTACGGTTACCCGCGGTTCCTCTAGCATATTGACAGACTACATCAATACCATGGTCACTCATGATCTCTTGTGTACTGATAGACCTCCACTACCAATTTATGTTTAGTCCGTAGACTCATCCGAAAGTTAGTTTTGTCTAGGGCCAATCCACGAGTTTGTTTGAAACTAATTTCAAACTAAGGCTAGCTTATGAGCTTACCAGAAGTTTTTTTATATTAACACCAACTTGTGAGATCACCAAATATCTATTCAAACTAAGGCCAGCTTACGAGCTTGCCAAAAGTCTATTTAGATTAAAACCAATTTGTGGACTCGCTGATCGTCTAATTAGAGTAAGACCAACTTGTGAGCTCGTTGAATGTTTACATTAAGGTCAGCTTCCGAGCTCATCGAAAATCTAGATTGACTCAAGGTTGATCAACCTACGGGCTTACCCAAATTCATCATGACAGTCTGAGGGCTTTTGAACAAAATTGATTAAATTAAAATGAATCAATCACATTGAACAAATAAAACCATATGGACTAAGATGAACCATTAAATGGACTTAAGTCAATCAAATAGATAAACTAAAATTCATATTGAATTGAACTCAAATACAAATTGAGTTAATCCAAACCAAATTGGTTCAGACCCAACCCCAATCAGATCCAAATTGGGTTAATCTAAGATCACACTAAATTTGAACTAAACCCTAATTGAGTCAAACTAAATTGGAATCAAACCCTAGCTGGGTTAAATCAAATTCAAACTAAACCCTAATCGAGTCAAACTAAATTTGAATCAAATTCTAGTTAGGTAAAATCAAATTAAACTAAACCCTAATTTGGTCAAACCAAATTCAAATTAAACCCTAGTTAGGTTGAATCAAGTGGAATCAAACTTTAAGTGAGTTAAGTCAAGTTCAAGATCAAATCCTAATTGAGTTGAATTAAGTCCAAGCTAAACCCTGATTAGGTTAAATCAAGTTCAAACTGAATCCTAATCAGATAAATTAAACTCAAATTCAATTCAAACCCAAATTTAGGTCATGTCTAATCCAAAATTAAGTTGAACTTGAACTAGAACCAAGTCAAACCTTAATTAGAACCAGGTTGAGCCTGGACCAAAATCAAGTTGAACCTAAATCGACTTCAACTTGGATTTAGGTCCACTAAGGTTCGAACCCAAATCCAATAAGAGCCTAACATAGGTTGAACTTGAACCAATTAGTGAGTTGAACAAGGATCCAATAAGAACCTATTAAGAGTTGGATCCAGCATCATAAAGGATCCATCAAGAACATCCATTAAAGATCCAATAAGAACCCATTAGGTGTTTGGATCCAATATATGTTAAGGATCTATTAACAAATCGATAGAGGTCTAACACAAGGTTGAGCCCGACCTAAGCTGAATTAGATCATACTCTAATCAAGATTCAGTTTCAAACATTGAACTAAATCAAATTAGATTCAAATTAAGATCAAGTTGTGAACATCGAATTAAATCAAATCAAACTTGAGCTTAAAACAAGTTTTGAATATTTAACTGAATTAGATCAAACTTTAACTAAACCAAGTCTGAATTTTAGATCAAGCCAAAATAAGGCAGCTTTGAATTTGCTTAGTTAGTTAGTCACATGTTTTGTTCAAAAGAAATCAATCGACAACATGCTCAAAGTATTAGTTACACTTCAAAGCCCAAAATCATTATAATGCTTCAAATTAAATCAAATTAAGGTAAGTTCAAACTTGCTTAATTAGTTAGCCACAATGTCTTGATCAAATAAAGTTATCACCTACACATTATTAGCTATGAAAATACTTTAAACCTCAAAGTTATCTCCTATGTCTTGTTGTTTATGGAAACACTTCAAATCATGAAGTTATCGTCTATGTCTTATTAACTATGAAAATATTTCAAATCATAAAGTTATTGCCAATGCCTCATTAGCTAATAGAAATACTTTAAACCAAATGAAATTATTGCCAATAACTTACTGGCTAATAAAAATACTTCAAACTATGAAGTTATCGTCAATACCTTATTGTCTAATGAAAATACTTCAAATCATGAAGTTATCACCAAAGTTCAAAACTATTGGAGATACTTCATGCTAATCCCAATAAGTCGTCGGCAATACCATACAATGAAGTTATTACCAAAGCTCAAAGTTATT
Source organism: Trichopus zeylanicus subsp. travancoricus (assembly GCA_005019695.1). Classification (NCBI taxonomy): domain Eukaryota; kingdom Viridiplantae; phylum Streptophyta; class Magnoliopsida; order Dioscoreales; family Dioscoreaceae; genus Trichopus; species Trichopus zeylanicus. The sequence goes on along the minus strand of RXID01014292.1, from coordinate 525,125 downwards.
GAAAACACTTCAAACTCCTCTCATTGCATTTCATGTCCCATCAGACGACACCGTTAAACTAAATCATCAACATTCACTAATAATCAAATTAGGATCTACCCAAGCCAGGGTCCAATACGTGAGAGCAGAGCAACAAAAAATATTGAGCTCTTCCCATTCCCTTTCTTATTTTATGCTCAAATTTATTAAAATGTAAAGTGGGGATATACCCTTACTTAAATTATATACTTTTTTTCATATCAATTAAATTATTCTTTCTGCTTTTCTTTTGTATCTCTATCTTTATTAGCTAAGTTTCTCATTTTGGGAGGATCTTGATAATTGTTGAGGTAATTAACAGCAGGACTTGCATCTAAAAGTTATGTTTCCATAACACCTAATTGTCCATTCAAACCATTATACTTTGATTTATTATTTTGAGATTACTCCTCGGGGTTTTTGCTATCTTGGGTGATCAATTTCAATCCTGTAAGTGCCACACGCAATTTGAGGTGAAAAGTCTCGTACTCCATGGCATTGTTTGAAGCTTCAAATTCTAGATGAACTAAGTACTCAGCAACTCTTTTGTCTGGACTTTGGAAGGTTCCAACACCAGAACTCAACTCACAAAATGAGCCATCAATCCGAACTTTAGATTCTGATCCAGATGGGGTATGATATAGTTTCCACCATAAAGTTAGCTAGAGCCTGTGCTTTGATGGTCTTTTGATCTTAAAAAATCACCTCAAATTGGCTTAATTTGATTGATCATATGAGTAATCTCCTTGAAGTTTTTGGTTATTATAGTGTCTGCTAAGGTGGCATGACTAGATGTGCCTGAAAATATGGGTAGAGCTTCTGAGCCACTAATACCATGGTATATGCTAGTTTCTATAATAGAGGATAGCAAACTTCTACTCCTATGAGTACTAGTCTCACATAGTATATGAGATATTATTTTCTACCTCAATCACTTGTCAGAATTGAACTGACTGATTGATCTGAGACTATTACATAGAGAAAATAGCACTTCATTTGGCTCTAGTCTCATCAGCAAAGGAGGTTCGGCTAAGTGCTTCTTTAGGTCTATGAAGGCATAATCATAATCCTTAGTCCATTTGAATCCTAAGTCTTACTTGTGGGCTTTGAAGAAGGGCAAGCAATTTTCACCTGATCTAGACAAGAAGCGATCAAGTGACGTCAGCCGATTTGTGAGACTTTGCATTTCTTTAGTAGAACTCAATGGCTTTTTTTTTTTTACTACATTAACTTTTTTAGGGTTAACTTCTATCCCCCATTCGGAGATGAGATAGCCAAGGAATTTTCTTGAGCCCACCCCAAAAGCACACTTCTCCAGGTTTAATTTCATTTTAAACTTCCTCAATGTGTTGAAAGTTTATTCTAAATCATACAAGTGTCTTTTGGCATGGATACTTTTGACTAGCATATTGTTAACATATGTTTTCACGTTCCTCTCGAGCTGAGTCTTGAAGACCTTGTTCACCATCCTTTGGTACATCACACCCATATTCTTTAGCCCAAAAGGCATAATAATGTAGCAAAGTATACCTTGGTTCATAATGAAAGCTATTTTCTCCTCATCTTTGGGGTGTATCTAAATCTGATGGTAACCCAAGAACACATTCAAGAAACTTAAGAGTTGATAGCCTGAGGTAGAATCTACAAGTTAATTTATCTTAGGCAAGGTATAACTATCCTTTGGGCAAGTTTTATTCAGCTTAGTAAAGTCGATGCACATTCTCCACTTCACATTAGATTTTTTCACTATCACCATATTTGCTAGCCATTCGAGGTAATGGACTTCCCTAATGAATCCTACATTGAGAAGTTTATTTACCTCTTTGGCCATGACTTTTTGGCACTCTAGGGTGAAGTGCCTCTTTTTCTTATTTGATTGATTTGTGATTTTCTGCCATTGCAAACTCATGCTATGTGACCGAGGGGTCTATACCAAGTAGGTATTCCGGGGACCATGCAATGACATCCTAACTCTTCTACAAGAACTCTCCCAATTTGATGTGAAGTGGTTCCATAAGGTTTGCACCAAGCTTCAATGTTCTCTTCGTGTCTTCATCAACAACGAGGTTAACAAGCTACTCTATGGGCTTAACATGCACCTTCTTTGCCTTGGGAGGATATTCATTGACCTTGGCTACTGCTAAATGTTTGCCATTCTAGTCGGTGTTGTTTTGACAATAAGATGCCTCACACTTCTTAGCAAGGCTATGGTCCCCCCATGCTTCATTTGTGATCTATTTACTTAGAAATCTCATAACTAGATAAAAAGTTGGGATTACCGCTTGGAGTTTGTTAAGCATTAGATGACCCAATATCACATTGTATGTTGAGTGTGTCTAGACAACAACAAACTTTGATTTGATGGTTATGCTTCTGGGGTTCTCTCTAACTATAAGAATGATCAATTGTGCCTATTAAGGTAACCAAGTCTCCAGTGAATCCAGTAAATACCCCAACATATGACTCCAACTTCTACTTAGTCTTCATCTGTTTATAGGCCCTAGTGAATAGTATATTTGCCAAGATTCCCATGTTCGCCATGATATGTTGTGTAGCATAATCGTCCAAAATTACCAAGATCACTTGTGCATTATTGTGGAGTATTGAAATTTCCTCCAACTCCTTTATAGAAAAGACAATATTTCAATGTCTAGGTTCACAATCTTGCCTCTTCATTGGCTCCTCCAACTCCTTCTATTCCCTAATGATAGTTTGACGTTTGCAGGTGGGCACAAGGCTTCACTTTGAACTGATGGGTTTACTAAGATCATATTGAGGTTTTTTTTTATTAGAGATTATGCAACTCTGAAGTGGGATTCCTTCTTGGAGAGTCCTGAGGATCAAGTTCTTGTGTACGAGCCCCTTCAGCTTGCTCACCTCAGTGAACAAACTAACTAAGGTGCCCTTCTCTAATAGTCTCTTAATTTTATCTTTGAGATGTTACCTAGTCATACAAATTGGTAAAGGCCTTCGTAGAAAGTCTCAGTAATTGATTTGGGCGAGAATGTCAGATCTAGAATGATTTAGTGGGGTGTAGCCTTGGAACTCTAGTCTGCACTCCTTGGGTCTATGTTCTCTTCACTTAGTTCTCTGGCCCTTTGACTTAGGAACCATGGATTCCCGAGTCTCTTCCCTTGATTTGTTAGAAACCTTAGATTCTCTTTTGGCTAAGATGACTTCTCAACATCAATGTACTCACGGACTAGTTGTATGAACTCTTTAAGGCTCTTGGGTAGTCAATAGACCATTCCTTGCTAAAGTTTGTTGATTGTTGTGGCTAGGACAATGGAGCTATACACCTCTGTAAGCTTAAGATGAGCTTTGTTGAACAAGCCAAATACTCTCTTAAGCTTTTTCTCTCTTTTTTCTTCAGCGTAAGTAAAGTGGATGGATCCTTACATTGAGGTACGAGCAAGATAAAGTGTTGTATAAATCAATCTACTAAATCATCAAAACACATGATGGAGGAAGTTTGGAGTACCATATCTGGACTGGACTTTGCAATGTTATGGAAAATACCTTACATATGGTGGAATCCTATGCTCCCTGGAGAATCATGGTATTACTAAAAATACTAACATGATCAATCAGATTCTTTGAGCCATTGTATACCTCATAAGGAGGTTATCAAAACTTTGGTTGTATCAAAAAATAAGCCACCTTAGGGATTAATGGGGTATCATACCTCACTTGGTTCGAGTAAATTGGTGCCCCAATAATTTTTGACTTGCATATAACATAATCTCTCTTTGGGTGTCTTGTGCGAGTATACCTAAAACCCGGCTTGTATGTGTACAGTATGTGGCTTCGTCAATTGGATCATATGTGGGGTTGTATCCCTTGTATTCTCTCGAGGCTTGGTATCATAGAGGAGCCATGGCTAGGGATCTCATTGACGTTGGTGAAAATACCCACTGAGTTGTGCAAGGCTCTATGCATCATGATGCTGTGACTCACTCTGCTTGTTCGGTGTGGGACCTCGATTTGGAGCTGAAGCATGAGCGGGAGCTTGCTGCTAAACATAATGAGTCTAAAAATTTTGCATCATTTGAGCTTGATTCTGCAACTATTGGGCTTGTAGATTTTGCATGACTTGTACTTAAATCCCAAGCAATTGGGACATCTATTGGATAGTGGTAGTCAAAGTTTGGAACTTGTGCCTACTTACCAAATTGGAGAGTCCTAGTTGTGTCTTAGGTACCATCTACAAAGGGGATATTTGAGTTGGTTGCAACATCTGAATGGCCAAGGTGGCCCCTAGGTTGGTTCGATTATCCTGTTGGATGAATTATACAATTCCATCACCTCAAGAGGCTTTCTTCACGACAATGGTGGTGTTGCTTTAGGAGGCATGATGGGAGGACCGTTAGAGATCTCTTGGATTGACGAGAAAAAGTAGCAAAGTGGATCTCAATGAAATTACCATTATTGATGGAGCTCAGTTCGCCACAAGTTTTGGTCCGAGAGACTCCTTGAGATCTCAATCTGCTAGGCTATCTTTTCATCAATCTACAATTTGAGGACACCATGAAGAAGACCAACGGAAACTTTCTGGCGATGGCCACTCAATGCCGAAATCAATAGATGTCACTCAAAATATAGTGGAAATGAGAAAATGACATTATTCCCTTATCTCTCTAGTTGCAATGCTATTTATAGTACCTCCAAAGATTTGGTGCATCCAAATCCCATGATTTTGAGTAAGCCTCCTGCTAGATTTTTTACAGTGGACAAATCAATCTCATATTCATTAAGGTTGACCCTAGAAATGATTACGAATTAATTCACTAGTATATCAATACTAATAGATCGAGACTCGTGAGTTTGATCACGATCAGACCTCATGATGTCGTCAGTCTTTATCACAAGTTCGTCTATAATTGAAGTTATCGAACTCATAATGATTCGACGTATAGGTGAATCTATAACTTGATCACATTTCTTCACACCCTGATCTTTAGGCTTGGCTCCTTTTACCTTAGGGGTTTGATTCGAAGACCATCCTACAATTACCTCAACTGGCGGACTTGGCTTTGGTCCACAAACATCTAATTTTTCTAAACTACTATTTGTAACTTAATGTATTATCAATTGTGATGAAAGAAAAAAAAAGATTTCAATTTTAAAGATGTGGCTGCTTGATGATGGTTTCAGCGATTTTGTAATTCAAAAATGATGTTCATATACTGATCATCCTAATGAAATTACAAATTTGATGAAAAGCCGAAAATACTAAGAAAAGATATCAAAAGATGGTGCAAGGATCATTTTGCTAATATAAACAAAAAAAAGATGACCTAATGAGAAATATTGGCATTTTGGAAGAAAAGCTAGGAGGAGACACAATTATCTAAGGAAGAGCGAAGGATCTCCTGAGATGTAAATTGGAATTGGAGGATATCCTTCCAAAAGAGGAGATGATGTGGGATAGACTAGAGTGTAATAGATAAATAAGGGATAAGCAAATATAACTTTCTTTCATAAGATGGAAAACAACAAGAGAATAACTGATATGATTTCTAAATAATTGATGGAGAAAAGACATACTGCACTGAGAAAGATACAGCTGCCCATGCCATTGATTGGAGACTCAAAGCTGATCGGGACCTATCGCGTACTAAAACGAAATTGATCTTCAGGATTTTGAAGTCCCTTTCATGGAAATCAGAAAAGATGCGTACTCAAGTAAAATAGTCATTTGACTATTAAGGCTTTAGAGGGGTAGATGGGTTAATCTTTCCAAGTAATGTTTAAACTGATCCCTTTTTTTCTTTTAATCTCCAAAACTATAGATTTGAGTTTATATAGCATTCAATATTCCTTGCTAACCAAGCGATTAAATTCAAAAAAGACTAGGAAAACGTTTACTTCTAAGCATGTGTCCACCAAACAAGAGATCTCCCAAATTCAACATAAAAAGGCACTTCACCTGATTTGATTCTTAAGCCAAAGGATTACACGGAGTTCATAGAATTCAACTCCTCCAAATGTATGAATTATTTAAACAACAAAACAAGTTCATATTACTTCCTGCTGCAGATATACAATCAATTACAAACAAACAGCATGATGATACGCTTATACAAAATGGTGAGAACAGGAAACAGATACAACAAAAGACAGACCAAACACCTCAGCCACTCACTTTGCCAACAGTTTTGAGTTTGTATAACCTGCATCTCAAACACAATACTCATTGGAATGGCTACAATAATAGATCAGGAAAGGGAAAAATAATTTCTACAGAAAATGCAAAAGTACCTCTCCGCCTGCATCTGATCTTTTTGGTTGTGCTCACAGCATTGATAAGCTGAAACTCTTGTGCCATGACAGCATCATCGCAGGCAGTGCTTACACATTTGAGTCTTTGAACAGCGGAGCACAGCAAAGTTGACTAGCTGATGGTAACTTACAGAAGGAAATTTATATATATGAACCATGGGAAGTTGAATCCCAGTCAAATGTTCTCTACATCTACATCCAAGTCCGTCCTTGAATATAAATTCTAAGATGATTCACATGGTTTATTCAACAGGCCATGGAATCAAACTGATGAGCCAGAGCAAACATTTGCTTGCTTTGTAGCCGATTCACTATGAAGCAGAGGCTCAAAATCATAATTTACATGAGCAGCAGCCCCCTTTTGGTTCTCTCTATGACGTGCCCAGGTCACCAGGTACAGGCCACAGATGATCATAAGCCCGCCAATAATGCTGCATGGACATGAACAATGATGCTTATAATATGAGCCAGGACAAGTAAAAAGGTCATACACAATGTAAACATTATCCACACTTCAGATCAGCATATATACCTGAGATGATGTTACACATGCTGAAGCAGACGAAGAAATTACCACAAGATAATGCTATTAGTGAATTGACTTTGTGAATGCTCAGGAACCAAGGGATATATCATCAAATTTTAGAATAAACAGATAGAAGAACTATACTATGAGCTAATAACAAAGAAATGGTGCTACAGAATGCATGGAAAAACGGAACAATGTTCTGAGGAATACCTTCCAAGATAAATAGCGCTCCCGAGAAATAGCGTTGACAAGAAAGCAGATGCAGCAGGTTGAAGAGGGTTATAAAGTGCCACCAATGCAGGTCCTAGAATCTTATTGGACCATGTTACCACCCCATAATTTAGAGCAGAAGCAAAAATGCCCTGATAGAGATAAACAGAACAGGTAATTAACAAGATAAATCAAAGAACTTGCTGCAAACTTCAGGCACTGTATGATTTGTGACGCATACAACAAGGATTAAGAAGAATGAAAAGGCCAAGCTGAGGATAGTCATTGATTCCAACTCATAGGGCATCAAACTCTGACACAAATGTATCACACCAAGCAACATAAAGTTATTCATAGCTACCAATGTAGCGGGACATAGAGATAGTCATCAAACAACTAGGAAGTATGAGCGAGGCAAATGAAGGTCCTTCCTTCAAGGTAACATAAATTGGATTAAAACAAATCGCTGCATATGAAATTTACATCATAAATTCTTGAAATCATAAAAAAATTCATAAGCAAAAAGGTGATGTGGTGGAAAATTACAGCATATAGTATTGCAATTATCTCAGATGGAGTCATCATCCACTCAGAATAGTCTTTAACAGTGAGCAATCCTGAGACTACCATAAAGATAGTCCCAAAGAAGTAAGAATAAGCTGTTACAGATAAGCTGAATGGATACTTCACCAGCACTGGAGCCTGAAATTGTGGAAATTCATATGAGAAAATAGGGTTCCAATGAAAATGAAAATAGAATACTACAGAATGCCATTCAACAAAACCATTAATATCACTCGGAGAGCAATAACAATTTTGCCGAGTATGCCATTGAAGGAAGGTACATACACATGAACACTATGTTGAAGCCAACAAATGGCACCATACATTAATACATGATGATCATCATAACAACTATTATTATTAATACGTTAAAACAAGTTTAGAAATCTTTCTGCAGAACTTTTACGTGCCAAATGTGTCTGCTTCTGAAACGTTCTAAGTAAATAGTGGGCAGACACCAGGATAACTTCACACAATTTTGAGTTGCAGACACCAAGCAATTAATTATTGACACCACCAAATCTGCAAAGCGAAAATGTGTTTCGCCTTCAGAGTTTGGTTTCAATAAAAGAACCAGTTAGTTATCAGTCAGAATCAAAAGTTGAACTCATATGACTTTCAGGTACCATAAAACTCCTAGCCCAAATAAGAAACTAAACTGTGAGCTTTAGCCAACCCATAAAACCAAGAAGCCGCAAAATCAAAGAAGTTCTTAGATGTCACGATGGCATCTCAGACAAGAAATAAGGCTGTAGTATTTTGGGCGCCTTCTAGAGCATGCCATACTGAAAAATTTGATATGTTATTCATTTTTGTTTGACATTTCTATCACTTTCTGACATATGTTCTTCAAAGCATTAGCAGGGTATCTGTTACACTGTTGTCAGTCTTTTTGAATGCCAAGTCTTTTAAACTGAAGAAAAAACAAGCTCGAAATTGGAAAAAATGGCAACCGCTTAGGCATCTGAATACCTGCAAAACAAGATAGGCAGCCATGAAAAAACAATTTCCAATCAAGCACAAAACGCCAATATGCCATAGGCTGATTCCAGAACTCAGAAAACTGGATGCAAACATCTGAGGCATCTGAGGCTGCATCTCCAAGCTTATCCCACTGCGAGCCACTTGCTCAATACCCCCCTGTCCAATAACAAGTGGACCTCTATAGAAGATCATTAAAATGGCTCCCAAAACACAAACCAGCGTGCCTCCTATCTTCACCTGACCTTCAAGTTTGAACAACCTCACGGTTTCAGCACTGCATCCATCGAAAACTAGAATGACTCGCAGGGATGAATGACATGAACGAAAAACCCAAGCTGTACAAAAAATCGACTTGCCCTGTGATTGCAGCCAAGATGAATGTAAACACCGGTATCCCAGGCTGAACAGCTGCAGCATATGTCGGATTCGTGTAGTTAAGTCCCATAAGGAACAATAGTTGATTGCCATAGACCCTGTCAAGAATTCGATAATCATGCAATCTGCTTCTAGCCAAACACGAACAGATTGAAAAAACTTCAACAGAAATTAATCAGTGCTAAACTTGATATAGAATAACATAATAAGATGAATAGAAAACTGAAAATGATGGGTATTTATCAATATTTGGCAAATTTCTCGTCATGAGCACCAAATAATTTCTCAAAATTTCAAACTTGGGTTCCTTCTGCGGCTTACCCTGTTAAACCAAGCAAGAAAAATGACTGGAGCAAGCTACGAGTTATCGGAGGTCGAATCCTCCTGAAAACCACAAGAATTGAAATAATCCCATTTCAAAAATCAAATTCCAAACAACAGAACTAGGCCAAAAATTACAGGAAACATTGAAGAAGATATTTTTTTTTTTTTACCAATCGAATAACTTGGGGCAAAAGATTGAATTGGGGGCAAAAGAAAAAAAGAAAACAAAAATGGCACCTTTCTTTGAAGAAGGCAACGAGGGCGAGGATGGAGAGGGCGAGGAGGTCGCGGTAGACGCAGAAGACGACCTGGTTCATCCCGACGTTGAGCGCCATCTTCGTGATGACGTGATACCCACCGTAGATCACCTGCACCGCGGTCATCGCCATGTGCGCCCTCCACGCCCATTCACTTCCTGCCTCCATCGCCGGACCCATCTCTTCCTCCCTCTTCTCCTTCTTCGTCTTCCTTCTTTGGAGAGCTTTGGGGTCGGAGTAGTATGGGATGAGAAGGAAGAAGAAGGCATTGGGGAATATTTAACAGAGCTTTTCTTTCTTTTTTTTTTTTTTTTCTTTTTCTGTTTTTTTTTTCTTTTTTTCTGTTTAATTCAGCGGGTCAAATCATTACCCCAAGTTTAGTGCAGCTTTCGTTGTGCCCGCCAATGTTGACATCCAGACAAATTCGAATAGCTGGGGAAAACAAAATTGGGTAGCGGTTACTTAAAATGATATATAAGATGGTTAAATTAAAGTTTAGTTAAATTAATTTTAAAAAATAATTTGATGCTCTGCTCGGTAAAAAATCAGTGATTTTCATTTTTAAAATTTTCCATGCAATAATTTTACATTAAATAAATAATTAATTTTTATTAATAATTTAATTATGATGTTTGCCTTTCTATTTGAATTGGTTGACTGCGTACACAAAAGCTGTGTTGAAATTACACCAAAAATTTAAAATCAGTATAATTTTGATCTTTATGTACTTACCGAAAGGTTTCCAGTGTTTGTTACGAAGCGGGCGATCGCGCGTGGGAGCAGATTCAGGATCCGAGAGTGGCGATGAAGAGTGGCCCTAAATCTCCAAAATGGCCGACGAGCATGGACGAATAGCTATGGCGGGATCGCGCATGGGACCAAGGTTAGATCCGAGAGCGACAATGAAAAGCAACCCTAGATCTCAACGACAATCGTCTCCGACTGACCGGCGTGCAAATCCAGACAATTGGCAAGCTATTTTGAGCAGCTGCAGCGGAAATCATAGGCGGAGCACGGCGAGATCGGGAGCGGTAACAACTTTGCGCATTGGTTGCACCGAACGACGGAAGAAATGGTTTAAGAACTTCAAGATGGATATGTAGGTAAGAGCATTTAGGTAATTTTATTTTTATAAAAAATATTTAAATTCTTAATCAAATTAATTTTAATGTATTTAATAATTAATCAGATTAAGAATGAAATGATATCGTTTCCTAATCTCCACTAACGCATCTTTCCATAACAATATCTTGAGTCGCACACGATGCTTTGGTCATAAATGACATGGACATGATTTACCACCAGGGACTACCGACGCGCGCTCTGCTGCCACACGAGATGTCCAATGCTGGCGGTACTTTGTGATGTCATGGAGGTTGGGGGCTGAAAAATATAATCGGTGGTTATTTTCAATATATATATATATATATATATATCTACATCAGCGAGTAGGAAATTGCAGGTTATCCGGCTGAGAGTGCCCACCACCGAACTTCTTATCCACAATTGAAGACAACTCCACCGCAATTGCTATTTATTTTGATAAGCGACTTGTCAGATCTTATCTCAGCCACCGGATTTAGATTGAAGAAAAATATTTGGAATATTTGTCGGAACAGGACAATGATGACTCATCTTTGTCCATAAGGGACTGTTCGGTTGGAAATCGAGATCAAGGTCAAGATCAAACTAGTGAATCACTTTTACAAATTAATATTTTTTTATCAAAATTAAGGTTTCAATAATTTAAAGTTCAAAAAATTATTTAATTTTTTTATAATAATTTAATTTAATAATAGTATAAAATAATAAATATTAATTTTATAAGAAAGAAAAAAAATCTGAAACGAACTGATCCTGATTCTGATCTCAAAACAAACGGGACCTAAAAAGAACAGTTGGTTGTTAGTGTACAATGTGTAGCTCCATTCCATGTAAGATTTTTGAAAAATTTAGGACACATTTTGACTTGATATTATCTTAATCTAAACACCGCTAAATAGCTATATTTTTAAATTAAAATAAATAAAAATATTATTACAAATTGTGATAATTATGTTTGTTAATTACAAATGAAGATAACCTAATGGCTAGATCTCACGAAAATTTTTCCTGCATATTTTGATGTCAAACTACTTCCATTTATATAATCGCGGATGAAGTAGTTGATTAATCCTCCACGAAACCACCAAAACTATTGCATTGTCGATGAAAAAGCGATTTAGAGATCTAGTTATCGACTTAGATTTCGATCAGCGGCGTGCAATCCAATTTTTTTTTTTTCTCCAATTCACGTCCACAAATTAGAACTTTTGGAGGTGAGCTCAAAAACTTTTTTTCCAGACTGAGTGGATTGAACGAAGCATGAATGTCCGTGCGACCTGTGGCCCGGTATTTTACTGAAATGGCTTTTTCTGCGTGGAGGCACGAGTATCCTCGAATGGGTCCATCAAGGTCGGCGCAGAGTTCGTTGTCTAATTAATGGAACGCCACAACTGACTACAGCCAAATTTTCTCCGACAAAACGAGCGCGACTCTTCCCTAATTCAGCATTTTATATTTATTAATGTCAGTGTCGCGAGTGGAACCGTCAAGCCAGATGTTGATTCGTTATATCAGATAAGCAATAAAAATTAAAATTTTCTTTACCATCACTTGATTTTTTTTTTTCCCCTTTTCTACCTAATAATAAATTGTCTTAATTTTCTACCTCATTTCAAAAAATTATAGAAAACACCTCAATTTTTTAAAAATTTACAGAAAAGTGCTTCTTCATTAAATTTTTGCATAAAGGTCCTTGTCATTATCTTAAAAATTTTGAGAAAAGCATTAAAATTTTTAAAAATTATAAAAAAACACTCAATTTCTAAAAAATTTACGGAAAAACTCTTAATATCTTTCAAAATTTGCAAAAAAGATTCAAAAATTTACAAAAAACCTTATTTTCAAAAAAAGCAAAAATCCTTCCATTTTTAAAAAACTTATAGAAAATACGTATTTTCTTAAAAAAATTTAGAAAACCATCGTTTCCAAAAAAAAAAGACAAAAAAGGCTACATTTTCAAAAAGTTTACAGAAAATCCTTCTTTTTTTTATAAAATTTGTAGAAAAACCCTCATTTTTAAAAATTTACAAAAGTTCTCATTAAATTTTTACGAAAATGATGGATTTTCTATAAATTTTTTTAACAACAAGATTTTTTGTGAATTTTTTTAAAAATAAGGGCTTTTCAAAAAATTTTATAAAAATAGGATTTTCTACAAATCTTTGAGAAACCAACTGTTTTTGTGCAGATTCTTTTGCGAGTTAATATGAAATAATCACTAATTTGTTTATTTTTATGAAAACGTTGACTTTTTCTCAAATTTTAAGAAAATTAATATTTTTTTTTGTAAATGTTTAAAAATATGTGGGCATTTCTGTAAATTGTCAATAAAGTGAGGATGCTCCTGTAATTTTCAAAAATAGGACTTCTATATAAATAATAAAACGGGAAGTTTTTTGTAAAATTTTAAGAAATGAGGATTTTTTTGTGATTCTTAAAAAGTTGAGGTCTTTTGCAATTTTTTGAAAAGTGGAATTTTTAAATTTTTCAAAAAATAAGAACATTTTTGTAATTTTCAAAAATGAGTATTTTTTACATATTTTTAAAACCTCTTAATTTTTATAAATTTTTATGAAATTAAGGACTTCTCTGTAAATTTTTAATAAATTGTAATTTTAAATAAAAATAAAGACTTTTTTGTAAGAGTTTTAAAAGAAAGGGGGCTTTATAACTCTTTAGGAAAAATTTATGTATATCCTTCCAAAGCAATGATATTTTTCTATAACCCTATAAAAATTGTAATATCTTATATATTCCTGAAAGTTCTTTTTCAGGTTAAATGGTATCAATTTTAACTGTTAAAACTAACAAAAAAAAATAAAATTACTACTACCTTATTTTGTATATCTTTTTTATAAAATATATTGTTCATAAAAAACCCCTGAAAGTTAAAATCCCACAAATAATTTAATAAAAGTTTAGAAAATTATAAAAAAATCTAAAATACAGAAAATTCACAAAGACTCCTTAAAAATTCAGAAAAAATATAAAATAATTTATGCAAGTACAAAAAATTATAAAGTCCCCTAAAAATATAGAAAATTATAAAAAATTCTTGAAAATATAGAAAACACAAAAAAAATACTGAAAGTTTAAAAGTTTAAGAAAAACTCCTAAAACTATAAAAAAAATTATAGAAGAATCTCTAAAAGTATAAAAAAATTACAAAAACTCTAATAAAATAAAGAAAATCACAAAAAATCCTCTAAAAGTCTAGAAAAAATTTTAAAAGCATACAAGTCACTGAAAATCCTGTTAAAGTATAAAAAATGGAGAAAAAATATTGGAGGGATAGAGAATCATAAAACCCGCCTAAAAATATAGAAAATCACAAAACAAAATCTTAAAAGTTCAAAAATCATAAAAAAAATTTTGAAAATACATAAAATTATAAAATCATTTAAAATATATAAAATCACAAAAACCTGAAAGTTCATAAAATTACATGAAAAACCCCTAAAAATTCAAAAAATTACATAAAAATTTCTGAAAGTTTACAAAATTACAAAAAACCTTCAAAGTCCAGAAAATCACAAAAATCTTTTGAAAGTTTAAAATATTACGAAAAATCCTTATTAATTAATTTTTAAAAATTTCAATGTGATGATGTTAATTCATCATTTTAATATTAATTTCTAATAATTATTTTAATATAAATTTGTAGAAAATAATTATTAAAATTATTTTTTAAAATTTCAATTTGATTTGAGATTGAGCTACTCATGCTGAATATTTTGAGGCCAAGCTGAGCTCAAGTTAAGGTCAGCTCGACTCGTCTACATTCCTATTTCATATTATAATTTTTAATAGATGCTATATATTTGATGTTAACTATGTTATTTTTATAAAAAATATACATAATAAAATAATTTGTGTTATTTTTTGTAAATATTTATTGGTAATTTTATAAATTTTTAGGCGATCTTTTGTGATTTTCTAAAGTTTTAGAGATTTTTTTTGTGATTCCTTGAACTTTTAGTTTTGTTATTTTCTACACTTTCTGAAATTGTTTTTATAATTTTCCTAAGTTCCAATGTTTTCACAATATTTTGAACTCTTAAGATGTCTTTTGTAATTTTCTATACTTTCAAGAGTTTTTTGTAATTTCCTAAACTTTTAGAATTTTTTTATGATTTTTTAAACTTTTATGTATTTTTTTGTAATTTTTAAACTTTCAGGATTTTGTGATTTTATATATCTTTAGCGATTTTATGATTTTCCATACTTTCACAAAAATTTTTATGATTTTTTGAACTTTTATGAGTTTTTTGTGATTTTATATTTTTAAGGGTTCTTGCAATTTTTTTATACTTTAGATATTTTTATGCAATTTCTATACTTTCAATAGGAGGTTTTAGTGATTTTCTATACTTTCAGAAGTTTTTTGTAATTTTTCAATTTTCAAAATACTTTTTATGATTTTTCTATACTTTTAGAGATTTTTTTGATTTTCTATACTTTCATGAATTTTTATAATTTTCAAATTTTCAGTTTTTTTGTGATTTATATATTTTAAGATTGTTTTTATCATTTTCTATGTTTTTAAGGGTTTTGATTTTTTACACTTTCTGAAAATTTTCTGTAATTTTATGATTTTTTTGACAATTTTTTTTTATCTTTTTCTATATTTCAGTGAGTTTTTTAGGAACTTTCTAGATTTTAGATTTTTTAAAGTTTTATTAGATTATGAGTAATGTTTTAACTTTCATGGAGTTTTTTATATAAAGATACATGAAATAAGGGCATAATAATAATTTTAATATTTTTTTGTTAGTTTTAATAATCAAAATTAAAACCGTTTAGCCAAATGGGTATTTGAGAAAGAAAAAAATTTCAAGGATATATAGGATATTGCAATTTTTATAGGGATAAGGGAAAAATACAACTACTTTATAAGGATATATAAGAAATATTTCCAAATTTTTAAAAGTGAGAATTTTTATATAAAATTTTCAACATTGGGTACTTATATGAACATTTGCTTTAAGATAAAAGTGGTTTAAAATTTGATTAAAATTCAATCATGGAATTGTAAGTTAGAAAATTGAAAAAAAAATAAAAATTGGAGGTAATGGAGGGAAATATCAAAATCTCAAAAATTGCTCATAAATAAAGCAAATCACAAGAGGTTGTACGTAAAAATTTTAATAAAAAACTAGCTTAAAAAGGTAATTAATTAATTAAAGATGATTTAGCCAAAATATTTTTAGAAATGCTATAACTATGTTGGTTAACATGTTAACTTTTGATAAGTGGGGTAAGAACACGTGCAATGCTTTTTAACTCTAACATGAACAAGGTAAAATAGTTCATTCTAATCCTAATATGTCAGGAAACATAGGATTAATGTTTGATTGTCAGATTCTACTTTAAGAAAAGGTTGCCCCTCCAAATCGAACTTGGATTCAATTGCAGCAATAATCTCCAATCTCTACACATGACGGCCTAGATCCATTGTGTGATTGCTACTGATGCAATTAGATCTCGATTTATCTATAATGGGAAAACTTGATTAAAAAAGGTGAAATCTCCAAATTCATTCTTTAATCTTTTTTATTATCTTTTTTATATTATCCTCATCTCCTTGTCTATATATATATAATATGGATTCGTTAATGTAAGACTTGGCGTTACTATTTTTCTAGCAATAGAAACACGTTAAAAATAAAAAAAATGAATACAATGAGTGGTTTATCATCCTACAAAATAGTTGTATACTTTTAAGTAAACCAAGTGGTCTTCAACTTCATCTTGATGACCCTTTCTATGTCATCTCAATAAGCGCCGTTAGTATCCTTAACTTTTTTTAACAGTAACATATTTTTTTTTAAGAGTGTGAGAATGGTTCTTGACATGTTCGATATTGTAATTCTCATTGAATTGTTTATTTACTAGAGTGACACATTCAGTAAAAGAAACTTACTTGAAGAACTTGTCAACTCAAAGTCTTGCATTAGGTTATTTAACAAGAAAATTAATCATACATTTAGAGGACCTTAATGATCACCTCAATAGCAAACTCATCAAATTAACCAAAAAATAGATCGGGAGCGCAAAAGGAGCTGATGATAGTGAGGAGCGTGCAGCATGCCGAGCGGGAGCAACTCCTCAGTGAGAGAAGCATGCAACACATGGAGGTCGAAACAACTCCTCAATAAGAGGAGTGTTCAGCACACAAGGCAGGAGGGGGTCATCACTGATCAATGGAGCAAGTAGCATGGTACGAGAACCCAAGCTTCATCTACACAAAGATGAGAGATCGGGACAGAAATGAGAGATTGGGAAAAGGGGAAGTGGGGGAATCCAAAAGATATGCTAGACCTGCTATAGTCGCAAGCTTAGACGAAACTGAAGCACCCATCTTTGACTTGTGGTGGAGCTGGAAAGTTCCTCCACTTCTAATTTCAGAGGTCAACCAAACCCTCGAACCGGAGAAAACCACTTCTCTTAGTTTGGGTGTGAATTATATCAACCCAAATTGGTAACCTTAGAAGGGGGAAAGAGGTTTTTAAATAATAAACAAGTTTTCATTAAGAGTACAATAATTTAAAAGCATTTCAAACCCAAATAGATAGTCAAAACTCAATTGCAAATACTAAGACAATTAAAGTAAGTGAGAATAGTTAATCCACAATCAAATATAAGATAATCTCTAATTAATATCAAAGTAAGTGCATAAGGTAAAAAGAAAGAAGAAAGAGTACAAATTAATATATGTAGTTTGGCAACCAATTGTGCCTACCCCACGGTCATTACCTCAATTTTGAGTACTTAAACTCATCATTAGAGTTATAGCTTTGTTATGGTAAAGTCACGCTCTTGTAAACTCACAAACAATGTGTCTCTCTCTACTGAAGCTAATTGGTCACTCCTTATAATTAGAGACGTATGCACTCTAACCATTCTCCTAAAACCTAGAAGAGCACTCCTCAACTTATGAGAGTTACAATGATAAAAATGAAAAAAAAGATAAAACTTACAACAAGAATCTCTTAATATTTGAGTACAAGGGCATTCAAGGATTTGATGGTTAATTCCTATTTGAGCTTTTGTTAGGGTTAGAAGGCTTTAGAAGGGGGACTCTTGATCTAAGAATGTAAAAACCTAATTCCTTCACTGAGCAAAGAAGTCTCAAGTTTTATATAATTATTGGAATAAGAAACTAGCCATTTGGGAATCATCCTTGATTGTCTCTACCAAGTTTAGGATTCTGGATTTTAACGTTCGGACATCCGAACATCCTAACAATCAAATTTCATCTAGTCATTAATAACTATTGTCAAAGGTTTGATCATCTAGTCATCAAGTTTGGGTGTCTGAATTGGCACAATCAGATGATTGATTCCTATATCGGACGATTGGTTCCTAAAAACCTAAGAGCATGAAGTTTGCAGCTTCTAATCTTCCGTCATCTGTACTTAAGATTCGGGCATTCGAAACTATTAGTAATCCCCATAGTTTCTCTGTTATATTCAGATAGCCAAACTCTGAAGTTTGGGCATCCAAAATTTACGGAAAAAAATCTTAATTAGTTCATTGTAACTTCAGTTCCCAAATGATATCAACTCACAACTGATCTTGGATAGAAATAATAGGCCGCTAAAGGCATTTCAAGATGAGTTTGAGTATTAACCAAAAGCTCAAATAAACTATCAAATTTTTTACTCAACGCAAATAAATGAAGATTCTAAATTTATGAGTTTTAAGTTGATCTTCCACTTTGAGTACTTTGTGCTTTCACCTTGATCTTTAAGCTTCATTTCCAAAATATCATTCTCTTTATCTTTGAGTCATCATCTTCAAGATTTGATCTTGAGACTAGATTTTTCATGAACTTGGATGATCATTGTACATCTTGAAACTTATCACTACTTAAGAAACTTATTAAATACTAATTTAATTATCATCAAAATATAAAGAACAACAAACTAAACACACCCATAGTGAGGATTGACTCACCTAAGCTTCCCCTCCTCTGACTTGCAAAACAAAAATATAAAAAATGCTTGGTGGGCGGAGCCCTTACATCCTTCTCTGATACTAAAGTTAACTTAGTTGAAGAGCAAACACTTAGATTATAGTGAGGGATGGAGTGAGTATAGACAAAAAATGGAGAAGAATAAATTGTTCTCTTACCATAGGGAATTATTTATAGACATAACCATGTTTAAGTAGATTTTGAAACTCTACTTTGAATTTGAATAGGATTCATGATGAGCTAAATTTAGACATTGGATGTGGATCCAAATTTGGATCAAAGACTGAAATAAGATTTGGACTAAATTTAAATTTATAAACAAAATCCTTAAAAAATTTTATTTACAAATAAGTCCAATTTTATTTAGAAAAGGCCTTGAAAATTTTAGAATTTTTACAAATGTGTCATTTTTGCAAAAAGACCGTTGAAATTTATAAAATTACATTTTGGTCTAATTTTTTCCAAAAAATTTATAAATAATTTTTTTAAAAAAATTTATTTGTAAATAAGTCCAAATTTTATTCAAAAAGTACCATAAAAGTTCTAAAATTTTTACAAATATATTATTTTTTGCAAATAAGCCCCTAAAATTTTAAAATTATTTGTTTAGTTTAATTTTTTTGAAAAATTTGTAAATAAATCCCTCAAAATTTTTATTTATAAATAAGTCCAAATTTTATTCAAATTTACTATTGTTGGTTCCTTACTTTTGTAGCTGAAACTATTTTGCCATTAGGGAGCATCATACTTCTTAATGAGACTTTGGTCTCCTTATGTTTCACGTGTGCCATGTTTAGTAGGAAACTTCATGACTAAATAAAAAATTAAAATTATCGCTTAGAACTGATTGAGTACTAGTCATCTCAATATTACGTTATAAGTAGAACATCTCCGAAATACCACAAACTTTGATTCAATTGTGTTAGTCTTTGGATCTTCTCCAATGATGAGGAGAAAGTTGATCATTCCATGTGGGGTAGCTGAATCCCTCATGAATTCAATGAGCATTTTGATGTATGACTCTAGCTTCTACTAGGTCTACTTAGATAGAAAGAGCAATCTGTAAACACTATTTTGAATATTTAAAAAGATAGAACATGAAATATTAAACACAGAGTCAATTTCACCTTTTCAGATAGATGTAATTGTTTGCAATCACGATGCCAGATATATTAAAAAAAGTAATAGAATTTTAAATATAATACTTAAACTTATTTTTTCAAACAAATGTGACTGTCAGTAAATACTATTTCAAATATATCAAAAAATAAAAAATAAAATTTTAAATACACATACTTCAATTCACTTTTTTAGATAGACATAACTCTCTATAGATATAGTTTCAAATAGAGTTCAATAATAAAGGAAAAGAATGGGGCACATGAGTAAGGGAAGAATGGAAGAAGAAATAAAAGAAAAAATATAAAAAAAATTGCTATAAAAAAGGGAGATTTTTCTTGTCTCAATTTCTCTTGCCGTGGCCACCCGTGGCCTTCTCAAAGACAACGATGAAGATGGCTGTTGGGATTCACAGCAGAAGATTCATGAATTACTTTATTTTCAAACAATACAAGAAACGAGAAGTAATACAAGATAAAAAGAAAATAACAAGACAATACAACGAGAGATCCATTATCAAAAGAAAAGACTTTTACAAGAGTTTACAAGAAAGACTTCACTCTTTCTTACTCAACTAAACTCTTCACTAAGTCTCGGCAACGCATCTACCTTCAAAGAGAATCTCCAAGAAAACACCATGAGAAACCACTATGAAAGACCACCGAGAAGCACTAGAAAGACCCACACACGAGAGCTGATACTCTTTCTCTTTCTCTTCTCTCTATTTTCTCTATTCCTCTCTCTATATTTCTCTCTTATTCAACCTCAATACTATACCACACCTAAGCCCTATGTATTATAGTATATTTATAGACCCTTATTGAGTTTGAATTTTACTCTAATTATAACTCCTAATATTACAAGTCAATCAAAGTTTAAATCCAATTTTGGATTCCTACTTTAACTCAAACTTTAATCTGAGTTCGAGACACCGAAAACTCAACAATCTCCACTTTAGCTTAAACTCGGGCGTGACACCATCACGAATCTTTAGCCGTCATCTCTCATTCAGTCCCTGCCCCTGTACTACTAGCTTATTCAGCTAATTGTAAGACGTGAGTTCGAGTCAATCTCGAATTCGCTCTTCATACCTATAGTCTTGTACTTTTAGAAGTTTTTGGATGACCTATATTTACTATTGTAGTAAAAATAATTCGAGAAGAACGTTTATCTCCCATCAAATTACTCCGAGTATCATGCTTCCTCTTCACTACTGTAGCCATCGGAACTCCACCTGCAATGATGTTTCCTATTAATCAATAAATATTGTCGCACTTCTCACCTTTCATTAGGATTCTAATACCGCGTGTCACCTTCATGACTCCATCTCTTGTTGAATAATTACAACCTTTTGAGTCTAGTACATCAAGTGAAATTAGATTTCTTCGCATCTTGGGGACATGCCTCACCCCATTAAGAGTACGAATCGCTCCATCAAAAATTTGGATTTTGACTGTTCTCACACCGGCGATCTCACAGGCTGAATTATCGTCTAACTAAATAATACCTTTCTTCTTATTCTCCTCAAAAGAAGTTAACCAATCCTTTATGGAGCAAATATGATAAGAACTATCGGAGTCTAAATTCACTTATCAGAAGTGCCGATTTTTACGGATACTGCAAGAACGTCTCCATCTGCACTATTCTCAAAAGTATTATCCACTATTGCTGTCGCTATATTGGAGAACTCTATTTTCCCACATTCAAGGCAATATTGTCTAATGTGGCCATACTTCTTATATGAATAACATTGTACTTTCATCTTTAATTTTGCCTTCTCCATGTTCTCTTAATCTTCCTCTTTCGTGAGCCACCAATCCTTTACCAAACTCCATATTAATATTAGAGTTTCTCCTTTTATCATTAGAAATAAGACTAATTGTCACATCTTCTATTTTGAGAGTTTTTTTACCATAAAGAATTGTAATCATGATATGACCATACAAAGCAAGAAGAGACATTAGGAGAATCAGCGCCTTATTGTCCTCTTCAAACTTCATATCAACTTTCAGCAAATCATTAATAATATTATTGAAGGCATTTGAGTGTTGTAATATAGTTGTACATTCGTTCATATGCAGTCTGTACAACTGTTGTTTCAGGTAGAACTTGTTCGTAAGGCTTTTTAACATGTATAACTTCTCAAGTTTTGTCCAAATGTCCATCGTCGTCTTTGTGTCAATAACATTGTACAAAACCTCATCAGTCAGGCTTAGAATAATTAAATTCAATACCTTTTGATCTATCTCCTCACAATCTTTATTGCTTATTTTGATCAAACTCTTTTCTTTGCTGTCTGACGTCTTTTGCAGACCTTGACAAGAAGAACCACTTTCATCTTCTTCTGTCATAAGGCAAAATTTATTTTGTCGTCAAACTTCTCTACCTCGAGTAAGGACTTTGTCATATTAGTTATTTGCTCCTAAGCTTTGATATCAATTGTTGAAATTCACAGCAGAAGATTCATGAATAACCTTGTTCTCAAACAATATAAAAAATGAAAAGTAATACAAGATAAAAGAAAATAATAAGACAATGCAGCGAGAGATCCACTATCAAAAGAAAAGGCTTTTACAAGAGTCTACAAGAAAGACTTCAATCTTTCTTACTCAACTAAACTCTTCACTAAGCCTTGACAATGTCTCCACCTTCAGAGAAAATCTCTAAGAAATTACCATGAGGAACCACTGTGAGAGACCACTGAGAAGCACTAGAAAGACCCACACATGAGAGTCAACACACTCTATCTTTCTCTTCTTTCTATTCTCTCTATTTCTCTCTTGTTCAACCTCAATACTACACCACACCTAAGCCCTATGTATTATATTATATTTATAAACGCTTATTGAGTCTGAGTTTTACTCTAGTTATAACTCCTAATATTACAAGTCAATCAAAGTCTAAATCCAATTTTGAATTCCTACTTTAACTCGAACTCTAATCCGAGTTTGAGACACCTAAAACTCAACAAATGGCAAACCCATGGCCTCACTGCAACTACTTCCGATCTCTTGAATATGGTGATAAAGACAACGAACCCATGGTCTCATTGCCGTCACCCGCAGCCTCCTCGAAGACGGCGATGAAGATAATGAACCCACGACCTCACCATAGTCACCTGCAGCACCCTCGAAGATGGCGATGAAGATGATGAATTCTTATTCACCAAGCCAGCCTTCGGGGTTGAATTTTAGCTAGCTTTCAGGCTTGTACTCTAACCAACCTTCATGCTCATGTCCAGGAAAGCCTTCAAGCTTGCACTCAGTTAGTTTTCGGGCTAGTATCTCAATCTGCCTTTGGGCTTATACTTAGTTAGTATTCGGGCTTACATTTAAGCTAACTTTTGGGCTCTCACTAGCCAACCATTGGGTTCGAATTCAGCTAGCCTTTGGGCTCGTACTCTAGACCAGCCTTCGGATTCATGTCTATGCTAGCCTTCAAGCGTGCACCAAGCTAACCTTTAGAATCGCATCTAAGTCAGCATTCAGGCTTACATTCAGTTTGTCTTTGGGCTTGCACTCAACTAGTCTTTGGGCTCGTATCTAAGTTAGCCTTTAGGCTCACATGTAGCCAGTCTTTGGGCTTATACTTAGTTAGCACTTGGGCTTACATCTAAGCTAGTCTTTGGGCTCGTACTTAGCCATCCTTCAAACTCCTATATGAGTCAATATTCGGGTTTACACTCATCTAGCCTTCAAGCTCACATCCAACCTAGTCTTTGAGCTCATACTTAGCTAGGCCTTTAGGCTCACTCTAAGCTAGTCTTCGGGCTTGCATCTAAGCCAGTCTTTGAGCTTGCACCCAATCAGCCTTCGAGCTTACACCCAAGCTATCTTTCGGGCTCACACCTAGCCAACCTTCGAGCTTACACTTAATCAACCTTCCAACTCACATCCAAGCTAGTCTTTGGGCTTGCACTCAGCTAGTTTTCAAGCTTGCTTTAGCCAGTCTTTGGACTTGCCCTAAGCTAGCCTTCCATCTCATATCTAGTCAGACTTCGGGTTTATACTTAACTAGCCTTTGGATTCACACTAAGCCAACCTTCGTGTTTGCATCTAGGCTAGTCTTTAGACTCACACCTAGTTAGCCCTTTTGCTTGCACCTATAAGCCAGTTTTTTGAGCTCGTGAACCAAGTTAGCCCTCGAGTTTGCACATTTAAGACTAAACTAGGGTCCACCTAAAATTATCATAAATAACTAAGAACTCTCAAATCAAACTATTTAACAAAAAATAACTTAATTATGTTGAAATTTTACTCAATCAAAATAAATATACAAAGGCCAAGTTGACTTAAATGGACCTAAATTAATCGACTAAATCAAAATTGAGCTAGACTCAAAGTCTAGGTTAGGTTAATCTAAATCAAATTAGTTTAGACCCAACTCGAATCAGGTTCAAGTTGGGTCAATTCAAAATCAAGTTAAGTTCAAATCAAATCCAATCTAAATTGAACTAAGTCAAATCAAACCCTAATTGGGTTAAATCAAGTCTAAACTAAAAAGATAAACTCAAAGTCAAATCAGAATCAAGTCAGGCTAAACCTGAACTAAAGCCAAATTGAACTAAATTAATTTGAACTTGAACCAAAATCCATCAAGATACAAACTCGGGGTCCAACACTGGGTGGAAATCAACTCAAGTTAATAAAATCAAACTCAAACTCAAGCTATATTAGTCCCAATGAAAATAATTAGAGTCAAATTGAGTCCCACCGAGAGCGCTGAAACTTTGGCAATACTCTATGGCAAGGAATAAAGGGTGATGCCACCACCTTGACCTGAACATGAATTAGTTCAAATAGAACTAAATAAGATCAAATTGAGTCTTATTGGGTATGCTACAAAGGTCTTTAGCAACTATTTAAAGCTATACTTAATTCCATAAGTCGCCAGTGACACTACCAAACTAAAGGAGTTAATTGCTAACATTCTCCAAACTGTTAGCAACACTTTAAAGCTATACCCAACCCCATAAGCAATTGGTGATACTATTAAACCAAAGAAATTAATTGCCAACATGCTTTAAGCTGTTAGTAATACTTCAAAGTTATATTCAACTCCATGAGCCAGTGGTGACATTATCAAACCAAAAAAGTTAATTGCCAACAAGCTAAAAGTCGTTGGTCATACTTCAAGCTAGTCAATCTCAGAAGCTATTGATAATATATCTTCCAAGCTAAGCCAACCCAAATGCATTGACAACATTCAAATCAAACTGAATTAAGATAGGCTTAAACTTGCTTAATTAGTCAAATATAATATCTTATTTAAACAAAGTCAACCGATAATACCATCCAAGTTATCGATCATACTTCAAGATTATATCTAACCACCTAAGTCGTTGGTGACGTCATCGAGGTAATAAAGTCAATCAACATTACGCTTAAAGTTGTTAGTCACACTTTGAAGCTAGTCAACCCCATGGTAGTTGATGATGTATTCTTTAAGCTAATCAACCCCACAAGTAGTTGATAATACACCCTCAAGCTAATCAACCCCATAAGTGGTAGATGATGCACCCCCCCTCCCAAAGTTAGCCAACCCCATAAGCAATTGATGACGTGCTCTTGAAGCTAGTCAATCCTACGAACAGTTGACGATGTAGCCCTTCAAGCTAGCCAACCTCAGAAGTAATTAGTGATGCATCTTTCAAGCTAACCAATCCTAAAAGTAGTTGGTGACGTACCCTTCAAGCTACTTAACCCCATAAGCAGTTGATAATTTGCCTCTTTAAGTTAGCAAACCCTAAAAGTAGTTGACAATATGATTTTCAAAGCTATACCCAACCTTATAAGTTGTTGGTGATACTATCAAACTAAATAAAATTATCGCATATGCCTTATCAATTATGAAAATACTTCAAAAATCAAATAAGTTATCACCTACACCTTATCGGTTATGAAAATACTTCAAAAACTAAAAAAGTTATCACCTATGTCTTATCAGCTATGAAAATACTTCAAAGACTAAAAAAGTTATCACCTATATTTTATTGACTATGAAAATACTTCAAGCCCAAAGAAGTTATTGCCTACATCTTTTTGGCTATGAAAATATTTTAAGGTCAATGAAGTTATGATTGACATCTTATTGGCTAACAAAAATATTTCAAATATTAAAGTTATTGCCAAAGCTCAAAGCTATTGGAAATATTTCGAACTTCTCTCATTCTCTTTCATGTCCTATCGGACAATGCTATCAACATCTACTAAAGACTGAGTCAATCTGAGTCAGATATCATGTAGTCCAACGTATGGGGAGCGAGGCAGTAGCACACATCAGAGATTTTTCTTCACTCTTTTGGTTCTTTATTTCTTTCATGCTTTCTATAATTCTATGTTAAAATTCATTATAAAGTGATGGTATACTCTTACTTAAGTTATGTATCCTTTTTAAAAAAGTTAATCAAGTGCTTTCGTCTTTTTCTTTTTTATGTCTTTATTTTATTAGTTAGGTTTCTTGCTTTAAGAGATTCTTGATAATTATCAAAATAATTAATAATAGGGGCTTAAGATTGTTGAAAGTTAATATTTTCATAATATCTAATAGCATACTTCAAATTAAAACAAACTTTGATTTGTGATTCGAAGTCATTTTCTAGGGTCTCCGCTATTTCAAATCACTGAAATCAATCCTACAAATCATAATTGATTCTATCTCTAACCTATTTTTACAGATTTACCTCTCATTTTTACAAATTATTTGAGATAATTATAAGGCTTTTGGTGAAAAATGGATCTATTTCATACTTCTCAAGTTTTTCTAATAAATTGTTGTCTTATAGAGAGACTTAGAAGAGCTAATGCTTGAGAAATGGAGTTTGTGATTTGAGTGACAAGGAATCTTTGAAAGAAAGGGCTCTTAGATAACAAGATAGTTTTGGAAGATAGGACTCTTGACTGGTTAGGACTCTAATCAAAGGTGCTTTAGTAAGGTGAATTCGTAAGCTAGGATTGCCAAGTAGTATAGTAAAATCCCATGGTGGGATGTGAATGGTTATTAAGATTTAGAATCCTATGTTATCTTTCCTAGTTTTGATAATGAGCAAACTATATTTAAGATTTATCTGAGTTGTGTTTTAGCCAAAGTACATTAAAATTCTCAAGGAAATAGTTGGAAGCTTCAAATAGAAGAAAGTGTGATAGTAAATCGGCAAGCATGACTTTAAGAGATCAAAGGATAGTATGGAAATGGATTGAAGGTGTCTACAATAAATAAAAGATTCGAGGATGATACAAATATAGTCGAAATAACTCAAGAACTCAACATCGCATTGAGTTCTATAGAAAACTCTTAATAGAAATTTTTTGACAAAACCAGATGTCTACTTGGCTTAGTAGATGACCGGTTGTGTTAGATAGAAGACTCAAATCTTCTTAATCTATGCAAAATTAGATGATTGGTTCATGAACCGGATGACCAGTTGGGAGTACTAGTTCTAATTTTTACTAGAACTGGACACTCAGTTTGAAATCAGATACCTAACTAGGAATACTAGGCCTAATTTTTTATTAGAATTGGATGGCCGGTTTAAACTGGATGATCAGCTGAGAGATCTCCCAGTTGTGGTAGCCAAAACTGGTGAACTAGTTGTCCAAGTGATCAACTAGTTCAGATTTTTTACACAATCAACAACTAGTTTTTTGATCGTTAGAACAAAGCTAGTTGCGAAATGTTACCCATAACAGCTAGTTTCAACCCATAAGAAATAAATAGGTTAGGGTGAATTTTTCTAAACTATTTTATAACTTCTAAATTTTTGTGAAAAAGAGATTAAAATCCTTCTACCTCTCTTGCCATCATATGTCGTAAAGCCTTCAAAATTCAAACCAATTTTTATTGTCCTTTTACTCAATCTTAAAAGAATTGTGGTAAGCATAAAATGTATCATTTTCATATATTTTTACTTGTAATCCACTCCAAGATTGTTTAGAGTCATTGAGAGATTGAAGCTTTGGTGTGGAGTGTACATTGCTAATTGGAGCAAGATTGAGTATAAGGAGTTAGCTTCACCATCGAAACGACATCATAGTGGAATGTTGAAGTCCTCAAGAACAAGACAAGAGCTATAGACTATTAGCGGTTAGTCTTCGAATCGTACAAATCATGGTGCATTCATTCCTCTCTTATTTATATTGTAACACTTATGGTTTGATTGATAATTGTGTAAAATTAGTTTGGTGGATTGAATTAGGATTTGATTTTGTGCAAAATAGCTATTTGTTTCAAAAAATCTAATTCACACCCCCCTTTTTAGGGAGTTTTTGGGTTTTTATCTTAAACTTGAATTGGAGTTTGAGTTAGATTAGAAATCCACATCGGATTGGAGTTTTTTTCTTACCTATTATATTTGAATATCCTATATTTAGAATTCAAAATTAAAGTAGATTTCAGACTCAATAATAGCCATTAGATTATAATTTGTGTATGACTAGGATTTAGCCATTAGATTTCTAGGATTTAGCCTATAGCTATAAATAGCAGGCACCATAGTTTGGAAGAAAAAAAGTGAGAGAATGAGTAGCAATTGATTAGGAATGTGAGAGAGAGAAAAAGAGACAACATTGGCTCTTGTGTATAGTTATTTTTAAAGGTTTGATTTTTAGCAGGGTTCTCTTGAATATACTTTTTGATTAGTGATGTTTAGCACGTTGATCAGTATGTTGTTTCTATTATTAGTTTTCTTCTACTGTTTTCTTGGAGTTTCTCTTAGGTGTCTCTTGGTATAGACTAACACTAGTAGAGTGGGTAGGCATTTGTAGTGTCATGCGAGTTAGTGCTGATTGCTGAAAATAGTTGGATATTATCTGTACATGCTTAAGGTTCATATGGAAATGGTGTGTGTTGTGGTATAGATTTTTGTATGGGACGTCTGGCACATGGAGCGTAGGAGCATTAGAATGAAGCATGGTGTTGATGGGTACTAAATGAGAGATTATGTAATTAGATAGTAAGAGTCCTGGTGAGTTTGGTTATGTAGCTTCTATTGTATCTATGCAACTCTAAATAATGGATCTTTCAAAAGCTTATGCCAATAGATGTAGCCTAATATTGTTGGTGAATCACTTAAATCTTTGTTTGTTATAATTGTTTTTTTTTGTTATTCGCGTCAATGTAGGTCTGCTTGAAATTCTGGTATTAGCATTGAGTGTGATGCATCAGTATTGATCTTGATATTTGAGACTTTATGAAGGATGCACAAATATTGAGATTCATGTGCCGGGTCTATAAAATATGCAAGCTCTCTAGAAAATTTGCGGGACTCCTTCAATAAGCACATTATATATATATATATATCTTAGTAGTATATGATTCGTCTTCATATGTATTTAAAAATATAATAAAAATGACTCTTGTGAGGTTATCACATGTAAAATCTTGTTCAATAATAAATAATAATAATAAAATATTAAGATAAGACCAATGCACCTCACTCAATACCAATACTAAAATTTCAAACAGACCTATATTGACGTAAATAACAAAAATAAAAAAACAACCATAGCACATAATGATTTACTTGATTCACCTACAATATTAGGCTACATCCACTGGTATAAGCTTTTGAGAGATCCATTATTTAGAGTTACATAGATACAATAGAAGCCACAATAACCAAACTCACAAGGACTCTCACTGTCTCATTACATAATCTCTCAGTCAATACCTATGAACACCATGCTTCATTCTAATGCTCCTACACTCCATTGCCACACGTCTTGCACAAAATCAAATGAAATTTGTGAAAAAAACCTGAATTTTTGCAAATTAAATTTTGGGCTGAAAATCAAAATCAATGGTGATGAATTCCTCAAGATCTATGCATCTCTCCATGATTTTAAAATCAAATTTTAAAATTTAGAAATTTATGAAAAGATCCAAAAAGCTTTAGAACATTACAGGAAATTTGAATTCTTTTTATCGACATAAAATATTTTCCAAGAGAAGGGTCTAAATTTTGGAATTTCTACAAATAAGTCCTTATAAATAATGAAAATTTGTACATAGGTCCACAAAAACTCAATTTTTGTAATTAAAATCTAGAAACGTAAACTTTAGATAATTTAAATGTGTTGAATCTAATGGAATCTAATGGAAGATTCCAATTTTTCAATTAAAATCTCAAAAGATCTAAAATTATATTTAAAAATCAAATCTTATAAAATAATCAATTGAGTCTGCAACTGATTAAACTAATGGTTCATGATAGGTAAAAAAAGATAGGTATCTGTAGCTACCATTCTCTTGGTGAGGTATTAAAATGAATGAAGTACAAGTCAAGAGTGAAAAAAAATAATTGGTTTTTAGGATGGAGTTAGTCAATATTTTCTGACAGGTTTTTTTGGCTTCGAATGAGTTTGAGAAATTAGCAAATTAAACTAGGGTTGTGGATAATCCTTGGGCTTGTAACCTTTCTAGTGACCATTCGAGAGGTGCAAATCTACATAAACACGTCAGGTAGTAAACTCTACCTGTATTTTAAGAGGACAATTTTGAGTACTTTAAGTGATGTCTTTCTTGCTACTATCATGTGAGGAAGTAGTTTAGATGAAGATAAAAGGAATTTAATTGGAATACACTAGAGAGTGATAACTACTCGTGTTTCAAAAGAATATATTTGAGATTTTTGTGGAGGCTTTAGTGCTGCTATACCATGAGGAGATTTTTTTTATTTTTTTTATTTTTGATGTTACCAAGCTAACCAAAACTGGAAAACTAAACGATTGAGCTCTAGCCTATTTCTCTATTGAAGTATTTAAGGATCATGGAACATGTATGCAAGGGTGATGCAAGGGGTGAGATGGCTTTGGAAAAATGCAAGTTTTGGAAATAATGTAGGGGTTGTAAACTACTTTGAATCCATAGTCCTTTCAAAGAATGGAGCTATAACTAGACTTGACAATTGGGTTGTAAACCACTAGTCATAATAGGATCAACTTATGTAATCGTTTATGACCCAACTAATATGTTTATTTGTCGGATCATAAATGGGTTGAGTTAATCGGATCAACCCATTTACTAATTAAGTTGATTAAAGTTAATTAATATTTTATTTTATAATTTTTAGTAATTTTTAACTTACTATTTATAAATTAAGTATTTTATTATTACAATTGGTTTTAAATAATATTATTAGTTTAATTTTTTGAAATTTGTTAAAATGATTAATATTAGTGAAATATGTTAGATCTACTTAGGTCGATTCGGGTCAATTCGAGTTGATTTGAGTCAATCGGGTCAATTCAGATTAAGTTAAATTATAATTCATTTAATTAAACATATCAATTTGGGTTTGGTCAATTTATGATTCAAATTCAACTTTTTTAATAAACAGGTTAAACTGAGTAAGCTCAGATTATCTCTTTAAAACTTGGATCATATTCAGGTTCATAAATTTGAGCTATTTAATAAATGGATTAGGTTTGATTTGATCCATTTAATGAAACACTATAGGTTTTGAGACTCAAATCTGATGCGAACTCGAATTACCAACTCTACTATAAACTATTTTGATTTTTCCTAAATGGAAGTTTTAAAATCATGACTTAGGTGAATAAAGTTGGCATTGATATTGTCTACTAGTGGTGGGATTTGAAGGCTGTTGAAGTCAGAATGTTGTTCTTCCCTCAATGTCTGATGGAGTACCATTGATGATCTCTCTCTCTCTCTCTCTTTCTCTCAAACAATGAATAAATTCTTGGAGAGGAATTAGATAAAATATTTTAGTTTATAACTTGAAGATCAGTACTGCAAAATATCTAAATACAACATATATTTATACTACTTCAAATCTAAATGGATACATGCACCGTTTCAGATTTTGAAACCACTTGAAACTATTTCAATATCCATCTTTTCAGATTCTAAAACTACTTGACACTTTCATTCAACTAGTAATAATTTTTTTAGAAAATTCTGATTCATGCATCATTTATTTCTGTAAAAACTAGACCCTTCAAGCTTTTGAATGAGTCATTACTCTCTTCAATTCATGAAGAAATGAATGAATTATACTTATCCAAATTCATCCCATCTGCTGTGAACTGAAAAGTCAAGTTTAAGTTCCAAGATTCCCCCATAAACTTGACTTTGCTACCATGCCAAGTTGCATTCTCATCTTCTTAAAAATATCGTGCTTCAATCGC
Source organism: Trichopus zeylanicus subsp. travancoricus (assembly GCA_005019695.1). NCBI lineage: Eukaryota > Viridiplantae > Streptophyta > Magnoliopsida > Dioscoreales > Dioscoreaceae > Trichopus > Trichopus zeylanicus. The sequence continues at coordinate 493,235 of RXID01014292.1, read as the reverse complement.
TTTGTGAAGATATTTGTTACTTGATCAAGAGACTTCACATATATCAACTCAATTTGCTTCTTTTCAATACATTCATGAAGAAAATGAAACCTTGTATCAATGTGCTTGTTGGGGGAGCCAAAAGAGTGTCGAACCGAAATAATATAATGGACCAGATACCAAACCATCCTAAAAGCTTAACCTCATGGGATATGAGTCTTTTTCACTATATATATTAGACCCTATTTATCCAATATCTGATGTGGGACTAATTTATCACACCAGACATTATAACAATCTCCTTCTTCAAGTGTAATTTGACCACATTAATTTTAACACTATTAATCAAAAACTCTTTTACTCGATCAGTTCCACCGTGTGACCCATACCAACGAGTTTTTGTCTCATTCTTTTAATTTTTTTAAGAGAAATTAACATGCGACTCAATTCAGTCACACCATCACGGTAATTTCGGTTTTAAAGGTTTACACAGCTTCAAACCTGAAGCTTTGATATCATTTGTAGCGCTAAATATCGATGTTCACCACAATTCACAATGTAGAAGAAGAACAAAAAAGAAGAAAAGATAGAATACAAGAGATATGTGTGGTGAAGACAATCCAAAGAATATTGTATTGATGAGAAGTGGAAGAGAAGATTACAACGATGGAGACGAAACTCCAATATCACCAACTCTCACAAAAGACTAAGTAGCCTAACTGTCATAAGACGTCTTGAGAGTATTGATCTATGCCTCTCTCTTTAACTCTATATCGAAACCCTTACATCAATAGAGTATTTATAGATGTGGCCTAACTGTGTTTGAGTCAAAGTAGAAGACTAACTCAAATAAGACTTCTACTAATTTAAGTCTTCTAGTAGAAGATAAATCTAGATAAGGATTAGACCCACTAAATTACTTTATAATATAATTAAGACTTTCCGAAAAATTCAGATTCGAGACACAATTAAACCAACAATCTCCATTTTGGCTCGAATTATCTTATTCTCTGAATTTGAATCTTCAATAGATGTCTTTGTCATTACCTTATGGGGTAGGATCAATGACCTTGAATGTTGATCAAGTCCAAATAGAGTTTGAACTTGTCAATCAGAATCACCTTCATCTCAAATATAGACCATGATTGTGATCTTGGAGACTCAGGCTTAGGAGGCATCAGAATCGGGGATCTCGAGATCAGCACCGACCCCTAAGGCAGTTGCAACAGCTGCTACGGCAACATCAGCACCTTCTCCTGTGCATGCCCATGTGCCTGAGCCGCCAAACCCGATGGTGAAATCAAGCTGTCGGATGAGTTTCTTCGGCAAGAACTCCTGCCCTGTGGCCGGCACAGCCGGCGCCGCCTCCGACTGCATCCCCAGCTCCATCGGCACTATCTCCACAAAACCAAATAACGCGGCCCCAATTCCTAACACCATAGCTAGGGAGCATGATCCTCGTCAAAAAAACCCCATTCGTTGATCCCTACTAGAGTAGACGAACCCCATACGAGAGGACAGCCAGAATTTGGGATTTGTTCGGGGCAATGAGGAAAAAGGGATTTGGAGCCGAACAACCAATTTCTCTTTTACCTTCTGGTAATTTCACCAGATCCCAAGTATGGTTCTTTTGAAGGGAATTCATCTCTTCATTCATAGCAGCTTGCCATTGAGAAGAATTCTTATCCTGTACTACTTCTTTATAGGAAGAAGGATCACCATTGTCAGTAACTAAAGCAAAAGCTACCATATCTTCAAAATCATATCTTTTAGGTGGCTTTATGTTTCTTTGAGATCTTCAAACTAGAGTCTTCTCAGAAATTTGATTCTTAAAATTTTCTTGAGAGTTGGGCATACCCTGAGTATCTTCGTCTAAAGGAACTACATGCTCCACCTCCACTTGTATTATATCACTGAAACCTTTCTTGAGAGATTTTAACATAACACTTTTATCAAATACTATCAAATACTATGTTTCTTTCAATAATTACATTTGAAATAGTAGGATCCCACAAACGATAGACCTTAACACCTTTGGCATAACCCAAGAAAATATACTTTTTTGAATGTGCATCTAATTTATCCTTGACAATATGCACATAAGCAGGGCAACCAAAAATCTTTAAAGAAGAATAATTTGCAGGTTGACCAGTCCATACCTCTTCAGGAGTCTTGAAATTAATGGCTGTTTGAGGAGAGCGATTTACAATGAAACATAATATATTGACTGTTTTTGCCCAAAAATCTTTATCAAGCTTAGCTATACTGAGCATACTACGTGCTTTCTCCAAAAAGGTTCTGTTCATCCTTTCAGCCACATCATTTTGTTGAGATTTTCCTGGGATGGTAAAGTGTCGTTTGATGCCTTCATCTTCATAGAATTTGAGAAACTCTATTGATTTGTACTTTCCACCATTATCACTTTTGAGATATTTGATTTTTCTGTCAATCCTTTTTTCAACTAAGTTTTCCACCATTTGAAAATAGAAAACACTTCAATTTTCTGATGCAAAAAATAAATCCACACTTTTCTGAAAAAATCATCAATAAAACTGACAAAATAATGAGCACTAGATTATGATAGAATAGGAGAGCACCATACATCAGAATGAATATAATCAGTTAAGCCTTTAGTGCAATGAGTACTAGTGTTAAACTTTACCTTGGACTATTTATCATAGAGACAATTCTCACAGAAATCCAATTTGCATAAGTTGAGGCCTTTCAGTAGTTTTCTTTTGTTGAGCTCACTTAAACCTTACTCACTCATATGATCGAGACGCATATGCCATAAGTGGGTCATATCAGAAGAAGAAGCCTGAGAAATTATTATTCCACTTTCAACAATTTTTCCTACTAACTCATACAAATTTCCATGCTTTAGGCCCTTTATCACTATCAATGAGCCTTTAGCAATCTTAAGAACTCTACCTTCAGTAGAATATTTATAACCAACAGAATCCAAAACACCCAAAAAAATTAAATTCTTTTTGAAATTAGGAACATGTCTAACATCAGTAAGAGTTCTAATAATATTATCAAACATCTCAATTTTGATTATTCCAATTCCAACAGTTTTGCATGGATTGTTATTGCCTATCAAAACTAAACCACCATCATAGGACTTGTAGTCTTTAAACCAATCCTTATTATGATACATGTGGTAAGAACAACCAGAATCAAGAATCCAAGTATCATGGTAATGATCAAAATTAGAACTATTAGAGAGAACATTACCAAAATCATCATCAGAACTCGTTTCAACAACTAACACTTGTTTTTTGGCTTACTCTTTAGATTGAGATTCTCTTTCTTTCTTTGCTTTGAGCTTCCAACACTCTTTAATTATATATCCCATCTTCTTACAATACTTGCAGTTTATTTCTTTGGATTTAGATCTAGAATAACCTATCTTTGATCTTTCTTTGGTATGACTTCTGACAATTAATGCTTCTGAGTGTGACACATCCCCTCTAATCTTTTTCAAATATTCATTTGATAGAAGGGTGACAAAAATATTGTCAAATTTTAAATCTTTCACAAACATGAGAGTAGTTTTTAGATTCTCAAGAGAGGAATGTAAAGACGATAATAAAATAATTGCCTTATCTTCATCTTTAATTTTAACATCAATGCTTAACAATTGAGAGACTAGTTTATGAAAGCATTAAGATGATTAACTATATTCGTACCTTCTCTCATTCAAAAATTGAAAAGCTTCTGCTTTAAATAAACTCGATTTGAGATAGACTTACTCATATATTGTTCCTCCAACTTTTTCCATAACTCTAAAGATGATGTTTCATCAAGAAATGAATAGAGTACCTCATCGGTGAGACTGAGGATGATTGTGTTATGTGCACTAGTCTTCTGATTTTTTCAGACACTTTCGGTGACATCTTTAGGCTTGACATCCTCCAATGTGTTTCTCAACCCTTGTTGAGTAAGAATTGTAGGAACTCTTGCTTGCTAAATAGGAAATCCTTATTTTCCATCGAATTTCTTTATATCAAACTTCATAGTAGACATGTTGAACCAAGCTCTGATACCATTTGTAGCGTTAAATATCAATGTCCACCATAATTCACGATGTAGAAGAAGAATAGAAAAGAAGAAAAGATAGCACACAAGAGATATGTGTGGCGAAGATGATCCAGAGGATATTATATTGATAAGAAGAGGAAGAGAATATTACAACAATAGAGACGAAACTTTAATATCACCAACTCTCACAAAAGACTAAGTAGTCTAACCGTCACAAGACATTTTGAGAGTATTGATCTATGCCTCTCTCTTTCACTCTACATCAAAACCCTTACATCAATAGAGTATTTATAGATGTGGCCTAACTGTATTTGAGTTAAAGTAGAAGACTAACTCAAATAAGACTTCTACTAATTTAAGTCTTCTAGTAGAAGATAAATTCAGATAAGGATTAGATCCACTAAATTATTTTCTAATATAATTAAGACTTTCCGGAAAATCCGGATTCAAGACACAATTAAGCCAACATGTGCTTACTTCAATCATGGAAAACTGGATTTCTTGGAAGTGCTAGAGCTGCTTTGTTATCAACCATGATCTCTATAGGTTCCTCTTGTGTCAAGTGAAGTTCCTTTAATAATTTCCTCAGCCAAATAGCATGACATGCACTTGATGTGGCAGCAACATACTCCGACTCATATGTAGAGAGTATTACTATAGGTTGCTTCTTAGAACACCAGGAAATTGGATGATCTCCCAAGAAGAAAACAAAACCAGTAGTACTTTTTTGATTATCAACATCTCCAGCAAAGTCACTATCACAATATCCTTTGAGTTTAAAATCTTTTGAGAAGGAATAAAATAACCCATAATCAAGAGTACCTTTAAGATACCTCAAGATTCTCTTAGCTTGAAGGATGTAAGAATATGAAGGGCTTTCCATAAATCGGCTCATAATTCCAACAACAAAGAGAATGTCTAGTCTAGTGCAAGTCAAGTACCTTAAACTTCCCACTAGACTCTTGAACAATGTTGGATTCACCTTCCCCATAGACTAATCTTTCTTTGAAAGTTTTGCACCATATTCCATAGGAGTACTCACTAGATTACAATCCTTCATGTTGAACTTCTCCAACACCTTTCTCGTATAGCTTTCTTGAGAGATGAAAATTCTATCTTCCACTTGCTTGACTTCTATGCCCAAATAATAAGATATAAGTCCCATATCAGTCATCTCAAACTCCCTTGTCATAGCTTTCTTGAAATCTTCAAACATCCTTGGAGAATTCCAGGTGAAGATAAGATCATCAACATAAATACAAACATAGAACAATTCTTCATTTTGCTTCTTCACATAAAGTGTATATTCATTCATACACTTAGTGAAGTCATTTTGTTGAAAGTACTTATCGATTCGATTATACCATGCACGGGGAGCTTGCTTTAAGCCATACAAGGCTTTCTTATATCTCAACACTTTATCTTCATGCCCTTTGATAACATATCCCATCAGTTGTTCAATGTATGCTTCCTCTTCAAGCATGCCATTGAGGAAGGCTAATTTAACATCCATTTGATTGATCCTCCAATGATTGTGTGATGCAAGAGAGATAAGCAAATGAACTGTTTCCAAGCAGGCAACTAGAGCAAGCACTTCTTCATAGTCAACACCTTGTTTCTGCTTGTATCCTTTTGCTACAAGTTGTGCTTTGTACTTTTCCACTTCTCCATTGGCATTCTTCTTACATTTGAATACCCATTTGACTCCAATTAGCTTGTGACCTTTTGGAAGTGTTGCTAACTCCCAAGTATCATTCTTCTTGATGGCTTGAATCTCTTCATTCATAGCTTGGATCCATTTTTCTCCTTTCTTGCTTCTTCAAAAGACAAAGGCTTATCGTTAGCAAGAAAACAAAATAAAGCAACATCATCTAACCTCTTAGTATCTTCATAAAGATTAACAAGACTTTGGTATCTTTGTGGTCCTTCACTTAGGCTTGTATAAGGTGAAGATGAAGATGAAACTTGAGAGGTTACAAATGGTGATGTTGGTGGAGTGGCTTGATCATGCTCTTTAAGATTTGTGTCTTCTTTATCTTCTTCAAAGTAAGGGAAAAAAATCATAAGATCCTTCCTCTTGAGAAGTCCAATCCCAACTTGCTTCTTCATCAAACTCCACATCTCTACTAATCACAATCTTTCCTATACTTAGGTTGAATAACTTGTAGCCTTTGGAGTTTTCATCGTAGCTAATGAAAAGAAATTTCTCACTCCTATCATCAAGCTTGGATCTTCCTTGGCTGTGAACATGTGCATAAGCAATTGATCCAAAGACTATTAAGAGGGAAATGGTTGGCTTCAATCCACGCCATGCTTCTTGTGGTGTCATGTGCTTTAAATCTTTTGTAGGAGAACGATTAACAAGATAAATCGCACATGCAACTATTTCAGCCCAAAACTCCTTTGACATCTTCTTACTCTTCAACATGGATCTTGCCATATTCAATATGGTCCAGTTCTTTCTCTTGACAATGCCATTTTGTCGTCGAGATCTGGAAACTGTTAAGGGACGTCGAATCCCATGAGCATCACAATAAACCTTGAATTCATTGGAGATGAACTCGCCACCTCTATCAATCCTCAAAGCTTAAATGTGATAGCCACTTTCTTTCTCCACACATGCTTTGAATTTCTTGAATGATCCAAAAGATTCAAATTTGTTCTTTAAAAAATACACCCATGTTTTTTTTGCTATAGTCATCAATAAATAGCAAGAAGTAAGAATTTTTACCATATGTAGGAGGCTTGATTGGACCACATACATCCGCATGAATAAGTTAGAGTGGATGGGAGGCCCTTGAAGAAGATTGTTTAGGAAAATTTTTCCTTAGATGCTTGCCAACTAAGCATGCTTCACATAATTTATCCCAATGATCAATCTTTGGTATGCCCAACACCATCTTCTTTTGATATAACTCCTTGAGTCCTCCAAAATTCAAATGACCAAGGCACATATGCCGTCTCCAAGTTGGATCTTCTATGCAATTCTTCAAACATATGGCTTCCAAGTTTGAAGATTTAATAAGAACATCTGATTCTTTGTCATTCCCACCTTAGTAATGAGATGATCATTTTGATCTGACAACCATAGAGTATGCCCCTCCATATAGATCTTACAACCATTAGCCTCTAGGAGTTGTCCCAAACTCAAAATATTTCTCTTTAACTTTGGAATATAATAAACATCAAGAAGCATTTTATGATTCCCATTTTTCAGTTGTAATAAAATCATATCTTTGCCTTTGATCTCCACCTTAGAATTGTCACCAAATGTCTCATGGCCACTAACATTGGTGTCAAACCTTACAAACTTTCTTTGATCATCAATCATATGGTTGCTAGCACCATTATCAAAGTACCATGTGCTGCTCTCTTGATCATCAGCACCTTCTTTATAAGCAAGCAACAATGCTACATCTCCTTCATGGCATTCAACAAGATTTGTTTCTTCTTCTACTTTCTTATTTCTGCACTCCCAAGAGAAAATGACCAAGTTTGCCACAAGCACAACATTCCACATTTTTCTTGTTATATCTTCTCTCATAATGACCTCTGCCTCTTCCTCTTCCTCGACCTCTTGTTGATGTTTGGCTTCTATTATCATTAGGAGAATTTTGCTCACCTTCCTTTTTTCTTTGACCAACACCTTGTCCTCGGCCACAAGCTCTTCCATGTGTTTGATTTCTTTCACCTCTAGCATCTCCCTTGTCCTTAAAGGAGAACTTTGCTTGCAAGACTTGCTCCATATTTTCTTGTTTGCCTCTATTCAACCTTTCTTCATGAGCACTTATAGAACCATTCAATTGATCAATGGTCATGGTCTCCAAGTCCTTTGACTCTTTAATAGCCACCATTGCGTGCTCAAATTTAGAGTTGAGTGATCTTAACATTTTCTCCACCACACAAACATCTTGAAGATCTTCACCAAGTCTTTTCATTTGATTGACAACCACCAACACTCGCGAGAAGTAATTTGAGATAGACTCCTTGTCTTTCATGAAAATCTTTTCAAACCCAGCCCTTAGAGTTTGAAGATGTACCTTCTTCACTTAGTTAACTCCTTTGAAGGAGTTTTCAAGAATCTCCCATGCTTAATTGACATTTGTTGTAGCAGCAACATTCTCGAACATATCATCATCCAAACTTTGATGGATGATTGTGAGAGTACATTGATCTCTCTTTCTCTTATTCTCCAAAGCTTCTTTTGGGTTTTGGTTTAAGGCACCCTCATTTGGAGACTCTTCATACCCTTTGTTGACAACATCTTATACGCCTTGAGAACCAAAGATGACTTTCATTTGAATTGCCCAATTATCAAAATTTTTTTGGTGAGGTGTGGGTATTGGAAGGAAAGTAAAGCACTCTTTGAATCCATTATGCCTTTGATACCACTTGTTGGAAGATGGTGGGCTCTCACACAACACTCAAACAATAAATAAATTTTTGGAGAGGAACTAGATGAAATATTTAAGTTTATAACTTGAAGATCAGTACTACAAAATATCTAAATACTTCATATATTTATACTACAAATCTAAATGGATACATGCACCATTTCAGATTCTGAAACTACTTGAAACTATTTTAGTATCCACCTTTTTAGATTCTGAAACTATTTGACACTATTTCATTCAACTGGTAATAACTTCCTCTAGAAAACATTGATTCATGCACCATTTATCTTTGTAGAAACTAGACCCTTCAAGCTTTCGAATGAGTCATTACTCTCTTCAATCCATGCAGAAATGAATGAATTATACTTATCCAAATTCATCCCTTCTGTTGTGAACTGAAAAGTCAAGTTTAAATTCCAACACTTTCTTCTTCTTCTCATCTCCCTCACCCCATCTTCCCAGCCATAACTCTATCCATTTTTTCCATCATTTCTTCTTCTTCTTCTAAGCCTTACTTTACTAGCTTGCTGGAGTTTTTATGGAAGAGAATTGGGCTTCTCCATTTGATATCCTATCAATGATGGTAGAACTTCTTCAAGCGGGGGCTAGGGTCATTGTCAGGTGGCTTGCAGCTCTCCTCATGCCCAAATGGAGCATGGCGAGGCATGAAGTATCTTCTTCTCTATTTCTTTGCTTTAAATTACTTGAATTGATACAAAGAGGTTGGTATTTTGAAGCACCATGGGAGGCTCTGCCATGTCTAATAGATAGGCAAAAATGGCCTGACTTGTCTCCCAAGAATTTCTCCTTTTTTTCATAATATTTTCCATGTTGTTAGTGCTTTATCTAGGAGAGATCAAACCATGCTTGTCATTATTCCTTTCAGTAGTTATCGGTGGAGTGGTTTAACACCCTATGGTTTAACACCCTCTCATTTTTCCAGTAGGACTGAGTGGAACAAGTTGTTTTGGGCAGTTTTTTCGTACAGGTTGATGGTGCTCATTCTCGGTCGTTATATTAGCCTTACTGAGAGGTTTGACTCTTCCCATTATATTTTTCTTTTATGTTGGAAGGAGATGGGAACCACCCTTTAGGATGTAATGCACTTAACGGGGATTCTAGTAGTTGAGCGGCCTATAGTGGCTGCCCTCCGAAGTTGACTATCACACAACTTTTATTATCATCTTTGGTGAGGAGTAAGTGGTTTGAAACCACCCGCAAGTACTCCTATGGTGGCTTCAGGATACTTATGGCCAACCTCACAATACCTAGAGACATGCTAGTGAGTCAGATGCCAAGCTCATCATACGTCAACATCAAACTTTAGTGTAAGTACCCTGGTGTTGACGTTGATTGAGAGTTGATAACCTTTTTGATGTATTTCATGGGAGATATTCTTATTGCTATTGTGACTACTCATGTGAGTTTGTGGTACCTCCAACTCCTAGAGGATTACTCTTTTGTTATGGGTATTCTTAGGGTTCGGCTGCCCTTCGCATGTTATTTCATCATTTGGCTTTGGCTCATGAGGGTGCAATGAAACTGTCAGACTTCTTTCCTCTTCTTCCGTAATCCCCCAGCCTCCACACCAACCCCTCTTTTTTATATGACATGCCTCTTTTTGCAGCTATGGGCCTTTAAATGATTTTCAATTCTTTATTCTATTTCTTTTGAGATTCATCATTTTGACTTCCTTACAATCTTTGTTGGATTAGGGGATAGTTGAGTTTTTCACTAGGCAGGAAGCTCAGCTCAATCATGGCTTTTTTGAGAATTTAAAAGGGCATCAAATTGATAAGATTATCCTAGATATGCTAACTTTCATGTTCTTCCTACTAATCTGTCCTCTTCTACTTGTAGATTTTATGGTGTCCTTATCTAGAGTCGAACAATCCATTGGTGACCCTTATTTATCCACTCTTCTTTCATAGCATCCTGTTGATTTGTTTCAACTAGTGCTTCCACAACCCCATAAGTCAGATGGCCCGACAGCTTGGTCTTTGTCCTTATATTTCTAAAGATAGCCCTAAAAACATTGCTACTATGGAGTCAGATGCTTCCCACATTCAACAACTTATGGGTTGTAGATGTTGGACATCATCGAGGTTTGGAAGGTTAGTGCGAAGGAGGCCTCCCTCTATCAATGTCGGTATTATTCTACCTTCATAAATCAAATTTAGTTCCATACATCTCCCTTGTTTGGCACTTTGGGATTTTTGACTAAAGGCTATTGTGTTCTATTTCTTCAGTAATGATTTGGTGCCATTTCACCTTAACTTGCATATGATGAGTTTTCTTTTCTTTATCAAGCTTTGACTTCTCTTAAGGTTGCTGTTTCACTTGGAGTAGAATAAATTAGAGATTTCAAATCTAAAGACAATCTTGAGAGTCATAAAGAGGAGTTGATGGTGGGGTGTGAAACGGCCATGCTAACTGGCATAGCCTATCTGATCCGGTCATCAAAATTATTTTGGGTCATGCCCAAAATAATAACAGGCTGTGTATGGTATGGCTCCTAAGATAGATTGGGGCACCACTTTATTTATTTATTTAATATATATAGTAAAAAAATTATTAATGAGTTATAACTTAGTTGGTTAAGTTTTTTTGTTTTATTTAAAGGACTAAGGTTCAAATCTTGGTATGAAGATTTTTTTTAAAAAATGACAAAAATTTTGTAAATTCTTAAAAAATCTGAAAAAAATCAAAAAATAGAAAATAATGTTCATAAAAATCAAAAAATATTTACAAAATACAAAAAAAAAAATTTAGAAAAAATAAAAATATTTATATTTAAATTGATTTATAACTATTTACCTATATTTGAGATGTGAAAAATCTCCACCATTGTTTAAAATTTGCAAGAAAAAGATCACCGAGGCGAGAGGTCCCACTCGGTGACCTCATTTCGATGCTCAAGTTAGTAAGATAATTCAATAAAAATAAAAAATAAATTAAAATACAATAATATATATCTGTATACTCCTGACTTACTATTATAATTCTTCAAAAATTACACTCAATCTTCAGGATTAGTATACTCCATTTTTTTAATTTTTTGAATCTTCTCATCAATTGAATTTTTACCAAATTCTTAGATTCTTTTTTCAACATCAAACAATTTTTCATGCAGATGCATATCTCTAAAGTTTTAGGTGTTAATCGAGTTCTCTTGTCTTTTAATACTCTTTTTCCTACACTAAAATAAGATTCCAATGCAACTATATATACCGGAATAGTTAGTAAACCACAAGTCATGATGGAAAGCATTGGATATTTGCTTGCATGTGTTATATCAAAATTTTCAGCATCTTCATCGATTAAAAAGCCTATACTTTGGTTTTCCTATAAAGCAACTTCATTATATGAGGAAGAATTCGAAATTGATTTCTATTTTTCTCTACAAAATAGAAAATATGTAAGATTTTGATTTTGAATAATCTATGACATGTTGTGATGGAGCAAAATGAGATGAACTACCTTACTGTATTTGATAAATATTGTAAATATCACATAATAATTTTTTAAAATATTATTTATATTCTATTAAATTTATAAAAAAAATTATACATTATCATAATACTCATCAACCAATATTTCAAAGCCTGAAACATTAATTCATGGATCTAATATGGTAGTAAGAGAAAATACAAGATTGATAACTTCAAAATATTTTTCAAACTTTGATTCCATTAGAGGAGCAATCTATAGGAATTCAGAAAGTAATCTATATTTGTTGAAGATAGAATAAATAAGCATAAGTTCATTGAATACCGAACAAGTTGTATTATAATAACTACTTGAAAGAGTTATAATTGCAATATAAAAATATTTTAATAACGGCATAAATAATTTATATACTATCTAAGTTGCATTAGTCAATATACAATCACTCATATGTTATACATAAAAAGAGTAAGTACTTTTTGTAATCATAACAAGATTTTAAGAACTTATAAGTAGTATTTCACCTATCTTCAATATCAAGAGAAAATTCTTTGTGGTTTTTGAAATTGCCTACATAAGGCTTTAAAATCATGAGCATGACTAGTAGTATAACTAATATATTTACATAAATTTCTAAGTTTTTCAATTTTATAATCTATAGTTTCAAGTTTAAGTTCATCTTGAATAATTAAATTAAATATATGATATGTACAATAAATATGAAATAATCTACCATCCAACAAAATAAGTAATTAATATTTTAAAAAATCAACAGTAGCATGTTATTACTAGCATTATTTAAAGTAATACTAAATATTTTATCCTAAATATTATACTAAAAATAGTTTGAAGAATACTATTGACAATGTTAGCTGTATTATAAAGATATTCTAAAAGTTTGAAACTAGTAATACATTTTATGTAACATCCATGAATTATCAATATAATAAGTAGTAATGCAAATATAAGAAGTACCATAATCAACACTCCAGCAATCAGAAGTGAAAGCAATTCTAAAAGAGTGAATTTAATTCTTGGAATACTTCTTCCATTTTAAAATTCTCTACACAAGAAAATAGTTTTTCATCCCAAATAATATATTTACTAATTTTTCTCTTAATTTTTCTTTTTTTAATTTATAAATATCAAGTGAATTTAAAGAAGAAGTGGGTGCTAAAAAAGTTATATTTGAGTTAAGTCATGCTCTCTTTTTAAATGAAATTGGATGTACCTTCGAAGATGACAGATTCTATATGCATTTCTATTATTTAGTTGATTTTCGTATTTTTTACAAACAACATTTTCCTCACCTTCCATAACTACCATATCATAGTGTGTTAAAATATCACTAGCTCTTCTTCTTCCAAAATTTTGGTGATATTATCCTAAAGAAGGTTGGCCAATATTGGCCTCAACTTTTAGTTGAGACTTCAAAAATTAAAATTCATCCTAAAAAAAAATAGTGATTAAAAGAGGGGTCTACCATTATCAAAAAAATTATGAGAAAAAATTAAAATAAAATAAATGTCAAGTATGCCAACTTGAAGAGTTGAATAGTCCAAGAGTCAAAAAATGAAAGAGTTGAAGAGTCAAAAACCAGACTACTGAAACTTACAACATAAATTGAAGATTAAAGATTTGAGAGTTGAGAGAATATGAGACAAGAAGAAGATTGTGAGTTGTATGGTGAAATGAATGGTATGAGGGGGTATTTATAGAAATTTTGAGAGTGTGGAATATTCAAAACACTCTCAAAAAAGAGTTATTGCGAAGGATAATTTTTTAAAATCACGAAAAACTACTTTTGACTACTTTATAAATTTTTATTATAATGAGAAGATATTAATTTATGTCTTTAAAATTAAATATTATTTTTTTAAAAAAACACCTACAATGACTCCATTGCTGCGACAAGACCCAAGTCCTTCTCCCTTTGACTAGTCAAAGGGAGTAGCTCATTGGTCTAAAGGGCAAAGCCCTTCTTTTTGGGACAAAAAGCCTTTTAATTTTTTTTAAAAAATCACGAGTTGGACCGTGTTGTGCTTGGCTCATGGGTCGTGAAAGTGATGTCAGACAAAATCTAAATATTATAGATTTTAGGTTATGCCAAGCACAACCCATAGCATATTGTGTCAGGTCGGCCTACAGACCAGAGGCTCGTTTTGACACCCATTAAATTGATGTGTTTGTTTGTATTTTTCATTTATATTGTCATGATCCTTATTTTTTATTGTAGCTTAATTGTGGACTTGCATGCATTCCTAGCCTCTATCGAGCAATATTTGATTGCCTATTGTGCCCATTTTGATGAGGGCCATCATGTTTATGAGGTGCTTTGTGGGCATCGGGGTGTTTCATGTTGGGGAGCCGCAAAAGTATCAAACCAGATCCATATAGTGAGCCAGACACCAAATCATCCCAAAAGCTCAAGCTCATGGGATATGAGTCTTTTTTACTATATCTATTGGACTCTATCTATCCAATATTCGATGTGAGACTAATTCATCACACCTGACATTATAACAATCTTCTCCTTCAGGTGTGATTTGATTACATCAATTTAACACTCTTAATCAAGAACTCTTTTATTCGACCACTTCCACCGTGTGACCTATGTCCTCGCACCGTCCTTTAGTGCCTGTGCCCTTACGTCGGCTTCTGGCGCCCACACTTGTGGGCTCGCCATCTTGGCACCAGTGCATGTGCCCTCTCTTCGGCCTCAAGCCGGCCTCGCGCGAGCGCCCTTGCCGGCCTCACGCCCACGTCCTCTCGCCGGTCTTTGCCATGAGACTAACATGTGACTTAATTCAGTCGCATCATCGCGGTAATTTTGGTCTTAAGAGTTTGCACAGCTTCGAATCTGAAGCTCTAATACCACTTGTTGGGGAGCCACAAGAGTGTCAAACCAGATCCATATAATGAGCCAGACACCAAACCATCCCAAAAGCTCAAGCTCATGGGATATAGGTGTTTTTCACTATATCTATTGGACTCTATCTATCCAATATCCGATGTGGGACTACTTCATCACACCTGACATTATAACAGTTTCATAGGTGTCAACTTCTTTCTTCGCTCGCCATTGCTATTCCCAATCTAGTTCGGATGTCAAGTCTTCTCATAGTTGTCACAATTGATGTACATCTTATTTTGTATCAATTACAATAAAGGAATGATTTAGTAGAACTTTTCTTCATAAAAAGTGCTACTAAAGTGTGTGCCTCTCTCTAGGGGTAGAGCTTAAGCCAATTACATAAGCTACTTCTCTTTCCTTGGTTATGCTCTCTTTTTGATCCTAAATTCTCAAAGTGATTTTATCTTAAAATGGGTGTGGGTCTATTTCTTTACCTTCCTCTTTTGTGATGTCTTCCTTTAAAACCTCTTCCAAATGACTTTCCCTTTTTTCACCATATTCTTGTAGTTTCAAAAATTCCTTTCAACTCCAATTTGATCTTAGGATGTCCCCAGACCTTAATTTCCAAGGTTTATAATTCCCTATAGATGCCATCTTATTTTTATTTCTTGGATGGTCTTTCTTGATTAGTAATACACTGAGGTGAAGTTAGATGAGTCCTCCTAATTCCGTTAGACAATCTAATTTTCTCTTATTTTTTTTTATTTCACTTCTCTATCTCATTCTTCTTTTGAGGATCTAATATTTGTAAGCTCATGGATGCCAACAAATTCTTATTCTTTGAGTTTACCTCTCTTGACTTGATTTTCATTTGAGATTTACCCCTTTTGGGGACTTTTCTTTCCAACTTTTGCTCAGGGGGGATCTTTTGCCTTTACTAGAGACTTTCCCGAGGGGTTGTTCTTTGATTTTCACACTATCTAAAAAGTGACAAGCTTTCAATTACTTTTAGTTCAACCACTTCACATTCAAGCTTGCTCTTCAAAGGCCAACTCAAGGTTTGGGTATAGAAGAAGAGCACAAGGCTTTTCAATGCCCCTTCACTTCATCGCCAACCATCTTCTTTCCTCACCACTTTTCTTTCACAAACCATAATCCCAAGATTGAGAGAGAGAGAGAGAGAGGCTTTTTCTTAAGAAAAATAACTTTTTTAAGGACATAGCATTCAAAGGGTCGTAGTATCTCACAATAAATATTTGTTAATTGGTAGGCATTTCTTGAGTATATGTTTATTACCACTTATGACCCTTTCTAGTTTGGCTTCAACCTTCGTTTGTCCTTGGGTGAGACAATCCATTTCAATACCATATCTCCAATTTTAAATTTATGCTCGATCACTTTGTTTGAGTCGATTATGACTAAAACTAAATTTAATTAAAATTTAGCTAGAATAGAAGCTTGAATGCCATTAAATTGTGACTCAAATGTGGATCTCAATTGGACCAAAATCATAGTCAAATTTGATACAAAATTGAGCTCAATTTGGACCTTAATTGTTGTGGAATTTGAGCTCAAATTGTATTATGCCTAAATAGGCAGAGTGGATTAAATATATGAACCAAAATTAGACCCAATGATTCATTAAAATATGAACCAAAATAAAAAATAGTAAAATCTTTATAAATTGGTTCTTAAACCAAATAAGTTTTACAATAAATTCATGATTAGATTTTTTTTTACAAGCAGGTTCCTAGAATGAAAATTTTTACAAGAATCTATGAAAGTTTTAAAATTACAAATTGGTCCTCGTAAAAATATAGAATTTGCAAGTAAACCACTCAAAAAATAATAATTATATATTAATTATCATAAAACCTAGGGTTTATAAATAAATTTCTCAAAAAATTTATATTTGTAGATAAACCCTTGGAATTTATACTTTCACAAAAAACCCCTCAAAGATTTTATTTGTGAATAAGTCTAATTTATTAATTTGCAAATAAAATCTTAAAAAAGATACTGAAAGTTTTAAAATTTACAAATAAATCTTTTTATGAAATGGCCCTCAAATTTCTCAAACTACAAATTAATCCAAATTTTTTGAAAAAATTTATAAATAATTCCTTATAAATTCAATATTATAAGTATAATTTTTAAATTTTCTTATCTACAATAAATAAATTATTTTTATTCAATCCAAAACAAATCCTTATCCCATAGATTACATACAGAGTCACAATTATCATGGTTTAAAATTTAAAATTAAGATCAATCCAATCCGATCCCTTTGATACTCATAAAAGTCCTTCAAATTTCTGAAAAAAAAAGAGAGAAAAAGGAGCAAAAGATTTAGGGTTTATGGAATAAAACAAATGAAGAAAACGAGGGAAGAACTAATGAGGGAAAAAAAGTAGGTATTTCTAATGAGGAAAAAGAAATAGGTCTTTTCTTACTCTTTTTTCCGTTCTTCTCTAATTTTATTCTTCCTCTTCTCTGGCCTATTCCTCTATCAGTCTGTTTGGTTTGATTTCGATTTTAGAAATCGTGAAATTAAAAGAATTGAGTGATTCTAGAGAATTGAAAGAATTAAAAGAATTAGATAATTTCAATATTTGGATAAATATTTATCGTAGGGAATTGAGAATTGGTCAATTCATAAATTCTAAAATTCTATTATTTGGTTGACAAATAGAATTAATCAATTTCATTAAGTTGTTAAATTTTCATGTTTGGTTGAGGTGGGAATTGAGAATTAGCACAGCGAGCCCGGTAATGCCGATCCTGCCGTTGAGTAGGGAAATGTCGAGGCGAGCAGCTGCGAGGCGCATTGGCTTTTGGACCGCATCAGTAGTTCATGGCACTGCTGCTCCACATCCATCTTGCCACCGACCGGCGAGGTGGAGGCGGCGCCGTTGTCGGGAATCCCGTGGAGAAATTTTCAGCTGCTCTTGTTCTTGCAATAGCCTCTCGCAAAGTACAAGCAGGGTTTCCACCCAAACCTGGCGTCAGAGCTGAGGCAGAGGTCGATGACTAAGCAGCAGCACCGGTGGTGGTTCCCGTACCCCATGGAGCAGGGAAACAACATCCTATTGCTGCCAGCGCCGGGGCTTCGGCACTTGCCGGCAAAGTGACTTTGGATCTCCTCCAGGCTATGAACCTTGTTTACGGCGGCGAAACAGGAGAAAGGCGGCGCCTGCGGCGATGCCCAGGAAGGCGAGCTCGTGGCGAGCGGCAGAGGAGTAGAGAGCAATCTCGGCGCGGAGTTCTGGCGAGAAAGTGGGACAAGGCCGAGGTCCTTCCGGGCATTGACGATGATGGAGTGAAGTAGCACCTCCGAGCCAAAGGCCAGCCGGATAATCTCCTTCTCACTGTGGTCCTGGATGAGGATCAAACCCATGAACGAGGACGACGAGGATGACGGGAGCAGTGGAGCACAAAGGAGGACGACGAGGACGATGGGTGCAGTCGAGTAGCGTGGTCTTCGTTGGGCGCAGTGAAGCACGAAGGAGGACGACAAGGACGATGGGCGCAGTCAAGTGGCGCGTTCTTCGCTGAAGAGCTGGAAAAGCCGAAAATGATGGAAAAGCTGGGGAAAGACTATTGAAAAAGACTGGGAAAATAGGAAAAATAGTGGGAATTGGATGGTGGGATCCACGCAAATTTCCTCCGGAATTGCTGTCTTCCGGAGCTTTGACTAGGGGAAAAAGTTAGACAATCAGGGGTAGTTGGAAATCAACTGATTCTCTTGATTCTAATTTTAGGAATCAAACTAAACACAAAAATAAAGGGAATTGACCATTTCTCCAATTCCAAATTCCCATAATCAAACTAAACAAACCCTGTGAGGTGCGCTTCCACATCCATCACGACAGTTGCCCACATTGAGCTCCCCTACACCAACCCCGCAACCTCTCCGCCCACCTAACCTACATCGCACTTCAGCCTCACCTGGCTGCGCCAACCTACATCGCTGCCGGCCTCACTCCTACGGGATTGCTGCTCGCTTGTCAGTCCACCTGCCTCCCACGTCGGCTCGCACTGCTCCCCGGTTCCTCCAGCTCACCACGAGGGACACTGTTGTTGCTTACCATTAGAGAAAGCCGGGTCTGGCTAGTCTTGGCAGAATTTGGCTTTGAATCTAAGGAAAAGGAGTTGGGGAGTGCCGGCCAAGCATGGATGCGGTGATGGAGCTTGAGAGAGAGAAAAAAAAGGACCGATTCAAGATTAAGATGGGAAAGAATAAAATAGAAGAAAAAAATATATAAAAAAAGGAAGTTGTGGCAGCCAAAAAAAATTGTAAAAAAAAAAAAGGAAGAGAAAATATTGCTGCACAAAAAGAATAGTTAAAAAATTTATTCACCTTGATTCACATTCTTTCAACTTCAGATTTAGAAGCAGTCTACGAGCTCATGTAAAGTAAGTTGGTGGGCTTTTCTGAAAGTTGCTCAGATTTAGAGCTAATCTATAAACTTATTTGAAAGTCAAATTAGATAAAGATCAGTTTGTATTTTTGCTTGAAAGTCAAATTAACTAAAGACCAATTGATCGATTTATCTGAAAGTCAAACTTACTAAAGACTAATTTATGGGCTTATCTTAAAGTCAAATCATGTGATCACTTACTCAAAAGCCATTCTAATGAATGGATTGTCTGAGGACTCTCTAATCAATTAATCAAATCGATTAAAATAATTAACTTAATCAAATTAAAACTAAGTCAATTCGAATAAATTAAATAAATTGATTAAGTTAAACTATATTGATTCGAACAGATCATTAATGAACCTAAATTGATCAAATAAATTAATAGATTAAGTTCAAATTAAAATGAATCCAACTCAAATTGGATCAGACCCAATCTCAATCGGGTTTAAACTGGGTCAACCCAAATCAAATCGATTTAGACTCAATCCTAATTATATTCTAATTGGGTTAAACTAAATTCAAAATAAGTCCTAATTGGGTCAAGCTAAATTTGAGCTAAATCCTAATTGGATTAAACCAAGTCCAAACTCAACCCCAATCAGGTCCAAGCTTGAATCAAATTAGGTTCAAATTTGAACCAAAATAAGATTAGGTTCAAATCCGAACCAAAACCATACTAGGTCAAACCTAAATCAAAACTAGTTCAAATCTAAATCAGAATTTGATTAAACTTGAACCAAAATTAGATTAAATGTAAACTAAAATTAAGTTGAACTTGAACTAAAATCAGGTCAAACTTGAACCAAAATCATGTCAAATCTTAATGAAATTTAATTGAACCTGAAACAAAATTAGATCGAACTTGAACTAGAATCATGCCAAACCTAAACAAAAATAGATCAAAGCTGAACCAAAATCAGGTTGAATTTGAACTGAAATTGGGTTAAACTTGAAATAGAACTAGATCAAACGTGAATTAGAACTAGGCTGAACCATATCAAATCAGATTTGAATCAAAATCAAGTTTTAAATATTAAATTGAATAAAATCAAACTTGAACAAAACCAAGTCTGAGTCTAGTCAAATTCAAATCAATTAGAGGTAATTAATGACAAGCATAAAGTTATCAGTGATGCTTCAAAATCTAATTGACATAAGTCACAAAGGCCGTTGATTATCAAATTAGAAATGATTAGCATAACTTGAGGCCCTTAATCAATCTCTTCAAGTCAAAGGCAAAAAGAAAGTTAACCAATAGTAAGCTGAAAGCCATCGGTGATACTTTAAATCCTAAAGAGGTCAGCTAACATAAACCAGGATAGTCAGCTACACCCTGAAATCAAAAGGAGTTATCAACGTCCTCAAAGGATCAAACCAAGTATCCATAGTCAAAGTTTACTTGATTAAGTGCATAAGAGTGGGACAGCGGTGAATATCAGGTTTTTTTCCAATCCATTCTTCATTTCATGTTATTTCATGATGATAAATTTAAATTCTTTAAATTGTACAATAATATATCCTTACTTTAACCATGTGCGTTTTCTTAAATTAATTGAATCATGCTTTTCTTTCTTTGAGCTTCTATTTTGTTAACTAGATTTCTTACTTTAGGATGTTACTGATAATTATCAGGGTGATTAACAATAGGGGTTTGTGTCTATTAGAAGTCATGTTCCTATAATACATGATTGTGCATTCAAATCCACACTTAAATTTTATTTGTTATTTCGATATTACTTCTTAAGTCTTTAGCTATCTCGAGTGGTTGATCATGATTATGGAATCTTCTTTTAGTAAGACAATGATACTCAATTGTGATAAACTTGTGCATGATTAGTTGCATTTAGTTGCTTTTCATATTCTAATAGAAGATGGCTAAGAAGGGGCTCCTGCATGTTGGTTATACTCAACTCACTCTTCATAGCAACCCTTAGTGATTGTAATTGGATTTCATCTAGTACTACTGCTTTCATGTTGTATATTAGTGCAAGCGAGTCTGACCTGTTGGGGTATGGATGGAGGTGGGGTAGGCCCACAAAACATCATCTATCTTATCTATCCATCCAACTTTCCTATGGGTCTCTATCATTTTCTTAATAGTTTTACTTAGGGTCTTATTAGTTGCTTCAACCTAGCCATTGCTTTGAGGATAATAAAGTGATGAATGATATAATTCTTTTTAAAATTGTTCATAGAGGTCCTGCATCAGCTGGGATAAGAATTGTTGTCCATTATCTATCATGATCATTTTGGGGATTTCAAATCATGCTAGTATATTGTGTTCGATGAACCACACCACTCCTACCTTATGTTCTAGAAAACAATCAGCCTTAACCCATTCAGTAAAATACTCCGTTGCAATTAATACAAACCCTTTCTTTTTCATGAGTGGTTCTCTAAGAAAGGCCAAATAACATCCATGGCCCACATGGATAATGGCCATGTTGCAGACAAGGAGTGGAAGGTGGATGCAAAAGCATGAATTTTGTTGGCATGGGGCTGACACTCTTTGCATTGATGGGTGAAAATCTCTATAGTCTATCTATATTATAGTAGCCTAATTTGATGATCTTCTTAGCTAGCATTTGGGCATTTACGAGTCCTCTGCATACTCCAGTGTGGGCTTCTTTGAGAATTCAAGTTGACTTATGATGGATGAAAATCTTTACAGTCTTATATCGATGGCTAATAATAGCCCATTTTGATAATTTTCTTAACTAGAAATTTGACATTGATGCGTCCTCCTTCAACGATCAACCATAAATGATAATGAGAAATCCACACAATCACAATCAATCAACCATAATTAAGTGTATAAAGTACATGAAAAAGTAGAGAGAGTGCAAACTGATCTATATGATTCAGTGACTAACTGTCCCTATTCCACAATAGTTTCTTCAACCTTAAGGATTTAAACTCTTCACTAGAGTTGTTATTTCATTCAGATAAAGCCATGCCCCTATACCTCCTTGCTAAACTGTGGGTGTCACTTTGCGAGCTAGAGCCAATCTCCCACTCCTAACAAACCTAGGAGTATATACTCTTAGTACTCTTCTTAAATCTAAAAGAGTAATCAAATCTCTCCTTACAACCTAGGAGAATTATAAAGATGAGTAATAGAAAGCTACAAATAAAAGCAACTCATAATAAGAGCCTCTTAAGATTGATAACAAGGGCATGATAATAATTTAAAAGTTAAAGCTAATTAGGGCTTCTGTTTGAGGCTAGAAGGCTTTGGGAGCTTAGATATTGCTCTAAGGATGTTAAAGTTTGCTTATCACCTTGAGCAAAGAAGTCCCAAGGCTTTTTATACTAGTTGCAACCAAAATCTAGCTATTGGAAAATACCCCTAGCTTTTTCTACTAAGTTCAAACAATTGAACTCATATTTGAACATGTTCCAATGATCAAAAAACTAGTTGTTTAAGTTCTATCCTCATGTGTTTGAACAACAGAACACCAAAGTTTAGACAACTAAATTTTAAGGTTTAGAAAACCAAATTTGCTTTCTCAATGCTAAGTTTGACAATCAAACCCCCCCTACTCGAGCGACTGAACTTGAGATAGAATCTCAATCTAAGCCTATATTGCATTCATGGTTAGATGACTATTTGACACTTCATGAAATTAAATTGGACAAATGTAAAATAGGTCAATGTACAAATTTTTTTCAAGTTAATTAAGGTATCAAATAGGGAGATCTAAGAATTTAACAATCAAATCCTTGACTCAACATAAAAAATGAAAACTAAACCTAGTTAATTGGAGTTGATCCCTCATCTTGATCATTCTTGAACTCCTAATCAAACTTCATCTTCGGTTTATAATCATCCACTTATCTTCAAGTCATCATCTTCACAAAATGTCATTCAACAAGCTTTATCTTGAGATTCAATTCTTTCATGAGCTTGAGTTTTCGTTGCTAATCCTAAAGCTATCATAGCTTAACAAACATGTTAAACTCTAGCTAATCATTATCAAAATTCAAAAAACAATAGTAGGCATGCTTAAGAAATTATGAGCTAAAGCATTTTCCTTTAAAGTGCATCAATATTAAGTGCAAAGTGTTCTTCTAGACATGTTGCCTAGCTGTCTTTATAGCATAGTTCCAAGCAAGGAGCACAAATCCAAGCAAATATGAAATGAACAACACAATTCCCAGCTCTAATCACATGGTAGAATAAGACTTGGATATGTGCATAGAACAAACCTGAGGAAGGAGCAACTGTAGAGCTTAATTCCAAGAAAAAAGCACAAAACCAAGCAAATAACAAGAATCCAAGAAAGGATCAAGTCCATAACATGCTTGCAAGCCATAACCCCATAATTGTAAGGCCAAAATGCTCCAAATATGCACTATATTCACAGCTTTGATGGCCACACCAACAATGACATCTAAGGTGAGAGAGATCAAGAGAGGAGAAGAACCTTCTAGGGTTGTGGGACAAGAATTGGTTTAAGACAAGCAGGAAGAGAGTAGATTGGACTAACCGTTGGTGATGTCTAGTGAGATTTGGCTAAAAACCACGTTATACATCAAATCTTCTTCTTTGCTATTTTTTTCTTTATTTCTTTCATGCTTTTTATAATTCTATGTTGAAATTCATTATAAAATGAAGGTATATCCTTACTTAAGCCATGTATCATTTCTGGATATCAATTAAATATTTTCTTCTTTTTCTTTTTGTGTCTATTATTTTAGCTAGAATTTTCACTTTACGATATTTCTGACAATCATCGAGATAATTAATAATAGAAACTTGAGCCTATTGGAAGTTAATATTCTTATAACACCTGATAGCACACTTTAAATCAAAATAAATTTTGGTTTGTGATTGAAGTCCCTCTCGAGGTCTCTACCATTCTGGGTTGCCGAAATTAATTTCACAAACTTTGGCACGTCTGGTGGGACATAATTTCTCCTCCATGTGTAAAAACTTAGTTAATACGATAGAGATATTGATAAGGTAGAATTACAATGGAAGATTAATCAGTTGATCAACTTCCTTAGATAATCAGCAAATTTGGCTATGGACATTCATAAATTAAAAAAAAAGAATTATTTTTTTAAGAATCTATGGGACCCACCCCAAGGATGTGCTTACATTTTTGGAAGAGGAAGCTAGAACACCAAAGGATTAGGCTATATTATCCCAAACACCCACATGTATCTTATGGTCACCATTATACTTTTCTCTGATATTCAAGATGAGCAAATGATATCAATACCCCTTGACACATATGTCGAGATGACCGCGACTTTTCAGATATCACAAGAAGATGATATCCTCAATGAAATTTTATCAAAATCAAAAGAAAGGGACATAATGAGCTAAAATACCTTCAGATGAATCTTCTCTAAACCTCACTCGATATGGTGAATCACTTAGTGAAGAAATAATCTTTAAACCAAAAGAAGCTCCACTAGAACTTGAGGATGGATGGCAAGTCATAGTCAATAAATTGATGGAGATCAACCTAGGTTCAGAGGAGGACCCCAAGCCAATTTTCATCAACACTCAATTTTTAGAGAAAAGCCAAGCCCAACTCAAAGCAATGCTCCAAGAGTACACTAACTACTTTGCATGGAGCTATAAGGAGATGTCTAGACTAGATTTTGAAGTTGTAATCCATAAACTGGCCATCAATCTTGAGCTTCTGCTTGTCAAACAAGCACCTAGGAAGATGAAACTCAAGCTAGAATAGAAGGTGATCAAAGAAATAAAGCAACTAATTGAAGTAGGCTTTATTAAAGAGGAAAAAATATCTAAATTGGGTGGCAAGCATCATGCTAGTAAAAAAAAAATTGTCTACAGGGACTTGAATAAAGTATGTTCAAAAGATGATTTTCATTGCCAATTATAAAAATCATGATCAACTGTTGAGTTTTAGGTGTCTCCAACTCGAATTAGAGTTTGAGTTAAAGTAAGAATTCAAAGTTGGATTTAGATTTATGATTGACTTGTAATATTAGGAGTTGTAATTAGAGTAAAACTCAGACCCAATAAGACTCTATAAATATACTATAATATATAGGGCATAGGTATGATGCAGTATTGAGGTTGAACTAAAGAGAAATAGAAAGAGAGGAATAGAAAGAATAGAGAGAAGAGAAAGAGAGAGAGTGTTAGCTCTCGTGGTGGTTCCTTATGGTGCTCTTTTGGAGATTCTCTCTAAAGGTGGAGGTGTTGCCGAAGCTTGGTGAAAGAGTTTAGTTGAGTAAGAAAGAGTAAAATCTTTCTTGTATACTCTTGTAAAAGCCTTTATCTATTGATAGTGGATATCTTGCTGTCTTATCTTGTTATTTTTTTATCTTATATTACTTCTCATTTCTTATGTTGTTTGAGAATAAGGTGATTCGTGAACCTTCCGCTACGAATCCCAACAATTGGTATCAGAGCTTAGGAGCAAACAACCAATATGGCAAAATCCTTACTCGAGGTGGAGAAGTTTTAATGGCAAGATAAATTTTTCCTTATGGCAGAAGAAGATGAAAGCGGATCGAGATTCAAAGAAAATTTGAGGGTTGTATTTGCAAATTCATCCCTCTCGGCCAAAGCGAGGTGGCTGACGCTGGCGGCATGGCTGCACGTGACCTGATGGCGGCGCAAGTCTAGCGTAGGGCACGGCGGCGGAAGCGGCCGATGGCGCTTGTAGCGCTGCAGTGCGTGGGCAGCGCGCACAATTGTGTAGGTTGAAGTTCTGCCAGTGTGCGATTGCATAGTGCGCCAACGTGCGGTGCAGTGTGCAGGCTGTGTGGGCTACGTGGTGCACTAGTGCGTGGGGCTATGCGGGCCACTCGGATTGAGCAGGCTGTGGCAGCACGTGACCCGGCACGATGGTGCAGGTTTGATGATGACTCAGGGCGGTGGTCTGGTGGTGGCGACCCATCGCGGCGGTGGCCCAGCGGAGGTGGCAGCGTAGGACCTCAAGGGCGACATAGGTCGGGGTGCCTCATTGCGTGTGGAGGAGGCTTTCCTGGTGGATCTGGTCCGAAAGGGCAGAGAGACTGAAGTCGGAGACCTAGAGGTTGTCATCGTGGTCGAGGAGGAGATTCTCCGGCCTAAGGTCACGGTGGCAGATGCCGTGGGAGTGGCAGAAGTCAATGACAGAGAGGAGCTAGCGAAAGTTATGGTGGACGAGGTCCTTATTGATGACCTTGACGGTGACACTCTCTCCAGTGTGGAGGTCGCGATCGTGGTGGACCTTGTCCAAGGTGTCGTGGTTAAGGACGCGGCCCAGCTCATAGCGTCCATGGAGGACACTGGAAGGGGGAGGAGAAGGGGTGTCCTCTAGTGTTTGCAGTCACGGTGTTTGTGATTTTGACTGAATAAAGTTGTGTGAGCAGAGACGAAGGTTGGAGCTCAGGAGATGGATGATGGCGACGACTTGGCCGGTGGAGGGGCTCGAAGTGGTGACGAGCACGGTAGGTTATGCAGGCACACGTAGACAGATGGCGGAAGCATTAGTGGGGCTTCTTCTCTGGGGAGGCCAAGGTTCCGGCGACACGAAGCAGGGGCTGTAGTGCAGGCGCAGGCTGGTCGAAAGCGGCCGAGGAACCATGAACTCACCATCTCCCAGCCATGGGAGCTTGAGGATTGTCGGATTGTGCGGGTTTGTCACAGGCGCGAAGGAGCTTGGCTCCTGTGAAGCCTGCAGAGAAGGAGAGCAGCTCAGGGCAGCGAAGGCCAGTTGCTAGGGTACAAACTGGGTGAGACAGTGCTCTAGCGATATGAGGCGATGCTCAGGAGGTCCGGCAAGTGGAAAAGATAGTGGCTATTGTGTGAAGCCATGTGGGAGCAAGACCAAGAATGAGGTCGAAGAGCAAATTCGAGGTTGGCTCGAGCTCGCGTCTTGCAATTAACTGAATAAGCTAGTAGCCCAGGGGCAGGGGCTGAATGAGAGATGACGCTGAAGATTCGTGATGGTGGCATGCCCGAGTTCAAGCTAAGGTGGAGATTGTTGAGTTTTAGGTGTCTCAAACTCGAATTAGAGTTTGAGTTAAAGTAGGAATTCAAAGTTGGATTTAGATTTATGATTGATTTATAATATTAGGAGTTGTAATTAGAGTAAAACTCAGACCCAATAAGAGTCTATAAATATACTATAATATATAGGGCTTAGGTATGGTGCAGTATTGAGGTTGAACTAGAGAGAAATAGAGAGAGAGGAATAGAGAGAATAGAGAGAAGAGAAAGAAAGAGAGTGTTAGCTCTTGTGTGTGGGTCTTTCTAGTGCTTCTCGGTAGTCTCTCGTGGTGGTTCATCGTGGTGCTCTCTTGAAGATTCTCTCTAAAGGTGGAGGCATTGCCGAGACTTGGTGAAAGAGTTTAGTTAAGTAAGAAAGAGCAAATTCTTTCTTGTAGACTCTTGTAAAAGCCTTTATCTTTTGATAGTGGATCTCTCGCTATCTTATCTTGTATTACTTCTCGTTTCTTGTGTTGTTTGAGAACAAGGTGATTCGTGAATCTTCAACTGTGAACCCCAATAATTAACAACATGGCTGATTTCAAAATATTCTCTTTCATGGATGATTTTTTCAAGATCTAACCAAATCTAGATGCATACTGATGATGAGAAATATATGACATTTAGCATAATAATTGGCATTTAATGCTAAAAGGTGATGCCCTTTGGGCTCAAGATTGCATGTGCCACTTATCAAAGGGTCATGATTCAAATCTTTGATGACCTTATATACCAATTAGTGAAATATTATACGGATGACTTGATGATCAAAATTAAGTCCAAAGATAGATATGTCCAAGATCTAAGAGTGGTACTCGACTGTCTTAGAAAATATAACTTAAAGATGAATCCTATGAAATATACTTTCGGGGTATCATCGAGAAAATTCCTCAGCTTTATTGTTAGATTTTAAGGGTTTGAAATTGATCCATTTAAGATCAAAGCTATCTTAGATATGCCATCACCTAGCAATGTAAAGCAATTAGGGTCATTTCGAGGCCAACTCGCATACATAAGGAGATTCATTTGAAACTTCTCTAGAAAATACAACCCTTTTTCCAAGTTGATGAAGAAGGACACTCCATTCATTTGGAATCAAGACTACTAACAGGCCTTTGAAGAAATTGAGTAGTATCTTCTAAAGCCACCAGTTCTAGTAGCACCACTACCTGATAAGCCCTTAATTCTCTATACAGTAGCAATGGAGGAATCCCTGAGTGCACTTCTTGCTTAGAATAATGAAGAGGGTAAAGAAAATACACTTTATTATCTGAGTAGAATGCTAGTGGGGGCAGAAAGTAACTATTCCCCCATCGAAAAGCATTGTCTAGTACTCATATTCACTGTCAAGAAGCTAAGGTATTATTTGCATTATTATCAAGTCATTTTAATATCAAAATTAATCCCATAATGTATTTGATGACTAAGTATGTAGTCACTGGGAGGCTAGTAAAGTGGGCTTTAATCCTCATGGAGAACGATATAAAATTCACTCTCCGAAAAATGATCAAGGGGCAAAGAAAAAAGACACTAATGTGAGGAGACAAAAGAATAAATATATAAGTTTACCAATCAGACACTTGCGGAGGCAATAATGGGAAGTAAGACACTTACTCTTCTTTTCGCATCCACTCTCTTTGCCAAGAAAGCTCATGAAGTGGATGCGAATAGGGTACTTTGTTTAAGTAAACTTTGAAACTCTATTTTGAATTTGAGTTGAACTTATGATGAACTAAATTTAGACATTAGATTTGGGCCCAAATTTGAATCAGAAGTTAAAATAAGATTTAGACTAAATTAGGATTTACAAATAAATAGATTTAGACTAAATTAGGATTTACAAATAAACTCCTTAAATTTTTTCATTTATGGATAAGTCTGTACTTTTATTCAAAAAGAACCCTAAAAATTTTTAAATTTTACAAATATATCCTTTTTACAAAAAACCCCCTAAAATTTATAAAATCACATTTTGGTCTAATTTTTTTCAAAAATTTATAAATAAGTTCTTCAAAAATTTTTATTTGCAAACAAATCCAAATTCTATTTCAAAAGGACCCTAAAATTTTTAAAATTTTTACAAATATATTTTTTTATAAAACTCGTGGAACTTATAAAATTATATTTTGGTCCAAATTTTTTTGAAAAATTTACAAATAACTCTTCTAAAAATTCAACTTAGTTCAAATTTGTTGAAAAAAAATCCTTGTTGTATGCAACTGGAGCAAGGTTGGGTCTGGCTAAAAAGGAGGCTAGGCCACTAGGGCCCAATAGAGTTTCAGGCAGAAAGGAAGAAGGCACACGGGAGAGAAGGAAGAGGAAAGAAATATAATAATAATAATAATAATAATAATAATAATAATAATAATAATACTAATAATAATAATAATAATAATAATAATAATAATAAGTTGTGTGAAAAAAAATCTTCTCTCGATTTTCAGGGTCATCAACATTATTGTGGCTACCTGGCACCCTCGAAGATGGTGATGAGATGGTAAACCCATGACCTTGTTGTAGCCACGCATGGCCCCTCAAAGAAGATAATAAAGACAATAAAGTTTTGACACCACTATGGCCACCTGCCGTCCCTTAAGGATGGTGAATCTCTTTTGCATCCAAGCCAGCTTTCGGGCTAGCACCCAAGCTAACCTTTAGGGTTACACCCAAGCTAGCTTTTGGGCTAGCATTCAAGTAGTCTTTGGGCTTGTATCCAAGTTAGCCTTTAAGCTCACACTTAGCTAGCCTTCGGACTTGCATTCAATCAACCTTCGGACTTGTACTTAGCTAGTCTTCGGGCTCATACTTAGCTAGTCCTCGAGCTTGCATTCAAACTAGCTTTTGGCCTTACACTCAGCTAGCCTTTGGGCTCGTACTCAGCCAACCTTTGGTCTCACACTCTGGCAACCATTAGGCTCACAGTCAGGCAACCATCGGGTTCACACTTTAGCCAACCTTCTGGTTCACACTCAGTTAGCTTTCAGGTTTGCATTTAAGTTAGCATTTGGACTCACACCCAATCAGCCCTCGTGCTTGAACTTCTAAACCAACTTTCGAGCTCATGAACTAATTAGCCAACTCTTGATTTTGTATATTTAAGGTTGGGCTATAAGTCCACCTAAATTTATTATAAACAACCAAGGACCTTCAAGTCAAACTACTTAACATGAAATAACTCAATCACATTAAAATTGAACTCAACCGAAACAAATGAACAAAGGCCAAGTTGACTCAAATGGACTTGATTGGTTAAAAAATGGATTAAAATCCAAATTGAGCTAGACTCCAAAGGAAAAAAAAATCTAAATTAACTTAACCTAGACCTCAAACTTAATCCTAATTGGACTCGAGATGGGTTAATTTAAAATCAAGTTGAGTTCAAATCAAATCCAATCTAGATTGAACTAAGCTCAAATTAAACTCTAATTAGGTTAAATCAATCCAAATTAAAAGGGCAAACTTAAACTCAAACCAGGACTAAGCCAGACTGAGCTTAAATTGAAACTAAGTTAAACTAAATTGACTTGAACTTGAACCAAAGATGCAAACTAGAACTCGATAGATGTCCAACACAAGGTTAAACTCAACTTGAACCAAATGAAATCAAACTCAAATCAAAATCAAGTCCTGAACATTGAACTGAGTCAGATCAAACTTGAATAAAAATCAATGCTACTCTAACTAGAATCATTGATCAGTATCTAACAAATGTTCTTCTGAAGATCAATACTAGGCTTAGTAGATTGAATTCATTACTAAACATACAGTAACTTTAATGATTCACATAGTTCCCCTGCTTATTCTATAAAGTATTAGTGTTAACCCAATCACTAAGGATCCAGAACATATTACTATCTTCCAAGAAGAAGTTAGTGAAGTACAATTTAATCAAGTTTTAATATTAAGTTGAATTAATTTCTGACTCAAGTCAAATTTGAGTATTAAATTAATCCTAAACTAACAAATTATATTAGCCCTGATGGAACTAAATAAGATCAAACTGAGTTCCATCAGGTGTGCTAAACCTTTGGCAATACTTTGAGGTTATGAACAAATAGTTATATTACTATCCTAACTTGAATTAGTTTGAATAGAACTAAATAAGGTCAAATTTAGCCTCGCTAGGTGTCCTATAGAAGCCATCGACCACGCTTCAAAACTGAGCCAACCCAAAATCATTGGCAATACTTCAATTCAAATCGAGCTAAGGTAGGCTCGAACTTGCTTAATTAGTCAGTCATAATGCCTTGTTCAAATAAAGTTAACCAATGACACGGTCAAAGCTATTGGCTATACTTTGAGCTAGTTAACCCTACAAGTAGTTGATGATACAACTCTTCAAGCTAGTCAACTCCAAAAGCAGTTGACAATAGATCCTTCAAGCTAATCAACCCTACAAGCAGTTGATGACGCAATCCTCAAGCAAGCCAACCCTAGAAGCGTTTGGCAACACACTCCTTTAAAGCTAGTCAACCCTATAAGTAGTTGATAATGTAGTCCTTAAAGTTAATCAACCCCACAAGCAGTTGAGGATGTAACCTTCAAGCTAGCCAATACTAGAAGTGGTTGCAACACACTCTTTCAAGCCAGTTAATCCTAGAAGTAGTTGACAACATACCCTTCAAGTTAATCAACCCCAAAAATAGTTGATGATGCATCCTTCAAACTAGTCAACCCTAAAAGAAGTTGGCAATGCACCCCTCAAGCTAGTCAACCTAGAAGCAATTGATGATGCACCTTTCAAGCTAGTCAACCCCATAAGCAATTAATGATACCCTTCAAGCTAATCAACCTTAGAAGCTATTGATAATGCGCTCTTCAAGCTAGTCAACTCTAGAAGCCATTGGCGACATATCCTTCAAGGTATTCAACCCTAGAAGTAGTTGACAATGCACCCCTCAAGCTAGACAACGCAAAAGCAATTGATGATGTGATTTTCAAAGCTATATCCAACCTTATAAGTCATTGGTGATGCCACTAAACCAAATGAAGTTATCACTAATGCTCAAAGCTATTGGAAATACTTCAAAATTCTTCCATTCCCTTCTATATCCCATTAGACGATGTCATTAACACCTACTAGAGACTGAGATGATTTAGGTTAGATGCCACGTGATCCAGCATGAGAGAACAGGACAACAGTACATATCAAATCTTTTTCTTTGCTATTTTTTTCTTTATTTCTCCCATGCTTTCCATAATTCTATATTAAAATTTATTGTAAAGTGAGGGTATACCTTTTCTTAAACAATGTATTATTTCTGGATATTAATTAAATACTTTCTTCTTTTCCTTTTTATGTCTCTATTTTATTAGCTGATTTTCTTACTTTAGAAGGTTCCTGACAATCATCGTGATAATTAATAATATAAACTTGCACCTAATGAAGTAATATTTTCACAATACTTGATATCTCTTTTCAAATTAAAATAAATTTTGATTTGTGATTCGAAGTTGCTCCCGAGGTCTCTACCATCCTGGGCTTCCGAAATCAATTCCATAAGCTCTGGCATGCCCAGTGGGACATGATTTCTCCTCCAAGTGTAAAAACCTTTTTAATATGATAGAGACATTGATAGGGTAGAATTCCATCCTAAGAACATGCTTACATTCTTGGAAGAGGAAATAAGAACACCAAAGGATTAGGCTATATTATCTCAAATACCCACATGTATTTTATGATCACCATTAGACTTCTCTCTGATATTCAAAATGAGCAAATGATATCAATATCCCTTGACACATACGCAGAGGCGACTATGACTTTTCAGATATCACAAGAAGATGACATCATCAGTGGAATTTCATCAGAACTAGAAGAAAAGGACATGATGCAGTTGAAATTCTTTCAGATGAACCTTATCTAAACCTCACTCGATATAGTGAATCACTTAGTAAAAAAAAAATCCTCAGACCAAAAAAACTCCACTAGATCTCGAGGATGGGGGGCAAGCCACAATCGATGAACTGATGGAGATCAACCTAGGTTTAGAGGAGGTCCCCAAGCTAACTTTCATCAGCACTCAACTTTCAGAGAAAAGCCAAGTCCAACTCAAAGTAATGCTCCAACAGTACACTGACTACTTTGCATGGAGTTATAAGAAAATGTCTAGACTAGATCCTGAAGTTGCAGTCCATAAACTGGTCATCAATCTATGCTTCTTCTTTGCTCTTTTTTCTTTATTTCTTCTATGCTTTCCATAATTTTATATTGAAATTTATTGTAAAGTGAAGGTATATTCTTACTTAAACCATAATCATTTTTTGATATCAATCAAATGCTTTCTTTTATTTTTTTTTGTATTTTTATTTTATTAGTTAGGTTTCTCACTTTAGGAGATTTTTGACAATCGTTGGAGTAATTAATAATAGGGGTTTACACCTATTAGAAGTCAATATTCTTATAACACCTAATAGTACATTTCAAATCAAAATAAATTCTAACTTGTGATTTGAGGTCGCTCCTTGGGTCTTTGTTATCTCAGGCTATTGAAATCAATCTCGCACTAGCTTGATTTGGCCAACCTGGTTTTGCTCGGCACCAAAATTGGCCTTTAGTTTCGACAAACTTGATGACTGATCTATAGTTTTGATAGATCCGAAAATTGGCCTGAATTTGGTGGGCTCAAAGATTACCTTGATTTCGATAGTCTCAAAGGCTAGCCTATAATTTTAACAGAACCGAAAGCTAGCATAGGTTAGATGGACTTGAATGTTGGCCTATATTTTCGAAAAACTTGAAAGTTGGCCTAAATTTAGTGGATCCAAAAACTGACCTAAGCAACTTGAAGGTTGACCTATATACAAAGATGTGAGTGACCCCTCCCCTGTGCCGCAACCTTTTTTATCATTTTTTTCTCTTCTTTATTTCTTTCTTTCTTCTTCATCAGGCCCATGCCCCTTCTCTTCCAAACATCATCGATGATGGCCTGATAGTCCATCCAGGCTAGATCTAGCCGTGATTTGTTGGTAGCCAGCAGAGGAAAGTGTGATCGAGCTAAGGAGCATGGCTGCATGGGCATGGTGCGCAGGAATCTGACGAGGATGACCCAAACCAGCACGGCATGGTTAAGGCAGTGTGTGGAGAGTTGGGTGGACTTTGGGAGATCAGGAGGTGGCTATGGCAGTGGTGAGCGGCAACCCACGTGCTCCTCAGGCGCACATCGATAGGACAGTGCTGAGAGTTAAAGGTTGAGGGCTTCTTCAGGCTTGAACTAGCAAGGAGGCTACTAGCTTTGGAGAGCGTAGTGGGTCAGTGGCATAAAGCAACTGGGTGTGGCCACCTCTGCCAACAACCGGCAATGGGAACCCGATAAGGTCAAGGGGAGCACAGTTTAAGGCTCAGAGATGAATGCCAGGCTGATGGCGGAGCTTGATCTGGCGATGCTAGTGCAGTGGAGGGTCAGCGGAGCCCTTGGCTGTGGGTTGTTGAGGCTTGTTTGATGAGGAGAAGCTACGGGCAGGATGGCAGCTAGGCAGTTATGAGGAGGAGGAAGGAGCGAGTCCAACAAGCCAGAGGTGGTAGCAGCTGTGGGCAACCTCTAGTAGAGAGGCCAAAGAGAGGTGGCGAGCGGCTTGGGTTGAAGTTCGAGCTAGGATTCCGATGACTCTCCCTGGGACTGCATCTTGACCTCGATGAGGTCCAATGGGTGGGTGGAGTAGAGGAAACGGGTGCGGGGAGTAGGACGGGGCAGCATTACATTAGAAGGCCAAAGACCTTACAAGGAAAAGAAAGACAATGAGGCAGAAAGGATACGAAAAGAACCGGGGAAGGAAGGAAAGAGAAAGGTAGAGAATTACCTTATTCTTCACTTCACATTCCTAATTCCTCTCAATTTTTTATGCTCTCTTCTTTTTCTCAGTGTGGTTTACTGATCCTCCATCTCTGTGTTGCAGGTTTTTCCTTCACTTTATAGGCCTGAGATTTGAATCAAATTTTTGATTGGGTGAATTTGGAATGTTGTATGATTATGATTTGATCATAAAAGAGATTCAAGATTTCTACTATTTTGGGATGCTAAATTTCTTATTTACAAATTTTTTAAAAATGGATCAAAATATAATTTTATAAAGTCTAGGAACTTTTTTACGAAAAGAATATATCTATAAAAATTTAAAATTTTTAGGATCTTTGAATAAAATTTAGACTTGTTTATAAATAAAAATTTTCAGGAGACTTATTTATAAAAGTCAGAAATTTTAGGGATTTATTTGTGAATATAAAATTTTGAGGGATTTATTCTTAGACCATAGATTTTGCAGGGGTTTATTTGAAATTTTGGAACTTTCAATTGCCTTATTTACAAAATTTTTATTCTGAGGACTTATTCATAAATTTTATTTGATTCAGGATCTATCTACAAAGATTTTGTATTTTCATTTTAGCCTAGATATTTGATGAATTTCGAGCTCAATTTTAGTCTAAATATCTAGTCCAATCAATTCGCTTTGATTTAAACCCAAAATTTTCAATAATTCAAGTACAATTTGAACTCAATGTTTGGTCAAATTTGATCATAATTTAGGTTTAATTGAGGTCCACATTTGGATCATAATTCAATAATATTCAACTCTATATTTTAATTAAATTTTTATTTAATCTAATTTTTGGCCAAAATCAACTTACATAGAGTGGACTTAGGTCCAAGCTTTGGGATGCTGCAACATTGCCTTTTATTTGCGAAACAAGTTTCAACTAAAAGTAGTGCTCCAACGAAGACTCTTTGACACTTCAAAAATTTCAAATCCTTCACTTGTCACCCTTTTGATGCTTATATACTTTATGATAATGTGATGTAACCAGAAAATGTTGGTGGATTTTGAGATAACTTCTGGGTAGCTTTGATAGGGAAATCTTAAGTGGTATGCCCATTGCTCCCCGTTGGCACTGCTAGCATTAATGGCTGGAGGCACCTGTACATTGAAGGGCCTATCTACATTGTTTAAAGCTCATAATTAAGATCTTTATCATTAAATGTTTTTTTTTTGTTGATTCTGATTCTGCTATTAAATGGAGAATCTTGTTGGTGAAGCCATGGTTTTTATTCCATAGGATGTGAGGACCACATGCACCTTGCTCTAAGCTCTTTGGCTAATGCCTGTGTGGATGGTAGTCTGACTTGAGAGCTAATCTAGCATGGGTCTAGTTTTAGGACTGATTTAGTAAGTTATTTTCCTATCAAATTTGATTCTTGATTGAATATTCACTTTAGGTGCTTGACAACATACCTTGTTCCCATTATTAGCTTTTGCTAGCATCATAATTAACAAAAATAATTATTTTTTTCCCTAACTATACTTTTTTGAAAATTTTCTTTATTTTTTCTTTTAGTATTTTTTGAACATTTAGTAGATAAATAATATATCCTTTATCTTCAGTTAATGCCTCGTATTTGATTTGTCTTGTTGAAATTTTAGAATGATTTTATCTTAAAATATAATTGACTACCAATTGACCTCTCTTTAGACCTTTTCTCTAATACAATGTTTCTTTGACAATTTGTTTTTTATTGACTTCACTATTTTCATCATTTTTCTATAGGTTAACAATGCATAATAAAGTTTTGTGGGATCATGACTTTGAATAGCTGTAAGCTCCTATTGTTAATTACCCTGACAATTATTAAAAACATCCTAAAATGAGAAATCAAACTAATAAGATAGAGACATGAAGAAAGAAAAGTATGATTTGATTGATTTAAGAAAATGTACGTAGCTAAAGTAAAGATATACTCTTACTCTACAATTTAAAGAATTTTGATTCATAAAATAAATAAAATAAAATGAGGAAAGCATCAAAAAAGACTTAATGCTTGCCACTTTCCCACTCCCCTATACTTGATTGTATGGAATTTGACTCGGATGGGTACTTGGTTTGATTTTTGGTAGATGCTGATAACTTTACTTAATTTTAAGGAGTAGTTGATTGTCTTAGCTTATGTCAGTTACCCATTGAATTTGAAATATCACCAATGACTTTTGCTTATTATTAGTTAACATCTCTTGATCTTTGATTTGGAAGAATGGTTAGTATCCTTCGCTTATTCTAATCTCTCTTGGTCATATAATAGATAGCTTTTAAGCTTGTTATCGATTGAATTTGAAAATATTGATTTTTTTATGATAATCAAACTAATATTTAACAAGTTTTTAAAATTGTGA
Organism: Trichopus zeylanicus subsp. travancoricus; assembly: GCA_005019695.1. Taxonomy (NCBI): domain Eukaryota; kingdom Viridiplantae; phylum Streptophyta; class Magnoliopsida; order Dioscoreales; family Dioscoreaceae; genus Trichopus; species Trichopus zeylanicus. The sequence continues at coordinate 455,966 of RXID01014292.1, read as the reverse complement.
TAAGTTTCAAGATTTGCAATAATCATCCAAACTCATGAAGGATTGAGTTTCAAGATTAAGGCTTGAAGATGACAACTCAAAGATAAAGAGGATAATAACTTGGAGATGAAGATTAAAGTTCAAGTTGGGAGATAAAAGAATGTTCAAGATGCGAGATGAACTTCAAAGTCATAGGTTTAGAATTTTTTATTTTACATTGAGTCAAAAACTTGATTATTATTTTATTTAAGATTCTTGATTAACACTCAAACTAATATTGGAATGCCTTTATTGGCTTATTATTTTTATCTAAGATCAATTATAAGATGATGTCAAATGGGGACTGAAGTTGCAGTGAACTAGTTAAGATTTTTGTCAACTTCGGATGCCCATAGTTTAGAGTTTGGATGTCCAAATATAGCAAAAATAACCTTGGAGTTACTGACAACTTCAAATGCCCGAACCTATAGTTTGAACGACTAAAAATTAGAAGCTGCAACTTCATAGTTATCAAGTTTCTGGCTTCAGATAGGTTTCCATCATCCAAACCATGCCTGTTTGAGCACCCAAACCTAATGATCAGATGTCCTAACTTGTGACATCAATTACTACTGCTAGTTGAATTTGACTATTGGAGTGATTCAGACAAGCAAACCAAAGTTCAGATGCCCAAACATGATAGAGATAGCTAGGGGTGATTCCCAAACAACTACTTTGTTGCTCCAATAGCTATATAAAGGCTTGGGACTTCTTTTATTATGGAGAAAACTAGGTTTCCATATTCTTAGAGCAAGATCTACCCTCCCAAAGCCATCTAACCTCAACAATAGTTCAAATAAGTATTAACCTTCAAATCCTCATAATGTACTCAAACTTTGAGAGTCTTTTCTTATGAGATTTTTTCTTTCTTTTTTTAATATTTATCATTGTAGCTCTCCTAGGTTGTTAGGAGTGGATTGAGTACTCTTCTAGGTTTAGGAGAGTGCTGAGAGTGCGCACTCCTCAGTTTGTGAGGAGTGGTCAATTGGCTTTGGTATGGAGTGACACTTGCAGTTTGTGAGTTTGTTGTATGGGCGTGGCTCCATCTGAATGAAATAATAACTCTAGTAAAGAGTTTAAGGCCTCAGGATTGAAGCAAAGTTATGGAATAGTCAGGTTGGTCTCTGAGTCATATGTATCAGTATACACTCTTTTTACTTTTCTATTTATCTTATGCACTTAAATTTGATATTAATTGAAAATTATCTTGTATATGATTATGGATTGATCATTGTCACATGCTTTAATTGTTTTACTAATTTTAATTAAATTTTGATCATCTACTTATGCTTGAAGTGCTTTTGGGCTTATTAATTGAATAAAAATTTGTTTTAATATTTGAAAAACTCTTTCATCCCCATGTTAGGTTGCCAATTTGGGCCTCTAGAAATGCACCATCGATTTTCTGCTTATGATGGTTGAGTATGAAGTGTCATTAATGATTTTGTTCTTTTGCTAATTAACTTCCTTCAAATATGACGTTTAACTGACTAACTAAGAGAGTTCAAACCTACGTTTACTCTATTTGAAATAGTTAGCAATCTTGACTTATGCTGATTACTTCTGATTTGATAAATGATGGCTTTTTTGGCTCATTGTTGACTAAGTTTGAAGCATTCCCAATATCTTTTATACTTATTCATTGAGTTTGAAATATTATTGATGACTTTATGCTTATTGTCAGTTAACTTTTTTCAAACATGACATTTGATTGACTGATTAAGTGAGTTCAAGCCTTCTTTTATTTGGTTTGATGTGAGAGAATGATTAACAGTTTAGCTAATATTTCTCGACTTAATAATTGATGATCTTTTTTTGGCTTGTTGTTGATTAGGTTGGAAGGATCATCAATGGCTTTTATGCTTGTGTTAGTTGAGCTTGAAGTGTTACCTACTGCTTTATGCTTGTTATCAATTGACTTCCTTTGAACATGGTGCTTGGTTGACTGACTAAGTGAGCTCAAGATTATCTTAGTTCCATTTTAATTTGAAAGAATGATTAGTCCCTTTAGCTTATGCTAAATTGCTCCCAATTTGATAATTGATGGTCTTTTTGGCTTGTTGTCAAGTAAATTTGAGGTGTTGTCAATAGCTTTGAGTTTGTTGTCAACTAAATCCATTTTGATTTGTGATTGGTTCAATTTAGACTCAGTTTTGCTTCAAGCTTTGTTTGATGCAATTTGATTTTTAGACTTGACTTTGGTTCAAATTTGATTTAGTTCAATTTGATGTTCAGACTTAATTTTAATTTAAGTCTGATTTAATTAAATTTGATATCCAATTTTGGTTTTGATTGAAGTCTGATTTAATTTAATTTGATATTCAAACTTAATTTCCATTTAAGTTTGATTTGGTTCAAGTTAATATTCGGACTTGGTTATGATTCAAGCCTAATTTGATTCACTTTGAGTCGACTTTGACTTGGTTATGATTCAAGCCTGATTTGATTCACTTCGAGTTGGGTTTGACCTATTTAATAGATTTTGGGTTCAACACCTATGAGTTTTTATTAGATCCTTATTGAATCTTAGATTGGGTTTAACTCCTATGGATTTTTATTAGATCCTTATTGAATCTTGGATCCAACCCTTATTAGGTTTTTATTGGATCCTTAATGAATCTTGGATCAAACCCTGATTAGGCTCTTATTGGATCCTTAATGGATCTTGGATCAAACCCTTAATAGGTTTTTATTGGATTCTCTTATAGGATCCTTAATGGATCTTAGATCCAATCCTAATTGGGTTATTATTGAATTCTTAGCGGATCTTATTGGATCTTTGGCATGATGTTTATTGGGTCTTGGACTTGATTTTTATTGGTTGTAGTCCAACCCGTGATGGGTTCTTATCGAATCCCTAATGGATGTTGGATACAACCCTAATTAAGTTCTCATTGGATCCTTAGTGGATCTTAGATCCAATTCTTTTGGGTTCTTATTAGATCGTTAATGGATCTTAAATCCAATCCTTATTGGGTTCTTATTGGATCCTTAATGGATATTGGATCTGTGTTCTCATTGGACCTTCGATGGATCTTGGATCCAACACTTATTGGATTCTCATTGGATCCTTAATGGATCTTAGATCCAATTCCTGTTGTATTCTCATTGGATCTTTAATGAATATTAGATTAAACCCTTAATGGGTTCTTATTGGATCCTTAATGGATCTTGGATCTAACTCTTAACATATCTGGGTTCGATTCTTAATGGATCCTTACCATGTTAGGATTCAATTCCTATTGGATCCTTATTGAGTTTGGGTTAGAGCAATATTGAACCCTTGTTGGGTTTAGATTAAACCAGTCTTAGTCCAAGCCCATCCTATTTTGGGTTTAAGTTCGACCTAGTTTTAGTTTTGGATCGACCATATTAGATTAGATTTTATTTTTGATTTAGACCTGACTTAGTTCTGATATAAGTTTAGACCTAATTTTGTTTTGGTTTAGATTTGACCTTGTTCTGGTTCAAGTTTGACCTAATTCTTATTCAGGTTTGATCTAATTCTAGTTCAAGTTTGACCTTGTTCTAGTTGGTTTTGAATTTGAACTAATTTAACCTAATTAGGATTTAGTTTGAACTTAATTTAACCCAATTAGGATTTAGTTTGAACTTATTTTGACCTAATTTGAGTTTAATTTATACTTGATTTGACCTAATTAGGGTTTAATTCGAACTTGGTTTGACCAATTAGAGTTTGGTATGAGCTAGTCTGATTTAGGTTGACCTAATTTGAATTGAGTCAATGTTGGGTTTAATCCAATTTGACTTGGGTTAACCTGATTTGAATCCAATTAGGGTTGCATTTGATCTAATTGGATTTGATTTGATTTAAGTTGATCCAATTAGAATTTGGGTCCACTTCAATTTGGCTTTAGTTTATTTATTTGATTAATTTAGGTTCATTTGGTGATCTATTTAAATCAAATTAATTTAGCTTAATTAGTTAGTTAATTTGGGAAAATTAATTTAATTTTAATCTAATTAAGATAATTATTTTAATGAATTTATTTTAATTGATTTGATTTAATTAATTAGAGAGCTCTCAGACTATCATGACTTTTAAATAAGCCCGCGAGCCAATCTTAAGACGATTTGACTTTCAAATAAGCTCACAATTTAGCCTTGAGTCAAATTAACTTTTAGGTGAGCTCACGAACTAGTTTTAAGTTAATTTGACTTGCGGACAAATCCACGTGCTAGCTTTGAGTCTGAATGACTTTCAAATGAGTCCATGTGCTAGCCCTAGGTCCAAATAACTTTTGAGCAATTCCACAAGCTACCCCTAGGCCTAAATGGCTTTTGAGCAGCTCTAGAGATTAATTGTAGGTATGAATAATTTTTGGATGAAGCTGCAAATTGACCCGGAGACAAATTGAATAAGAAGAAAAAATTTACTACAATCTTTTCCTTTTTTAGCTACAACTTTTCTCTTTCTTTGCTTTTATTTTTTTCTTTCATGTTTTCTCCTACAACCGGCAACTAACAAGAAACACTTCTTTCCTTTTTTTCATTTTCCTCGTTCCTACTTTTTCTCCTCTTCCTTCTTCTTCGTCTCCTCTTGTTCTTCTCCCCCAAAACTCTCTTCTCCTCCTAAGCTTTTTTTTCTCCCTTTCATCCACATTATTAGCCAACTTCGTCTTCAAGCCCATGGCCGAATTTGGCCACAAACGATGGCAGACGAAGTCAGGGGCCCTTCCAGGATGATAACTAGATGGCTCCTTTAGGTTGGCGATTCCTCCCAGGCATCAACCACATGCGAAGGCATTGGGACACAACTAGCTTTAACTAGCCAGAATTCAATAGGGATTTGGCCAGCTAGTGAGGCTCTGGCATAGCAAGCTCGGCCTAAGGTAGCTAGTGTAGTGCTAGGGCAAAGAGGCAAGAGAGTTGGGAGAGGGATGATAATGACGAAGGAGCACTTGCACGAAGACAGGGCTAGGAGCAAGCAACTCACCCTGAAGCTACATCCGGACCTTGATGAGGTCCAGTGGTGTGTGGAGCATAAGACATAGGAGCCAAAGGGGCTACTGCTTCTCGACACCAGTAAGGTCCAGGAGATAGGTGGAGGTCCTTGCACAAACGGCAACTGAGAGCAATATGGGCTTGACAAAGAGGAGATCATTGGTGCCTAGACTAGAAGAAAGAGCAGGCTATGAATGTACCCCTCCTCCAACAACTTGAACGGGGTGTAGGGCTAACCTCCTCCGAACTCTTCATGGCGTAGGTGATGGGGAGATTCACTAGAGCAGTGGTGACTGCAAGGCAAGCAAGGCCACCGGTGGCCACAAGTGTGGAGAAGAGCAAGCCGGCCTTAGATGCTCAAGGACCTTGCTGAAAACAAAGAGGGGAAGGTGCAAAGGAAAACAAAAGGAAAGAAAATAAAACAAAAATGAGGATTCTTCCCCTTTTTCTATTGATTGATTGCTTCCTTCTTGTATACTTTATTCCTTTTTTGTTTTATTTGTCGTGGATGAATGGATTTTGTTTAAATTGGATAAGAAAATATGATAGATAAATGATTTGCATACTCACTTGTAATATAAAAATATAAGGGGGTTATTACAATTTTTTTTTTGAAAATTGAGACCAATTTATAATTTTGAGAAATTTAGGGATTTTTTGTCAAAAAATTTATTTGTAATATTTTAAAACTTTTCAACTCTTTTTTATAAAATTTTATTCGCAAGAATAATAAAACCTAGAAATATTTGTAAATAAAATTTTTTAAGAGGTTTATTTGAGAAAAACAAAAAATTTAGGAATTTTTTTGTGAATATAAAATTTTCAAAGAATTTATTCGCAAACACTAAATTTTATAGAATAAAAATTAATTCATAATTATTAATCTCCGAAAGTTTGTTCGCAAACACTAGAATTTATAAAGATTAATTCATAATTATTAATTTTTGAGGAGTTTATTTATAAATTCTAAATTTTATGTGGATTAAGTCACAATTTGAAGAGTTTTATAAACTTTTTCATAAAAATTTTCATCTGCGGATCTATTTATAAGGAAAATCATGTCATGAACCTATTTGTAAAAATTTATTTGGTTCAAGTACCTATTTATAAAAATTTTATTTTTTAGCCTAAATTTTGGATTCAATTTTACTCCAAATATTTTGATTCACCTAGTAAATTCAATTTGAGTCCAAATTTTTTAACAATTCAAGTCCAAATCAAATTCAATTTTTGATCAAATTCAATCACGATTTAGGTCTAACTGAGTCACATATTTGGGTCATAATACAATGATATCTAATCTCTAATTTCCTTTAATTTCTAATCAAATATGATTTTGACAAAAATCACCTTAAATAATGCACAAATGTCATATGATATTTACTCTTTAGGTAGTCTTTTTGGTTAGTGATACACTAAAATGAGGCTAAGTTAGTCTTCTTAATTTTGATATGCAATCTAATTTTCTCCCTCTTTTCTTTTATTTTATTTTTTATTTTATTTTGCAATATTATTTATATTTGAGGATCCAAGGTTTACAAGTTTGCAGGTGCCAACTGATTATCACTCTTTAAACCTACCTCTCTTGTTTAGATTTTTTATATGATATTTGTCTCCATGGGGATTTATTTTCTATTATTTTTTGGGGTTGATCTTTTGTCTCTATGAGGAGCATTCTGAAATGTTATCATTCGATAATTCCGCTTTTATCTTTAAAGTAATTTTTCTAATAAGCTTTTACTTATAAATTGGTCTTCATATGTCCATACATACATTCCCAACTTAGCATATGATATTAGTGGGTAGGGAAGGCATAGGGATTCTAATTCCATCATATTTCACCATTAACTATCCTTATATTCAAATATTACCTTTTTCAGAAACTTTATCCCTAAATAAAAAAATAATTCACCTAAATACTAACAAAATTTTAAGTTGTTGTTCATATATGTGTGTGTGTGTGTGTGTTTTGAGTTTTGTCTCTTTTTTTATTTTTTTATTTTATTTATCTTTCACTTATGTTTACTCGGCATACTATATTGTAAAAGGGTCAAACCCTCTATCATAGGCTAAACCTAAAAATTTTTTACTCTTTTTTTTTATATTCTTTTAGTGGATTTTTTTTGCTTCAAGAAGTATGAAATACATACTTAAATAGTTGTCGGATCAAAATTGACCATCCAGAATAATGGAGATCTTGCAGAGTAACCTCAAAATAACTAAACAAAATATGGTGGTTTGAATGCGTAATTAGGTGTTGTAAAATTATTAACTTCTAATAGATGTAAGCTCCAATTGTTAGTTACCCCAATAATTGTCAAGAATCTTCTAAAGTGAGAAACCTAGCTAATAAAATAAGGGCATAAAAAAGAAGTATTTGATTGATTTGAGCAAGATAGTGTATGCCTTAAGTAAGAGTATGCCCTTACTTTATAATGAATTTCAATATAAAATTATAGAAAACATAAAACAAATAAAGAAATGAAAAGAAAAAGGAGTAGAGAAGAAGTTTTGATATATGCTATTGCCCTACTCCCCTGTGTTGGACCACGTGGCATCTGTCTCAAATTGACTTGGTGTTTGACAGGTGTTGATGGCATCATCTGATGGGACGTGAAAAGAAATGGGAGCAGTTCAAAGTATTTTCAATAGCTTTAAGTATTGGCGATAACTTTATTTGATTTAGTGGCATCACCAATGACTTATAAGGTTGGGTATAGCTTTAAAAATTGCATCATTAACTACTTTTGGGGTTAACTAGCTTAAAAGGATGTATTATCAATGGCTTCTAGGATTGATTAGCTTGAGGAGACCATTGTCAACTGCTTCTAGTGTTAACTAGCTTGAAGGGTATGTCGCCAATTATTTTTGAGGTTGACTAGCTTGAAGGGTGGTCAATGACTTTGAACATATTGTTGGTTGATTTTATTTGAGCAAGGCATTGTGACTGACTGGCTAAACAAGTTTGAGCCTACCTTAGTTTAGTTTGAATTGATAATCGACAGCCTTTTAGGCATATTGTCAATTAAATTTGGAGTGTTGTCAATGCTTTTGGATTGGCTTAGCTCAAAAGGTGCATTATTAACAACTTATGGGTTGACTAGGTTCAAAGTGTAGTCAACAACTTTGAGCATAGTGGCAATTAGCCTTCTTGGATTTGGTAGCAGCACCAATATAATTTTTGGGTATAGCTTTGAAGTATAACCAATAGCTTTAAGTATATTGGAAATTAACTTCTTTTGTTTGGTAGTATCACCAACAACTCATGGGCTTGGGTATAGCTTTGAAATATGACCGATAACTTTGAGTATATTGACAATTAACTTCTTTACTTTGCTAGCTTAACCAACAGCTTATGAAGTTGGGTATCACTTTGAAGTGTGGCCAATAGTTTTGAGCATATTGGTAATTAATTTCTTTGATTTGGTAGATCATCAATGACTTATGGAGTTGGGTATAGCTTTGAAGTATGACCGACAGCTTTGAGTGTGTTGGCAATTAATTTCTTTGGTTTGGTAGCATTACCAATAGCTTAAATAGTTGAGTATAGCTTTAAAGTATTGCTAAAGGCTTTTATAGCACACCCATCAAGACTCAGTTTGATCTTATTTAGTTCTATTTGAACTAATTTTGGTTTAGGTAAGGATTATAATATTACCTTTTGTTCATAGTTTTGGAGTATTGTTGAAAGTTCAACACATCTAGTAGGACTCAATTTGACCCTATCTAGTTTTATTAGGGCTAATATAGTTCAGATTTGAGTTTGATTTTATTTAGCTTGAGTCAAGTTCAACTATATATTAGACTTTTATTGAGTTTTGGTTTGCATTTTGACAGACTTTAGTTCATATTCTAGTAAATTTAGTTCAACTTGATTTTAGTTCAGACTTAGTCTGACTTGGTTCTGGTTTAACTTTGAGTTTATTTGAATCTTGATTTAACTTGATTTTGAATTGACCTAATTTGAACTTGACTAGGGTTAGGTTTAAACTAACTTGATTTGAATTAACTCAGTCTAGGCTTTGAGTCTAGCTCAATTTGGATTTAATCTATTTATTTGATCAATTTAGACCGACTTGAGTCAGCTTGGACTTTGTCCATATATTTTGGCCAAGTTCAATTTCAATGTGATTGAGTTACTTTACATTAATCAATTTAATTTAAGGATCTTTATCTATTTATAGTAATTTTAGGCTGACTAGTAACCTGACTTTAAATGTACAAACCTGAAAATTGGCTTAGTTTGCGTGCTTAAAAGCTAGCGTAGATGTGCAAGCATGAGGGTTAACTGGGTGAGAGTTTAAGGATTGGCCTAGATACGAACCTGAAGGCTGGCTGAATGCGAGTTCGAAGGTTGGCTTGGATACGATCTCGAAGGCTAGCTAGGTGTAAGCCAAAGATTGGCTAAGATGTGAGCCTAAAAGCTGGCTACATGCAAGACTGAAAGATAGCTAAGTGTGAGTTCAAAGGTTGGCATGGATGCGAGTGCAAAGGCTAATTGGATGTGAGCTAAAAGGGTAACTGGATGCAAGTCCGAAGGCTAGCTAGGTGCGAGCCCGAAGGCAGACTGGGTGAGAGCCCAAAGGCTAACTTGGATGCAAGCCTGAAGGCTAGGTAGGTGTGAGCCCAAAGGTTAGCTAAGATGCGAGCCTAAAGGTTGACTGAGTGTGAGCCTGAAGATTGGCTAGTGCAAATCTGAAGGCTAGCTAAGTGTGAGCTCAAAGGCTGACTGGGTGCGAGTCCGAAAGTTGAATGAGTGCAAGCCAAAGACTAGTTTAGATGCAAACCCGTGAGTAGGCATGGATGTGAACCCGAAGACTAGCTATGTGCAAGCTTGAAGGTTGGCTGAGTGCGAGCTCAAAGGTTAGTTGAGATGCAAACCTGAAGGTTGGCTAAGATGTAAGCTCGAAGATTGACTGAGTGTGAGCATGAAGGCTAGCTTGGATGTGAGTTTGAGGGTTAGCTGGGTGTGAGCCTAAAGGTTGGCTTCAATGCGAGCCTAAAGGCTGGTTGAGTGTGATCCGGAACACTGGTTGAGTGAGAGCCCGAAGGCTAGCTTGGGTGTGAGCTCAAGGGCTGATTTAGATATGGGCTTGAAGGTGGGCTTGGTGTAACAAGGATTCATCATCTTTGAGGGATCATGGGGGGCCGCAGCGGTGTCAAGAGTTCACCTTCTTTGAAGGGTCGCAGGTGGCCACAGCAGTATCGAGAGTTCACTATCTTCGAGGGAGCTATGGGTGACGGTGGCATTGATGGTGCTGAAAATCAAGATGAGAAAAGCTTTTTTTTTTTAACAAACCTTTTTTGTTTATTTTTGCTTAATTTTCCTTTTTTTTACCAACAAACCCTTTTTTTGCCCAATTTCCCCCCTTTTCTTTTCCTGCATGATCTTTTTTCTTTTTTTTTTATCTCTTTTATTCCTCCACCCATCTCCTTAAGCCCATAGTCATTCTTCTCCCTCCTATTCATGCCCTACCTCTTCTCACTTGACTAGATCCCCCCATGGCCTCATATCTTAAAATTTAGGTCAAATCCAGCCAAAATTCGATCGATTCTAGCCCGAATTGGCAGAAGACAACTGTAGAAGAAGGTCAAGGCTTCATTGAGGCAGTGATGGCTCGATGATGGAAGGCTCTAGGTAGTTGTTTCAGCGCAAAAGGTTGTGCGGTGAGCTTCCACACTAGCATAGGAGTGATGAACGGCTTGGGGCTTCCCGGAGTGGTGATGAGGTTGATAACAATGGGTGAGCTTGAGTAACCATAATAAATGGACTCGAGATGCGATAATGGGTGGATTTGGTTGCCGCAACAAATGGTCTTGATTTGTCATGTGGAGTAGGCTTAATTTTCCATAAGGAGTGAACTTGATTCGCCATAAGAATTAGACTTAATTTGCCACAAGATGTGGACTTGATTTGTCATAAAATATGGCCTTAATTTACTACATGAAAGTGAATTTGATTTATTATGTGAAAGTGGACTTGAATCAACATGTGGATACAAGTTTAATCACCATGTAATATGGACTTGAATTACCACATAAAAGTCAACTTAGTTTTGTCACATGGAAGTAAACTTGATTTGCCACTTGGAAATGACCTTGATTACCATATGAAAGTAGACTTAAGTTGTCATGTGAAAGTAGATTTGGTTTGCCATGTGAATGACTTGATTTGCCATGTCGAATGGACTTGAATTACCACGTAAGTGCAGATTTAATTGTCATGCAAAGTGGATTGAATTTGCCATAAGATGTGAGCTTGATTGTCACACAAAATGGACTTGATTCACCACACAGAGGCAAGCTTAATTTGCCATTTAAATCAGCCATGCAAAACAGGTTTTGCTTTTTGCCGCATCAAAGTAGACTTGATTGTCATACAAATGCAAGCTTGATTGCTACGTAACATGAACATAGTTTGCTACGTGGAAGTGAAATTGATTGCCATATAAATATAAGATCTATTGCTACGCAATATGGATATAGTTTGCTGCATAAAAGTGGATTTGGTTTGCCATGTAAAAGTAGACTTTGTTCATCATGTGAAAGTGGACTTGATTGCCATGTAGAAGTAGACTTAATTTATTACAATGAAGTGGACTTGAGTTGACACAAAAAGTGGACTTAATTTATCAAATGAAAGTGGATTTGATTTGTCACATAAAATTAGACTTGATTCACCATTTAGATATGGGCTTAATTACCATGTAACATGGACTTGCTTTACCATATGAAGGTGGATTTAATTTGCCTTGTAAATGTGAGCTTGATCACCATGCAAGATGGACTGTGAAAGTAGATTTAATTTGTTATGTAAATATGAAATTGATCATCATGCAAGATGGATTTCAACTTGTCACGTGAAAGTGGACTTAGTTTACCATGCGAAGTGGACTTGATTCATTATGTAGATACAGGCTTAATTGTCATGTAACATGAACTTGATTTATTATGTGAAAATAGACTTAATTTGCATGTAAATATAGGCTTGATTATTATGCAAGATACACTTTAATTTACTACATGAAAGTGGACTTAGTTTGCTATATAAATGCAGGCTTGTTCACTGCACAAAATGTACTTGGTTAATTTTCAAAGTTAAAACTTTGATTTCGCCATGTTAAAGATAGTACATTTGACTTTATAATTCTCACAAAAGAGGTATTTGATTTTACCATTTTGGAGGTAAATTTGATTTTACTGCCTTGTAGGTGATGAACTTGATTTCATCATATTGGAGTGATAAGCTTGATTTCACCATATTGAAGGTGATAAGCTTTATTTTGACACTTGAGAGTATCATGTTGTATTTTACCACTATATAAGTAGCCTATTTGAATTCTTTGTCAATGATTTTATGGCTTCTGACTTGATATATTGATTATAGAAGCAATAGGAAACATCATATATGTTAGTTTTCTTTGAATGCTATGATGATAGACATCTCTTAAATATTAGGGGAGAGAATTTTACTTGCTCCTAATATTTTGAGGTGAGAGAAGAATTCTTGATCACCTTTTTGTATTTTTAAAGCCTCAGCTATATGCTTTTTTTGTGAGTGTTTGACAACATAGTCTAGGTTTTTTTTGTCTTCAACCTCTTAATGATAGGAAATGAAGATTTCACTTGGAATTAACCTAATGGATTGGTTGTCTACCTCAAATGCTTTAGCAACATGTATTTCTTAAGCATGAGAGGACTTGAATTTACCTTTACTATCTTCTTTTATAGGAAGATAGATTTAATATTTAATTGCGCATTCACAATGTATGCTTAAGTAATATGCCCCTTGACATCATCATGTATTTTTATAAGAGAGTTATTGCATAAGCTCATATGCTTTAGATGTGAATATTTCCCATTTTCATCCTTGCATAGACTAGCAAAGAGATGTGGCATTTATTTTTGAGGAAAACATCCTATTTCGATCAATAAGAGTTTCATTTTTCTTTTCTATGGATTAGAGTCTTTGCATCCACGATGTAAAGACTATCACTTAACAATGGTTAGGAGAAGAGATCCTGATCTACGTTGAAGTGGCCATAAAATCAAGGGGCCTAAGGAGAGATATGCCCTCTATTTTAATTACTTTAGACAATGATTATTGCCTTGACTAGTCGATCAAGCGATTAGACTTTTGCTGCTCGGTGAACTTAGTCTTTGCCTGCTTTGCTACTGGGGCAAACTTAGTCTTTGCCTCCTTGATACCCCATGGGTGGACTTGATCTTTTGCCATAGGATGGGAGGTGAGGGGCTGATCTATATTGGATAAATGGAGCAATGATTGGATCAATAGTAGTATCAGTGATGCTAAGAGCAGTGATGCTATTAATGAAAGCAAAAGCACTATGCATAAATTGGATGGAGTTGGATATAACCTAATGGCTGATATGAACTTTAGTTGCTCCCACAATGATTATTATTTTATCATCAAGGTTTGATATAATAGCATTTGCTCCCTGAATGGGAGGTTCTTACCCCTAGACAAAAGGTCTCTACCCCTTGGATGAGAGATCTTTGCCCCCTAAGTGGACTTGGTCATTGTCTACTAAGTGGGAGGTGAGGGGTTGATATATGCTTATGTGGACTATGGTTGACTCTGTGGTGATCATTGGTTAACAACATGTATAGGAACTTTGCCCCCATGGTGATCGTTGGTTGATGAACTATGGTGTAAACCTTTCGCTGAGAATGATGATGTGGATTTGGGCAAAAGGACCACTTGATAATACTATTTCCCTTTCTGTTAATCAATAATTAGCTTTCAAATTTCTTCTTTTGATATGTGCTCATTTCAACTAGATTTATCTACTTGGAGCAGAAGTTAAGTCCTACCGAGCATGTCAAAATTTTTGGAATCGAAATTGATCATTCGGGATAGCAAAAACCCCAGGGAACAACATCAAAATAACAAATAAAAAATATGAAAATTTGGATGTGCAATCAGGTGCTGTGGAAATTGACTTTCAATAGGCATAAACCCTTATTATTAATTATCCCGATAATTATTAGAAACCTCCTAAAGTGAAAAACCTAACTAATAAAATTGAGATACAAAAAAAAAGCATTTAATTGATTTGAGAAAGATGGTACATGGCTTAAGTAAGGGTATGCCCTTACTTGATAATAAATTTCAACATAAAATTATAAAAAATATGAAAGAAATAAAGAAATAAAAGAGAAAGAAAGAGTGGAGATGAAGCTTTGATGTGTGCTGCTACCCCACTCCCTTGAGTTGGACCACATGACATCTATCCCAAATCAACTTAGCCTTTGGTAGGTGTTGATGGCATCATATAATAGGACGTGGTAGGGAATGAGAGAGATTCAAAGTATTTTCAATAGCTTTAAGTGTTGGCAATAACTTCATTTGGTTGAGTGACATTACCAATAACTTATAAGATTGGGTGTGGCTTTCAAAATTGCATTGTCAATTAATTTTGGGATTGATTAGTTTGAAAAGTGCGCCATCAACTACTTCTAGAGTTGACTAGCTTAAAAGGACGTATCATCAATGATTTTTGAGGTTGACTAGCTTGAAGAATGTATTATCAAATATGTCTAGGGTCAACTAGCTTAGAGGGTGACCAATGACTTTGAGCATGTTGTTAGTTAGTTGACTTCATTTAAACAAGGCATTGTGGCTAACTGATTAAGTAAGTTTAAGACTACCTTAGTTCGATTTGAATTGATAATCGATGATCTCTTAGGCATATTATTGATTAAATTTGGAGTGTTGTCAATACTTTTGGATTGGCTTAGCTCAAAAGGTACATCATCAATGACTTCTAGGTTGACTAGCTTCAAAGTATAACCAATAGCTTTGAGTGTATTGGTAATTAATTTTTTTTTATTTGATAGTATCACCAATGTATGGGGTTAGGCATAGCTTTGAAATATGGCCGACAAGTTTGAGCGTGTTGGCAATTAGCTTCTTTAGTTTGGCAACATCATTAACGAATCATGAGGTTGGGTATAACTTTGAAGTATGGCCGATAGCTTTGAGCATATTGGTGATTAATTTCTTTGGTTTGCTAGCTTAACCAATGGATTATGAAGTTAGGTATTATTTTAAAGTGTGGCCAATAGTCTTAAGTATATTGGTAATTAACTTATTTAGTTTGGTAGCATTAGCAACGATCTATAGAATTGGGTATAGATTTAAAATATGGCAGATAGCTTTGAGCATGTTGGCAATTAAATTTTTTTTATTTGGTAGTATCACTAATGACTTAGGGGGTTGGGTATAACTTTGAAGTATTGGTAAAGGCTTTTGTAGCACTCCCATCAAGATTTAGTTTGACCTTAGATCTATTTGAACTAATTTTGGTTTAGATCAGGATGGTAATATCACCCTTTGTTCATAGTTTCAGAGTAGTCTGAGGTTTCAACACACCCAGTGGAACTCGATTTAACCTTATTTGGTTTTGTGCGGGCTAATATAGTTTGGGTTGATTTTATTTAGCTTGAATCCAGTTTAACCTTATGTTAGACCTTTATCAAGTTTTGGTTTGTATCTTGATGGACTTCGATTTAAGTTCAAGTCAATTTAGTTCAATTTGATTTTGGTTCAAGCTCAGGTCAACTTAGTTTTGGTTTGATTTTGAGCTTAATTCAATCTTGATTTAACTTATTTTTTAATTGACCAACTTGAAATTGATTAGAGTTGGGTCTGAACTAACTTGATTTAAATTAACTTAGTCTAGACTTTGAGTCCAACTCAGTTTGGGTTTAGTCCTTTTTTTTTTCAATTTAGGCCCACTTGAGTTAGTTTAGCCTTTGTCTATTTATTTTGGATGAGTTCAATTTTAATGTGATTGAGTTATTTCACAGTAATTAATTTAATTTGAGGGTCCTTAGCTGTTTATAATAATTTTAGGTGGACTTTTGGTCAAGCTTTAAATGTGCAAACCTAAGGATTAATTTAGTTCACGAGCTCAAAAGTTGGCTTAGATGTGCAAGCCCAAGGGTTGATTGAGTGTAAGTTCGAGAACTGGCCTAGATGCGAATCTAAAGACTAGTTGAATGTGAGTAGAAAGCTGACTGAGGTATGAGTCTGAAGGCTAGCTTAGATATAACCATAAGGTTAACTTGATACGAGTTTGAAGACTAATTGAGTGCAAGCCTGAAGAATGGCTGAATGCGAGCCTAAGCTAGCTGGGTGTGAGTCTGAAGGCTGGCTGAGTGTGAGCCTAAAGGTTAGCTGGAATGCAAGCTTAAGGTTAGTTGAGTGCTAGCCCGGATGAAAGTTAAGTGCGAGCCAGAAAACTGGCTTGAATGCCAGCTTGAAGGCTAGCTGAGCTCGAGCCTGAAGTCCAGCCGGATATGAGTCTGAAGGCTAGTTGAGTGTGAGTCTAAAAGCTAGTTTGGATGCGATCCCAAATGTTGCTTAAGTGTAAACTCAAATGCTGGCTGAGTGTGAGCCTAAAGATTAGTTGAGTGCTAACCCAAAGGATGACTGAGATGCAAGCCCAAAGACTGACTGAGATGTGGATCCGAAGGTTTGCTGAGTGTGAATTTGAAGGTTGGCTTAGCTGCAAGCCCAAAGCCTAACTAGATGTGAGCTAGAATGCTGGCTTGATTGCAAGCCCGAGGGCTGGTTAAGTGTGAATCTAAAGATTAGTTAAATACGAGCCTGAAGGCTGGCTAAGTGTGAACTCAAAGATTGACTTGGGTACGAGCCCAAAGATTAATTTAAACGTGTGATTGAAGGCTAGCTTTATCTAACGAGAATTCACCATTTTTGAGGGTTCATGGGTGATCTTAGCAATGTCAAGAGTTTATTGTTTTTGAAGGGCCGCGATAGGCCGTAGCAGTATCGAGAATTCACTATTTTTGAGAAAGCCGCGAATAGCCATGGTATAGATAGTGTCAAAAATCAAAATAAGAGAAGTTTTTTTTTTTTTTAAACAAACCTTTCCTTTTCTATTTTTATCAAATTTCTTTTTGTACAAACAAATCTTTTTTTCCCCAATTTTTTTTTACCAATAAGTTCTTATATATATATATATATATATTTCTTTTATTCCTCCACCCATCTCCTTAAGCCCATAACCCTTCTTCTCCCTCCTATTTGGGCCCTGCCTCTTCTCACCTGACTAGAGCCGCCTCTTGCTCTCATATCTTCGAATGCAGGCTGAATCTGGCCAACATCCGTTTGGATCTGACCCAGATCAATAGCAGGCAGCCACAGTAGAAGGCTGAGGCTTCATCGAGGCGACGACAAGCTCGATGACAGAAGGCTCCGGGCAGCTATTTCGGGCACGAAGTTGTGCGGTGAGCTTCCACACCGGCATAGGAGCGACAAATGGCTTGGGGCTTCCCGGAGTTATAGCGAGGTCTGCAATGATGGGCAGGTGTGCGGTGTTGGTCGCCGAGATGGGTGGTTGGGGATGGCACAGGTGGTGAGCTGGTGGTTGAAATGTGGGAGTAGGGTTCTGGCGCGGGGCTGCTTCCGACAAGGAGGGCACGAGCGGTGATAGTGCAAGAAGGAGGATAGGCGGAGGAGGCACAATGGAGCGTCTTTTGGCTTCCTCACCACTAGGTGCGAGCTTATGCTAGAACTGGGCAGTGTTCGGGTGGTCGTAGCCATTGAAGGTGGCCCGAGCAAGCAACACGGGAGCATCACGATAGACCTCATGATGAACAATGAAGCAGAAGAGTAAGATAATAGAGAAAGAACAAAGAAGAGAACTTTGAATTCACTAACCTTTTCATTGATTTTCAACTTGCTTTTGCTCCTATCCTGTTCTCCTTTTTAATCTTCTACCTCTTACCTCTCACCTTGTCTTTCTTGCAGGATTTCATCAGTTTTTATTGGTGCCCTAGAGATAAGAGATTAGGTTAATAATAGTTCACATTTTGAATATAGAAGATTGGATTGTTATCTATTCATTAGAGATGTGGATGAAGCTTATTTGAATGCCGATTCTATTTTGGTTTGGATGAGGATAAGATCCTCAATTTAGATGTTTGAATCATGGATGAAAATCTTGTTTAAATTTCAAATTACGAAGGAAATTATATCTTTGTGAAATTACAAAATTTGGGGGGCTATTTGCAAATTTTTTTAGAAAACTATACTAAATTATAATTTTATGATTTTTAGGAGATTTTTTTGTAAAAGGACTGGTTTATAAAATTTTGACACTTCTAAGGTCCTTTTTGAACAAAATTTGGACTTGTTCATAAATAAAAATTTTTTGAGGGACTTATCTACAAAAAGTTAAAATTAGAGGGGTTTATTTGTAAGTAAGTAATTTTGGACGAGTTTATTCGCAAACTCTATATTTCATAGTGACCAAATTATAATTATTAATTTATTGAGGAGTTTATTTGTAAAGAGTAAATTTTGCGGGACTAATTTATTATTTTAGAATTTTATTGAATATTTTTTAAAATTCCAATTTTAGGGATTTATTCGTAAGAAAAATCCATTTTGGGACTTTATTGTAAGAATTTATTTAATTCAGGGACCTATTTATAAAATACTTGTATTTTTTTCATTTTATCCCATATTTTAGATGAATTTTTGGGCATAATTTTGGTCTTCATATTCGGCCGACTTTAATTTGGTTCCAAATTTCTTAAGAATTTAAGTCTGAATTGAACTTAATTTTTGGTTAAAATTGATCGTATTTTAAATTCTATTGAGACCCACACTTGAGACATAATTTAATAACATAAAAGTTTCAATTTTAATCATATTTCAATCAATTTTGATTGTGGTAAAAATTACCTTAAATAATAGCCAATTTTAATGTTATTAGACATTTTGTCATAGGTAACATATAAGTTTTATTTATTATTTGTACCTTCTTTATTTTTTTCCTTGCTTCTTTGTTTTGTTTTGTTTTTTATTTTTTCATGTCTTCGAAACTCATGCAATCATTAATTAATGGCATGGATCTCTTGACTCTTCTATGCTACAGATTTGGCACAAGAATTCTTTCTATATAATTTATTTATCAATCCACTAATAACTCTTATATTAGAAGATAATGTTCGTTCTTTCTCAGTTGACGGGGATTAAATTTGTATCCTTCTTTTGTTCTTCTTTAGTTCCTATGATGTTGTGAAAGAGTTGGAGGTCAGCACTGTAACAATCAGCCTTGGATTTGAACTGGCATTCCAAAGTCAACCAAACACCCTACTAGACGTTCATTTACTTTCTTTACTAGTAGTAGCTTCCATCATTTCTAGGGCAATTTGCAAGTAGTCAATGATTGAATTTTGTTGATTACCCAATCTTTTAAAGATTGATGCTGTAACTTGTGGCAATAGGCCTTTTATTTCATCATCAAGATTTAGCACAATAACATTTGGCCTTTGCCCCATTTATGGATTTGGATTTTGCCCCTTGGATGGGAGGCAAGGAATTGATCCATGTTGGATAGCTAAAATAGCAACTAGATCAGCAACAACTATGGCAATGGCCACAAATAATGAGAGTAGCAATGCTAATGGTGAAAGCAGGAGCAGCATGTATAAATTGGATGGAGTTAGGTGCAGTCCCATACATTATATGTACTCTAGTCACCATGCAGTGATCATCAATTGAGAAAAGTATATCATGAACCCTTCACCATGGATAATAGTGCAGGTTAAGGCAAGAGGATCTTTTGATGATGTCATTTTTTCCTTGTAAAGGGAAATGATGAATCAATCATTAGTTTGTCCCTTTGTTTTCCTTTTTTTGATATGTCTTTATTATATTAACTAAGTTTTTCTACTTGGAGGAGAAGTCATATCCAATTAGGCATGTCAAACTTTGCGGAGTCACAATTGACTATCTAAGATGGCTAAAGGATGACAATAATAAATCTTGAAAAAACAAATCAATTAACATTGAGTTCTAGTGGGTTTTCAATTTATTTTGGATTCATGACTTCCAACATGCGTAACCCACTATTGTTAATTAGTTTGACAATCATCAGGAACTTCCTAAAATAAAAAACTTAGCTAATATGAATCGAGATAAGAGACAAAGAAATATGATTGTATTAAATTTTGAGTTACATGGCTTAAACAAGAGCATACCCTTAATTTATAATTTAAAGCATTTTAAATTTATAAAAAACGAAAATCAAATATAAGGATTGGGAAGGCTTCATGCTCACCACTTCCCCAGTTATGTGTGCTTGACCGTGTATAACTGATAGATAGACACGTTGGAACTGGCCTTGATCTTAATTCGATCCTAGAAGAATGTTGATAACCTTACTTGATTTTGGAGTATTACTAATTGCTTTGTCTTGTGTTAATTGACTTCATTTAGTCTTGAAGTGCTACCAACAATTTTTTATTTGTTGCAGTTGACACCTCTCAATTTTTTTATTCAAACTTGGTGTTTAGTTGACAGTCTAATCATGTGCAAAACTACCTTAACCTAGTTTGATTGAAAGGAAAGGTCAACAACTTTGTCTTGTGCTAACCATACTTTCTTGGACTTGCTTTTATTTGAACGTTGCTTAAGTTTGTTATTTTGGTTCAAACTTGATTGTGGTTCGACTTCAATCTCGTTTGAACTTGACTTAATTAAGACTTTGTTTTAGTTCAAGTATGGCTCAATTTGAATTTGGTTCATTTCAGACTTGATTTTGGTTCAAGTCTAGTTCTAGTTCAAACTTGGTTGAGTTTAGACTTAGTTTCAACTTGCTTTGGGAATTGTGTTCAAGCTTTGGTCCAACCCTTCTTTTTAAATTGGGTTCAAATCTTGATTGGACCTGATTAAGGCTAAGATTTAAGCCTTAGTGGGTTTGTATTGGACCCTTATTCGATCCTAAATGGACTCAAGTTTGATCCTTAATGGATCCTTATTGGATTCGAGTTCAACCCTTAATGGATTCCAATTAGATTCTAGTTTGACCCTTGTTGGGTTTGTGTTTAATCCTTATTGGATCATTATTGGATCCAAGGTTTGACCTTTATTGGGTTTAGGTTCCACCTTATTAGACTTGATTAGGGTTTGGGTTTGAACTGATCAGATTTTGGGTTCTACTCAGTTCAACTAGATTAAGGTTTAGGTCTTTACTAATTTGGCTTTGGTTCAATGTAACATGATTATGGCTCTAGTTTAATTTCAACCTATCTTGGTTCAAGATTGATCAAGTTTTGTCAAATTTGTTTGATTAAATTAACTTGCTCAGTGAGTCATTTGAGTGCATCTGATTCATTTGATTTCACTTGTTCAAATATATTTAGGTTGGTTTGGTTAATTTAGTTAACTAGAGCACATGAAGATTATCCTTTAGAATAGCTTTAGGGGAACTCGAATGGGGCCCTTTAAGATTGGTGGCATTCAAGGAGAAGCTGAGGGCAACCCTATACGCATGACTCAACATCTAGAGGAACCCAAAGGTGGCTTGGTGAGCTAGGTTAGTCACTCCAAAAAAATCAAAGGTAGCCTGATTAGCTGATTTAGTACCTTGAAGAACCTGAAGGCAACTTGGTCAACTTGATTAACATCTCGGGGAATCCAAAAGTGACTCAATTAGCTTGAATAGCATCTTAGAAAATTTGAAAGTGATCCAATTTACATGATTAGCATTTCAGGAAATCCGAAGGTAGCCTAGTTAGATTAATTAGCATTTTGGCAATCTGAAAGTGGCCCGATTAGCTTGATTCACATGTTGGTGAACCAAAAGGCGGTCTAGTTAGCTTTATTAGAATCTTGAGGAATCCAAATATGACCTTATTAGCTTCATTATCATCCTAGAAAATTGAAAGGTAGCTCGATCAACTTAAGAAATATGGTCAAAGAACCTAAAGATGACTTAATAAGTTACATAAACACAGCATCTCTAGAAATCCAAAAGCAGCCTAGTAATCTAGAGAAACACAATATCTCAAGGAATCCAAAAATGACCCATTAAGCCAAAGAAATTCAACATTTCAGAAAACTTGATGGCAATCCAATAAGCCACATAAATACAATAGGTGTGCTTAGCACACAAATCAAAGTAAAAAAATAAAAAATAAATAACAAAAGAAATTTTTTTTCCTTTCCTTTTCTTTTTTTACATCTTTTTCCTTCTTTTTCTTTTTCTTTCCTTTTTTTCCTTCTTTTTCTCTCTTTTTTTCTACCACTAGAAGTCACTTTCATTTTATTTTTCCTTTTTCGCTTCCTCCCACTTCTTCTTCCCCACCTTTCCTTTTCCATTCTATGGTTGAACACCTCATGTCCCTTTTGTCTTCATTTATCAATTGAATTTGGCCTCCAACGGTCAACAACAAAGCTTGATGGTTACAAGGGCACGTACGGATGTAGCAGTGACCGAGGGAGGACATCAGAGGAGGCAAGAACTAGCCAACAAGCTACTTGGGTTGGAGGAAACTGTCAGAGAGTGATCAAGGCTAGAAAAATGAGCCATAGAGTGGCAATGATGGCTCAATAGAGGATAGCAGGTGGCAGGAGGCATGATGGAGCTGCCCCATGGCATTGTTGGATGGCAATGGGGTTGTCGGAGCGATGGTGGTGGAGACTTATTGACAAATTCAAATATTCGAGTGGTTTATTTATAAATTTATCAAAATGATAAATTCTTTCATTTATGAATTCATAATTCATCAAGGAGATTTGCAAAGCATAGGTAACTCCCAAAAACTCTTCCAAGAACCTATTCATAATAATATTATTTAGTTCAAGGTCTCATTTGTAAATATCTTTTAGCTCAGGGACCTTTTTTAATTATTTTACTCAACCAAGGACCTATTTGTAAAGATTTTATTTGGTTTAAGGACTAATTGTAATAATATTTCTGACTAGTGACCTATTTCTAAAAATTTTTTGGCCAAGAACCTATTTGCGATGATTTTTTGTGCTAGGAACTTATTTGTAAATTTGAGAATTTTTCCCATTTTGGCCCAGGACCAGTCAATTTTCTAGGTTGATATTGGGTTAGCCCAACTTAAATTCGGCCAAAACTAGGTTGAACTCCAATTTGAGTTCAAATTCTCATCAAATTTTAGCCAAATTTAGGTTAAAAAAATCACAAAAATAAAAGGGGTCTTTTTCTCTTCTCCATTCTTCTTCATCAACACCCACACCTACACCATTCTTCTACATCAAGTTCTCAACTCCACCCTCTACTTTCTAGTTTCACTTATGAGAAGGATGCTTGACCTAAATATCAAAACTTCCTCCCTTGGGCATCTAGGAGCAGCCAACTCATGATATTGAGCGTGCATGTTGTAGGCCAACTGGAAAGAAAGGTAGAGGTCATCCATGTTACACAAGTGGAGGTGGCTCCCCTATTCCTCATTGCAACTATAGAGTTTCCTACAAAAAAAAAAGGCCTGAAGAAAAAAATAAAAATTACCAATAACCTAAAAGTTTTCAAATTTTCTAAAACCACTCTAATTTTTCAAATTACCAATCAACTCCTCCATTACTACACATTAGTGCAAAAAGTCCAAGTCATTGGTCCAACGTTATTAAGCTATTGCAAGGATAATCAAAATACCTCGTTACTCCTAGAGAAGGCTGGCTTTTAGATGAGAAAGACACACAATTTAGATGAAACAATCAAAGATTCCCCATATTTGTAGAATTTTAACCATCATCTTATCATCAAATCAAAGAGAAGTTAATCAATCAAAAGATGTACCTTTTGGCTCCTTCCATTCACAAAAAAAAATCTAGGAGTGAGAGACAAACATCATTAATAAAAGAGCATTTCAAAGTGGAGAGTTAATTCTCATATTGGGGAAGTCATAGCCACTTTGTAAACATAAAATCAAGAGTGAAAGACATTAATAAAGTCATGGGAACACCCTCTCTACTGCAACCCTTTGTAGAACATCCCATCTAATCACTTCAAGTAAATTAATATTAACTCCCCACTTCAAAAAGGGTTTAGAAACTCCTGGTGAGTTACTCATTTCTCTTCTAAGTTAAAAATTTTTGAACTATATGAGTAAAGGGGCATATTGCTAGGGATAGTTAGTCTTGAGCCATAATTGGGTTTTGTGCTAGGGGAAGTGACTCAATAAGTTGAAATTCTACCTCACCAACCAGTCAAGAGTCTACCTCACTAGAAAACTTTGTCAACTAGTACCTCACCAACATACCTCAGTAGCCGATATGTTGCAAGGTTACTTTGCCAACTAGTCAGGAGTCAAAATTACCAGAGAATATCCCCAGTTAGTTAAAATTTTATCCTGCTTGAGAACATCATGAGGCAACTAAGAGCCTGTATCTCCAAAGTACCTCACCAACTAATATCTTGTAAAGGCACTTTGCTAGCAAATATCTTGTTAGGTACCTCACAAATAAATACCTTGTAAAGGCACCTTGCTAGCTAGTACCTTATAAAGGTGCTTCATCAAGCCAAACCTACATCTCATTCCTTATATGTTATCTCCTATATAAATCCCCCTTTGAGGTGGTTATTTTACAAGAAAACTTGGAAAGCATGAAAGGATTCATTTTTCTTGTCAAAAGTTGCGCTAAGGTTGTGTTCGGATACTAATTTGAATTGGGTAATTGGGAGGATTTGAGGAATTAAATACCCTAATTCCTCAGTTACATTGTTTGGAAAATTGGAATGGTTAGAAATGACAAAATCCAACAATTCCAACATAGCCTTCTGAATTCCTTACCTAGGTGAGTGGAAAACATATTTTCCAAGGAAATTAGTGTCAGCTCCAGATATTTACTATGCTTGATTCCATCACAAGGTATCAGGCCTTTCTAGCAAGATTTTGAAAGAAATCCCTTTCTTGTTACACTTACTTCTTCTCATCATATTCCCTTACCTATAGCTTGAGCAACCTATGTCTCCTCCATTTTGCACTAATAGCTTTAAGCATTAACGGCATGTGGCAGGTGTTGATGGCATAGTCCAATGGGATGTAGAAGGGTTTGAAAGAATTTCAAAGTGATTTCAATAGCTTTAAGCATTGATGATAACTTCATTTGGTTTAGTGGCATCACTAATGGTGTATAGGGTTGGATATTCCTTCAAAAATAGCATTGCCAATTTCTTTTAGGTTGACTAGCTTGAGGGATGCATTGTCAATTGCTTCTAAGATTGAGTAGCTTGAAGGGTGTGTCGTCAATAGCTTCTAGGGTTGACTAGCTTGAAGGGCATGTCATCAATAGCTTCTAAGGTTGATTAGCTTGAAGGGTATCATCAATTGCTTCTGGGATTGACTAGCTTGGATGGTGTGTCACCAACTAATTCTGGGTTGACTAACTTGAGGGGTGCATCACCAACTACTTCCAGGATTGACTAGTTTAAAGGATGAATCATCAACTGCTTTTGGGATTGATTAGCTTGAAGAGTGTATTGTCAACTACTTCTAGGGTTGACTAGCTTGAAGGAGTGTGTTGCAACAACTTATGGGGTTGGCTAGCTTGAAGGCTATATCATCAACTGCTTGTGGGGTTAATTAGCTTTAAGGGATACATCATTAACTGCTTGTGGGTTTGACTAGCTTTAAAAGAGTGCAACACCAACCGCTTTTAGGGTTGGCTAGCTTGAGGGCTATGTCATCAACTTCTTCTTGGGCTGATTAGCTTGAAAGGTGCATCATCAACTACTTTTAGAGTTGACTAGTTTGAAGGGCTACATCATCAACTGCTTGTAGGATTGACTAGCTTGAAGTGCAGCCAATAGCTTTGGGCATATCATTGGTTAACTTCATTTGAACAAGGTATTATGGTTGACTGATTAAGCAAGTTTGAGCCTACCTTAGCTTAGTTTGAATAAAAGCATTGCCAATGATTTTGGGTTGGCTTAACTTTGAAGCATGCCCGACAACTTCTATATCACACTCAGCGAGGCTTACTTTAACCTTATTAAAACTTGATTGAATTGTAATTCACTAACTTCTTCTTGGAAAATAGTAATATATTTTAGACCCTTGGTGATTGGGTTAACACTGACGCTTTATAGAATCACCTGGGGAACTTTGTGAATCATCAAAGTCACTAAATTTTAGTAATGAATTCATTCCACCATGCCTACCATTGATCTTCAGAAGAACATTTGTCAGATACTGATCATTGACTCTAGTTGGAGTAGTGCTAATTTTGATTCGAGTATGATCTAACTCGATTCAATATTCAGGGCTCAATTTTGATTTGAGTTTTTTTTATTTAGTTTGGATTGAGTTTGACCTTGTGTTGGACCTCTGGTTTGCATCTTTAGCTCAAGTTCAATTCAATTTAATTCAATATAGTTTTAGTTTAGGCTTAGCTTGGCTTAGTCCTGGTTTGAATTTGAGTTTGCCCTTTTGGTTTGGATTTGACTTAACCCAATTAGAGTTTGATTTGAGCTTACTTCAATCTAGATTGGATTTGATTTGAACTCAACTTGATTTTAAATTAACCCACCTTGAGTCTAATTAGGGTTGAGTTTGAGGTCTATGTTAACTCAATTTGAGTTTTTTTTTCCATTAGGTTAAATTAACCCACCTTTAGTCCATTTATTTAATTAATCTAGGTCCATTTGCATCAACTTAGCCTTTTTCCATTTATTTTGGCTAAGTTTAATTTTAATGTGATTGAGTTACTTTATGTTAAGTAATTTGACTTGAGGGTCCTTGGTTATTTATGATAATTTTAGGCAGACCCATGGCCTGGCCTCAAATGTGCAAAATCGAGATACGCTTAGTTGCTAGCTCAAAAGTTGGCTTACAAGTACAAGCCCGAGGGCTAACTGGGTGCAAATCCAAAGATTGACCTAGATGTGAACCTAAAAACTAGTTGAGTACAAGTCTAAAGGCTGGCTAAAATGCAAGCTTGAAGGTTGGCAAAGTATGAGCTTGAAGGCTAATTGAGTGTGAGCCTAAAGACTGACTTAGATACTAGCCCAAAGTTTGGCTGACTGGGAGCCCAAAGGCTGACTTGGATGTCAGCTTGAAGGTTGACTTAGTGCAAGCCCAAATACTAGTCGACTGCGAGACCAAAGGTTGGCTTGGATACGAGCCTGATGGTTAGCTAAGTTCGAGCTAAAAGGCTAACTAAGTACGATCCCAAATGTTGGTTTAGACATAAGCCAAAAGACTACTTAAGTGTGAGCCCTAAGGCTAGTTAACTATGAGCCTAAAGGCGAGCTCGGATGCAAGCTCAAAGGCTAACTAAGTGTGAACCTGAAGGCTAGTTGAGTGTGATCTTGAAGGTGGGTTTGGATGTGAGCCCAAAGACAGGCTAAATGTGAGCTCAAAGGCTAGCTTGAGTGTGAACCTGAAGGCTGGCTAGGATGCAATGGGGTTTTGCCATCTTCAAGAGGCTGTGTGTAGTTGTAGTAGTGTCAAAAGTTCACCGTCTTTATTATCATTTCAAGGGGCCGTGGGTGACCGTAGCGAGGTCATGGGTTTACCATCCTTATCATTGTCTTTGTGGGAAGCGAGTGGCCATAGTTATGTTGATGATTATGAAAATTGAGAGAATCATTTTTTTTTACATGACAACATTTTATTATTATTTTTTTCTATTTCTTTCCACTCCCTTCTTTCCCATGCACTTTCTTCCTCTCTCCAAAATGCCTCTAGGCCCTAGTGGCCTGACTTCCTTCGTGGCTGGATTTGGTCAGATTTAGTCAGATTCAGTCTTACTTTGACTATGTGTAATAGGGATGGGGGCCCAAGCCCCTATCTTCTTCATTTTTTGCCCTAGGTTTGGCCCTATACTCGGTAGTGAGCACAAGGGCAAAGGGGGCTTGAGGCATGAGCAAGGTTGCACGAGCTCTCTGACAAGATGGCAAGGCTTCGGGTGGTCAAGATCGATGTGTAGGCTCTCTGGTGAGGCGGTAGGGCTTCAAGTGGTCTAGACCGATGCGCAGGTAGGTCAGGCAGTGATAGGGTGGGATAAGGCCATAGGGGCGGCATAGGCAAGCATTGAGGTGGAAGTGCTAGGGATTCGGCATGACAGTGTGGTAGGTGAGGGTGGCTTGGAGCATGTCGGCAAGGCTCAGGGAGCAAAGGCAAGACTGCTCTTTGGGGGAGAAGAAAGGAGAGAAATAATGAAATCAAAAGGAAAAAAGAAAAGGTAAGAAATTACCCAATTTTGCTTCAAGTTCAATCCTGATAGTTTCTAATCTTCTGCTCTTTCATTATCCCTTGCTCTATTTTGTTGTCATTCTTCCTGTCCTCTCTTTCTATGTAGGTCTTCATTAACCTTTATAGGTCTTGAGAAGATTTGAGACCAAAATGAGAATATTTGAAACCAAATTTTCAATTGGTTTAATTGCCAAATTCAGTTGGATGGTGATTGGAATGTTTGGGATTGTATTTCCAAATTTCTTAATAGACATGTAACTGATTAGGATTTATTTCCCTAATGAAGAAATTTGGATTTTGTACCATTTCTAGATATTGAATTTTCAGGAGAGTTATTTGTAATTTTTCCATAAAAATTTGGAGCTAAATGTAAGTTTATAAGTTCTAGGGGGCTTTTTGCAAAAAAGACATATTTGTAAAATTTTGAAACATTCAATGTCCTTTTTGAATAAAAGCCTGGAAATATCTATAAATAAAAAATTTTTGAAAGTTTATTTGCAAATCCCAATTTAGTCCAAATCTTATTTTAATTTTTTATTCAAATTTGGGCCGAGATCTAATGTCTAAATTTGGCTCATTATGAGTCTAACTCAAATTTGGAGTAGGACTTCAAAGTCTACTTAAATAGCTAGCCCTCAAGCTCGCACCCTAAGCTAGTTTTTGAGCTCATGAATTAAGCCAACCTTTGGGCTTGCACATCTAAGACCAACTAACAAGCTCACCAAGATTATCATGATAGCCAATGACTCAAATTAAATTGATTAACACAAAGTAACTCAATCAAATTGAACTCAAAACTAAATTAACTAAGATGAACTACCAAATGAACCCAAATTTATCAGATAAATAGACTAAAACTCAAATTGAACTAGGCCTAAAATCCAAATTGAGTTAACCAAAATCAAATAAGCTTAGACTCAATGCTAGTTGGATTCAAGTTAGGTTAATTCAAAATCAATTCAAGTTCAAATCAAATTCAATTTGGATTGAACTAAGCTTGAATTAAATGCTAATTAGGTTAAATCAAATTCAAATTGAAGAGTCAAACTCAACTTCAAACTAGAACTAGGATGAGACTGAACTGAAATCAAGTTGAACCAAATTGACTTAAACTTAAACTAAAGTCCATCAAAATGTAAACCTAAACTTGATAAAAGTCCAACACAAGGTCAAACTCTACCTGAATCAAATGAAGCTAGACTTGAGCCAAAATTAAGTTTTGAACATTAAACTGAATCAAGATAGACTTGAATTGAAATCAACACTACTTCAACTAAAGTCAAGAATCAATATTTGACAAATGTTCTTTTGAAAATCAATGACAAGCTTATTTAATTGAATTTATTATTACAAATTGAACATTCACTATCAATACCAATAATGATTTTGAAATGGATGTTTCGTATGGTTTCCTTGGTTCCCTTGGTCATGCTATAAAGCATCAATGTGAACCTAATCACCAAGGCACCATTTGGTTCGGGATCAGGATCAGGATCAAGGTCAAGACTAGTGAACCACTTTTGTAAAATAATATCTTTTTATCAAAATTAACCCTACAATAACTTAAAGTTAGAAAAATTATTTAATTTTTTAAATAATTTAATTTAATAACGACGTAAAATAAGTAATAATAATTTTACAAGATAAAAAAATAATTCTAAAAAGTATTGATCTTGATCCTGATCCCAAACCAAATGGTGCCCAAAGGTTTTTGGGAATAGAAAATCAGAACATATCACTACCTTTCAAGAAGAAGTTAGGGAATCATAATTCAATCAATTTTTTATCATTAAATTGAATCAATTCAGACTTAAACAGAAATCAAGTGATGAACATTGAACTAATTTCAAATTGAACTCAAACCTGAGCTAGGTTAGTCTAAATAGAACTAAATAAGGTCAAACCAAGTCTCACTCAGTGTGTTGAATCTTTAATAATACTCAGAGACTATGAACGATGGGTGATGTAACCATCCTGACTCAAACCAAAAGTAGTTCAAGTAGAACTAAGTTGGATCAAACTAACTTCTACCAGGTGTGCTACATAAGCCTTTGGTAGCATTCTAAGGCTATACCTAGCTCCACAAGTAGTGGGTAATGCCACTTCAAAATCAATGAAGTTATTATTTACACCCCATGACTACAAAAACACTTTAAAATCAAATAAAGTTATATCTTACGCCTCATTGGCTATAAAAATATTTAAAATTAATGAAGTTATTGCTTATATCTTACAAGCTATGGAAAATACCTCAAAACCAAATGAAGTTATTACTTATGCCTCATTGCTTATAGAAATACTTCAAAATTAGTGAAGTTATTGTTTATATCTCATTGGCTATAAAAACACTTTAGAAACAAATGGAGTTATTGCTTACACCTCATGGGCTATAGAAATGCTTCAAAACCAAATAAAGTTATCGCTTATGCCTCATTGGCTTTAGAAACTTTTCAAAGCCAAATGAAGTTATTACTTATACCTCATTGGCTATAGAGATACTTTAAAATTGATAAAGTTATTGTTTACACTCTACAGACTAGGGAAACACTTTACAACAAAATAAAGTTATTACTTACACTCCATCGGCCACAAAAACACTTCAAAACCATATAAAAGTATCGGTTATGCCCCATAGGTTATAGAAACACTTCAAAACAAAATGAAGTCATCACTTACACCTCATTGGTTATGGAAACACTTCAAAACCAATGAAGTTATCATTGATTCCTTATCGGCTATGGAAACACCTCAAAAATAATGAAGTTATCATTGACGCCTTATTGACTATGGGAATATTTCAAAATAAATGAAGTTATGACCAACACCTTATTGGTTATGGAAATACTTCAAAACCAATGAAGTTATACACATGCCTTATTAGCTGATGGAAATACTTCAAACCAAATGAAACTATCACTAGAGCTTAATGCTATTGGAAATACTTTGAACTTCTCCTATTTCTTTCCATCTCTTATCAAATAATGCCATTAACATTTGTGGAAAGATCAGGTTGATCTGAGCCAGACGCCATGTGGTTCAGCATGGGGGGATGGGGCAGCAGCACAAATCAAAGTTTCTTCTCCACTCGTTCTTTATCTTTTCCCATTTTCATATTTTCTATAATTCTATGTTGAAATTTATTGTGAAGTGAGAGTATACCCTTACTTAAGCCATGTACCATTTCTTAAAATCAATCGAATGCTCTCTTCTTTTCTTTTGGTGTCTCTATTTTATTAGTTATGTTTTATACTTTAGGAGATTTCTAACAATTATCGGGGTAATTAGCAATAGAGACTTATGCCTATTGAAATTCAATGCTTATAGTACACTTTAAATTAAAACAAACTTTAATTTGTGTATCAAGGTCACTCATTAGAGTCTCCACTACCCTAGGACATTGAAATTGATCCCATAGACCTAGAATCAAGAGTGCTACATATTCATTCTCCTTTAGAACCCATTTTCTTATATAAGAAAATAGGAGCAAGTATAGTCAAATATTCTTTCACTCGAATACTGAAGTAAAGGTTGTGATGTATAGCATCTAGATTAAACAACCAACCCATTAAGCTTACACCAAGTGAGATTTTTATTTGCTCACCATCAAAATGAACAAATGATCAAGATTCTTCCCTCATCTTGAAAATATTGGGGCAAATTAACTTTTTGTCCCCAATGCTTAAAAGAGAATTAAGTGATACCCATACATTATGGGTGGATAATTAAGGTGTCCATTGTTGTGACATCGAAAGGGAAGCATTACATTTAATGCTTTCCTTTCCCTTCGAAAGTAATAAGCAAAGTTTAAAGTGACATAAAAAATTCAAATATATCACATATGTAGTGGTGAAAATAAGCATGCTACCTCTTAAACGGTGAAAGAAAACATGCCACCTTCAAGGTCAGGAATGAAGCATGTCACATATAACATTGTAGAATCAAATATACCACCTATAAAGTGGTGAAATCAAGTATGCCACCTCCAAAATGGTAGAATGAAGTATGTCACTTTTAAAGTGGTGGAACGAAACAAGCCACCTATGAAATGGAAAAAATTAAAATATGCCACTCATAGGATGGAAAAATAAAGCATGTCATCTCTACAATGGCAAAACCAAAATAATAACTTTTAAAACCCACTTTGACATGGAAATCAAAGTCATTCTCACATTGTAAACCAAATCTACTTTCACATAGTGAATGAAGTCTACCTACATGTGGCAATCAAAGCCCACTCTCACATAGAGGATCAAATCTACTTTTAAGTGGTCAACCAAATCCATTTTGTGTAGTGGATCAAGCCATCATTTACATGAAAAATTAAATCCAATTCTATGTGATCAACCAAGTCCATTTTGTGTAGCTGATGAAGCTTGCATTTTTGTATCAAATTAAATCTACTTCTACTTGGTAAATCAAGTTTGTATGGTGGATAAAGCTCATATCTATAATTAAGTTCACTCTCATATGTTAAATCCATTCCACTTCCACAATGCAAATCAAATATGCTTTTGTGTGAAAAATAAAGTCCACTATCATGTGGAACAATCAATTCACTTTTCATGACAAATCAAACCTATTTTTATGTGATAAATTAATTTTATTTTGTATTGCAAATCAAGCCTGCACCTATTGGAAAAATTTAAGTTCACTTCCACATAGTAAATCAAGTCAACTCTCATATAGCAAAACCAATGCACTTTCATATAGAAAATAAAACCTGTTTTAAGTGAAAAATTAAGTATAGTTTATGAGGCAAATCAAGTATGCATTTATGTGAAAAATGAAGTCTACTTTTGTGTGACAAATCAATTTCACTCTTTGTGTTAAACCAAACTCGCTTCTATCTAAAAATTTAAGTTTATTTGCATATGGTAAATCCAGTCCACTTACACATGGTAGATTAAGTCCATTTATACATGGTAAATTCAATTCACTTGCACATGACAAATCAAGTCTACTTGCACATGGAAAATAAAGTTCACTTACACATGGTAAATTTAGTCCTCTTTTGTATGACAAATCAAGCCTATTTTTATGTGAAAAATTAATTTCTAGTGGGCTTTCAGGTTATTATGAATTCCATGATTTCCAACATGTGTGAGCCCCTTAATAATTATCCTAAAAATTATTAGAAATCTTCTAAAATGAGAAAATGTGGATAATAAAAAGAGAAATGAGATATAAAATATGATTTATTATATTAGTTTTTAGCTATAAAAATTAAATAAGGACATATCCTCACTTTACAAGTTAAAAGCATTTTACAATATTAGAAAATAATTTGTAATGGAAAAAAATTGGGAAGGTTATATGGTCACCACTATCCCACTCTTGTGCACTTGACCAAGTACGATGTGGTAAATAGGCTCATTGAAACTGGTTTTATTGGATTGGATGCTTTGTTTGATCCTAAAAGGATGTTGATTTTTAGGATGTTGATAATCTTACTTGAGTTTAGAGTGTTACTAAATGCTTTGGCTTGTGTCAATTGAACCCATTTGGACTTAAAATGTCACCAATAACTTTTTGCTTTTTGTCGATTAGCTACTTTTGACTTTGATTCAAGCTTGGTATTTTGGCTGATTGTTTGACTTCATGCAAGCCTACCTCATCCCTATTTGACTGAAAAGGATGGTTAGAGGCTTTGGCTTGTACTAGTCATTCTTGTTTCAACTTAACTTGATTTGAACCTTGCTTGAGCCTTTAGATTTTGTTTAGACTTGATTGTGACTCAACTTCAATTAAGTTCAAACCTGGTTTATTTTATACTTGGTTACGGCTAAAGTATGGTTGGTTCAAACTTGGCTTAACTCACACTTTAGTTTAGTTCAAGTCTAGTTCTAGTTAGAACTTAGTTTTATTTGGACTTGATTTCAACATTTTCTAGAAATTGGCTTTGAACTTTGATTCAATCCTCTTAAGGTATGGATTAGACCCTTATTGAGTTTGGGTTTGAACTCTTATTGGATTCTTAATAGATTTTGGATTTGAGCCTTATTGAGTTTGGGTTCAACTCTTTATTGGATCCTTGCTAGATTTGGGCCCAAATTTTAATAGGTTTCGGTTTGACTCTTAATTAGATCCTAATTGGATTTAGGTTCAACCCTTATTGGGTTGTAGTTCAACCTTTAATGGATACTTAATGGATTCAAATCTGATCCTTAATTGTGGCCTTAATAGTTTTGGGTTTGATTATTAATGGATCTTGGATTTGATTTTTAATGGCCTTTGGTTTAATCCATAATTGATACTTGATATATTTTGGACTTGACCCTTAATAAATTTGTAATGGATTTTGGATCCAACTCTTAATGGATCCTTAACAAATTTTGGGTTTGATTTCTATTGAGCCATTGGGTTTGGATTTTACCTATGTCAGATCGTTATTAAGTTTGGGTTCAAACTGATTCATTTCTAGTCTGGACTCAATTTTGGTTCTAGCTCAAGCTCATCTTATTTTGTTTCAAGTTCAACCTACTAGTTCAAATTCAACCTAATTCTAATTCAAGCTCAACCTGATTTTGATTAAAGTTTCACCTAATTATGGTTCAGGTTCAACCTAGTTTTGGCTCATGTTCAGCCTAGTTTTCATTTAGTTTTGACATAATTCTAGTTCAAGTTTGATTTAATTCTAGTTTAGGTTCGACTTGATTCTAGTTTAGGCTCCACCTAATTCTAGTTCAGGTTAGATCTATTTCTTGTAGTTGGTTTAAACGTAACTCAAGTTTAATTCAAACTTATTTGATTTAATTAAATTATTCTAAGTTCGATCAATATCAACCTGAAATTGGCCACCCAGGATAGCTAAGACCCTAGGAAGTAATCTCGAAATAACAAATCAAATTTTGGGGGTGGTTTAGTTTGAATATGATTCAACTCAATTTATAGTTCTATTTGAGCTTGCAATGGTTTAGAGTTTAATTTGAACTCATTCTAGTTAATTCAAATATTGTTTGACACAATTGGATTTTAATTTGGATTTATTATGGTTTGACTCAATTAGAGTTCAATTCAAATTTGTTTTGATTTAATTCATGTGTTTTTTGACTTGATTGGAATTCTTTTGATTCCCAGTTGACTCGACTTAAAGCCGAATTGATCCAAGTTTGGGTCAATCAAGGCTTAACCTTAGTAAAGTGGAATATGAACCAGGGTCATTAATTTTTTGACTAAAATGGATGACCAGATAGGGTACTGGTCAACTATCAAAAATGGTGTTATTTCAGATTTGTCCAAGCCAAACCATCTATTCGGGTACTGATTATCTAACAAAAATCTTGTATTTTTATGGTTCACTAGAATTGGCCGATTGATAGAGGTCTGTTAGCTCTAGTTGATCAAGAATGGTTGAATGGTTGAGAGAGTGGTTGACCAATAGAGATATTCTTATAGTTGTCCATACTAGTTTTAGTTCATTTGTTTAGGTTCATTTGGTATTTTTTTTGAGTCAATTTGGTTTTGTTTATTTGTTTTAGCCAAATTATCTTGAGTTCAACATGATTTGTATTTGATTTAATCAATTTATTTTAGTTTGAGAGCCGTTGTGCTATCATAATGGCTTTGGATGAGCTCTTGGGCTGATCCTCAGTTGTTTTAACTTTTAGGCAAGCTCACAGACTAGTCTTTAGTCAATTTAGAATTTTAGGCAAGCTCACAGACTAGCCTTGAGTTTGAATTGACATTTGGGCAAGCTTGTGATCTGACCCTTAGTTAAATTAACTTTTTGGCGAGCTTGTAAGCTAACTCATAGTTAGAATAACTTTTGAATGAGCCCACAGGTTGGCCCTTAGTTAGTATGTGATTTTTGGGAAAGCTCGTGCGCTAGCTCTAAATTGATTAGACTTTTAGCCAAGCCTACAAGCTAGCCTTTAGTTTAAAAAACTTTCAAGCAATCTCACAAACTAGCCTTTGGTTCAAATTGGCTTTTAGACAAGCCTGTAGGTTAGTCCTTGACTGATTTGACTTTCGGATAAGCCCGCAGGCTGGTCGTAGATTATTTGACTTTTGGGTGAGTTTGCAGGCTAGCACTAGGTTAGAGTGGACTTTCTGGTGAGCCTACAAGTTGGCCCTATGTTGATTGATGGGAACATGTTCAATAAGGTGAAAAACCTTCTTCTTCTTTTCATTATCTTTATCTTTCTTGTTTTTTCTTTTCTCCTCTTTTTTTTTCTTTCTTTGTTTTTACGTGCAATAGCTTTCTTCTCCCCTCTTTTACTTGTCTATCTCTTTTTTTTTTTTGTAAGTACCATGGAGCCTCTTGTGATTGAGAGAATTTGAAATGAGAAAGAAGATAGTTTAGTTTTACCCCTCTTCCATCCCATCTTGGGAACTAATGTTGAAGTAGTTATTGCATATCAACCTCAAGAGCATAGAAAATGAGTAGCATTTCTTTGCTCGCTTTTCCAAAGAGAGGATGCCATATTCTGATAGGGATGGAGAGTCCTTTAGGTTGGAGCTAGTTGAGAACTTTAGGTAATGAGAGTCTTCAAAAACCCTAAAATTTTATTTCTTAAATGGTCATTCACCTATTTGGGGTGATCATTCCTGCTTGCTAGAGCAGTACCAGTTTTGCCAAATTATTCAGAGTGGGTCAATAATGTGTTATCTCATTGTTTTAGCTCAACTTGTGAGTTTTGATATTTTAGAAGTCATAGAATCCAAGGGGCAATATACATGAAGCTTGAGAATTTTGCATAACATGATTGAGATATGGGATCATGCTACAAACACCGTCCACACTCCGTATGGTGAAGTTGATATTTCTTTGTGAGACACAAGACAACTAGTTGGGATTCCTATCCTCAAGAGTTTCTATGATGAATATATCCCTTCTAGCTGCCTCATGAGTATTTGAGTGGATTTTATAACCCAACTCTGACTTTGAGTTTGACAAGAATTAGAGTTAGATGTTGAGTCTAATTTGTGATGGGTGGGGCCCAATTGAAAGTAAACATGGCCTGAAACTTCAAGCCCAAACACAAAATCCGGCCGCACCAGTCGATTGATTCCTTCACTGGTTGATAGGTTCCCTCAAACCAGGATTAGCAGTATTTTGTCTGTTAACCAGTTCCTCAACCGATCATCCAGTTTGGGTTGGGATCTATAGAATAGCAAAAAAATTTGCTTTGAATTCATCAAGAATTAACAAAAGTTTCAATTAAAAAATTTTAATCTTAGAATATATCAATCAAATATCCAAATCTAAGAGCAATAGGAAAGAACATATCCATGAAATCTCCGATTTGAATCAATCAGGGATTTGCTTTGAAGATCCTCTCAATCTTATAAAGGCATGCAAGGATCAGCATGAATAAACATGAATTTCACATGAATTTTGGGTGAATTATTAGAGGTATTATTGGAACAATTCAGTACAATAAAAAGCATGAAAGGCAGCATAAATCAAGGAGAAGGGAGATCAAGAGGACATCATCAAGGAGGAGAAGTATGCTCCTATCTCTTCTTTATATTTTTCTCTTTGTTTATCTTCTGCCTTTCTCTTTTCTCTTCGATTCCTTGTCAGGGCCCTACTACCTCTCGTGCTCCTACTAACTCCCCTTGCCACCATGGCCACCTGTGGCTGTCCCATGTCCTACTACCTCCTCACCACTATGGTCACCTACGGCTGTCTCGTGCTCTTGTAGCCTTCTTGTCACTATGGCCACTTGCAACCCTCCCACGCTCCTACTGCCCCCTCACCATGTCCTTGTCAGGGCCCATGCACTTGCTACTCCCTCACTATCACAGCCACTTGTGGCCCCATCACTATCATGATATCATGGAGGACACTAAAAGAGAGAAGAGGACAAGATGAAGAAGATGGAGAACCCCCATGGATTAACAATAGAACAACAAAAAAAAAAATAAAAAATACATCTTACTCCATTAAATGTGCTCCCATCAACTAACCTAGGGTAGCCTATGGGCTTATTCGAAAATCATTCAACCTAGGACCAACCTATAGGCTGACCTAAAAGTCACCTCCAGCCTAAGGCCAGCCTGTAGACTCATTCAAAAGCCATTTATGACCAAGGGCCAGCCTGCAAGCTTGTTAAGACTTTAATTTGGCTAAAGGCCAACCTATGGGCTCCGCTAAAGGCCTAATCGAACTAAAGACCAGCCTACGAGCTCACCTAAAGGTCTATTCAGACTAAAGGCCAGCTTGTGAGCTTGCCTAAATGTCTATTCAAACTAAAGGCCACCCTATAGGCTCTCCTAAAGGTCTAAAGAACTCAGAGCCATCCCATGGGCTTACCTAAAATTATAATGATAGCCTGAGAGTTCTTGAACTAAAATCAATAAACATAAATTGATCAAAATGACTGAATCACATTTAATTCAAACCAATTTGGCTAAAATAAATGAAGAAAATCAAATGAACTTGAACAAAAAAAGTAAAAGAACTTCAATTGACAAAAGAAACAGACTAAAAGTATAATCAATCATGGTCTTTTGGTATCCCAAATCGGTCAATGGGTTTCAAGAAATGACAGCTAGTCTATCAGACAATGGGTACCAGAACTAGTTGTCCTATTTTGATAAACATGGAATAATATTGTCTCAGTCTGTCAATCGATAGACCAATCAATCATTTGTTTCAGTTAGAAAACTAATGAATTGGGTTCAAATTCAACCCTGATCAAATCAAGCTTTGATCAATCCAAACATGGATCAATTCGAATTCAGATCAAGTCAATTTGGAGTTAAAAGAAATTCAAATAAAACTCAAACAACATTCGAACTAAATCAGAACTAATTCAAATTGAACTATAATTGAGTCAACACATACCAAGTTTGAATAGAACTTTGATTAAGTCAAGCAACATTCAAACTAAACCATCACCAATTTGAATTGAACCCCGAATAATATTTGAACTAAACCACAACAAGTTTGAATTGAGTCATCAAAACTCTAATTGAGTCAAGCCACATTCAAATCAAATCAAAATGAATTTGAATCAAGTTTGAACCAAACCCAATTGGTCAAGTCAAGTTTGAATCCAATCCCAACTAGGTCAAGTCAAGTTTGACCTGAACCCTAATCAGGTCAAGTTGAACTCATATTCAAATTCAAATTTAAACCAACTTTGAACCAAGTCCCAACTAGGTCAAGCAGAGTTTGAACCAAATGTTGACTGGGTCAAGTTTAGTTTAAACCAAATCCTAATCGGGTTAAACCAAGTTCAAATAGTCAAACCTGAATTAGAAATTAGGTCAAACCTGAACCAGAACTAGGACCAAACTTGAATCATAAATCCGGTCAAACCTGAACAAGAATCAGGTCAAACCCAAACTAGAACCAAGTTGAATCAATCTGACTTGAACCCAAGTCCATGAAGGCTCAAGCCCGAACACATTAATGGGTTGAGCAAGGATCCATCAAGAACCCATCACGAGTTGGATCCAATATCCATTAAGGATTCGTCAAGAACCCATTAAGGATGGGATTTGAAATCCATTAAGAACTAATCAAAAACCTAATTAGGGTCAGATCCAAGATCCTTTAATGATCCATCAAGAACCAATTAAGGGTTGATCCAACATCCATCAAGGATCCATAAAAAACGCAGTAAGGGTTGGATCCAACATCCATTATGGATCCATCAAGAACTCAATCAAGGTTGGATCCAAGATCTATTATGAATCCAATCATAACCTAACTAGTGCAGAATCCAAGATCAATTAAGTTTAGTCAACAATAAGCCCAAAGGCATCGATGATACCTCAAATTTAATTAACAATAAGTCAAGAAAGGTTGTTGATTAACAAATCAAATATAATTAGTACAAGACAAGGCAACTAATCATCCATTAAAATCAAATCAAACTGAAGGTAGGCTTAATTAGCTAGATGTCTTATTCAACTAAGTCAACTGATAATAAGCTTAAAGCCATTGGCCACGCTTCAAAGCTAAGCCAACTCAAAAGTTAGTGGTAACACTTACCTAAGCCAACCCCAAAAAGCCGTTGGCAATGTTTCAAAACTAATTGACAATAAGTCAAGAAATACAATCAATTACCAAAACAAAAATAATTAGGACAAGCCAAAACTACTAATCATCCATTCAAATTAAACCAAATGAAGGCTCAAACTCACTCCGTTAGTCAGTCAAACGGCTTACTTAAATGAAGTTAGCCAGCAATATCCTTAATGCCATTGGCCATGCTTCAAAGCTATGCAAACCCAAAAGCCATTCGCAACACTCAACTAAACCAACCCCAAAAACCATCAGCAATGCTTCGAAATAAATTGACATTAAGTCAAAATGACTATCGATTATAAAATTGAAGATGATTAGCACAAGATAGGGTTGCTAGTCTCTCTTTCAAATCAAATTGAACCAAAGATAGGTTTGAACTCGCTTAATCAGTTAGCCAGACACTTCCTTCAAATGAATTCAACCAGCATTATGGTTAAAGTTTCTGGCCACACTTCAAAGCTAAGCTAACTTAAAAGATATTAGTGATGCTTAGCTAAACCAACCCTAAAAGTCATTGGTGATGCTTCAAAATCAATTGACAATAAGCTAAGAGACCATCGATTATTAAATCAAAAAGTAATTACTATAAAATAAAGGCCACTAATCATTCTCTTGAATCAAATCCTAGCAAGGTCAACTAACACAAGCCAAGACATTTAGTCACAAGCATCAGTATATTATCAATATTTGCCAAGGATCAAATCAAGACTCATCTAACTCAGGTTCCACTCGGTCAAGCACATGGGAGTAGTGCAACAGTGAGCATCAAGCTTCTTTCCCAATTCCCCTTTCTTATTTTTATACCTTTCATTATTATAAATTTAAATTCATTGTAAAGTGAGGGTATGCCCTTACTTAAGCCATGTACCCTCTACTCAAATCAATCAAATCATGTTTTCTTCTTTTGATCTTGTGTCTCTATTTTATTATGTAGGTTTCTTGATTTAGGAGATTCTTGATAATTATCAAGATAATTAATAATAGAGGCTTGTGCTTGTTAAATGTTATGTTCCTATAACACTTGATAGCACACTCAAACCACCACATTTTAATTTGTTGTTTTGAGGTTATTTCCTAGTGTCTCTACCATCTCGGGCCACAAAATTTGATCCCATAAATTCTAACACACTTGATAGGATATGACTTCTCCTCTAAGTGTAAAAAGCTAGTTAATATAATAGAGATATCACCAGAATAGAATTACAATTGAATATTGATAAATCATGTTCTCTTGTTTACAGAACAAGCATTAAATGGCATCAACAAAGAACATTCCCACCCTGACATACAGCATCATCTTGGGCGAAGGGTTGGTTATGTGTTTATCTCGGCCTATGATTGTCACAAGAGCAACTAAAGTTTAGATTGAGTTTGGAATGATCTTTAAGGTCATCTAGTTTAAGAGGGTATCTACTAGTTCACCAACCAATGTTGCAGCCACACAAGATGAATATGCTTCTTGCCTTCTATCATGGTGAAAGAGACTCAATGTCATCATTCCCAATGAGAAGAATCAATCAGATGAAGAGTTGGAATTATGCCTCAACCAACAATGACATCTGTCTTCCAGTGGTTAGGCACAAAGCGAAGCTCAGTCTTGGATCACCTTCACCCCACTCCCAATAAAGAACAACCAAAAGAAAGTTCAAATATATGCATGGATGAAGAGGAACCTATCTTGAGTGTCACAAGTAAAGGAAAGACTACTGGAATTGTTAGCTAACTTAGGAAGCTTGGTCCTCCAATAAAGTCAGTCATTAGCATTCCCATCTCTAATTTCTTCACCCCACTAAATGATTTAGATAAGGATAAAAGTAAGTCAAATAGGGTATAATCTTACATCAATCTATATCCAATAGGTAAATAATCAAACAAAACAATAAGAGCTACCATAAGGTTGCAACCTAGCATGAGACCCCAAAAGGGAAAATTGTCCATACTGTCAAAGCCATTACTCATCATGACTCTGGAAGAGACCACGAGCCCACATCTCAACTGGTCAAACACCAAAAGAATGTTGCATGAAGGTTCAAGAAGAAAGGGCTATTGCAAGTCAATCCTTGCTACCTGCTAGAGGGTAGGCATAACTAGTCATTCCATGAGTAAACTCCTAGCTAAGGCAACCCACATGATGGGAGAAGTTGGCCCTACCCTAGGACACACCAAACCTAGACCTAACTCTCAAGATGTAGACCATGATGTTCTGATAGAATCTTTGTTCATAACTGAAAGTTTGGTGGGGAAGCAACCATGAAGGCATTGCAAGAACAGCTAAGACAATATGGAAAAGAGAAAGATAAAGCTCAAAAGAAGGTCATGGAGTTGATGGAGATGATAATGCAAAGTTTGACAAGTTGGAGAAACCTCAGCAACCATCTCAAGATGTTGCAAAGACAGTAGAAGACATGCCTCCTATGAATGAAATCCATGAAAATGTAGGCCCTTTACAAGTGCCTCCTCCAATAGCAAGAGATACCCAATCTTTCATATCAGGGATTATTGATAACATAGAATTTTCAGCATACATACAATAGTAAGTGCAATGAATGGTGACTCAACAACTGAGATAAGGAGTGACATGGCCATGATAAATGATGTAGAAAAACCATACTCTAGTCATCACAACCAAGTACTATATCCTAGGTGTTATACAGTGCCTACCTTTAAGTAATTTAATGGCATGGGGAACCCTAAACAGCGTATAACTCATTTCATGATTTTACATGGGGGATTCAAGCAATAAATCCTCATTATTACTCTACTAATTTTCAACAAGCTTAATTGGAGTAGTATTTAAGTGGTATGCCAGTTTACAACCAAAATCTATACAAACTTGGTCACAAATGAAAGAAGCTTTTTGAATCAAGTTTGGATGAGTTAGTAACAAAGTCACCATTGCAAATCTCATCTCAACACCAAAGCATGATACTGAATCGATGTTAGATTATATTACACAGGTGAGAAATCTCAGCATTAGGTGTGGGCAATTCGTAAGTTAGTTCAAGGTTGTAAATCTAGTCTTTAGCAATATAAGGAAGGATTGGATGACACTCTATTTGAGTGTATGCTTTGTAAGACCTCATCATATAAGTCAATAAGCTAGAAAAGATTGGCCCACCAGCCTTAGGTGGTCCACAAAATTTCAAACTAAAGAAAGATAAGGAAAAGTACGAGGAGCCCTCTAAAAATGTGAAGGTAGCATTCACAGTAAGTGAGAAAAAGAAATCTACAAATCTTACCATGAATAGAGGAAATTCTTAGAAATTATCAACTCTTGGGAACATAGAGAGGTACAACTCTCCAACACTTTCCAATCAAGGCTTGAGAAGAAATCTCTTGTAAAAGAGAAAGTAGGCAAGATCTTCTAAGATGCTCTAAAATTAGGTCACCAATTTCTAGAATGCAAAAGGACAAATGAAGCCAATAAAAGGGATCATCCTAACTATTATCCATACCATAGAGTTTTGGGACATACCATTGAAGACTGTTATGTATTCAAAGATTGGTTGAAAAGCAATACCAAGAGGGCAACTTGACTCTCTTAAAGTTTACCTTATTTGAAACACCCATATAATACATCAATCACATCATTATATTTGAGACACATGAGCCACTTGTTGAACTCTTTTCCAGGGAAGAAGCATAGCGTACACTTGAGCAAGAGCCTATGCGGGATCTATATCTCTAAAAGGTTGAAAAAACTAACAAAGAAGATAGCTAAGAACTCTACAAATCTTGGGATGGTGATAATGAAGGCTTCTTTAGGACAAGCATCCCTGACTACTCATAATATTAAGAAAAAGAATAAAAATAAGAAGAAGAAACTAGTTCAACCAGATGAATACACCATTAAGAAATTGGCTATCCAAGGATACATCAATATCCTATAAGAGTACGTCCAAGGAGAAAAAAATTAAGTAACTCTCAAGAAATTCCTTCCTAACAAACTTAGATATTTGTTTGAAGGCTCCAACACTGGAAATGGAGGAGATGAACTTCTAGTGGCAATGTGCACTACTACTTTTACTATTGGAAGTTCACAATCAACCTAATTGCTGGAATCATCTCATCATTCTAATGATGATAAAGTTCGAAGTACAGTGCTAGAAGAAGCAAATGAATTTGTTAAGCATATCACTCATAAAATGAAGATTCTCATAGGACTCCCAATGGGCTGTCACCAAGATGACTACAAAGAGTCATTCAGCCCCAAATGTGATTATAGCATGATTAGACTATAGCTAGGCATTGTAAAAGATCTAGCCATAACTAACATAAAGTATAGCAAACTCATGTAGGCTATGGTAGTCTACATGGAAAGTGTGGCAAGTGTAACTACCATGCTTCGTAAAGAAATTGAGTGGGTGGAAAAGATGGTAGTTAAAAAAGCAAAAGCACACAAAAAGACCCAACATAAGTGGCAAGGAATCAGCAACCAATCCTCTTTGAGACCAAGATGACCATCCATGCCATCTACCCCAAGAATGGGTCAAGGAAGAGAAACACTCTCAAGGACAATCATCTGAGTTCATTGCCTCTTATCACATAGTAACTCACACAGCCAGGACATACACTGATGATCAACCATCCCAATCATCATCATGTAGTCTAGTGGCAAATGATTAGTGCACTCTGTTTGATGAAGTCCCAATCCTAGAAACTATGGAAGGATTCTCTCTACCAACTTGAGAGCAATTATACATACAAAACACAAATGATGAATATGACTATGTCTGAGTTAGAATGATTCTATGATCACTTTGGGAAGCTCCACACTAGTAAGCACCAAAAGAAGAAAAAGGCATTCGAAGAAAGGATCAAACAAGCTAACACTGGGGCTCATTCAAGTCCATCAAGCTAATCTAAACATCCATGAAAGAAATGCCCTA
This sequence comes from Trichopus zeylanicus subsp. travancoricus, assembly GCA_005019695.1. NCBI lineage: Eukaryota > Viridiplantae > Streptophyta > Magnoliopsida > Dioscoreales > Dioscoreaceae > Trichopus > Trichopus zeylanicus. The sequence continues at coordinate 411,104 of RXID01014292.1, read as the reverse complement.
AATAAAAAGTCCTAAAGAAGGTCATGTTAGCTCGTAAAATAGAAGGGTTCATCTAGAGTTTGTAAAGATCTCTCTATAAGGAAGCCCCATGTGCCTAAGTCTAATGTTGAATGGGACAATTATCAACCAGTCACATCCTCCAAAGACATTGAAAAAACTATCAATTGGAGGTAAGAAACCACTACTTCTTGTCACATAATCAGCCTTGGTAATGACTTTGAAGAGGAGCCTCATTGGTCTCACGGTGCTAGAGTTTAAGTAAGGAATACAAACCAAGTACAACTCAAAGGCAATAAAATACTACCCCTAAGACAAGCTCCAATGCCTAGGGATAAAAATATCTCCAAGGACAAGGACCAAAAAAGAAAATTTAGATAATCAAGGGCATCAAGCCTTCACAAGCTAAACCTGCACACAAAAGGTGGGATATAACATAGTAGCTCATCTCAAGAAGATCCTTGTCATGATAAGTGTGTTTGATGCTTTAATAATTTCATGAGAACTTAGGGTTCCACACTGGTGCATATCTTACAAAACCCAATTGAATATCAAGCATACTTCACTGAAGAGAAAATGAAGGAGCCTTTGTATACTCATCAGACTCCCACCATCACCTTCACAAATGATGACCTACCGACAGAAATGATAAACTAGAGCAAGCTATTATATGTCATAGAAAATAGTGAAGTAATTAAAATAAATCAAATCCTCATTGACCTAGGCTGCTCGATCAATTTCATGACTACCCATACATTAAGAGCTCTAACTTTGGACATATGCCACCTATATTCTAAAATTATAACCATCCAAGGATTTAATTAGAATAGTCAAAGAGCTCTAGGAGCCATAATATACCTCTAAAAGTGGGTGAACTAATGATCGGTGTAAACTTCATGTGATTGACACTAACGCATCATACAAGACAATATTAGGGAGGCCAATCTTACATGAAAACAAAGTGGTGCCATCAACCCTACATCAACCTCTCAAGTGCTTTGAGGATGGTGAAGAATGCCGAATTGACAAATATATACATTCTTTTGATGTTCACAAGGCATATTATGATGATGCAAAATATTATCAAAGATCACATCCTGATAAAGGGTCTACTTTCATCAGTCAAGCAAAAAGAAAAAAGATTACTAGCTTGATCTTCAACACACCCACACCCCCGCAACACCCCCCCCCCGCACCCCCCCCCCCCCCCCCCCCCCCCAAATGATCTTAGGAGTGACATAGGTTTTCAGATGAAGAAACTCACAAATCCAATTGGGCAGCTATTCTTCTAATGAAGATGACAATTAGGATCAAACAAAAAATATTCTCCTAATACAAAAGTCCCAAAAGGCTTACTCAAGCTTTTGGATGAGCTAAACACTAATGTTGTGGAGAAGTTGGCAACCTTCTACATTGCCCCACAACGTAAGGGAGAAAAGAAAATGTTATTTTATAAGGAAATCCCCTATGTCCCAAGCATGCAAGAAATCCTAAAAACTGAAGAGCCAAAAGATGATGGTGACTATCAGCCAATGGTTATACCTAAATATTTTTCAAACAAACTTTGTCAAGAAATCAAGAAATTTGGCTGCAAACTTTAACAAACAAAGGAAGAGAGTCATTTCCTCAAGAACCTATGAGATCCTCCTCAATAACGTGCTTATATTCCTAGAAGAGGAAACAAAAATACCAAAGGACTAAGATACATCACTTCGAGTATCCATGCATGCCTTATGATCACAATTGGATTCCTGTATGATAATAAGGCTTATCAAACATCTTCAATGCCTTCTAACATACAAATCAAATGCACCAAGCCAGCCATAGTTTTCCAAACACCACAAGAAGGTGAAATTCTTAGCAAGGCTTCATCAAAACCTAAAGAAAGGGGCACGATGCAACTGAAACTCCCTCAAAACAAAAAGAGGAACCTTTGCCAAGTCCCATTCAACATGATGAACCACTTGGTAAAGACAAAATCCTCAAACCAGAAGAAGCTCTACTAGAACTCAAAGATGGGGGACAAGCGATAATCGATAAAATGATGGAAATCAACCTCAATTTAGAGGAGGACCCTAGGCCATACAACTCTTAGAGGAAAGCCAAACCTAACTCAAAGTGGTGTTCGAAGAATAAATAGACCACTTTGCATGGAACTATAGGAAGATGCCTAAACTAAATCCTAAAGTCATAGTCCACAAACTAGTTGTCAATCTCGAACTTTCACCTATCAAGCAAGTACCTAGGAAGATAAAACATGACTTACAATAAAAGGTGATAGAAGAAACAACTAAATTGATCAAACCAGGCTTCATTAGGAAAGAGAAATACCCAGATTGGGTTGCAAGCATTGTGTCGGTCAAGAAGAAGAATGGCTAGGTCCACATTTGAGTAGACTATAGGGACTAAACAAAGCATGTCTGAAAGATGATTTTTCATTACCAATAATGAAAATCATGATTAATAATACAACCAATTTTGAACTATTCTTCTTTATGGATGGTTTCTCATGGTATAACTAAATCAAGATGGATCTTGATGATGAAAAAGCATATGACCTTTCGAATACCAATTAGCATTTACTGCTACAAAGTGATGCCCTTTAGGTTTAAGAATGTAGGCATCACATACCAAAGGGCCATGACCTAAATTTTTAATGACCTTAGACACTTGCTGGTCGAATGCTATATAGATGACTTGGTAGTCAAAACTAAGTCCAAAAGCAAGCACATCCAAGCTATGAGAATGGTTTTCTACCACCTTAGAAAATATAATCTTAAGATGAAACCTATGAAATGTGCCTTCGGGGTATCATCAGAAAAGTTCCTTGAATTCATTGTCAAATATTCAGGGATTAAAACCAATTCATGTAAGATCAAAGCTATTTTAGATATGCCACCACCCCACAATTTGAAATAGTTGATGTCATTCCATGGTTGATTCACATACATAAGTAGATTCATTTTGAACCTCTCCAAAAAATGCAAGCCATTTTCCAAATTGATAAGAAGAACACTTCATTTATTTGGGATCAAGAATATCAATAAGCCTTTGAAGAGATTAAGTAATATCTCTTAAAGCCACTAGTCTTGCCAGCATCCATATCTAACAAACCTTTAATCTTCTACATGGCCACAATAGAAGGGTCCTGGGGGCACTTCTCACCCAAATAATAAAGAAGGCAAAAAAAGCACACTCTACTATTTAAGTAGAATGCTAGTAGGAGTAGAGAGTAACTATTCTCCTATTAAGAAGCACTACCTGGGACCCATATTCATAGCTAAAAGCTCATACATTACTTACTCTCTCATCAGGTCATTTTAATATCAAAGGTTGATGCCATAAATACTTGATAACTGGGCTTGTACTCATTATAAGGCTAGCAAAATGAGTCTTGATCCTCATGGAGTATGATATCATGTTCACTCCTTAAAAGGAGATTAAAGGGCAAACTCTCTTGCTAATTTTCTTGAAGCTTACTTGATGTCAAAAGATGCTCTGCTAAGTTGCAAACTCCTTGATAAAGAAATCCTTTTTGTCAAGGAAAACCCTACTAGAAGTTATACTTCGATGAAACATCATCCATCAGACTAGGAATCAAGCAAAAGTTTCTACAAATTAAAGTAGACATATACTCATATTTATCACTATAAATGGGGGCATTTTGCAATATTCCTACTCTTAAAACCATGCACAAACAACAAGGCCAAATACAAAGTCCTAATTGTAGGACTATAAATGGCCCTTAATATGTAGATATTATGCCTACATGTTTTTGGTAACTCATAATTTGTCATCAATCTTTGGAAAAAAGGCTCAAGAACTCATGGGGTAAATCCCACATGCTAAAATAATTAAATTTTCCCGATCCATCAATGTGGAAGCTAATTCCTTAGCCTTGTTAGCCAAGACACGATTGATCCTAATAAAGGAAAAAATTCTAATCATAGTCTATAGTAGATAAGTGATAAGCTCAGTCTTCAACATCAAATATGAGAAGACTAAATCTAAAGTCATAGAGAAAGTAACATATTAGAGGATATCATTCACTAACAACCTCAAAAATTGAGACCTCTCTGAGAATAAATCAGTATGGATGTAACTCAAGAAGAGGACTGTATGATTTTTTCTTATCAGTGACACCCTTTATAGGAGGTATTTTGATCAATAAGTTCTATGCTACCTCTCAGATGAAGAGGTGAGAGAAGTTATATATGAAGTGCACTTTGGGATTTATGGAGCCCATCAATTAGGTCCAAAGATGATGATAAAAATCAAGTGTATGAGTTACTATTGACCCACGATGGTGAGAGATTGCATTGAATATATAAGAAAATATCACCTATGCCAAATTCATGGTAACTTTATTCATCAACATCCAAATCATCTACATCCAATGGTATAATCATGGTCATTTGAATTGTGGGGTACAGACATAATTGGCCTGATTGAGTCATTTTCTTCTAGAGGTCACCGCTTTATATTAGTAGCGATCAATTATTTCTCTCGACTGGCAAAGACAATCTTATTGAAAGAAGTAAAAGTGGATACTATCATCCATTTCTATTGAAAAAAATATCTTATACCAATTTGGTGTTCTCTAATAAATTATTTCTAACAATAAACCATCCTTTAGAAGCTTCAAGATGGGATGATTCACACATCATCACACGATAGATTAGAAATATTTATCCATTTATAATGCAAGGGTAAATGGCATTGCTAAGACATTCAATAATGCCCTCTCCAAAACATCAAAGAAAGTCATCGTCAGAAACAAAAGAGATTGGCACCAAAAACTTTCTGAGGCATTGTGGGCATATCGCACCACATATCAAACCCCTACCTAATCAATATCATATGCTTTAGTATTTGGGGCTAAGACAGCCCTACCATTGGAGGTACATATTCCCTCTTTAAAGATTGCTTTTCAAGAGAAAATTATAAAATAAGATAACATTTATTTTATCTAGATAAGCTAGACTCCTTGGATGAAACAAGCCTCGTAGCTTAGTAAAATCTAGAGATGTACTAAGCACAAATGTAATAGGCTTATAACAAAATAGTCTTGGTCCTGAGAAGGCTCACAATCCCAAATCAAAGCAAAAAAAGTGAATTCAAACCTAATTGGGAAGACCTTTATATCCACGAAAGGATATTTGAAGGGGGAATCCTACTAACTGATTAATGACAAAGAAGAAAGACCTATGTCACCAATTAATGCTCGATTCTTAAAGAGGTATTTTGCCTAAGCCTCTAGGAGCAACAATAACAATAATAAAAATGTCTTCTTTTTTTATGACAATACATCCAACTTTCTCAAAAGAACATCCAGTCAAATAAGCATTTTATATTTCTTGAGGTAAAATATGGGCACAAAACCCTCCATTTTATGTGATAACTGAGTCCACATCTGCATGGTGAATCAAGCCCACTTTGCATGATAAAATCAAGCCCACTTGGCAAACTAAGTTTGCCTTCATATGGCAATTTAACTTCACTTTCGCATGGCAAACTAAGTCAACTTTTATGAACTCAAGTCCATCCCATATTGAAAAATTAGTCTACTCTCACATGGTAAAATTAAGTCCACTCTCATTGGCAATTTGAGTTAAGTCCATTTTATACCAACAAATCCAATTCCAACTATGTTGAGGGTCATTTTGGAATTAGGATTCAAGGAACACAAGATTGCAAGTAAAATATGACACAAAGTGAAGAAATTCTATAAAGTTTTGTAAAAAGATAATAATGTTCCTAAATAAGGTGGATAAAAGAAAATGGGCATCCTAGATAGAGAGGATAATGAGAATCCTAGAATACATAAAGCCTAGTGATGTCTCCTGATAATTGTGTCAACTTAATAGTTACCCGCTCATACTCTTCCATTATCATCTGAGTGAATAAGTGTTATATGTCGAGTCAAGCTTTGATCAATCCAAACTTGGATCAATTTGGATTCAAATCAAGTCAATCTTGAATCAAAATATATTTGAAGTGAAGTCAAACATCATTCAAACTAAATCAAAATTAATTCAAATTGAACTCTAATTGAGTCAACTCATAATAAGTTTAAATAGTAACTATGATTAAGTCAAACAATATTCAAACTAAAGCATCATAAGTTCAAATTTAGCCCTGAATAATATTTGAACTATACCACAACAAGTTCGAATCAAGTTATCAAAACTCTAATTGAGTTAAGCCACATCCAAATCAAATCAAAATGAATTCGAATTATGTTCAAACCAAACCCAAATTGGTCAAGCCAAGTTTGAATCAAATCCCAACAAGGTCATGTCAAGTTTGACTTGAACCCTAATCAGGTCAAGTTGAACACAAACTCAAATTCAAACCAAGTTTGAACCTAGTCCCAAGTAGGTCAAACCAAGTTCAAATCAAACTCAAATTAGGTCAAGGCAAACTAGACCAAAAATCTGGTCAACCTTCAACCAGAAACAAGTCAAACCTAAGCTAGAAATTTGGTCAAACCTAAACTAGAAAATAGGTCAAACTTGAATCAGAAATCAGGTCAAATCTGAGCTAGAAAATCTGTCAAACCTAAATTAGAAATCAAGTTAAACCTAAAGCAGAAAATAGATCAAACCTGAACCAAAACTAAGTGCAAACCTGAATAAGAATCAGGTCAAACCTCAATCAAAACCAAGCTGAATCAAGCTGACTTGAAGTTGAACCCAAGTCCTTGAAGGTTTGAGCCCAAACACATTCATAGGTTGAGCAAGGATCTATCAAGAACCCATCAAGAGTTGGATCATCCATTAAGTATTCATCAAGAACCCATTAAGTGTGAGATCTAACATCCATTAAGGATCCATGAAGAGCCCAATCAAAGTTGGATCTAAGATCTATTAGGGATCCATCAACTATCCATTAAGGGTTGATCTAACATTCATTAAGGATTCATCAAAAACCCAAGAAGGTTGGATCCAACATTCATTAAGGATTCATCAAGAACCTAATCAGGGTCCAATCCAACCTAATCAGGCTAAGTGAAGAGTTTAGTTGGATAAGAATGAGTGAAGTATTTTTTGTAAACTCTTGTAAAGCCAATTAATAGTAGATCTGTCTCTCTCTCCCCATGAATGTAACATGATTTTGGATGAAGCACGTATATAATTGTGCCTCTTCTTATGTTTTTATTTTATCTTGTATTATTTATTATTTTTTATATTATTCAAAAATAAGATAATCCATGAATCTTCCATCATAAATCATAATAACTAGCATCAAAGCCTAGGAGCAAATAACTAAAATGGGAAAGTCCTTGCTCGAGATAGAGAACTTTGACAGTAAGATAAATTTTACCTTATGGCAGAAGAAGATGAAGGTGATTTTTATTTGCCAAGGTTTGCAAAAGGTGTTCGAGGGTAAAAGAAGAAGCCAGCCAAGATGAGTGATAAAGATTGGGAGGAGATGAATCAAAAGACATTGAATTTAAGTATTCTAAGCCTAACTATTAAGATTTTTTACAATGTTATCGATGAAGAGATGATGGTGGATGTTAGTTCTGTCTAAAGCAATAGTTGTATAGACTGTGCATGAGTGAAGGAACAATTATATTACATCACTTAAATACTTTCTATAAGATTATCAATAATTTACTGAAAGTTGATGTGAAGTTTAAAGAGGATGGCAAGATACTGATTCTTCTGATGTCTCTTCCTAGTTCATATGATCATATTGTGACCATAATTCTCTATAGTAAAAAAACTTTTAGGATAAAGAAGTTGACAATAAGTCTCCTTTCTATTAAGAAAAGGAGAAACTCCAATATCAGTATTGAGATAGGTAAAGGATTGGTGGCTCATGGAAAAGAAAGATTGAGAGAATGTGGAGAAGACAAACAATGGTCTAAATAAAAATTAAAGGTGAAGGTACAATGTTATTCATGTAAGAAGTATAACCAAATTAGGCGGTATTGCCCGGAACTTGGGAAGATGGAATCTTCTAATATGACAATAGTAGTACCGGATGATACTTTTGAGAATAGTGTGAATAAAAATATTCTTATGGTATCCACAGAAACCATCACCTCTAGTAAGTAGATTTTAGATTCTAGTAGTTCTTACGATGTTTGCTTCAGAAAAGATTGATTTGCTTCTTATGAGGAGAATAAGAAGAAAAGTACTATTTGGTTGGGAGATAGTTCAACCTATAAGATCATTGGTGTGGGAATAGTCAAAATTCATATGCTTGATGGTACAGTTTACACTCTAATTGAGGTAAGGCATGTCCCTAAGATACAAAAGAATCTAATTTTACTTTGTATATTGAACTTAAAAGGCTATAATTATTCAATGAGAGATGGAGTCATGAAGGTGATATGTGACATTAGGATCTTGATAAAAGGAGAGAAGTGAGAAAATATTTACCAATTGATAGGGAACCCCATTATAGGTGGAGTTCCAATGGCTACAGTGGTAAGGAGAAAGTGTGATACTCGAATTGATTCAACAGAAGATAGACATTCTTCTTGAGTAACTTTTACTATGGCAACAAATACAGATTTTCTAAAAGGCTATCAAAAGTACAAGGCTATAGGAATGAAGAGAAAATTTGAGATTAGCTCAAGCTTGTGTCTTGTGATTAGTTGAATAAGCTAGTAGCCTATGGGGAGGGGTAGGATGAGAGATGATGGATCAAGCTTCAAAATGGTGGCATGAGTTCAAGCTAAGGTGGAGATTGTTGAGTTTGGATGTCTTGAACTCTAATTGGGGTTTGAGTTAAAGTAGGAATCTAAAGTTGGATTTAGATTTATGTCTAATCTTAAATACCTATTATGCAATATTAGGAGTTGTAATCATAGTAGAACTCAAACTCAACAAGTGCCCATAAATACTCTAGTAATATATAGGGTTTAGGTGTGGTGCTGATATTGAACTAGAGAGAAATAGAAAGACATAAAAAGAAGGAGAAAGAGAGAGAGTACTAGCTCTCATGTGTGAATCTTTCTAATGCTTTTTAGTAATCTTTTGTGGTGGTTCGTCATGGTGCTATCTTGAATATTCTCTCTGAAGATGGAGGCATCATCATGGCTTGGTAAAGAGTTTGGTTGGATAAGAAAGAGTGTACTCTTTCTTATAAACTCTTGTAAAGCTTGTTGATAGTGGATCCCTCGCTCTCCTTGTAGATGAAACCCAATTTTGGATAAACCATATATATCATTGTGTTACTTCTTTTTTTTATCTTGTATTATTTCTCATTTTTTGTGTTTCTAGAGAATAAGATGATCCATGAATCTTTCACAATAAATCACAATAGGTGTAGGATTAGGATTGACACCACTGCTTTTATTATCTACACTATCTCGAGATCTAATTCTCTATTCCCCATACTTCCCTACCAGCTAATTAACATAAATCTAGGGCTAGACGTGACTCTTCCTTTATCAACACTAGTTTACTAGTCTTCTAACATGGACTTGAGTAGAGGGGTCAAACCAACCTCATCATTGCCTACACCAACTAAATATTTGTTAGATATAGGTACTGATAATTCTCTTGTCATAGGTTTATTTTCTTTTCTTTCCTCTTTATTGGCTAAGAATCCCTTCTTCTTTTGAGTGAACCAAATGAGGATTTTGGAGGTCCTCATGATGATATTTTAGACTCAGATGGTGAGGGATATTTAGACTTTGCCAAGTCTTGCGTTATATATATATATATACTAATTTTAAGTTTTTGTTGCAAATGTGGTTCCTGGGTTACACTTTAGCTGAGGGATGCTTGCATTCATGGGTATCCATCCACCATCACCATCATCAAGTGATGGTTCACTACCTTCTCTCTTGCATTGAGGATTTTATTCACAATCCCTTTTACTAATGTAATACTTGCTCAAATGATAATGGAGGAGCATGAGCAGGTAACTACTAGGTTATTATGGCAATTCGAAAGTGCCATTAGGTTTTATATATTTTAATATTATCATTATCCTCTCTATCTAGGATTTTCATTTGCTCTTATTTGCGCTAGATTTTATTCACAATCTTGTGTTTCTTACATTCTAGTTCTAAAGTGGCCCTCGATGTAGTGGAACTAGATTTGCCCCCTTTTAGAAAAAACTAGTTAGTTTGCCTCACTAAATGGATTTATCTTGAATTGACTTAATTTTCCACATGAGAGTGGACTTCGTTTTCCACATGAAATTGGACTTTGACTTGTCATATGAAAGTTGATTTAATTAGGCACATGAAAGTGGACTTGATTTGCACATGAAAGTTTATTTAATTTGCACCATGTGGAAGTGGACTTGAGTTTGCCACATGTAAGTGAATTTAGTTTGTCATGTGGAAGTAGACTTAGTTTGAAACATGGGAGTGAACTTGTTTTTCTATATGGAAGTGGACTTAGTTTGTTATATATAAGTGGACTTAATTTTTCATATGGGGTTTTGTGTCCGTGTTTTGTATTGAAAAACATGGAGTGCATGTTTGATAGGACATTCTTTTGAGAAAGTAGGCATTCTATAATAGACAAAATATAAATATTTTTATTTTTTAGATGTTATCCCCAAAGGCTTATGCATAATATCTCTTCAAGAATCGAGTAGTGATCAGTGATATAGGTCTTTTTCCTTTGTCATCAATCAGTTGATAAGATCCCCCTTTAAATATCCTTTCATTGATATAAGAGTCTTCCTAATTAGGTTCAAATTTGTCTTTCTTGTTTCAATGTGGAATTATTATTTTTGGAAGAATCTGAACTGGGCTATCTTATTGTAGGCCCTAGACATTTGTACTTAGTATAATTTTAGATTTTGTTAAGTTGCGAGGCTTATTTCATCTAAGGAGTTTTGCTCATCTAGACAAAGATGAATATTTTGTAATTTTCTCTTGCAAAGAAAACCTTAAAGAGAGAATTTGAACCTCCAATGGTAGGACTACCTCAGTCTCAAACACCAATGCATATAGTGTTGATTAGGTAGGGGTTTGATATATAGTGTGATAAGCCTACAATGTCTTAGAAAGTTTTTAGTACTAATATCTTTTATTTCTAGCAACAACTTTCTTTGATATTTTGGAGAGGGTCTCATTGAATGCCTCAACAAGGTCATCCACCCTTGTATTGCAAATAGATGAATATCTCTAATCTATCTTGTGATAATATGTCAATCATCTAACCTTGAGCTTCTGAAGGATGATCTATCGTCAAAAATGATTCTTTGCGAAACACCAAAATAGTACAATATATTTTTTCAAAAGAAATAGATGATAGTATCCACTTCTATTTCTTTTAGTATGATTGCCTCTACCCATTGAGAGAAATAATCTATCGCAGCTAATATGAAGTGGTGACCTATAGAAAAAGGTGGCTCAATTGGGCCGATTATATCTATATCTCATACGTCAAATGGCCATAAGGATACTATTGGATATAAAGGATTTAGATATTTATGAATAAAGTTATCATAAATTTGGCATATTTTCTTGTATAATCGATGCAATCTCTTATCATAGTGGGCCAATAGGAGCCCATATGCTTGACTTTCATCATTATTTTTGGGTCTAATTGATGAGCTCCACAAACCCTAGAATGTACTTTGCACATGACCTCTCTTGCTTCTTCATTTGAAAGACAATATAGAAATAATTGATCAAAAGACCTCCTATAAAGGGTATCATTGATGACTAGAAAGCACGTGGCTTTCTTCCTGAGTTGCATCTAAGCCAATTTATTCTCTAGGAGTTCTCTATTTTTGAGGTAGTTGGTGAATAGTATTCTTCAATTTGTTACTTCCTCTATCACTTTCAATTTAGTCTTCTCATGCTTGATACTGAAGGCTAAACTTATCACCTGTCTACTATAGATTGTGATTAGAATTTCTCCTTGGTCAAGGTCAACCAAAGTCTTAGCTAACTTGGTTAAGGAATTAGCTTCTACATTGATGGACCATGGAACTTTAATTATTTGAACCTGTGGGATTTGCTCCATAAGTTATTGAGCCTTTTCATAGTATTACAGTAGTTTGAATTTGTGAATTTTATATTCACCTCCCACTTGACTGATAACTCATTACAAATCACCAAAAATATGTAAGCATAATATTCTCATATTAAGGGCCATTTTTAGTCTTGTGATTAGGGTCTTATATTTAGTCTCATTATTTGTGAAGGATTTCTTCATTAAGGAGTTTGCAACTCAATGGAGAGTTGTTTGGCATTAGGTGAGCTATGAAAAAAAAATCAATAAGAGCTTGTGCTTTAACTGCCTTTTGGGAAGTAAACTCCATATCATACTCCATGAGGATTAAGGCCCATTTTGGTAGCCTTCTAGTGAGTGTGGGCCTAATCATCAAGTATTTTATGGGGTCAATCTTTGATATTTAAATCACTTGATGAGAAAGCAAATAATGTCTAAGTTTCTTGACCGTAAATATGAGTACCAAACAATGCTTCTTAATGAGAGAGTAGTTATTCTTTGCTCCCATTAGCATTCTACTCAAATAGTAGAGTGTGTCTTCTTTCCCTTCTTCATTATTTTGGGTGAGAATTGCAGCTAGGGACCCTTCCATTGTGGTCATGTAGAGGATTAAAGATTTACCAAGAATGGGTGCTACAAAGACTAGTGACTTTAAGAGCTATTGCCTAATCTCTTTGAAAACTTGTTGATATTCTTGATTCCAGATAAATGGAACATCCTTCTTCATCAATTTGGAGAAGGACTTGCATTTTCTAGAGAGGTTCAAAATGAATCTCCTTATATATGTGAGTCCTTGAAATAACCTCAACTATTGCAAGCTGCTAGGTGGTTTCATATTTAAGATAGCTTTGATCTTAGATGGATTGAATTCAATCCCTCAATGTCTAACAATGAAGCCAAGGAATTTTCTAGATAATACTCTAAAGGCATATTTTATAGGATTCATCTTTAAATTATATTTTTTTATGGAGGTCAAAAACTACTCTTAGGTATTGGATGTGATTGTCTTTAGACTTAATCTTGACTATGAAGTCATCTAGGTAATACTTCACCAGCTGGTGTATGAGATTATCTTGGCCCTCTGATAAGTGGTGCCTACATTCTTAAACCTAAAGGGCATCACCTTATGATAGTAAATGCTAGTTGTAGTCCAAAAGGTGGAATGTCTTTCATTATCAGGATCCATCTTAATTTGGTTGTACCCTGAAAAATCATCTATAAAGGAGAACAATTCAAAATAGTTCATATTGTCAGTTATGATTTCCATTATTAGTGATCGAAAATTGTCTTTTAGACATACTTTATTTAAGTGTCTGTAGTACACAAATACAATTTTGGTCATTCTTCTTCTTGACTGACATATACTTGCTACTCAATCTAGGTGCTTCTCTTTCCTGATGAAGCCTTCTTCAATCAATTTCTTTATTTCTTCTATGATCTTTTGTTTTAAGTCAAGTTTTATCTTCCTACATGCTTGTTTGACAAGTGAAAGTTCAAGTTTGATAGTCAGCTTGCAGATTATAACTTCAAAATATAGCCCAAGAATCTCTCTGTAGCTCCATGCAAAGTAATCAATGTATTCTTTGAGCATTGCTTTGAGTTGGGCTTGGCTTTCCTTTATGGGTTATGTCCTAATAAAGGTTGGCCCAGGGTACTCATCTCAGTTGAGGTTGATTTTCATCAGTTCATCAATTATGGTTTGCCCCCCATGTTCAGGTTCTGGTGGAGCTTCTTTTGGTTTGAGGATTATGTCTTCACCAAGTGATTCATCATGTTCGATGGGATTTGCAGAGGTTCCTCTTTTGGTTTGAGGTAGTTGGGCTGTATCTTGCCCTCTTTCTTTAGGTTTTAATAAAGTTTTATTGAGGACTTCACCTTCTTTTGATGTTTGGAGGACCATGGCTGGCTTGATGCATATGGCTTATTTGTTAGAAGGCATTAAAGATGTTTGATTAGCCTCATTATCAGATAGAGGTCCAATGGTGATCATAAGATATGCATGAATACTTGGAGGGATATAGCCTAATCTTTTGTAATTCTTATTTTCTCTTTCGGGGATGTAGGCACACCTTTGTGGTGGATCCCATATATTTTTAAGGAAATGAGCTTCTTCCTTTATTTGTTGAAGTTTGGAGCCAAATTTCTTGATTATTTGATAAAGCTAGTCTAGAAAATATTTAGGTATGACCACTAGCTAATAATCACTATCATCTCTTGGATCCTTAGTTTTAGGATTTCATGCATGCTTAGGACACAGGGGATTGCTTTATAAAATAATTTCTCTTTTTTTTTCTTTTATCTTGGGGAAATGTAGAAGGTTGTTCATTCTTTCACAACATTAACACTTAGCTCGTCTAATGGCTTTAATAAGCCTTATGGGACCTTTGAAACAAGGAGAATATATTATATTTAACCTCCATTGTCATCTTCATCAAAACAATAGCTATCTAGTTGGAATTGTGAATTTTTTCATCTAAAGAGTCTGTGTCACTCCCTAGATGGAGAAGCATGAAGATCAGGCTAGCAATCTTTTTCCTCATTTGATTTATTGAAGTGGATCCTTTATTAGCATAGGATCTTTGATAATATTTTGCACCATCATAATGTACCTTGTGAAATGGATGTACGTACCTTGTGAAAAAGATGTACATCTCCATCAATTTAACATTCTTCACCATCTTCGAAGTACTTAAGGCATTGATGTAGGTTTGATGGTACCATTTTGTTTTTATGTAACCATGACCTTCCTAATAATATTTTGTATGATGCATCGGTGTTCATCACATAAAACATAGAATTAGTCATTAATTTGCCTACTTTTAGAGATATGGTTATTGCTCCTAGAGCTCTTTGGCTGTCTTGATAAATCCTTGTATGGTTATAATTTCAAACAACATGTGGCATACGTCCAAAACTAAAACTCTTAGAATATAAAGAGTCATCAAATTGATTGACGAGCCTGGGTCAGTGAGGATGTCATTGATTTTGCTCCCATCATTGTTCCCTGTGATATATAATAGCTTGTTATGGTATGTCATTCCTGGTAGTATGTCATCATTTATGAAGGTGTTGGTGGGAGTCCGACAAGCATATTATGACTCCTTCATTTTTTTCTTCAGGGAAATGCTTAATAATCCGTTGGGTTTTGTAAAATGTGCATCAACATATCCCTAAGTTCTTATGACATCATCAAGGCATCAAACACACTTAGCATGGGAAGGATTTTCTTGAGATGAGCTATTATATTGTACCTCATTTATCTAAATTTCTTTTTCTTTATCCTTGTTCTTGGAGATGTTTTTATCTTTAGGTATTGGATCTTGTCTTAGGGCAATATTTTGTTGCCTCTAAGTTGTTGTTACTTTGCATTCCTCAGTTGAACTCTAGCATCATAAGACCAACAAGGCTCTTTTTCAGAGTCACTACAAAAGCTAATCATGTGATAGGAGATAGTGAATCCTTTCCCATGATTGGTAGCTTTCTAGATATCTTTGGAGGATGTAACTAGATGATAATCATGTCACTTAATATCAAAATTAAGCATATAGGGTTCCCTTGTAGAGAAATCTTTGGAGACACTTTAGATGAACCCTTCCATTTTGTCAACTAGCATGACCTTCTTCAGGATTTTATTAGGGCATTTCTTTTATGGATGTTTGGATTGGCTTGATACAGGAGCTAAATGAACTCCAACATTAGCTTGTTTAATCCTTTATCGATCCTAATTTTTTTTGGCACTTATTGGGGTAGGGCCTTCCGAAATAGTCATAAATTTGTGGTGACTCAGACATAGAGTTATATTCAGCGTTTACTTTCTATGTGTGTAATTTCTCTAAAATTGATAAAGGAAACTCTTCCATAGGTTCTAAGATTAGGACTTCATCAAACGTAATGGGTTGATCATTTGTCACTAGGTTACTTGATAGTGATCAGGATGACTGATCATTAATGTCTACTCCAGCTATGTGAATCACCATGCAACAAAAGGCAATGGACTCATATGATTGTCCTTGAGAGTGTTTATCTTCATTGACCCATTTTTGGATGATCCTTTTGTTGGTCTCATTCAACCTTTTTCATTCTAGAAATTATAGACTTAATTTTAGAGCATCTTAGAAAATTTTACCTATCTTTCTCTTTTAAAAAAGTATTTCTTCCAAGTTTCTATAGGAAATTGTTAGAGAGTTCTACTTCCCCACCTCACATTTTTAGATGGCTCCTCCAGTTTTGTCTTATCTTTTTCTAGTTTAAAATTCTATGAACTAGCTAAGACTTGTGGTCTAATCCTCTCTAACTTCTTGACCTATACAACAAAGTCTTGGAAAGGTATGGATAAAAGTGCTGCTTAAGTAGGGTGTCATCCAATTCTTCTTTATATTACTAAGGATTAGATTTACAGCCTCAAATTAGCTTACAGATTGTTTACACTTAATGTTGAGATTTCTCCACCGTGTGATATAATCCAATACTTATTCATTACCATGCTTTGGTGTTGAGACGAGGTCTGTAACGGTCATCTTATTGCTGACTCTTTCAAATATGATTCAAAAAGCCTCTTTCATTTGCGACCAAGGTATGGATTCTGATTGTAAATTGACATACTAAAACGCTACCCCATTAAGCATGATGAGAATTGGCGGAGTAATAATGAGGGAGTTATTGTTTGAATCCGCACATAGAGTTATGAAATGAGCTTTATGTTGTTTAGGGTTATCAATACCATTAAATTATTTGAAGCTAGGCATTGTATAGCCTTGGGATATGATGACTAAGGTATGATTTGTCTACGTCATTTATCATACCCGTGTCACTTCCTTATGTTAATCGTGTAGTCACCATTCATTGCAAATGTTGTTGTATGTATTTTGAAAGTTTTATTCTATTAAGAATCCTTGAGATTGAGAATTGGGTATCTATTATTGGCGCATGACGTATCTTGTGAAAAGCATACATTTTCATAGATTTCACCTAAAGGAGAGGCATCTTTTGCCACCTTTGTAGTTTGAGATGACTATTAAGATCGCTTCAACTTATCAAGCTTTTGTCTTATTTGCATTATCATCTCTATCAAATTCATAATATTTTTTTTAGTTTTATCTTATTCTTTCCCTTATTGCCTCAATTATTCTTGCAGTGCTTATATGGTCATTTCCTCATAAGAGCTTTCAGTTATGATCAAGGCTTCTATTAGAATATAATGATCCATATCTTGAGAATCAGTTTTGGGTTTAGTATATTTTGAGTCGAAACTAACTTCTCTTATCACTCAGGTTGCTTCATTCAAAAGGCTACTCATTGAGTGAGTAGCTACATCTTCTCTTTGATATGGTAGCGAGGATAAGGTCACAGGGCTTTTTCTTCCCTAATCTCTTTATCTATAAGCCATATTTATGCAACCTTCCCTTAGCACTTGGTGGGCGAAGGCACGGGCTTGCAGTCCGTTCTAGAGTCATGATAAGAAATGACTCTGACAGTATGAGTGGCCTCCCTTTTTACAGTCTTATGTTGGGTTGCAACTTTATAGTGACTCTTATTATTTTTTAGCTATTCACCCCTTAGCTGCAATTTTTAGGTAAGATTGTGCCCCCTTTGACTTACTTTTATTCTTCTCTAAGTCATTTAGTGAAGCGAAAGAGCTAAAGATGGGAATGGTGATGACTATCTTTGTTTGAGGAGTAGGATTCCTAAGTCAGATGAAAACTCTAGTAGCCTTTCCTCTACTTGAGATAGTCGGGATGAGTTCTTCTTTGTCCTCACATGTAATTGAAGACTGAATTTCACTTTGTACCTTACCACTAAAAGATGGATGCCCTTGCTAGTTTAGGCATAGCTTTTGTCTTTTCAGCAGATTGGCATTTCTTATTGGAAAGAATGACATTAGTTCTCTTTTCCTTTGATAGAAGGTGAGAAGCATATTCATCTTATATGACTATAACACTGGTTGGCGAATTAGTAGGTGCTCTCTTAAACTGGATGACCTAAAAAATGGTTTTGAACTTGATTTGAACTTCAGCTGCTTCTATGATGATCATTAATTGAGATAAATACAAAATCAATCTTTTCCCCAATATGATGACATATGTTGGGATAGGGATATTCTTTGTTAATGCCATTTGATACTTTTTTCTCCAAAAGAGAACACAATTGATTAGTTTTTAATTGTAATTCTCTCTTGTTAATATCCGTATCATATTAGTTAGATTTCTATACTTGGAAGAGAAGTTATGTCCCATTGAGTGTGCTAGAATTTATGGAATCGAAATTGGTCACCTTAGATGGCTAAGACCTTGGGGAACAATATTGAAACAACAAATCAAATTTTGGAGGTGGTTTGAGTGTACAAGTAGGTGTTGTGAAAAAAATGGCTTCCAATAGGTGTAAACACCTATTGTTAATTACCCCAATAATTGTCAGAAATCTTCTAAAATGAGAAACCAACCTAATAAGATAGAGACACAAAAAAAGAAAAGCATGATTTAATTGATTTTAGAAAAGGCACATGACTTAAGTAATGACATATCCTCACTTTATAATTTAATGAATTTAAATTTGTAATGGTGAAGAGTATAAAAATAAGAAAGAGGGAGTGAGAAAGAAGCTTAATATTGGCTACTGCCCACCCTATGCAATTGATCAAGAGAAATTTAACTTGGATAGGTCTTGATTTGATCTTTAGCAGATGCTAATAACTTGACTTGATTCTAGAGTGTGGTTGATTGCATGGGCTTGTGTTAATTGACCCCATTAAGATCTAAAAGTTTGCTCATGGCTTTTTATCTATTGCCAGTTGATTTCTTGCAAATTTTTTTTGTGATTCGATAATTGATGGCTTTATTAACATGTAATTGATTTTAATGCATCGCCAATGACTTATGAGGTATTGACGTGTTGTCAATTAAGTTGCCAATGACTTTTAGGGTTAGCTTAGCCAAGTATCACCAATGACTTTTAAGTTGACTTACCTTTAAAGTGTGAGTGATAGCTTTGAGTATGTTATTGGTTGACTTCTTTTGATTGATAATCGAAGGGCTTATTGGCATATTGTTGATTAAGTTTGAGGAATCGCCAACGCCTTTTAGGGTTGGCTTAGCAAAGTGACACCAATGGTTTTCGAGTTGGGTTAGATTTAAAGTATGATTGACGACTTTCATCATGTTGTTAGGTGACTTCTTTTAATTTATAATTGACAACCTCAGTGGCATGTTATTGATTAAGTTTGAGACCTCACCTATGACTTTTAGGGTTAGTTTAAACAAACGTCATTAGCAACTTTGGGGTTGGCTTAGATTTGAAGGGAGAATCACCACTAATTTTTGGGATTGGCTAATTTTGAAGGGAGTGTCATCAATGGCTTTTGGAGTTGGCTAACTTTGAGGGAAGCATCACCAATGGCTTTTGGTGTTGGGTAGCTTTGAATGGTGCGTCACTAGTAGCTTTTAGTATTTGCTAGCTTTGAAGTGTGGCCAAGAAATTTGAGCATGTTATTGGTTGATTTCATTTAATTTGATATTTAATGGTCTCATTAGCATGTTATCTATTACATTTGAAATATTACCAATAGCTTTTGGGGTTGACTTAGCCAAATGTCACTAATGACTTTTGGCTTAGGTTTGCAGCGTGGCTTAACTCAATCTAGAATTTTATTTGAACTCAATTTAAAGTTATATTCGAACTTATTATGGTTTAGTTTGAATATGCTTTGACTTAATTTAAAATTTTATTCAAACTTGTAGTGGTTTGGAGTTCAATTCGAATTTATTATGATTTAATTCGAATGTGGTTTGACTCAATTAAATTTCATTTGAATTTATTGTGATTTGACTCAATTAAAGTTTATTTCAAATTTATTTTGATTTAATTTGAATATTGTTTCGACTTAATTGGAGTTCAATTCGAACTTCTTTTGATTTATGAATGGAATTGATTCAAGTTTGGGCCGATCGATGCTTGACACAAGTAAAGTCGAACTTGAATATAGATCATTAGTTTTTTGACTAAAACAAATGACTGGATGGGGTATCGGTCAATCAACCGAAATGGTGTTATTCTAGGTTTATCTGAATCATCTGACAAAAGCCTTATAATTTCACTATCCACCATAATTGGTCGATCGGTTGAGAGTATCGATCAATCAGCAAAGGTCTGTTAACTCCAATTGATTAAGACTGGTTGACTGGCTAACATATTCTTCTGGTTATCCATAATAGTTTTAATTTGTTTGTTTAGATCCATTTGATGCTTTGTTTTATTTATTTATTTTAACTGATGTAACTTGAGTTCAATGTGATTGAGTCATTTGATTTAATCAATTTATGTTTATCGATCTATTTTGGTTTGAGAGCCTTCAGATTGTCATAATGATTTTTAATGAGCTCATGGCCTGACCCTATATTATTTTGATCTTCAAGTAAGCATGTAGATTAGGCTTTAGTCAAGTTAGGCTTTTAAACGAATCTCTGAGCTGACATTAAGTCTGACACTACAATAATTATAGGTATTTTCAATACTAATGTAACACCATTATAGCTAAAATTAACATCAAAAAATTATTAACAGTATTTATTTGTAATGTTAATGAAGCATCGCCTTCGATCGCGTCGTTGTGATGCTAATTATTAACACCGCTAATAACTATATTAGTAGCACCGCTAGCTACAAAGCTTTTGAATTCTATTCTAATACTAATTCCTTGAGGTAGCCACAAAGCTTGAGAAATAGTACCAACAAGTGAAAATTACTACATTCAAATAATTTAATGTAAATCATGAGTGACCTTATCTTAAGTCCAAATGAACTCCAAGACAATAAAATACAATACGTTGATAGTCTAGAATGACAAATCCATGCACTCTCAACACACATTTCTTGCGTCACATTCGTGTCAACAAACTTATCATACACCAAGTCTAAACAAAGTCAACTTCATCTCCAAATTCCAATTCAACAGCTTTGCTAATGTTGTCCACCGTTGCGTCAGTGAAAAGAGTAGCATCACCTTCCTTTTCCAAATGGGAAGCAACCTTCCTGTAATGGACACAACAAACTGACAGTTGTCAGGCGCTAAGGAATGGCATGGAATTCCATAATAATATCAGGCTTAATGCTCTCTAGAGTCCATGGCATGCCTACCTGAGTATAAACCATGCTGACTGCCCTCCCTTGACCATGCCCAAGGATTCTTCACATACACCTGGAATTAGAAAAAATAAGATGGTGGAGACCTTCATTATTGCAATCAAAATACATGTTATTATAGTATACTTGAAGCATGCAATCACATGCAGCAACACAAACAAAAAACCTTAGAACACTAGAAAATTCAAAGAAAAATTCTTGTAATATAATTGTGATATCAATGCAGGAAGCCTACTTCCCCCTTCTTTGTCAGGGTTCTCAACCCCACAAAGAAAAACCGCTTTCATATCATATTAACACATACAAAGTGTCATTTAGACTTTCTCATCTAATTCATCATTTGAGTACAACACCTAAGCATCATTCCTCAGGAGGTAAAATTTCCAAAAACCAGGACTTCTCAAAACCAATTATTGGTATTGATTCCAAATTTTTTACTCCTTTGACCCTATCTAAATTAACCACCATGCTCTGCCTTTCTTTGGTTCTTTCACTTTCTGCAGAGCAAAATGTATGACCATCATTTTTGGAACTTATCCGCTAATGATAAGCAATAGAAAATTATAAGAAAAATCAAGTTTTATCAGAAGGTTTGCTTTAAAAAAATTGCATACTTACCATCGTAAAGCATTCCAACAAGCTGCACAAATGCACACCACTAAACAAACAAGGCAGCTTCTACTAGGCAAAACATGAACAAAATGTTTCCAAACCAAAGCAGTTGGCCTGGATGAAAACAAACAAAAAAGAAAAAAAAAAACAAAAACAAATTCAAGCAATGTGCCAATACCATGAACAGAGCTTCAAGCCTGCTCTTCACAAGAAAGTACTCATTTAAGTTGCTGCAAGCATGTCAGAAACCTGCACAAGACAAGTGCTTTATTATCAGAGAAACATTTATTGAATTTGCTTTGGAATTAAGACTTAAACAAACACTTACCCCTCTCTGTTTCTGTCTTCACGGCAGCTTCTAAAGGCCAAGTAGACATTCTTAACCCTCTAAGCATCAATGCTGCTATACCAGAAATCAAAGTTTATAACTTTTTGCATCTCTGAATCATTTTATCAAGCAACTGATGGGGTATGAAACATTACCTGGAGCTACTACCCTTCAACTGGTGGACATGGGCATCAACCTTCTTGAAGTTCACAATTTGTTGGTCTCTTCATGCAAAAAAAAAAAAATCAGATATGGTTAAAAAAAAACTTATAAATAACTAACCCATAAAAAACGAAAGAAAGAAAATTACATAGCCATGCTCAGATCATTCAAAAGCTTCTCAGAATCTTCAAAGAAGACGTACACCACTTCCACAACAAAGTCTGGGTTGCTTTCATCCTGCAACTGCTACAGCTGTGTGAACTGTTCATCCAAAAACCCTTGAATCGAACGGCCACAACAGTGCCTTGGCGGACTTCTTGAGGGTTGCTGGGACGATCTCAGACGGGACATTCAGGAAAGTGCGGAGATTCTCGATTCCATCGATGGTGAGGTACCAGTCGGAATGCTTCCTAGCAAAGTTCTACCTGATATACTCCTTGGACTTGAAGCTCTACATCAGCTTGATCACCTCCAAGTTTGCACATCGATGAGTGAGTGCTTCTTCTTCAGGTTGTAATCCTTCTTCGCGTACAACACCCCCTCTAAAACACCACCAAACAATAAAATTTTCCGAGCTCGAAACCTTAAACAAAAATTCTAATCGGACAAAAAGAGGAGAAAAAAGACGCACCATAGAAAAAGTACTTACATATCTCATGGCGGTTCTTCTTAGAGATGATATGATAGAAATCGAGGGACGTGGGAAGGAGCCGGCAGGGGAGGCGGTGGGCGGTGAGGTGGCGATGGACAGCAGGGAAGTAAGTGAGGTTAGGTAATGGAGCTCTCGGGTGGAGGGTTCTCAGTACGGAGTTTTAGCGGAGCTAACTAATTAGAGACGCTAATGACCGTTTAGATCAATTTCGATTTGTAATTGAGAAAATTATCTACTTCGATGAATTACGGAAAATTGAGAGATTAACGGAATTAATAATTTTAGTATTTAGATATATTTTTAAAAAAAATTTAAAAACTATCAATTCTGTCAATTTCGTAAATTTTAATATTTGGATTGAAAATAAAAATCAATTATTTTAAATAAATAAAATTACTTTTTTTATTTTATTTATATTTATTTTTTAAAAATATAAATATTTAATAAATAAATTGATAAAATATATTTGGTGATTAAAAATATATATAAATATTGAAAAATATTTACGCTAAAAAATTAATTTTTTAAATATTTATTGAATCAATAAAATATATTTTAAATAACAAATTGATAATATATAAGTATTAATATTTAAAAATATGTAAAAAATTAATGAGCAGAGAAAAAAATTTCATATGATTTTAAATAAAAAAATTTAGTTTATTTTTTAAAAAATAATATTAATGGTTGAATTAAGAAAAAATATATAGAAATTTCCTATTAATCCACACAAATAAATGTGGACCTCACCTAATTCCAAACCGAAATTACAAATTTCACTTTTTTAGAAGAAGAATTCAAATGACACTGTTCAGAATTATTGAAAATATCAATTCTCCAATTCTAAATAGTATCATTCTAATCAAATATTGGAATGGAGGGAATTGAATCCTCAATTTCCCCAATTTGGGCTATTTGGAATTGATCCAAACAGCCCCTAACTGAGTTAGCGCCTCTAAATAGCAGCACTACTAAGTTAACGTCACTAATTGGAGGTGCTAACTCAATTAGCGCTTGGTTAGCATCATCAATTAGTGTCTTTAGTTAATTAGTTCTATAAAAATGTCTATATAATTGGTGCTTTAATTAAGGCAAATGATTAGTGCCGGTGATGTCTATTTATTTTGTAGTGTGAATTGATATTTGAGTGAGACTTAGATTAATCTTTAACTAAATTGACTTTTGAGTTAATCCTGTAAGTTGATTTTTGGTCGGAATAACTTTTGGGCCACCTGCAGATTAGCCTTTAGTTAGTATTTGATTTTTGAATAAGTCCACCGGCTATTTCTAAATCGATTGGACTTTAAGATAAATATACAGGCTAACTTTTGATCTGAATTGACTTTCAAATGAGTCTGTATGTTGGCATTTAGTTTGAATTACTTCTGAGCGAGCACATAGGTTGGATTTTGGCTGAATTAACTTTTGGACGAGTCTGTAGGCTGATCATAAGTTGGAATTGATCTTTGGACAAGTTCACAAATAAGTATAGACCAGTTGACTTTCATACGAGTCCTCATGCTAGCCCTAGGTCAATGAGAAACTTTCTTTCTTTTGTTATTTTTGTCTTCATCTTTCCTTTTTTGCTTTTCTTCTCTTTTTTTCTCTTTTTTTTCTCTCTTTTATTTTTCACGTGCATTAGCAGCAACAATATAATTTTTCTTTTCTTTCTCTTTCCTACTTCTCTCTTTCTTTTTCTTTTTCTTGCTTGATACCTCCTCCTCCCCCTTTGCTTTCTCTTCGATTGAAGCAAGGGAGAGCTTCATCTTCTTCACGTTTGGGCCATCTTCTCTTTTTCTTTGTTTTGCTTTCCATTGGAGAAGGGCTACACTTCCCTTCTGAATTTGGGCCAGATCTGATCAGGCCAGATTTGGCCACAAGCAACAGTGGACAATGGCTAGGAGCAATGTGGGTGCGGGTAGAATTCGAGGGAGCATGGGTGGAGACGAGACCGTGGGTGGCCACGACAGTGATGGAGATTGTGAAAGAGATGGAGCAAGGGAGTGGGGTCAAGCAAAGCTCTGTGACAAGTACCTCACAGAGAAGGAAGAGAAGCACAGAGGAGGGGAGCTGGAAGAACCAAAGAAAGGAAAAAGAAGAGAACTATATTTTACCGACCTTTTTCGGCTTCTCGTCCCAAGTTCTTCAGCTTCTCCGAGACTCCTTTTCCTCTTTCTCTCCAATTCCTCTTGATCTCCTATGTTGTCTATCATTGTCTCTCCATTTGGTTTGGTTTTGCAAATCTTTTATAGGAGCAAGAGGATTAAAATCAAATCATTAATTGATTTAAATTTGAGGTTCAATTAGATTGCAATCAGATTTCAAATTTGGATGCTCATATTGTTAATTGATATATCTTGAGATTACAATCTCTTTTACTGGAAAAAATCTGTTTATTATTGTTGAATTTAGAAAAAATCTAGTCCTGACTCACCAGAATCAATCGACCGACAGAGATTATATCAATCTTATTTGTTCGAACCTGTTGACCGGTTCATCAAATGGTTGATTGATGCGGCCCAATTTAGTATTTAGACATGAAGTTTCAGTTCATGTTTATTTTAAATTAGACCCAACCCATCATGAATTAGGCTTAAAGTACAACTTTGACGCTTATTAAACTTGGAGTTGGAGTTGTGTTACAAAATATGCCCAAACAAACCTGTTCAGTGACTTGTTTGAGTTCATCTTAATTTATTTGATTTGATTAGGTTAGGTTGGCACACTTTGGTTTAATGTAATCGATAATTGATTATTAGTGGTTTGAGTTTATTGTGTTGAAGGGCGGTTGAGAAATGGCTGAAGTATGATAGAACACAGCAAGAATATAATGGAACATGATTGGAGTGTGCCAAAACACCATTGATCATGGCTAGAACATGGCAAAACACAAATCATGGCCACAACATGACATAACATGGTTGATTAGAACTGAAATTCGACAAAACATGATAAAACATAGCTGAAATATAGGGAAATACTACAACTTCTGGCTGAAATATGATAGAATACAATAGATAATGGCTCGAATATAGTAGAAGATGGCAGATTATGGCTATAACACGGTAAATCATGACTGAAACATGACAGAACATGACAAATCATAGCTGAAACACGTTAGATCATGGCTAGGATATAGCTCAAATATGGTAGATCATGGTTGACCATGATAGAACATGTCAGATTATGGCTAGAACACAGCATAACACAATAGATCATAGCTAGAATATGGCTAGAACATATCCGTAATAACATTCAAAAGAGCCCAAAAGCTGTTTCTCATATAGAACGATATCTAAAAGAGGCCAAGGGATGTTGCATGGCCTAAGATTGCAATCATAATAGCCCAAAAGTTGTTCCTAAATTGAAATAACATTTAGAAGAGCATGATGGTTTCTCCATAGCTTGAGATAATGCCCAAATGAGTTTGAAGGTTGTTCCTCAATCAAAATGATATTCAAATGACCTTGAGGGCTGCTCCATAAGCTGAGATGATATTCAGAAGAGCTAAAAGGGTATTTCAGGGTTGTTCCATAACTTGAGATGATGTTTGAAAGAGCCTAAAAACTATTCCTCAATCAAAATGGTATTTAGAAGAGCCCGAGGGCTGTTCCATAAACTGAGATATTATTTGAAAGAGCCCAAACATCATTCCTTAGTTGAAATAGTGTCTAGAAGAGCCTAGGGTTGTTTCATAGTCTTAGATAATGTTTGAAAGAGTTTGAAGGCTATTTCTTACTCAAAATGACATCTAGAAGAGACCAAGGGTTATTGCATAGTTGCGATAATGTTTAAAAGTGCTCAAACGGTGTTCCTTAGTTGAAAAATTATAAAAAAGAACCCAAGGGTTATTCCATAACTTGAGATTATATATGAAAGAGTCCAAAGGTTGTTTATTGGTTAAAACAACATCCAAAAGAGCCCAAGGGCTTTCCCATAGCATGAGATGGCGTGTGAAAGAACCCAGAGGTTATTCCTTAGTCAAAACACCCAAGGGATATTTCATAGCTTAAGATGATATTTAGAAGAGCCCAAAGGCTATTTTTTAGTTAAAACATTATCCAAAAGAGCCCGAAGACTATTTCTCAATTGAAACAGTATCCACTAGAGTTCGAGGACTATTCCATAGCATGAGATGATGTTCGAAAGAGCCCAAAGATCTCGTAAATTGAAACAGCATCTGTAAGAATCTGAGAGTTATTCTATAGCCTAAAATGGCAATCAGAGAAGCCCAAAGGTTATTTCTCAATCAAAACAGAATCTAGAAGAGCCTAAGGGTTGTTTCATGGCCTAAGATGGTATTCAAAATTGCTTGAAAGTTGTTAATTAATCAAAATATAATTTGAAAGAGCTTGAGAGCTATTCCATAGCCACGGAGGCATTCAGAAGAACCTAAGGCTATCCCATAGCCAAGATTGGTGATTGGCTAGTGAGTATAAAGTTAAGGAGATTTGCCTCTTTTATTTTCTTTTGTTTTTTTTTTTTGCTCCTCTATTTTTTTACTACAAATATCTCATTTTTTTGACTTTCTACTCCACTATTTTACTAACTCCTCTTTTTTATATTTTTTTCCCCCTTATCTTTTTTTCCCTTCTCCTTTCTCCTTATCGATTCTTTCTCTTCGTTTTCCCTTAGGTACCGTTTAGTTCGGAATCAGGATCAGAATTAAGATCAAAACTAGTGAACTATTTTTGTAAATTAATATTTTTTTATCAAAATTAATCCTACAATAATTTAAAGTTTAAAAAATTATTTATTTTTTATAATAATTTAATTTAATAGTAATGTAAAATAAGTAATATTAATTTTATAAAAAAATAATTTAAAAAAATCTTAATTCTAATTCCAAACCAAATGGTGTCGTATTCTCTTCCATGCTTTTCATCCCTTTCTTCTTTGCTCTCCCATGTTGGCAATGATGGGTGAAGGGTCCCAACATGCTATGTCAAGAAAGGCTAGAAACATTGAGCACAGAGGTTGCTGGCATGTGGCAGGGGGGAGATCTGGTTCGGAACTCTAGTTGAGAACTTTGGTTAGAACTTGGAGGGCACAAGTGAGGCAGCAGCGGACTGGGAAGTGGTGCTATGTGGCCTCAAGTAGTGGAGTGAAGTTGCAAGCTGGGTGTAGGAGAGTTGAGGACCACCTTAGGTGGCGGCAAGTGGGCAAAGGGCCACTGGAGCTGACAACCTGATGTGTAGACTGACCATAGAGCGATAGGGCATGGCCATAGGTGGCGTAGCAAAGCTTGGAGGTGGTGGCGATGTGCAGGAGCCAGCAAAGAGGTAGATATGTAGAGTTGGAGGTTGGCAAACAGCTAGCCAAGGTGGCTACAAACTACAGTGGTTGTAGATGGTGGTTTAACACTTGGGAGCTCCGGCCAAAATTTTCAAGTTCTGGGTGGAACATGACGAGATTTGGGCCTGGATAGTTTGCATTCTGGCTACAACTTGGCTGCCAAAGTAGTGAGAATGGTGGCAAGGACACACAATGCATGATGGCCAGAAGTGTCAAAGCACTTATTGGAAGAAAAAAAGAGGTAGATAGCTCAAAAGGAGCAAAAAAGAGATAAGTTCAAACCTTTTTTTTTTTGTGATTTGTGACTTTGATCTTTGATTGATTCCTCCCTATTCATGGTCTCTCTCCCCTTTTTAATCTATTTTCTATTCTTCTTGTTGTATCCCCTTGTTGAAAGACTTCATCATCCTTTATAACCATCTTGAGGTAATCGGATTGGTTTCAAAATTTTGAATTGATGATGATTAGATCACAATCTTGTTTGAATTTTGAATGGTCATATGGATAAGTCTAGATTTGGATGTGGATGAAGTTAGTTATCTATCTGAATCAATTTATATATGGTGGATGAAATTGTAGAGATTTCATAATATTAGTATTTCACAAAATCATGAAATATAGGGGGTTATTTACAATTTTTTATTTAAAGGATTAATTTATAATTTTGAAAAAATCAGGGATCTTTTTGTAAAAATAGCTCATAAAGACTTATATGTAAACTTTTAAAATTTTCAAGATTCTTTTTATAAAGTTTTGTTTATAAATTAATAAAATTTGACCTTTTTTACAAATTAAAAGCTTTGAGGGATTTATTTATAAATTTATAAATACTAAATTTGTAATTTTATATTTTACTGAGGGTTTATCTACAATGGATAGAAAAGCTTAAAAATTTTAAACTCCCAAAGGGCCTATCTGTAAACATGAGCTTTAAAGAGCCTATTTGCAAATCTTAGATTTTGTAAGAGTCTATTTGTAATTTTGGAATTTTGTATGGACTAATTTGTATAATTTTTTAACTCAACCCTTTTGTATAGTTTTACCTTATTAGGTACCTAATTATGAAATTTTATTTGGTCTTGAGATCTATTTATAATGAATTTCTCAATTAGGGACCTATTTGTTCTAGAGACCTAATCATAATGATTTTTTCAACTAGGAATCTATTTGTAAAGGTTTTATCTAGTCTAGTGACATGCTCTTAGTGATTTCTTCTCTTTCCGGCATAAGCTCATTTAGGTTTTTAGCCTAATTTCAATCTAGATTTGGATTATCTTAAATCAGTTTCAGTTCAACTTGAATTAGACCCTAATTCCATTTATAATTTCCATTAAATTCAAAATATCATACTCAAGTTAACAAAACCTATCAAACAAAGTGTTCATTTCACATTCACTTCTCGAGCTTCTTTCTAGTGAGAGTAGGAGGAATGAATAGTTCTAACATATCCTAACTCTGTATTAACCATTCCCAAATTTCTTGACAAATGAAGATAGGTCCCATATCTTTCTTTTTATTTTTTTCCTTTTAGTTTCTCTAAAAAAAATTTTTTTTCCTTTGCAAACATTATGGAACCTTTCACAAATGAGCCCCTTTGAAGTGAAAAAGAGACTAGTATGATTTTTTTTTCCTCTCTTCTTACTTGTCTTTGGTATTGACATCAAAATTGTCATCAATTATCAGGCAAAATAGTATAGGAAGAGAATAAAAGTTGATGATTTTTATCATTTTGCCAAATTTTCTAAAGAATAAAATCCATACGCTATGGGAGATAGAGAATCCTTTAAAGTAAAACATGTTGGATGGCCTAGAGATCGAGAATCTTTAGAGATCTTGGAAGTTCACATCTTAAATAAATGTCGCATGTCTAGGAATGATTATTTCCTCTTTCTAAAATGGTACTAACTCTATCAAATTATTTAAAATAGGTGAATGACGTTACCTCTTGGTTTATGGATTGGCTCATGAGTATTGGCATATTGGTGAGAATCATAGCATCTAAATAATAATATGCATGAGATGATAATATCTTGCACAGTGTGATCAAGATATGGAATCAAGCTACAAACACCTTCCACACTCCATTTGGTGAAGTTGGTATATCCTTGTGGGACATTAGGCAACTTGTCAGGGCCCTTGTCCATGGGGATTTCTATGATTAGTATATCCCCACCAATTACAATGAAGGTCTTGATTTAGGCTATGTTTTGCACGACCTTCTTAGTACAAATGATTAGATGGTGACATACTTCCCTAACAATCACAAGCAAACTTACTTTAACCATTGGGTTAAACTCTTCTACAACAAAATCTAAGTGGGTGTTCCAATGAAGTTTGACCATATAATATCTAACACTAGGGATGTTCTTCTAGAGTTTTGTTCCATGGCCTATCTTGCTACTTTGATCTATTTGTGGCTATGTCATTTTGTTATGCCATAGCATAGGTAATATATCCATCTAGAGACATTTACAATGGCATGCAGAATAGCAAATGGGGTACGGATTTGTCTAACTCTAGCGGTACTATGCTCCACTTATGGAGGTCTTGGGGCAACCAAGGATAACGCCATAGGCTTGAGTATCTCTGCTACTTCATTCCTGATCCATTTTCTTTAAGCTTAGATTTATGCATATTTTAAAAGGACCTATTTTGGTTTGGGGCTAGGTGACAATGTAAGAGAACTTTGCAGATCGTGCTCGACACCTGTGCATGTGCCTAAGATGCTTAGGAGTATGAACACCTCTGCTTCTTGTTAATCTCCTATAGAGACTAGGATGCATTTATGGGATGAATACAACTTTGAATGGTGCACTTATCCTTTCACCCTACCCAACCCCACTACCCTAGTGGATGTAGCTCGCCACCTGCTACCTTCAAAAGCATGTGAGTATATCATCTCATTGTGCATGGGAGGGCATCTGGCTATACAAATTTCTCATCATCTTGGCTAATAATTTAGGTATGATCAATACTTTCCTAAGGCCAAATCGTAGGTATTGATTGCATCTTACTCTTTTACAGGATGACTCAAAATACTTTATTCCTAATGTGGGGTGAGATGCTAAGCCTTTCTATTTGTACCCCTTGAAATGGTATAATAGTGTTGGAGGATACTTTCATCATGATCCAAAATTCTTATTTTCAAATGAGATAGATCCACATGCCAAAGGGAAGTGAATAGCCAAGGATAAGCATCCAAAATAGAGAAAAGTCCAAAAGACATAACATGAAAATATTGATAAAGAGAAAGAAGTGCCTCCTCTCAAAATAAATGATGGTTACTTTAGGAGTAATGTGGGTTCGAGATTGTGTTTGAGATGGGATAGGAAGGAATGACCCAAGCATGATCCACCTCCTTTGAATAATCTAGGGAATTTGACCACACTCGAAGGTACATCAATTTTCTTTTTCTCATGTGCACTCTCTTTTCCTCTCTCTTTTTTTTTGTGACAAGCATACTTTCTTTCGTGAACCTTCAAGATATGGTCAACTGTTCTATCATCACCTATGCTGACTCATTGGTCACCTAATGTGGATATAGGATTAGAACTAGCCTTTTCATCATTGACATTGGCTTGTTAGACTCTTATTGTGGGTGTAGGAATGGGACCTCAACCAACCCTTCCATTGTCTGCACTAGCTTATCAACCATTAGATGTAGATACAAGAGTGAGGCTAGCACCATCATGAGTGGCAGCTTCTTCCTTTGCAGGTATCATCGATTCTCCTTATTTATTTTTCCTTACTTGTTTAACTCATAACCCTAACCAACTTTCTCTTTTCCTCCTTAGATGAGTTAGATGAAGACTTTGGAGGCCCACTTGAAGATGATGTTTTAGATGCTGATGGTAAGGAACATCTCTTGCTTGCACTTCCATTGTGACACTATATATTGATCTCAGTGTTTACTACTAACATCGTCATTGAGATATTCTTTAGCTATGGGACTCTTGTGTTTATGGGTATTCCTATATTGCCATTAGTGCTGTCAGGTAGAATTTTTTTTCTTCTTTTTTATTTCTCAAGGATGCATTGTCGTCCATTTTACTCAATGCAATGAATGCTTATGTAAATGATGGAAATAAATGAGCAAAGGGTAACTAGTATATGATGTCATCTATGGCTTCATCTATCTTATCTAAGCCTTTCATGGTCTAGGGTTATTGTCCTTTTCTCTTTCTTATCTAGGAATATAATTATCGCTAATGCTTTATGAAACTTTGCTTATCATAATGAAAATTTTCCTTGTTTTATTTTCAAATTTGCGTCACCTTTGCATTCCATGAGGAAGGAAGCCTTGGATAACCTTGTTCCTTTCGATTGGGAGCAAATTTAGTTTTTCACCAACACTGTGGCAGCATTACCTTTTTTTTTTTTTTTTACAAAGTTTCATTTTGAACCTTAGAGGTGAACTTGGATAATTTGATCTAGTATGTAACAGTGGGTCTAGTTTGCCAAATAAAAATCAACTTCCTGATAAGTGGACTATGCTGGCACACTTTCATCATGTTAAGTTGTGGATTTTAATTCGTGTTTTACCTCAAGAAGCATGAAACACATATTTGACTGGTCATTCTTTTTAGGAAAGATGAAGGCTTGATGCTTTATCATAGACCAAACACATGCCTACGATAGTCAGAAGCCACTCTATGAATCAATGTGGGATCCCAAAAATAGCAGAAGATTCTTATCTAGTGATCCTTCCTATCATGGATCAATGTGAGGTCCCAAAAAATAGCTATCAATCCCTATGAGGGAACGCACACCAGTTTTCCTTGTAGTTCGTAGTCTTGCATAGTCTATAGGCTACCTTAAAAATATTTACCGAGAGAGTTACCCCAATGGCCATGGAAAACTCCCAGAAGGCAAATATCACCACCATCATATTTGGTGCCACCACCTCTAAGGGTAGCTCGTAATCCTAGAGCAAATTTCAAAGGAATAAAAGGAGGGAAAACCAAAGTCCAACCTCATGTTGGACCCAGAAGCTATCATAGTAGAAGGGAAAACTCTATGGTGCCTCCACTGTGCTCGATCCTCAAAGGAACCTAGCTATCTTGAGATTCTTCAGAAAGCCAAACTTGGAGATAAGATGATTAGTCCATTTCTCAAATCTCATCTACTAAGTCAGCCAAATGTGAATATGAGAGAGAGGGTGACACACAGGGGGTACTCGAGGAGGTTTGAACTCCCATGTTGGGCTAGAGGATGGTCCATCATGGCCACTCTTCAAACCTTGACTCCGTACTTTAACTGAAGGGACATAATGATTTCCCTCATCAAAGCCTGAGGGAGATGAGCCCAAGCTCCCACTAGGCTTGGTTCTAAATGAAAAAAAAAAAGAAAAAATAGGAAGAACAATGCATCACATAATAGACCAAAATATAGAAAGCCTTAAAAAAAGATGGGATCTTTGTGGAAGCATGAGAAATGAAACACAAAGCCAAAGAAGAAGACTTAACATTTTGAGGATGATGCAAGGTATAAGATCGGGAGAGAAGACAAAAGCAGTAAGCCATCAGTGAAGAAGATGGAAGAAGAAGCAACAAGTTGGAATTGATCTAACTCTAAGAGCAACACAGTATATAGAATAAGAGATGCCTCCTCACCAACTCCCCACTTATAAAGGAAGACCAATGGCCAGGATCTAGACTAGTTGGCCTCAGAATTGGCAACCAAAGATGTACACCCTTGCTACAGTGGTTAATCATCAATATCTAGAATCAAGTCTTGTTTGTTTCATGATTAGTGGCAAAGGAATATACTCCTACCATTGTAGTTAATATAGGAGACACATGGCTCCATCTAACTAGAGTGCAGCAAAGGATAAATGAAAAAAAAGAGTGATGGTGTGGTGATGATTTCACTCCACTCCCGAGGGTAAGTGTTGCTATCACCTCTCATCCATCAAGGCACAAAGCCCGGCACTCAAGATGCATTGGGCAAAAAGAGAAAAGAATTGACACAAATTCAGTAGAAGTAAAGTCCAAGAGATAAATAGAAATTTATTTATTTATTTATTAAACATGGAGTATAAAAAAAAGGAAGTCAAGCTCCCAAAAAATAGAAAAGAAGTACATTGGTGGGTCCATCAGGATTGTGGGGGTTGCGCCCCTGTTGGCTTTATGGTGTCTCGAATCCGGATTTTTCGGTTAGCCTTAATTATATTATGAAATTATTTAATGGGCCTAATCCTTATCTAGATTTATCTTCTACTAGAAGTCTTAAATTATTAGAAGTCTTATTTGAGTCAGTCTTCTACTTTGACTCAAACATCATTAGGCCATATCTATAAATACACCATTGATGTAAGGGTTTCAAGAGAGAGAGATATATATATATAGATCAATACTCTCAATATATCTTGTGACGGTCAGGCTACTTAGTCTTTTGTGAGAGTTGGTGATATTGGAGTTTCGTCTCCATCGTTGTAATCTTCTCTTTCTCTTCTCATCAATACAATATTCTCTGGATTGTCTTCCCAAAATATATCTCTTGTGTGCTATCTTTTCTTCTTTTCTATTCTTCCTCTATATCGTGAATTGTGGTGGATATCAATATTTTCCGCAACAAGTGGCATTAGAGCTTGGTTCAACATGTCTACTATGAAGTTCGATATAGAGAAATTCAATGGAAAGCAAGGATTTCCTATCTGGCAAGCAAGAGTTCGTGCAATTCTTACTCAACAAGGGTTGAGACACACATTGGAGGACGTCAAGCCTGAAGATGTTATCGAAAGTGTCTGGGAAAACCAGAAGGCTAGCGCACATAGCACAATCATCCTCAGTCTTACCGATGAGGTACTCTATCCGTTTCTTGATAAAACATCACCTTTAGAGTTATGGAAAAAGCTGGAGAAACAGTATATGAGTAAGTCTATCTCAAATCGAGTTTATTTAAAGCAGAAGCTCTTCAATTTTTGAATGACAGAAGGTACGAATATAGTTGATCATCTTAATGCTTTCAATAACTTGTCTCTCAATTGTTAAGCATTGATGTTAAAATTGAAGATGAAGACAATGTAATTATCTTATTATCGTCTTTACCTCCTTCTCTTGAGAATCTTAAAATTACTCTCATGTATGGAAAGAATTTGAAATTTGACGATATTTCTGCTGCCCTTCTATCTAATGAATATTTGAAAAAGATTGGAGGGGATGTATCACACTCAGAAGCATTAATTGTCAGAGATCGTACCAAAGAAAGATCAAGGACAAGTCATTCTAGATCCAAATCCAAAGAAATAAATTGCAGGTATTGTAAGAAGATGGGACATGCAATTAAAGATTGTTGGAAGCTCAAAGCAAAGAAAGAAAGAGAATCTCAATTTAAAGAGCAAGCCAAAGAACAAGTGTCAGTTGTTGAAGAAAGTTCTGATGATAATTTGGGTAACGTTCTCTCTATTAGTTCTAATTTTGATCGTTACCATGATATTTGGATTCTTGATTCTGGTTGTTCTTACCACATGTGTCCTAATAAGGATTGGTTTGAAGACTACAAGTCCTATGATGGTGGTTTGGTTTTGATAGGTAATAACAATCCATACAAAATTATTGAAATTGGAACAATCAAAATTAAGATATTTGATAATATTATTAGAGCTCTTACTGATGTTAGACATGTTCCTGATTTGAAAAAAAAATTGATCTCTTTGGGTGCTTTGGATTCTGTTGGTTATAAGTATTCTGCTAAAGGTGGAGTTCTTAAGGTTGCTAAAGCCTCATTGATAGTGATGAAGGGACTAAAACATGGAAATTTGTATGAGTTAGTAGGAAAAACCGTTGCAGGTGGAGCATCAATTTCTCAGGCCTCTTCTTCTGATATGACCCACTTATGGCATATGCGTCTCGGTCATATGAGTGAGCAAGGTTTAAGTGAGCTCAACAAAAGAAAATTACTGAAAGGCCTCAACTCATGTAAATTCGATTTCTGCGAGCATTGCCTCTATGGTAAACAGTCCAAGGTAAAGTTTAACACCGGTATTCATTGCACTAAAGGCTTAATTGATTATATTCATTCTGATGTGTGGTGCTCTCCTATTCCATCAAAATCTGGTGCTCATTATTTTGTCAGTTTTATTGATGATTTTTCCAGAAAAGTGTGGATTTATTTTTTGCATCACAAAACCGAAGTATTTTCTGTTTTCAAACAGTGGAAAACTTCAGTTGAAAAAAGGACTGGTAGAAAAATCAAATACCTCAGAAGTGATAATGGCGGAGAGTACAAATCAATAGAATTTCTCAAATTCTGTGAAGCTGAAGGCATCAAACGCCACTTTACCATCCCAGGAAAACCTCAACAAATGGTATGGCTGAAAGGATGAACAGAACCTTGTTGGAGAAAGCACGTAGTATGCTCAGTACAGCAAATCTTGATAAAGATTTTTGGGCAGAAGCAATCAATACAGCATGCTTCATTGTGAATCGATCTCCTTAAACAGCCATTAATTGCAAGACTCCTGAAGAGGTATGGACTGGTCATCCTGCAAATTATTTTTCTTTAAAGATTTTTGGTTGCCCTGCTTATGTGCATGTTGTCAAGGATAAGTTAGATGCACATTCCAAAAAGTGTATTTTCCTGGGTTATGCCAAAGGTGTCAAAGGCTATCGTTTGTGGGATCCTACTATTTCAAATGTAATTATTGAGAGAGACATAGTATTTAATGAAAGTGTTATGCTAAAATCTCTCAAGAAAGATCCTAATGATATAATGCAAGTGGTGGTGGAGTATGTAGTTCCTTCAGAAGAAGATATTCAGGATATGCCCAACTCTCAAGAAAATTCTAAGAATCAAGTTTCTGAAAAGTCTCCACTTCGAAGATCTCAAAGAAAAATAAAGCCACCTGAGAGGTATGGTTTTGAAGATATGGAAGCTTTTTCTTTAGTTACTGATAATGGTGATCCTTCTTCCTATAAAAAAAGCAGTGCAGGATAAGAATTCTTCTCAGTGGCAAGCTGCTATGAATGAAGAGATGGATTCTCTTCAAAAGAACCATACTTGGGATCTGGTGAAATTACCAGAAGGTAAAAGAGCAATTGGTTGCAAGTGGGTATTCCGAAAGAAAGAGGATTTCTCTAAGATAGAT
Source organism: Trichopus zeylanicus subsp. travancoricus (assembly GCA_005019695.1). Taxonomy (NCBI): domain Eukaryota; kingdom Viridiplantae; phylum Streptophyta; class Magnoliopsida; order Dioscoreales; family Dioscoreaceae; genus Trichopus; species Trichopus zeylanicus. The sequence continues at coordinate 373,893 of RXID01014292.1, read as the reverse complement.
GGTGTTAAATTCAAGCCTTGTTTAGTTGCAAAAGGGTATTCACAAAAGGAGGGTATTGACTTTAATGAAATTTTCTCTCCTATGGTTAAACACACATCTATTCATTTTCTACTTGTTTTAGTTGCTTTTCATAATCTTGAGTTAGAACAGCTTGATGTCAAAACTGCCTTTCTGCATGGAGAATTAGAAGAACAAATTTTTATGCAACAGCCTGAAGGGTTCATCCAAGAAGGCAAGGAAAATTTTGTCTGCAAGTTGAACAAATCACTTTATGATTTGAAACAGTCTCTAAGGCAATGGTATAAAAGGTTTGACAGTTTTATACTGGGACAAGATTTCATTCACTGCAAACATGATTGCTGTGTTTATTTTAAGATGCATGCCAATAACTCGTTTATTATATTGCTTCTTTATGTTGATGATATGTTTATCGCTACTCAAGACATATCTCTACTGAATGATTTAAAGTTTAAAATGAAAAAAGAATTTGAGATGAAAGATTTAGGTGCTGCAAGGAAGATTCTCGGTATGGAGATTGATCGAGATCGAAAGCATGAAAAATTATGGCTTAAACAGAGCAAATATCTCGAGACGATTATTTCTCGTTTTCACATGCAGAATTCAAAATCCGTCAGTACTCCTTTGGCATCTCACTTCAAGCTTTCAGCTCAACAATGTCCTTCTACAGATGAAGAGCATGCATACATGGAGAACATCACATTTTCAAGTGCTGTTGGAAGTCTAATGTATGCCTTGATATGCACAAGACCTGATATTGCACAAGCAGTCAGCGTTGTCAGTCGTTACATGACAAATCCAGGAAAAGAGCATTGGCTGACCGTGAACACAGTGCAAGAGGCCAAAAATTATTGGCTACGTCGATTCAGACTATGCTGGAGACCTTGATTGACGTCAATCCCTCACTAGTTATCTTTTCACTCTTTGTGGAGGACCTATTAGCTGGAGGTGTACCTTACAGTCAACTGTAGCATTATCTACAATAGAGTCCGAGTATATGGCAGCTACAGAAGCCGTCAAATAAGCTCTATGGCTAAAAGGTTTGGCAAGTGAAATTGGTTTTTCTCAACATGTTCTTCCTATTTTTTGCGACAGTCAGAGCGCCATACACCTTGCGAAGAACCAAATGTACCATGCCAGATCAAAGCATATAGATGTCCGATTTCATTTTATTTGGGACATTATTGTAGACGGTGAGATTTTTTTACAAAAGATTCATACTTCAAGAAATCCTGCAGATATGTTGACGAAGGTGATTCAAATTGATAAGTTCAAGCTCTGTTTGGACTTGATCAATATCCAAGGTCGTTGATCCTATCCCAAGAGGTAATGACAAAGACATCTATTGAAGATTCAAATTCAGAGAATAAGATGATTCGAGCCAAGGTGGAGATTGTTGGCTTTATGGTGTCTCGAATCCGGATTTTTCGGTTAGCCTTAATTATATTAGGAAATTATTTAATGGGCCTAATTCTTATCTAGATTTATCTTCTACTAAAAGTCTTAAATTAGTAGAAGTCTTATTTGAGTCAGTCTTCTACTTTGACTCAAACATCATTAGGCCACATCTATAAATACACCATTGATGTAAGGGTTTCAAGAGTAAGAGAGAGAGAGATATAGATCAATACTCTCAATACGTCTTGTTACGGTCAGACTACTTAGTCTTTTATGAGAGTTGGTGATATTGGAGTTTCGTCTCCATCGTTGTAATCTTCTCTTTCTCTTCTCATCAATACAATAGTCTCTGGATCGTCTTCCCAAAATATGTCTCTTGTGTGTTATCTTTTCCTCTTTTCTATTCTTCCTCTATATCGTGAATTGTGGTGGATATCGATATTTTTCGCCACAGGCCCTTGCACCCCAATACTTTGTGGCACACAAGCTCTCCCTCATGTAGTTCCCCAAGTACTAAAATTGAGGGGTGCAGAGTCCTTATTGGGGAAGTAGATAGAGATGAAGTATACTAGGATAGCGCCTGGAGTGTAGACAGAGGTGGTCGAGGGAGCAAGAGGGGTTGCAGTGTGATTGAGGGGTCTAAGAGAAATCTCACTCCCCAATTGTGTAGAGGTAGGACTCAAGTTGACGCTAGACCATCCTCTCCTCCACTCTCCCAACGAAGAGCTACCTTGCATCAAGTGTCCAATTGTGTAGGCCGTTGAGTACCTCGACCCTACAAAATGCATAACCCTACAGGAATGAGATGGACCTGATCTAGGCTAAGATTCGCCTTCCTTCTGTGACTCCATCGTCCTGGGCCTACTCTAATAGGGCTTGAAACTCATCATTGGAGCGAAACTGCTTCACTACCATAGCTAGTTGCCCTAGACCAAGTCCCAAGCCACATTGGCTTGGCAAGCCCTCATCTCCTCCCATTGGGCAAGATCCCAAAAAAAGACCTCCCATTCCCTACTCCCGAAGAGCTGATCACAAGAGGCGAGCAGCACCTGTTGTAATTTTGCTACCTCCTGATTGGAGCAATCTAGTTCATGCAACAAATAACTTTGGTTTGGCCCTACCTAAGAGTTCTCCTCACAAAGGGCCAAAAGGCATCAAGACATGTTTTGGACGACATTGCTGAGTTTTGATCAATTAGAGAAAAGGCCAATTTAGCAATGCAGTTTAAAGTGCAAGAAATGAATAGGAAACTCCTATCTTCCCTTGGAGGTTGCCACAGAGGGACACTAAAGCATCATTAGGAAGCTCCTACATAGTCGGAGCATCCGATGATGGCTCAAATATGTAAGAATTCTCCTTGTGTAGGGGAGTAGAGTCCCAAATCTCTACTTAAAGTTCCATAAGCACACATCACCCTAAAAGAAATCAAGTTCCGATAGTTGACTTAGTAAGCAACATCAGGAGAAGAGAAAGTGCAACCACAAAGGGTGAGCGAGGAAAATACAGCTGCAACATAATGCAAGAAAAAAAGCAAGATCTCAAGGAGCTAGTGGAAGACACCCTTAGATCGCTTTTTATATAGCCATAGATAGATGGTTTGAAAGGTAGGAGTAGTTTGCTAGCAAAAGGTCACATCTCGAGAAATCAACAAGTAGGAATGACATTCAAGGAGACACCATAAAACTTGAAGCACTACAAACGCATCCATATTATTAAATAAGAAGCCATCAAAGGTCCAACACTTCCAATTCTTGGAGATAATGCATGCCTAAGAGAGATAGCCACCAAAAGCAATCTTCAAAATACAAGCTCTTAACTTCGATCAATTGGGAGTCAAATTAAAGGCTTGGGGGCCCATGATGTGTTAAAGAGTAATATTGAACCAAAGATGAATCTCATACCAAAATGGAAAGAAAATTGAACCAAAACCAAAGCCGCCAACTTTACTACTACACCTAAGTTCAATAAGATTTTGAACAATTAAGCCCTATAGCTCGGACCTCAGAAGTCAAGGTCCACAGCTCAAAGACAAACTTAACAGCTCGATCATTAGAAAATGAGTTCTATAGCTTGGCTACCAAAAGATGAGCTCATCAACTAGGCCACCAAAAGACGAGCACTAAAGCTTAGTCAATAGGAGCCAAACTTCACAGCTTGACTCTTAAAAGTCATACTCTACAGCTCGAGCAAGATAGGCTAATGACACACATACGATAAACTATCTAAACATTTTGTACACTCCCTCTATCTCTATAAGAGATAGCCTTACAAGACAAACTCCTGTATCACCAACTCTCTACATCACCAACTCCTATTCTGCATCTTGCTACATGAAAAAATCCACCATATTGCAGTACAAAATACTAAGAAAAATATTTGAAAATGCTCTCGACTAACTTACATACTAATCATGGTGGAGTTATTCTACAAGATTAGATTGCATCATCCAGAGCGCCATATATAACAGGGTCTAGAGCACTGAGGTAATAAATTCACCCTTTTTTCTTGCAAATTTAACTCTTGCATTTTATTTATTTCACAACAAACCTTATCTCCACTGAAATAAAAAAGACTAAGAAAAGGCAGCATGTTGACTTGAGTATCCGAGCCTCTTTCTCTAATTATAACCAGGCGACCCAAAACCGTGCGGACGTAACAATAACAAAATAACAAAATAGCTTTACTTGGCCCTTACCTCTCCCAAAACTGATGTAACCCATTTGCGGCTGCTGCCGTGGCTAACCAATCTGCTAAATTTGTGAAGGCTCCTGGTTTGTGTATGATGCGAAGGATTGCGGTCTCTATTGTAGCTACTACAATAATGATTTTGCTTTAGTCCCCAAGTTGCTATTTGTGCTTTTTTGCCATTAGCCAAATTAACAATTTATCGCTGACATCCGAGATGAGTAATTAACACCTTTTCATGACCCCAGTTTTAGGCCTCTTGAATTGCGACCACTACGGCTATTAATTTTTCGTATACTGCTTGCCCAAATAAGAACTGCTGCAGCTGCCCTGAATGAACCTTCTCCTTGAGCGTTAACCCAATCGACCCCAGCTAGCCTGTCACAAGCAATGAAAGCAGTACTAATGAAAATGTAAATAGGATCCCCGCCCAAACTGGTTTCGTTTGGTTTCAGTTCTAAACAATTCATCAACGAAAACCGAGATTGCCATGGCATGATCTTGCATGGGTCTCTCTCACTTCCCTTCGCATTTGTTTTTCCAAAATAGCCACAAAACTTTAAGCCATATGAGATCGAACAAAACACCGAAGTTTCAAGAGCCATTGGATCTATCCAATCCAACAATTACAATTATAATGACAATAAATGTAAATAAAATGTAACAAGAAGCAACAGCTTTGTATCAGTACAATGATCCAAGTCGGACAAGTACCTCAAGAAATTGTTTTGATAGTTTAGCTTGTTTAATTACAAACATTATCTCATCTTGTGCTTATTTTGCCGAAGCTTTTGAGACGGTACTTCTCAAACTCAAATCAGCAAAGCTCACAGTTCAACTACATAGATTTTCTCCTCAGCCAAGGCTTCTTATATTCCAAATATACATCTAGTTTTGCTCCGCCAAGAATACTGCGCTTTGCGTCATATACGTATGCATGCATGTGCTTTAATCCCAAAATTGCATCTCACTGTGTGTTATTCTCTTCCTATCTCTCTTGATATCATTATTCTCGACTCCTGTTGGCTGGTGTTCTACTGGTTTCTACCTCGGCCGCAGTCGGCGCAGGGCCAAGTAGGCGACGAGGCGGTAGCCGATGAGCATGAGTGCCATGATGCAGACGTCGGCCCACATGTGGGCAAGGCCCACGGCCTTGATGGCGGGGAAATCCACGACCCGGCACATGACACCGGGGGAGCATGGGTACTCGTCGTCGGGACCGAACTGGACGCCGATGAGCAGCTTGTAGCAGTAGAAGCTGTAGCTGAGGTACTTGAACCAGACGATGAAAGGGGGAATCTGCTGGACGTAGTAGCCTCCGGCAATGAGGAAAACGAGGGTGATGACGGAGGCAAGTGTGGTTCCCTGCTTGACGTCCATGAGGAGGGCGCCCACGGCGAGGCCGAGGCTCTGGGAGACGAGGACGGAGAAAAGGACGACGAGAAGGGAGAGGAAGAACTCGGACGGGTGGGGCCTGAGGCCACCCATCCAGTAAATGATGATGACGAACGCCGTGGGAAGGGCCAACTCCATCGGGAGATCCCCGGCGGTGCGGGCAAGAAAGTAAGACGACAGCCGGTACATCCCGGAGCTCCGCTCTTTCAGGAGCATCGACCGCTCATGGGGGAAGACGAAGACCGCATTGTAAAGCGGGAAGAAGCCCCAGAAAACCGAGAAGAAGAAGAGCAGCGCCGTCTGTCATAGATGCACACGTTGCAGCTCAGAATCTGACAAAAATTTCTGTTCATGAAATATTTTTGCTGTTACTTACCCTGTCTTGGATGTGGGAGAGAGAAGAGTTCCACCAGAGTAGGCCGCCGAGGGTGGCGACGCTGAGCACCTGGAAGATCCTGAGCTTGTTGAAGGCCTCGTATCTTCTTTCCTTCAAACCTCTCTGCAGCAGCACGCTGAACTGCTCCCACCAGCTCGTGCTCCACTGCTCCTTCTTCACTGCACTCATTTTTCACTCAACCCCCTCATTTTCGCTGAACTTATTATTTAAGAAGAGTTTAAATATGGAAATTGGCAAATGAAGCTCAGTACCGTGGATGGGAATGTCTCTCATGTAGGTGAAGGTGTTGTTGTCCGCGGCGCAGAGCTCGGTCTTCATTCCGGTGGAGATGTTGCGGTCATACTCCAAGACGAGCTGCTCCCGGAAGGCTTTTAGCTCCTTGATGTCCACTTGCTCCCCAGCGCTGCTCAAGTCTGGCGCGATACCTGCTCACAATTCAAAATAATTTCAGCCGTATTGGGGGTGAGAAGAAAAATATTAGTTAATGGCAGTATAATATAACAAATGAATAGGGAGTCATATGTAAAATGACAGTCGGTAAACATCAGAAGTTAAAGATCAAATTGACCGAAGACTAAACGACGGGCCCCACGATAAACCGTCAGGCAGGATCCCCGTCCCCCTCGGATCTGAACTGGCTGGTTGTGCTGTTGATTGCGTGGGGCCCATTTAGCTCATTTTTATTAGCTTCTATTGTATTAGGAACCTTTGCATCTACACGCTGAAATATTATCTAATTACAGACCAGTCCCTACAAACGGCATGGCACCAGAAACGAAACCATCAATTCGTCATTCGAAATAAAATATTTATGTCCGTCAATTTTTTCCATTTTTCTATTAATTTTATTTCTGAAGAATATAATTTTTCGTAAATCCAAGTTTACAAGGGGGTCCGCACATAAATTTTTATATTATATTATTGTTTGTGTGCTAGGCGAAGGTGTAATCCATTAGTGACAAAAAGAAAAAAGGAAAAAGAAAGATTTAGAGAGCACTACCATTAGCGAGGTCGAGCAAGACGTCAGCGGGGTTGTCGGCGATCGCCGGAGAGGAAAAGCCGATGGAACAGAAGTACTCCAAAGCAGTATCGGCACGGCCATAGTATATAGGATACCCTTCCGAGAGCAGCACCAGCTTGTCGAACATGTGGTACAGCCGGCTGGACGGTTGGTGGATCGTCGTCACCACCGTTCTTCCTCCCTCCACCGCCAGCCGCCGCAGCGTGCTCACGATCCTCTGTGCCGTCGTCGAGTCCAGCCCCGACGTCGGCTCGTCCAGCAGCAACAAGCTCGGGTTCACTAACATCTCCTGCCCGATGCTGACGCGCTTTCGCTCGCCGCCGGAGACACCACGGAACCTCGGTCCGCCGATCATCGTCTCCGCCACGCGCGTCAGCCCTAGCTCAGCGATCACTCTCTCCGCCTGCTGCACCTTCTCGGCCCTCGTCAGGGTCCTCGGGAGCCGCAGCAGCGCCGTGAACATTAGCGTCTCCCGGACTGTGAGGTGCGGGTATAGCACGTCGTCCTGGGTCACGAATCCGGTGCGTCGTCTCACCGCACTGGAGAAGGGCTGCCCGTTGTAGCTAATCTTGCCGGAGAGCTTACCGGCCAGGCGGCCCCCGAGTGCTGTCAGCAGCGTGGTCTTGCCGCTGCCGGAGGGGCCAAGCATGGCTAGTACCTCACCAGGGCAGACAACACCAGTGATGCCGTTTAAGATTGTCTTCTCTTTTGCAGCATCGCCGCAGCAGCTGACCAGACATCCTTTCTTCCCGAGCTTCACCTTGTACACCACCTCCTCAAACTGAACAAGCACATACATAACATTATCATCCCGCTTGTACAGAATCAAAGATCAAACCCAATCTCTGTAACAAAAAGAATACCTTCAGGGTGACTGGGAAGACAGCAGCAGCAGTGGCGGCGGGTGGGTAAGCCACCACAGCAGTTTCCATCTTGATCTTATTCTTATAGTTGCAGTTCTTCTTCTACTCCTTGTTATGGTGATGGTGGTGGCGGTGGTTGTGGGGGAGGAAGATGAGAAATGGCATATATTTATAAGGGAAGCAGCGTGGGGCGGGGGGGCGGGGGCGGGGGAGGCGACGTGGCCCGCCATATAGAGAGTTTCTGCAGTGGTTTTTACCCTAAGGAGCTAGGCATCCTTAGTAGACACTTTATGTGGTTTGGGGGGAATATATGATCAATGATGACAGTAATTAATGTTTAATTTAGATGTTTCAAAAGCTAATAAAGCCTGCTGGGTGTGGAGCGTAATTTAACTTGCTTCGATTTGAGTATGCCACCACTTTCACAGTACCTTATATTCCATTCCCAAATGAAAAATAAAAAAAGGGCATATCAAAGATTTTAATTCAGATTCCCACTTCTCTCTAACTACAAAAACTGATCAACTTCAAATCTGAAAGAGAAAAACATAAAAGAGAAAATCTAGCATTATCAAAAAAGGGCTTTACATGAAAAGAGACAATATCAATTCTGATTTTGCTTTTGCTGCAAGTTGATCATGCTCATCTTTTCATGTAGAGCAGCACTTTGAGTGAGTACAACTTTAAGCATAGTACTCTGTTCTATTATTATTGTTATTGTTACCTACAGCAATATACAGTCTAGAGTTTCTTGAATTGTTTTGTTCTTGCATTGAGATTAGCATATGTTTTAGTGGAGTCCATTTCATAGTCACTTGGGTTGTGTAACCCCAAAGAGAAGCTAGAGAATGGAAAGAAATGGATCTCATTTGAACACCTCACATAATGTCTCTTTGGGAGATTTCTTTTGAAGAAAAAGGAGAGGAATGGAGTTTTTGAAACTTGGCACTTCAAGGGTTATGGTTTAGAATGAGAAGTTGGCAAAATCATGTCTTCCTTTTATTGCTTTCGATTTAATCATGTATTGTTTGGTGGATTTTTATCCACCAAACTATAGTGATGTTCATTTGTGGGTGGCTGATGTATTTTTTTCGATGAATTATATCTTTCAGTATAATTGATCTATAATTCAGATCTGTTGTTCTCGTTTATTTTTACATTTTGGCTTGATTTTTTTTTTAGCTATTTTTAAAAGAGAGATGTTACTGTGCGAAGAAGTAACCTAAGATATCGTTTGGTTTGTAATCAGGATCAGGATCAAGACTAATAAATAATTTTTGTAAACTAATATCTTTTTATCAAAATTAACACTTCAATAATTTAAAACTAAAAAAACTATTTAATTTTTTATAATAATTTAATTTAATAATAATATAAAATAAGTAATATTAATTTTATAAAAAAAAAATTAATTATGAAATGAGCTAATCTTGATGCTGATTTCAAAACAAACGGACCTAATACTATTAAATACTGTGTATTGACAATCACGTTGGTTGGGTGATGAAATCTTGCAAACTCTATTTGAAGAGCCATAATGAATAAATTCATAATCAATGAGACTCCGCCAACATTTATTCTCATAGTTTCGCATGGTAGGCGAGTATATATATATATATATATATATATTTGACTTCATCAGATTTGTCTTCTTTTCGGATCGATAGTTCATGTGATTTTCTTCAATTTGTTTAGTTAAAAAGAGCTCTACGTTGTGGCTTGATCCCCGAAAAAGAAGATGATGCCGAACCCTTGTACACAAATTATAAGATTTCAAAACAAGAGATACATGGACTCAAATGAGAATTCATGAGGACGATGGTGGCAATTTCAGAGTTAAGTGAAACTCAAATGAGAATTCTATTAAGTTTTGGTTTTTTTTCAACACTGGAGTCAAGCGGATGACAATGAAAAGAATTATGACTAAGATGTAACACATAGATATACTTTTTTTTATGAATTTATCACGAAAAATAATGTGATGTTTGATGTGTGAAAAAAGCCTACCACCGAAATGATGAACAAATTTTTTAACCTAATGAAATCTATTTCTTCACAAACTTAACTAAAAATTTTTAAAATGTTTTGAAAAATATAAAATATTTTTTAAAAAAAATTTGAAAATCTAGTTTTCTTCTCAATGATAACACTCTTGTGTCACTTTGAGTTATTGTAAGTCAATTAAGATTCAACTTTGGTACTTGAGAATGAATCACGACTGATCTCATGAGTTAATATGAAAACATTATCATTATTGGTCAAAAGAAATACACTTTAGATCAATATGATCTCCATGGCCTCTCTTTAGATTGTTATTTGAGTCACAAACTTTTCACTCATATTTGCTTCTTATATTTAAATGTTATATGTTGTGAATTGATATTAATTTTTGTGTTACAATTTGGATGCTCAAGCCAATAAACATATAGTCTTTGATTGAGAGTCAAGAGTATTATTTTCCGGCCATGCTTCAACGCTACAAGTAAGAAAGCCACCGAGTATATTCCTGAGACAGCCAACCTCAAACCCCGCAGTGGACGGACCATCAGGACTTTCGCCTTTTGATCTGTTTAATTTTTCTCTCTCTGTCCAGATCTATTGATGACTGACAACAGCGATTTACTCTTCTGCATCACTTAGAGATTTGTGGAATTATTCCTCAAGAAGGGAATCACGTCTCCAAGAAGAACCCGTTGAAGAATACTTAACGGTTTACCCCACCAAAATCATTATTCGCTCTCTGCCTCATGTTAAGGCATGTGTGGGAATCCAATTGTTCTTTACAATACCAAGAGCCACAGCTCTTTACCTTTCAAAGAAGGTTCTCTCAAGAGATTATTTCGTTTTTCCAAAGTAGATGAAAGTGTGAATAAATTTTTTATTTTTTTAAGTTTTTACTCATTTTTAAAAGTGGTTGAAGATAATTTACTTCAAATTTTTAATTACATAAAAATATATTTCAAAAATATAATTATTAATATGTAAATATTATTTATTTAAAATTATCGTAAATATTGAGTCATGATATATTAACAAGTTCAAGAAAACTCCCAAGAACCTTGACACCAGTAAAGATCTAAAAAGTATCATTTGACACGGCAAAAACTAAATCTAAGGTGATTTGGACCATCAGAATCCACCAAAATTCTAGTATCATTCCATTATATTAGTCCACCATCCCTAAAAGAGGATTTGAACTCCAGACCTTCCCAAACAGGAGATGCATTTTAGAAGAATTGATTGAGTACTATTGCGCCCCATCATAATGTTTGTTAATGTGATCATAATCTTTGTTAATGATCTCAAGTGTATACCTACTTGTCTCTTGTTTTATATACCATTCACTTGTTAGTTAGCATTTGCCTTTCAATAGTGGCCATAACTTGATTGAAGGGTCATAATCATGGTGTTTGTGTTCCAAACAAGCAAGGCAAGTGATGTGTGACTATTCTAGGGCGCCACTCGCCACTCGCCACTCGTTCCTTTCATTCTTTTATCTGACAAAAGAGCCCAAAGCTTTTTCCGAAACATTGGCGAACACCCCCTTATGTTTTGCAACATTGTGAAGCCGTCTTTGCATTAAGAAGAAGCAAGATGTTGGTGGTCTTTATTGCAGAAACCATCCTTCTATTGTGATGGTGGGCACCCGAACGCAAGAGAAGAGATGCGGCTCACCTTGAGAGGAAAGAAAGCTTTATCTGAGAAGAGCACATGGTAACCAATTCTTTGGAGGAGAGCTTCCACAGTAGTACAAGCATGGGCATCTCTGCAACAAGCATGGAATAGCTTCTTTGGTTACAGGAGCAAAAAGAGAAGGGAACAAAGAGCTCGAAATTTATCGTGCGAATAGGGAGATAAAGGCAAAGTTTCTATATGCCATTCTGCTCGCTTTGTGTCCTCAGTTTGATTCTCAAGTGCACCGTGTTCGCGAAGAATTATTTGAATTTCGAACTGGAGAGATGGATTTTGTGGGTTAGTTTTCTAGACACTGAAGAGATTTGATTAAAGCACCAATACATAGATTTCAATTCATATATATATATATATATATATATATATATATAGGCGCACACTCGCGTCCCCTCCCGCATCTGAATCTGATGCGCGCATGCAAGAGCCAGCCTTTACATTCTCTTCAACAATTTTTGTGAAAATCGACTTTTGTTTAATAAAGTTATTTTCGTTTTACCTACTTCTATTATTTAATTATATAAAAATAATTATTCACAAGTCAATTCATATATAATCACTTTTGGTTCAAATGAAAAATTATACTTTTTTGTTTTTCATTCCACTTAGATTTTTTGAATTATAATAATATTAATAATCTCACATATAATAATTATATAATTTTTAAACTTTTTTATTTGTACAAAATTTTAAATAACTAATATTTTATCTATTAATAATTATATTTTTAAAATATAAAATTATTCAACAAATTATCTTCGGCCACTTATAAAAGTGGATTAGAAATGAATAAATAATTTTTTTTTACATTTTAATGTATTTTCAAATAATTAAACAGCTCCTTTATTAAGGAGATGTGAAAATTGGCACTTTATGCACTCTCTACGAGCAGCACTTTTTCGACAAGAGTGATTTACTCCTTGTGCTTCGTATTGGAAAAAAAAAAAGGGAATTTTAGAAATGAAAACAAAGTTAGATTTATTTTTCAATTTAGAAATAAAAAACACTCTTCAAAAGCGCTGATGCAGTACTGTTCCCATTGATCCCGTTGCACGACGTGTCGAATTGGGGCCAACCAGAGTCTCATTGTTGGACTGTATCAAAATTCCCAGCCATCCCTATCGAGTTATCGCTCAATGCGCACAAGTATCGCTAAGACACCACTTCAAGTAGTTCTGCGGCGTGAAGTGGACCAGTAATATTTTGGAGCTCACCCTTTAGAGATGGATCTACAGCCCCTCTATTCAACCCTTTCCATCAATCCGAAGACTCTTCCATGTCTTAATCGCCCATCCGGAGAAGCTCCTGTATTGAGATGTCCGAAGACTCTTCCATGTCTTAATCGCCCATCCGGAGGAGCTCCTGTATTGAGGTGTCCGAAGACTAAACCCCATGCTGGGATATAGGTTCAACACGGTAACCCGGAGATAGCATCTCTCGACTCCTATGGAGGTATTATCTGTAAGCTTCAATTTTACCTTTTGACGTAAGACCCATGAAAAAATTGAATTTAAAACTGAATTAAACTGATTTACATACCTCAGGGCCTGAAATGAAATTCTGAAAATTTTATTTGCAATTCCCAATAGATCCATATTGAGTCATTATCACTCTTTGATAGGGAAGAGTTGAAAAGAAGGAAAAATTTTCAAAATAATAAAAAATTTTCTTTGCGAGAACGATCAGAAATAGAGAAAATCCTCTGTTCTCTACTCTTCTTTTCCAATTTAATTCTCAATTCTCGATTCGTAAACTGAAGAGACCTATTTATTTGCTATTTTACTAATAAACCCCCGAAGTCCATTATAATTACAAATCAAAGTTTTGTAATTGTAATTAAGGTCAAATATTTACAAAAAGATCCAAATCAAATAATTCAAATAAAACAATTTATCTTCCTCTAACCAGACAACCCCAAGGTGAGACCAGATGTTGGGTATACTGTAAACCGTTTCGATCCATTATAGAACACCCAAATGAGCACACACATATAAAATTTGGCTCTGTCTATATTGTCATTCATTATCATACAAATATCAATTAGACAGTTAAAATTTAAGTCACTCACTACATTTTCAAACTGTCTAACCAAAATTTCACAATCAAACTTATCTCAAAACAAAACAATAAACAGTCTATAAGGCCACAAAACTAACACACAGGACTAACAATCCTCCACTTGGCCTATAGATCTATTTATTTATATATATATAGATTCATGTATACTGAAAATAATTTTGAGAAATCAATTTTCAACAACGGGATCCCAACTGTGCAATTCAGAGACAATGGACTATACCACTCTTTCTTAGTAGTCCCCATACATGTTCAATCACGGATGGATGTATACTAATGGTATACCAACCATTTTCATGTTAAAGCAATTAAAGCACTATATTAGTTGAGCTGAATAACATCAACCATAAGCATAGACAATATACTCGTGGAACAAGACATATAATAAAACATAATAGTAGTGAGAATTTTCCTGTCTTTTCCACTAATGGTCTAATTGCTTCGTGTTTCTCTCAGAAACACATTACTTAGATGCACAAACTATACTGAGGACATCCCACAAGTGTCAATGCATTTCATCTAAGTGAGAAGTATAAAATGGATATGATGCCCAATCATACCTTCACCGCAAGCATTTCAGGAATTACCTACACATGATCACTAGGTCCTTATATAGATGGTCATCACCTGTTGAGTTTTAGGTGTCTCGAACTCAAATTAGAGTTTGAGTTAAAGTAGGAATCCAAAATTAAATGGAGATTTATGATTGATTTATAATATTAGGAGTTATAATTAAAGTAAAACTTAGACTGAATAAGGGTCTATAAATATACTATAATACATAGGACTTAGGTGTGGTCTAGTATTGAGGTTAAACTAGAGAAAAATAGAGAAAGAAGAATAGAGAGAATAGAGAGAAGAGAAAGAGAGAGAGGGTTGACTCTCGTGTATGGGTTTTTATAGTGTTTCTCGGTGGTCTCTCATGGTGGTTCATCATGGTGTTCTCTTGGAGATTCTTTCTGAAGGTGAAGGCGTTGCAGAGACTTGGTAAAGAGTTTAGTTGAGTAAGAAAGAGTGCAGTCTTTTTTATAGACTCTTGTAAAAGTCTTTCTTTTGATAATGGATCTCTTGCTGTCTTTTCTTATTATTTTTTTAATCTTGTATTATTTCTCGTTTCTTGTATTGTTTGAGAATAAGGTGATTCGTGAACCTTCCGCTGCGAATCCCAACAATTGGTATCAGAGCTTAGGAGCAAATAGCCAAAATGGCAAAGTTTTTAATCGAGGTGGAGAAATTTGATGACAAGATAAATTTTGCCTTATAGCAGAAGAAGATGAAAACGGTTTTTACTTATCAAGATCTGCAAAAGACATTAGAGAGAAAAGAAAAGAGGCCGGCTAAGATAAGCGAGGAAGACTGGGAGGAGATAGATCAAAAGGCATTGAATTTAATTATTCTAAACCTGACTGATGAGATTTTGTACAATGTCATTGATGAAAAGACGACGATGGATATCTGGACAAAACTTGAGAAGTTGTACATGTTAAAAAACCTCATGAATAAGTTCTATCTGAAACAACAGTTGTACAGACTGCGTATGAGCGAAGGTACAACTATATTACATTACTTGAATACCTTCAATAAGATTATTAATGATTTGCTGAAAGTTGATGTGAAGTTTGAAGAGAACGATAAAGCGTTGCTTCTCCTGATGTCTCTTTCTGTTTCGTACAATCATATTGTGACCACAATTCTTTATGGTAAAGAAACTCTCAAGATGAAAGATATGATAACTAGTCTTCTTTCTAATGAGAAAAAGAGAAACTTCAACGTTAATATGGAGTTTGGTGAAGGATTGGTGGCTCACGAAAGAAGAAGATTAAGAGAATGTGGAGAAGACAAGCAACAGTCCAAATCAAAATTGAAGGTGAAAATACAATGTTATTTATGTAAGAAGTATGATCACATTAGACGGTATTGCCCTGAACGTGGTAATAATCAAGTCCTCCAATATGGCGACGGCAATAGCGGATGATACTTCTGAGAATAGTGCGGATGGAAACGTTCTTGCAATATCCGTAGAAATCAGTACTTCTGGTAAGTAGATTTTAGATTTTGATAATTCTTATCATATTTGCTCCAGGAAGGATTGGTTTACTTCTTATAAGGAGAATAAGAAGAAAGTTACTATTTGGTTGGGTGATAATTCAGTCTGTGAGATCACCGGTGTAAGAACAGTCAAAATCCAGATGTTTGATGAAGCAATTCGTATTTTTACTAGGGTGATACATGTCCCCAAGATGCAAAGAAATCTAATTTCACTTAGTGTACTAGACTCAAAAGATTATAATTATTCAGTAAGAGATGAAGTCATGAAGGTGACACACGGTATTAAAATCTTGATGAAAGATGAGAAGTGCAACAATGTTTATCGATTAATAGGGAACACCATTGCAGGTGGAGTTCTGATGGCTACAGTAGTGAAGAAGAAGCATAATACTTGGAGTAATTTAATGGGAGATAAACGTTCTCCTCGAATTACATTACTAAAATAACAGACACATGTCATCCGAAAAGCTTCTAAAAGTACAAGACTATAGGTATAAAGAGCGAATTCGAGGTTGGCTCGAGCTCGCGTCTTACGATTAGCTGAATAAGTTAGTAGCCAAGGGGCAGGAGCTGGATGAGAGATGATGGTGGCATGCCCGAGTTTAAGACAAGGTGGAGATTGTTGAGTTTTAGATGTCTCGAACTCGAATTAGAGTTTGAGTTAAAGTAAGAATCCAAAGTTGGATTTAGATTTATAATTGATTTGTAATATTAGAAGTTATAATTAGAGTAAAACTCAGACTCAATAAAGGTCTATAAGTATACTATAATACATAGGGCTTAGATGTGGTGTAGTATTGAGGTTGAACTAGAGAGAAATAGAGAGAGAGGAATAGAGAAAATAGAGAGAAAAGAAAGAGAGAGAGTGTCGGCTCTCGTGCGTAGGAATTTCTAGTGCTTCTCGGTGGTCTCTCGTGGTGGTTCCTCATGATGTTCTCTTGAAGATTCTCTCTGAAGGTGGAGGCATTGCCGAGACTTGGTAAATAGTTAAGTTGAGTAAGAAAGAGTGCAGTCTTTCTTATAGACTCTTGTAAAAGCCTTTTCTTTTGATAGTGGATCTCTTGCTGTCTTGTCTTGTTATTTTCTTTTATCTTGTATTATTTCTCATTTTTTATATTGTTTGAAAATAGAGTGATTCGTGAATCTTCCGCTGCGAATCCCAACAATCACCAACCTACCTAGTGACCCACGGTATTCCCAAGGACTCCATCTTCTACATTGGAAGATTAAAAAATAAAATACATCAATGAAATCATTTCTTATGGGGAAAGCAATAGTTTACTGGCAAATAAACTATAACCAGATAAAAATATGTAGCAATCAAAATATGACATCATGTTTGCAAACTATCCCCATATGACTGATATGCTCTTTAAATATTTTCACCGCCAGACCTTTAGTCATCAAGTCAGCCAAATTATCTATAGAAGAGATCCATGAAACAATAATATTCTTTTTTTGAACTTTTTCACGGACATAACGAAATTGCAGTTCAATATGCTTTGCCTTGGAATGACATCTAGCATCTTTAATAAGGGATATAGCTGTATCAGTATCACAGACTATCTGTATTGGCTTATCAATATAATCAACCACCTGGAGATCAGAGAGGAAATATTTCAACCACATAGCATGTTTACTAGCCTCACAATAAGCTATATACTCTGCCTCCATATCGATAAAGCAGTCGTAGTCTGTTTTATACTACGCATGAAATAACTCCCTCTGCCAAAGTAAACACATATCCAGATGTAAACTTCAAACTGTCATCACATCCTTTCCAATCAGAGTTTGTATATTTAAGAACATTTAAATGGTTTATAACCATTAAATAAGAGCATATAATTTTGGATTTTCTTCAAATAACGAAAAACCTTCTTAACTGCTCTCCAATGGGTCATTCCTAGATTACTCTGATATCTGCCAAGAAGTCCCACAACAAAAGCAATATCTGGATGGGTACAAATCATCAAATACATCAAACTGCCAACAGTTAAAGCATAGAAAATTTTCTGCATCTCCCATCTTTCAATGTCATTCTGAGGACATTGTTGAAGATTAAACTTATCACCTTTGACTATAGGTGACTCTCCAGCTTTACAATTGTCCATACTATATTTCTAAAGAGTTTTAGCAATATATGTCTCCTGAGAAAGCCCAAGCATTCGACACTTTTTGTCTTTGTATATTTTCATACCCAAGACACATGAAGCATTGCTAAGATTCTTCATGTCAAAGACTATAGACAATATCCTTTCAATTTTTCTGAGGAAATTCAGTTCATTACCTCCCAATAAGATGTCATCAATATATAATATCAAAATTTGAACTTTACCCCCCACTGAGTTTCAGGTATACACAATTATTAGTTGTATTCTCTTGAAAGCCAAAATTTGTGATTGCCTCATGAAATTTAATATACCACTATCGAGATGCTTGTTTTAAAGCATAAATAGATTTATGTAGTCTATAGACTTTTGTTTCATCACCTTTTCAGATAAACCCTTCTGGCTGTAACATATAAATTTCCTCTTCAAGAACTCCATTCAAAAATGCTATTTTAACATCCATCTAAATGAGTTCATAATCATAGTATGCAACTAATGCCATGAAGATTTTTAATGAATTTTTTCTAGAGACTGGAGAAAATGTCTCATCATAATCAATTTCTTCTCTCTGAGTGTATCCTTTAGCAACCAACCTTACTCTATATTTGTCAATTTCACCATTGGCTCTCAATTTAGTCTTATAGACCCATTTATAGTCAATTAGTTTGCAGTTTACAGGAGTTAACATTTAAGACCAAACCTCATTTTTTTTTTTTGCATGGAATCAATTTCTTTAATCATTGCATTCAACCAGAATTTTGCATTCTCATTGCTTATGGTTTCTGAAAAATCCAATGGATCATCATTTTCTGTTATCAATGCGATAGACATCTTATCTATATTATCTAAACTCTGAATATGCATATCTCGTTTCCTCTAAATATGCAACATAGTCATCTGATAGAGCTAATCTACAAATTCTTTTGGGTTTTTCATCTGACTGGTCTGGCACAACCATCGGTGCTTCACTTTGTCCAGCTCTATCTGACTCATCCTCAACTTCAATTCTTTTCCTCTTGCTTCCTGTGTCAAATGTGCCTTGTTCAAGAAATTTGACATCTCTGCTTTCAAATATGGAGCCCTGAATAGGATTGTATAATCTGTAACCCTTAGATCTGTCTGGAAGACTAATGAACTTACAGCTTAAGCTCTGAGCTGTAGTTTTTGGCATACTAGGTTCAGCAATCCTAGCTTTTGCATCACCGCCTCAGATTCTAAGATGATTCGGATTGGATTTTCTTAGCCATAACTTAAAAGAAATTTTAGGAATAAATTTGGATGGTACTCTATTTAAAATGTATGTAGTCATTTTCAGTGCTTCGCCCCATAAAGAGTCTGGCAATTTATTGAAAACTAACATACAATGTACCATATCCATCAAAGTCATGTTCCTTCTTTCTGCTACCCCATTTTGCTCTAGATTTCCTATAATGGTTGTATTTGAAATGATTCCATGCTCCTGTAAAAATTGTCGAAAAATATCGAAAGTGTATTCACATCCTCTATCTGACCTGATATATCTAATCTTTCTGCCCAGCTAATTTTCAACTTCAGCTTTATACACCTTAAATATTTTAAACACATCTGACTGTCTGTGCAATAGATACACATATCCATATCATGAGTAGTCATCAATGAATGTTACAATGTATCTCTGGCCATTCTTTGTGACTACCCCATTTGGACCACAAATATCTGTATGGATTAGATCTAACAAATTATTAGATCTTAATGCCTTTGGAAATGATGCTCTTGTCATCTTTCCTTTAATATAATCCATACAAATACCAAAGTCATCAAAATTTATATTCTGTAGAATTTTGTCATGGCAGAGTCTCTCCAGTCTGTCTCTACCAATATGACCTAAACGACAATGCCATAGACGAGAAGCATTCTTATCCAACTGAACAGTCGGGTTATAAGGGCATATATGTCTAGAATCAACATTGTAGCACTGTATTATAGAGTCAACTTCCAGTTTCACATGTAATTTATACAAACCATCAAATACAATACGAGTAACAATAACAACACTATCATACATCAAAGATATAGAGTTTTTGCCAAAAATAAAATAATAATCAGCTTCTGTAAGTCTGAAAACTAACAGTAAGTTATGCCTGCTAGCTGGTGCAAAAACTGTATTTGATAGTAAAACAGTATGACCACCATGGAGAACCAAATGTATGTCCCAACACCGATGACCTCAACTCGCTCATTATTCCCCATGAAGACATACTTCTCATGATTATCTAGGTTCCTTAGATCCAGGAATTCCTGCATAATAGTTGATATATGGACCGATGATCTTGAGTCCACAATCCATGCATTAGGAGAAATATCAATATAGTTTGACTTAAAACAAACCAGCCATTTAAATTTACCTTATTTCTTTTCCTGCAAAAACTTTAATTTGTAACAGTCTTTTACAAAATGCCTTTTCTTTTTACAATAAAAGCAAACTTTTTTTTAATTGAGTAGGTACTTTTCCTTTCACATCATCCTTGCTTTTTACAAATTTCTTCTTCTAGGCTTGCTTCTTAAAAGGCTTTCTGGTCCGAGAATTAAACTTCTGTTTCTTCTCCGCCAAATTTACTGATTTAATTTTAATAAGTTCAGCTTTAATAACCTTCCTCCTTTCATCCTCTGAAATGCACTGATTTAGCAATTCATCCATTGTCCAATGACGATCATGTGTATTATAGTTAATAATAAAAATCTCAAAGGATGTAGTCAGCGAGTCCAGGATATAATATGTCGCATATTCATCATCAAGACTCAAGCCCAAACTTCTCAACTCATGAGCAATCGAGAACATTTTCAGAATATACTCTCAAACATTCCCATGCTCAGCCAATTTTGTGTTGTGTAGTTTCCAAGTTAAAGATAATTTCTTGGCTTTAGAGAACCAAATAAATCTGTTATGAATAATTTGAAGTAATTCTTTGGCAGAATAAACATCTAACAAACTGGCATGAACTATTTCAGAAACTATTCTTCTAATTATCAGTCTTGCTAGCTTATCTGCTCTGTGTCATTTTTCAAACTGGTTTGATCCAATAGGCGGTTCAGTAGTATCAAGAGCAATATCAAAACATTGAAATGTCAAATGAACTTCTAGTTCACTTCTCCAAGTCGAGTAATTTGATTCATTCAAGATCTCGACCTTGAAGAGCTGACTACTAGATTCCATACTACAAATTTTGTGATGGATAGCTCAAAACACAATAAATTCATTTTAATAACAAATAATTCATGATTTTATTGATCCTACTGATCCAAATAGGGATTATCATTGTGATCTTGTATTAGCTCCTATAGGAAACTAACACAAACCACGACATCCCACAAATCACAAGCCAAAGTAGAATTGGGATTAAATTGTGATCTTGTACTACCTCCTTTGGGAGAATAACACAAATCACGAGATTCCACCAATCACCAGTAAAATCAGAATCAGAAAAAATTGTGATCTTATACTACTTCCTTTGAGAGAATAACACCAACCACGAGATCCCGCAAACCATGAATAAAACCAGAATCAGGATAAATTGTAATATTGTACTACCTCCTTTGAGAGAATAACACAAGTCATGAGATCTTGCCAAAGAACAGTAAAATCACAATGGTCACAAATAAATTTTTAAAATATTCTATATTTATTTCTTCTCTATACCAACTCAATCTTTGGGTCAAATTGACTAGAGTTGAAAATAAATATATAATAATAATATTTATAAATTAAAATAACCTCAAAATCCTTTGGGGAAATATTTGGTTATGTTAACTCATAAATATAATCACGAATAAATAATAAAAAAATTATTTTTTTCAATAATTCAAATAATCATAAGCTTAATGTTAATCAAGATTAATGTGATTAACATAAGTAATAAACCTAACCGAGATTGGAATCCAAAATCACAATTCAATTTGAAATAAATTGCAATTTACAACCCAAACCAATTCAACCCAATTGCAATACAAATTGAATCACCAATCAAGTTGCAATTCATGGCCCAAACCGGTAGAATTGAATTAAATTGCAACTTTGCACAAAAGCCCTTTCAAAATTTTAATTCAAAATTAATTTCAAATATTCAACAGACGGTTGAAAACTTATCGTAAATCAAAATTTTGGAAACCAAACTCGAATTTTTCTCCACCAATAAAATTATGGAGACCAATACACTATTCAACATCATTTTCAGTTCAATACCAAGATAAAAAACTCGATTTTTCCGAATTAGGTTTCGAGAAATTCAATTGAAAACAATTATAACCAATAGAATTGAATTGAATTGAATTACAACTTTGCATAAAAGCCCTTTCAAAATTTTAATTCATAATTAATTTCAAAAATTCAACAGACTATTGAAAAATCACCATAAATCAAAATTTTGGAAACCAAAGTTGAATTTTTCTCCACCAATAAAATTGTGGAGACCAATAGGCTCTTCAATATCATTTTCAGTTCAAGCCCAAGACAAAAACTCAATTTTCCCAAATTGGATTTCGAGAAATTCAACTGAAAATAATTATAGCTCAATTTTTCGCCAACCAACCATCAAAAGGTTGCTCTGATATCAATTGCAGACTCCAATTTTACCTTTTTGATGCAAGACCCGCGAGAAAATCAAGTTTAAAACTGAATTAAACTTATTTACATACCTCAGGACCTGAAATGAAATTCTGAAACTTTTATCTGTAATTTCCAGTAGATCCACCTTGAGTCCTTACCACTCTTTGATGAGAAAGAGTTGAAGAGGAAGAAAAATTTTCAAAAAAAAAAAAAAATCTCCACGGGCCTAAGAACATTGAGAAATTCAGTCTAGTGCCTTGCATTTAAGAACATTGAGTTAAACGAAGGCACGATTCTTCCTGGAAAAAGGAAATGTAAATTCGGATCAGCCAAGCTATGATGATCATAGGCCGAGTTATTTCAACAAGCAACAAGAGAAAGAATGAAAACTCAAGTCCCTAAACTAATGTATGAAACCTAGAGTTGGAGGGCATTGATGATACATCAAGTAAAGTGATAGTTCAAGAAGATTAGATGAGTGTGAACTGAAGCCAAAATGGTCAACCAAAGTGATTAAAGGGCAATTTTTGAACTGAACTTTGTGAGTCAAAAAGTTAGTAAAACCAAGCTTAAAAGGTAGGTTATGAATAGATACGAGCAATCTAGGAACTCGTCTACACACCAAATTATTATGAGCTCAGTAACTTCAAATAGGGATGAGGTCACACAAAAAAACGGCTACCTCCCGGAGCCTATGTATAACCAAACTCATGAGACTCGATCTATCAAGGTTCATATATCAGCCAATCAATCTACATTCATTTTCAAAGTCAATTCTAAAGGATTCAAGAATGATCCCTCATTTACAGGAAATCTAGCCGAATGGTTACCCAAAATTGTGGAATTAAAATGTGCCAAATTTCTGGAAGCACTATAAATAACACCACAATAGGAGAGGTAAAGGCTAATACCTGATCTCTTATTTCATCTTTATTTTTGAGTGCTGGACTGATTTGAGAGTCAGAGCGATAGCCACTAAAGACCTCTCGCTGGTCTCCTTTATGGTTCTTCCTTTTGTAGATTAAAGAAAGAGCAATCTCGCAAATCAAGATCTCAAAAAATCTCTCGGACCAAAATCGGTAGTGAATCGGGCTCCATTAGTAAAGTATATTTTATTTTTAATTGTTATTAGAAGCTTGATATATGCTATGATATGCACAAGATCTGATACTATATAGGTAGTTAGTGTTGTTAGTTGCTACATAGCAAATTGAGGAAAATAATATTGGCAAGTTGTGAAGTAGCTATTGAGATACATCAAAGTTACTCTTAATGTTGATTTATTTTTCAACTGAAACATAGTTTAAGAGGATGAAATTATTGGCTATGTTAATTTAAACTATATTAGATACCTTAATAGATGATGCTTTCTCATCGATTATTTATTCATCTTTTGTTGTAGTCCCATTAGTTGGAGGTGTACCTTATGATTAACTATAATATTATCTACAATAGAGTCTAAGTATACAACGATTATAGAGGTAGTGATAGAAATCTAGTTAAACGATTTGGCAAGTGAAGTTAGTTTCTCTTAAGGTTTCCCTATTATTTGTGACAATCAGAGCTCTACAGACCTTGCGAAGAACAAGATATACCATGTCAAATTGAAACACATAATTTCTGCTTTATATTTAGGACATTGTTAAAGATAATGATATTTTTTAAAAAAGATCTATACTTTAAGAAATCTAATAAACATGTTGATGAAGGTGATTTTGATTGATCAGTTCAACCTCTTCTTGAATTTAATCAATATCCTAGATCATTGATCTCCCCCTATAGGGCAATGGTGAAGATTGAAAATTTAAATTTAAAGAAAAAGAGAATTTAAGATAAGGTGGAGATTGTTGACATCATTTGAATCTCAAATTTGGATTTTTTGAAAAATCTTACTCAAATTAGGATTTTGATTAAGATGTGCATTAGTGGTCTGGATCCTTTTCCAAATTGGTCTCCTACTCTAAGATATCTACTAGTGGATTAGATTTATATTTGAGTTAGTCTCTAACTCCAACTCAAATTCAATCCAACCACTTCTATTAACACCCTATTTATCTAAGGATTTCTTGTGAGATAGAAAAACATAGATTAAACTTTCAGAATATCTTGTGATAGTTAGACTAATTAGTCTCTTGTGATAGTTTGTGATATTTAAATTTCGTCTCTATGATTATAATATCTTTTTTTTATTAATGAAATATCATCCAGATCACCAAGGCCCATGGAATAGATCGTAGATCAAATCATGTAAATCTTTTATATACTCTTTTTTTTTCCTTTTCTTTCTCTAAATTGTGAATTGTGATGGATATTCATCTTTTACGTAACCTTCTCCAACTATTTCACCATTTTATTTTACTACAATAAGTCTCCTCCAAGTGCTTCACTAGATTATCTCGCTACAATGAGTCTTTCAGTACCTTACTAGGCTACCAGGTCATTATCATTTATCTCACAAGAACACCATTAGCTTCCTAACTCATAATGTCATGTCATCATAGTTTACCTTGCACGACTATCATCATCCTCCTAACTCACAAAGTCTCAAACCATCCTAGTCTACTTCTCAAGTGTTATCATCTTTCTACTTTGCAATGTATCACATCATCTTAACTTAGTGTATAAGATTTTTCAATTCCTCTTTCTCAAACTCACTTCACCAACATATGCTCATTGAGGCCTCCATGCCAATTATCATGCTTCATCCTTGACAATATCCTTTCTATAAATCTTTTTCCTTAAAGAAGGAATATTTCTTGAATGAAACTTAAGAAGCAAGTAAGGTTTTTTTTTTCTCCTATCAAAACTTTTAACCAAATATTGGCTTAAAATCAGTTAGAGGAAGGCTTGTAAAAGCCCCTTTTTCTGATGGTAAGAGAATAGAGTAACTATCTCCTTTTCCATATTTTCTCTAATTTTTTTGCTATTTTTTACTTCATTAGATAGTTCCATCTTTGAGTGGTCTGATTTTGGCATGGAGGAGGATCATCAAGACTTGCTTGCCCCTTTTTTTTCTTTATTTTTTTTCTTGCAAGTGATAAGAGAGAAAGGTTTGCACAAGTCCATCATCCTTGAACTTTACACAACCCCCAACAAAATGCGAAGCACACCTATAAAATAGTAACAGAGAAATCAATGTGGTTGCTTAGATAGCATTGAAAATATTAATTTTTTGAATTTTTAGTAAATAATTACTTGTGCTAGTATGAATTTATAGGAAAACCACCTCTTTTAACGATATTAGTAAAAGTCCATTTGTATTATAGTGAAAATTTGCAAATAATTTATCCACAATCGACATTCTCTTTTATTTAGTTTTTAACATTTAAATTAATGTGAAAAAAATCGTGTGTTCATAGCTATTTAAAATCTAAGTATAAAGCCTTATTTTTTCAAATTTCTCTGTTCTCTTTCCAAAAGCACAAGAATCTCAAACATGCAAGTATCATTTTTTTCGGAAAATTTGTTGCTTGATGATGAAGAAAATAATGTTTGAACATTTAAATTTCTCACATCCATAGAAATAATATTTTACATTTAAATTTAAATAATTAGGAGATAATATTTTTTACATATTAAGTTAAATATTAAAATTTAATAGAAAAAATATTGACTAGAAAATAGTTATTTATAAATATTTATGATAATATAGGTGATTTCTTGTAAGAAAATGACGATAAAATTGTCTCTAATGGGCCTGCTCTTTTCACTTTTCTCAACTATTGGAACTACAGGCCTGTTTGGATGGACTTCAAAGCTCTAAAATTGAGGGAATTAGAAAAATTAAAATTCTAATTTTCTAATTTCAGTATTTTCTTCGATTCCAAAATTCAGGATTGAAAGAATTGGACAATTCCTACTCTTTTCCAATACCGGTTTTGAATTCTGAAAATTTTGAGAGAAATTCATTTAATTCTAGGAAATTATGGTGAGACCCACAAATTAAATGATGCATTTATATATCATTTAGGCCATTTCTAAAATTTTTTATTTTAAAATTAATTTACTTGTTTTCATTTTTAAAATATTTATTCAACTAAAAATAAATTATTTTTTAAAAATTATAATTTTAAATTTATCAAATTATATAAATTGTTAGCTAAAATATAATAAATAAATATTGAATTAATTTTATTATATTTATATAATTCTCCATCCATGGGTCATTTTAATAACTATATTAATTTTGAAAATAATAAATTATATTTCTAAAACAATATGTAATTTATGTTTACCAATATTATTTAACAAGAAAAAATATATTAAATAAATCATAAATTAATTGTATCATAATTATAGAATTCCTTATTTTTGGGCCATTTTTAAATTTATATTAATTTTTTAATTAACTTAGCATTTTCTAATATTAATATATTATATTGCTCTATTTACCTATAAATAAAATATTTTATTTTTAAAAAATAGTATATATGTTATGTTTGTAAATTGTATTTATATTTTTCTAGTATTTGTACTAAATTTAATATTAAATTTAATATATATCTATTTTACGTTTATTAAATTATTTAATAAAAATATGTTAAATAAATCCTAAATAATTGTATGATAATTATGAAATTCTTTATTTTTGGTCCATTTTAAAATTTATATTAATTTTTAATTAACTTACTTTTCTGATATTAATATATTATTTTATTTTATTTACTTATAAATAAGGTATTTATTTTTTAAAAAATAATATATATTTTGTGTTTATAAATTATATTTATATTTTTTATTTTGTACCAAATGTAATATTAAATTGAATATACTTTTTAAAATTGAGAGAATTTATCAATTTCTAATTCTATCTAAAAATACTCATCCAAACACCGAAATTAGACAATTTCAATAATTTTTTCAATTCCTTGGAATTGATAGAATCGATCAATTCTTCAATTTAAAATTGAGAATTCATCCAAACGGACCTATGTTCTTAAAAATGAGCGGTTATGGGCCATTTGGTTGAATTTCTAATGTGGAATTGAGGAATTGGTGAATTCTCTTAATTCCGAGGAATTGAAAAAATTATTGAAATTATCCAATTCCGGTGTTTGGATCAATATTTTTTAGATGAAATTGGGATTGACTAATTTTTTCAATTTTAAAAAATATATTCAAATTTAATATGAAATTTGATACAAAATACTAAAAAAATAAGTATAATTTACAAACACAAAATATATACTATTTTTTAAAATTTGATGCTTTATTTATAAATAAATAGAATAATATAATATATTTAATATTAGAAAATGGTAAGTTAATTAAAAAATTAAGATACATTTTTAAAATGGCCCCAAAAATAAGAATACAATAATTAAATTTAAAGTAATTTAGGCTTTATTTAAGTATATATTTTCAAAATAATTCGATAACGGTAAAATATTATTTTCTTAAACATTTAGTATCTTTAAAAATAATATAATTATATATATTTTTAGTGATATATATTATTTAAATTGGTATAATAAGTAAAAATAATAATTTTTATTAATATAATTATTAAAGATTAAAAAAATAATATAATAACTTTAGTTCAGGATTTATTGAATATATTTTAGCTAATAAGTTAATAATTTGATAAACTTAAAAATTATAATTTTGTAAAAAATATTTTATTTTTAGTTAAATAAGAAATTACAAAATATTAAAATTTAAAAAATAAATTAATTTAAAAATAAAGAAAACTTTACAAAAATGACCTAAAAATTATAAAATTTCATCATTTAATCTATGGGCCCCATCTCAATTTCTAGGAATTGGGTGAATTTCTTTCAAAATATTTAAAATTCAAAATCGAAATTAAGAAAGAGTTGAAATTGTCCGATTTCCTCAATTTCAAATTTTAGAATTGAATTAAAGAATTAGAGAAATTGACTCTTAAATTTTTTCAATTTCCTCAATTTCAGCTTTGTGAAATTAATCCAAACAGGGAGTTAATGTAAATACACCGAATTATGAGGTGTAGGTTGTCCAATTAAAATCGGTGTCGAAATTGTTTTAATGGCGCGACTCAAATTTGGGGCACTTCCTGGCTTTGTCTAACGGGACCAATCCAATGGCGTAGCCTGCCCAAATTGTTCCGTGTACAGTGTAGCATCAAGTGTGTGGATTGAATTCTGCATTGTAAAATGGCGCAGAGGGCGGTCGTTCGCATTCCTCGTGGAACAACAGCTGGGATTAGGGGTGAGCAAAACCGGTTAGTCAGACCGATTTTGTTCATTTGAGAACCGGAACCGGATTCCGATTCTCAAAAAATTGAGAACCGGAACCGTACCGGTTTGGATGAAGAACCGGTTTTCCGGTTTCGGTTCTAAACCGGCTATAAACAGGTTCTAAAACCGGTTAACCGGATCTCTGGCGTCGCGATGACCGGCGAGGGCGAGGCGGCGTCGCTGTGAGCGCGGGGGCGAGCGCGAAGGCGAGGCGACGTCGCTGCGAGCTCGGGGATGAGGGCGAGGGCGAGGGCGAGGGCGAGGCCGAGGCCGAGGCGGCGTCTGCGCGTTGCTGCGAGCTCGGGGGCGAGGCGAGGGCGAGGGCGAGGCCGAGGCCGAGGCCGAGGCGGTGGCGTCGGCGCGTTGCTGCGAGCGCAGGGTCGAGGCGAGGGCGAGGCCGAGACGGCGGCAGCGGCGCGTTGCTGCGAGCGCAGGAGCGAGGCAAGGGCGAGGCGACCCAATTAGGGTTAGGGTTGGGGTTAGGGTTTTATATATAAAAAGGAAAACCGGTACAGTTCCGATTAACCGGTTTTTCAGAGAATGAATAATCGGAACCGAAACCGAAAAACCGATTCTGTGAAATTTTAGAACCGGAACCGTACCGATTTACACTGATAACCGATTTTCAATACGGTTCTCAATCGGTACGGTCCGATTAATCGATTTTCCGATTTTTTTTTCTCACCCCTAGCTGGGATAAGCAAGCAAATTAGACAAGCACCTGGCAGGTTGCTTTATGCTCCACAGGCGATGGACGTCAACGGGAGTTATGTCGAAATCATTGGCAGCAGTCCGACATGGCGAAGCCCCCACCAAAATCCAGCCATGCCGAGGGCCCCACCACTTCCCGTTTGGATTCCACCGCTCCGCTTTATTCCCGCGCGCAAGCTTTGGGGTTTTTCTATTGTTTTTAACACTTTGCATCCATGCCTTTGCATTTTTCAATTATTATAATTGACTTCGAATTCTATCACATAATAATAATATGCGATCAAAATCATCGTATTAAACTTTTATATAGATTGGAATAGAGGCCTTTTTGAGTTTGATTTGATCTGCGTTGATGTGTATATGAAGATTTTATTTATAAAAATTGAGAATTTCCAAGACTTAAATCATTTAAATTATACTTTAACATACAATTTCGGTCTCAAAATTTGTAACAAATTCCTAGAGAATCACAAGGTCTATATCCGATTCCAACACTAGAAAAATAATTTAAAAAATTTAAGTCACCACTCAGCATCACAAAAGTCCAATCAAGCTCCCAAAACTTGACTAGGTCTTCGAAATTCGGATTTTCGGATACACCAGATGTCCCATAATCTTGAGAATCCAACCTAACTTTTGGAATTCGGGCAAGACTTTGGAGCTTGGATTGCCATGCACATTGATTGCCTCGTAACCTCATCACTACACAAGCACCATAGCAGTCAAGTTGAGCTCTCTGAACTCCGACAAACCTGGAGAGCTCAAATTATAACATACCTCAATTTCTCTCACAACCCCAAGGTCCTATCCAAGATCATATGATATATTTATTGTATGAAAGATGAATATCTATCACAATTCACAACATAAAAGAAGAGAAAGCAAAGAGAAAAAAATAGCATACAAGATATTTACATGATTCAATTTATGATCTAATCCACCAGCGAAGACGATTCGAAGGAGATTTCACTTATCAGAAAAAAAAAAAAGAGAATATAATGATCAAAATGAAACTCGAATATCACAAACTCTTATGAGAGACTAAATAACTTACTTATCATAAGATATTTTGAGAGTTTTATCTATATTTCTATATCGTAGTATCTTAAAACTCTTATATCAATACAATATTTATAGGAGTGGTCTAATTGAATTTGAGTCAAAGTAGAAAATTAATTTAGATAAAGATCTATCATACTAATCCATGACTTATACTAGAAGATAAATTTGCAGAAAGATCCATGCCACTAATCCATATCATAATATGAATCCTAATTTGATTAGATTTTTTTGAAAAATTTGGATTCGAGATACTATTAAGTCAATAATATCCACTTTGGCTCAAATCCTCTTTTTCGTTGAATTTAAATATTTAATAGATGTTTTCACCATCGCACTATAGGATGAGATCAACAATTTTGAATATTGGTCAAGTTCAAGTAAAACCTATTAATCAAAATTTCCTTTGTCAATATATTTGCTGGATTTCTTAAAGTCTAAATCTTTTGTAAAAAAATCTCATCGTCTTTAATTTTATCGCAAATAAAATAAAATCAGACATCTATGTGTTTTGATTTGGTGTGGGACATCTAATTATTCACAAGGTGTATGACACTCTAATTATCATAAAAAATAAGTTGAATATCTTGAGAGAAACTAACTTTACTTGCCAAATCTTTTAACCATAAAGTTTCTTTTGGCACTTTTATAGTCATCATGTACTTAAACTCAGTTATAGATAATACTATAATTAATTGCAAAATATACCTTCGGCTAATAGAAGTACCACAAAAGGTGAAAAAATAATCAATAAAAGTTCGCTATTGATAAAGATCTTTAACATAATCTGAATTAACATAGCCAATAATTTTGGCATCTTAAAGTGTGTCCTTGTCGAAATATAAACTAACATTAGGAGTACCTTTGTTGTATTTGAGTAATCACGTCGCAGTTTGCTTATGTTCTTTTCTTAGATTTATTATGTATTGGCTAGCAACATTGACTGCTTCTATAATATTAAGTCTTACTCGAGAATAAGATGTTCTCTATGTATGTATGCTTTTCGTCTATAGAAGGACTGAGTTAAAAGCTTGAAGTGGAGTGTTAGAGAAGTGCTAACAAGTTTTGAATTCTACATATCAAAATAAGAAATAATATTATGGTATTTACTCTATTTGAGCTATAACTTTCTATCCTTCCAGTCCTAATCAATCTTCTAATTGAGAATTTTCCTTATAACACATAAATCTTTCATTTCAAAATTTTTTTTCCATTTTATGCTTTAAATTATTAATTAGAGATATGTCTTGAAAATCAACAAAATATATCATCAATATAAAGAAGCAATATAATGAATGAATAATTGGTATGCATCTTAAAATAAACATAATAATCATGCTTGCAATGGATAAAATTCTATTTCAATATAAAATTATCAAACTTCTTATACTATTATCTTAGAGACTATTTTAGACCATGACGTGACTTGTTTAATTTGCAAATATTTTTTTTTTTCACTTTCTTGGATGAACCCTTTAGGCCACTGCATAAAAAATATGAACTTTTAGTTCTCTATATAGAAAAGTGGTTGACATCAAACCATTCTAACTCAAGATTATAGAAAATAACTAAAACAAGTCAAAAATAAATAGATGTGTATTTAACTTCAAGAGAAAAAAAATTTTATTTAAGTCAATATCCTCCTTTTATGAATACATTTTGTAACTAGACGGGTCTTAAACTATACACCATCTATCTTGGAAGAATTTTTTTCTTTTAAAATACCTACTTACAACCAATTGTTCTTTTACATTTAGTAATTTCACCAAACTCCAAGTATAGTAATTTTGAAGAGAGTCTATCTTCTTATAGTCTACCATTGGCAAGAATTCTAATTCTACACTACTTTATAGGAAGAAGGCTTATCATTATCAATAAATAAAGTAAAAGCTACTATATCTTCAAAACCATATTTTTCAGGTGATTTGATTTTTTTTTTGAGATTTTCGAGATGAATATTCCCTAAAACTTCAACTTGACTCTCATATTGAGACTCAAAATTCTTTTGAGAGTTTGATACACCGTAAATATCTTCTTATGGAGAAATTACAAACTCTACCTCCACCTAAATTTTATTACTAGGACTTTTCTTATGAAATTTTAATATAGCACTTTTATCAAATACTATATCTTTCTCAATAATTACTTTAAAAGCACTGGGATCTTACAAATAATTGTCTTAACTCTTTTAATATAATCAGGAAAAATATACATTTTAGAATATGTATCTAACTTATCCTTTACAACATGCACATAAACAGATAATAAAAAAATTTTAAAGAAGGATAATTTATAGGCTCACCAGTACAAAATTTTTTGAGAGTTCTAAAACTAATGGATATCTAAGAAGAGTGATTTATAATGAACTGTATTGACCATTTTTGCCTAAAAATTCTCGTCAAGGTCAATTGCAGTAAGCGTACTACGTATTTTCTCTAACAATATTTTATTTATTCTTTCAACCGTACTATTCTATTGAGATTTTTTTGGGATAATAGTGGCATTAGATATCTTATTCTTCACAAAATTTGAAAAACTTTATTGATTTATACTCTTCACCATTGTCACTTTGAGATATTTGATTTTTCCATCAGTCTCTTCAATTAAAGTTTTCCACCACTTAAGAATAGAAAATACATCAACTTTGTGATATAAAAAATAAATATACACCTTTCTGGAGTAATTACCAATAAAATTAATAAAATAACAAATACCAGATCTTGATAGAATATGAGAGGACTACACATCAAAATAAATATCATCAATTAAGCCTTTTGTGCAATAAATGCTAGTATTAAATATTTTCTTGAACTATTTACCATAAAAATAGTGCTTGTAAAAATCGAATTTGCATGAGTTGAAGCCTTTCAATAATTTTTTTTTATTAAGCTCAATCAAATCTTGTTCACTTATATGTATGAGACACATATGGTATAAGTGGGTCATATAAAAAAAATCTAAAAAACTACTACTCTACCTTCAATGATTTTCCTACTAACTGATACAAATTTCTATATTTCAAGTCCTTTATTATGATTAAGGAGCCTTTAGTAACCATTAAAACTCCATTTTCAGTGAAATCCTTACAACTAGTAAAATTCAAGAAGTTAATTTTTTTCAAATCAGGAATATGACTAATATGAATGAGAGTCTTAATAATATTATTAAATATCTTACTTTTGATTGTTCTAATTTTACTGATTTTGCATGAATTATTATTATAAAAATTAAACCACCATTATAAGACTCATAGTCTTCAAATCAATTCTTATTAGAATACCTTTGGTGAGAACAATTACAATTAAGAATTTAAATATCATGGTAACATCAAAATCATAACTAATAGAGAGAACGTTACCCCAATTATTATCGGAACTCCCTTCAACAACTGACATTTGTTTTTTGACTTGTTCTTTAGAGTAAAAGTCTCTCTTTCTTTACTTTGAGCTTTTAATACTGTTTAATTATATGTCCTATCTCCTTGTAGTATCTATAATTTTTTTCTTTGGATTTGGATCTAAAATGACCTAGTTTTGATTTTTCTTTAGTACGATCTCAGGTAATCAGTGCTTCATGACCTCTGGTTGTTGTGCAAAAGATGGATATTTCTCATAATTCATGATGTAGAAGAAAAAAAGAAAAGAGAAAAAATAGCATATAAGAGATTATATGCTTTTGTTTTACAAACTATCCCATGAGCGAAGGTGATCTAGATAAGACTTCACTAATGAAAAACAAGAAGAGATTAGAATGATAGAAATGAAACCGCAATATCACAACCTCTCATAAAAAACTAAATAGTCTAATTTTCATCAGACTTTTGTGACTTTGATCTATGTCTTTATATCTTAATATTTTGAACCCTTTAAATGAATATGATGTTTATAGGAGTGGATTAAATTCTCCATTAAATCTCAAATCCACTTGTGTTCCGTTAATTTACGGATAAATTATAAAAAATAGTTTAAATTGAGATAAAAAAAAATTATCCTACATTTATAGCTATCCTATTTCTTAGCTTAGGTCTTATTTGGTGTGCTAATATAAAGATAAGTGGCACGAAGTAAAGTCCCCTTTCACCACTTTCATTATTTCTTTGAGCAGAAGTGATTTTCAGAAATTTAGTTTATATGCACTGATATATTTCAAAAGTAAAGGAAGTCTCCCTCTTCAGTTTGAAAATAAAGTTGCACAAAAAAGAAAAAAAAATGCATTTCAGTTTGAAAATTTTTATTTGAAGTGAATTTTCTCGGATTATGTTTAACTAAACGTTAGAATTGATCTATTTTTATACATTTTTAAAAGTTTATCAGAAGTGAAGGAAGTCCTCCTCTTCCGCCTCTCTGTGTGACCAAACAAGTTTTTATCGTATGATAAACCACTTATCGTTTAGGCAACCATATACGTCCGCAGGGAATTCAGAGGTGTATTTAGGTTCTTCGCCATGCTAAATAAGCGTGCGGGAACCCACTTAGCTTGATGGGGATAGCCCAGAAACACCATAAACTAACTTATCTCTCAAAGTAGAGGAAAAATAATACACAAAT
Source organism: Trichopus zeylanicus subsp. travancoricus (assembly GCA_005019695.1). Classification (NCBI taxonomy): domain Eukaryota; kingdom Viridiplantae; phylum Streptophyta; class Magnoliopsida; order Dioscoreales; family Dioscoreaceae; genus Trichopus; species Trichopus zeylanicus. The sequence goes on along the minus strand of RXID01014292.1, from coordinate 339,076 downwards.
GATGCTAATGGCGTCCCACTATGGCCAAAGTGAGGATGACGAAGATCTAAGCAGAGCACTATAACAGAAGGAAGAGGACAAGGAGGCATGGCCTTTACTTAAACAAAAGATCCTAGAAAGGCACCTATGCTTGGATATTGGCATGCCATAGGTCATTAACTCAATAATAAGAAGAAAGAAGTGTTTTGTTTCTCTTCTCACCATCTTTACATTGTTTATTATTATCGTCAGTGAGGGACGGAGGCATCCCATCTTCCCAATTTGCATTTGCTTTACTTGCTAATCATCAACAAATTGAAAACGGCACATCCATTCATAATCACACACGAGTTCTTCAAAACACAAAAATGGTAATATTTCAACGGCAATGAGACTACAATGGTTCCATTTTTCGTTTTTTATTATTTGGTGAATGAAATGGCAGATGCCAGCCAAGTGCGTCCGGGTGGCGCATCCGATCTCGGAGCCTGCTCGGGAGTTCGACACAACAACCCCCATCGGCAGTTGAGTGGAGGAAAGGCGGCCGCGATGGTGACCTCGATGGCCATAGCTATAGAGACTAATGATGAAATTAGAAATGGATCCATACAGAGATAAAGGGAAAGAGTAGGGCTGGCTGAGATGGTGATGCGACTGCATGCTCGCCATGCTGAGCAAATGAAGTGACAGAGTCGATACGGAGATCTACAAATGAGTTCCAGCATATCCACTGCATGTGGGGAACCTTTTCATCCCCGGTGTATCATTGCGTCCTGGACCTTGTGCTTCTCAAACAGGGTCTCTGCCCGACCTAACTCGGTCTTCTTCTTCATCATCAACATTCATGTGTTCAGACATGCATTTCGATGCAATATTTCTTGTTCCAATCGATTTTGTTTCGGCATTACAAAACACGAAAAATAGAGTGAAAGCGTGAAAATTAAAGGAAGACAAGGCCTTGGATTCCATCCGCGAGGCGAAAAACACATACATGTCAAGGATGCATAGGAGAAGCGTGACCGGGTACCACTTCTTTTACCTCTCTCCCATGGCATTTTCTGAATGTATTGGTTCCATATGATAAAATATTAAAAGTGATTAACTAATGTGAATAAGTACAATCGCTGTATCTTTCTAATTGAGATTGAACGGAAAAAAAAAAAAGAAAAAAAATACTAGTATCTGATTACACTTAGTTAGACAATATTTTACCAAACAAAGCCGTGGGATTTGCCAAAACTAAACTCGACCGAGGTCCATACCATATCAATAGTCATTAAAATAACACTAATTGTGATTAATGTGTCAAAGATTGCGTCATACAAGTAGTGTCCCATTACAATCATGATAGTCATTATCAACTTTCACTAGCCGTACCCTGTGCGAGACAAGTGAGAAGAGTTTTGCCAATCATGGTCCGATTCGTTGATATTTTGGCATAGGCATCCAAATCAATCATATGCTCCACAAAATTGGTGTGCATATTCGTACAAAAAAGCAAAAAGGTTTTGCAGGGGATGCTTAATGGGCTTCGATAGTGCTCAGGGTCCATGGTCAATTATTAGACATAATTCGAAGCAAGGCTGGGCCAATTGTTCGCAGTCGTAATAATCTTTGTGTAGGCCTTCAACTCTATAGCAGCACACTTGACATTAAAGCTGTTTAACCTTTTTGCTAACACGCTCTCTGCTCGAAACATGAATTTGTTCACTCGAAATTTGGAGTACTGGGCCAGATACACCTGTGCTTAATTTGCTTTGTCTAATTCAACTCCTCATTCTATTTCTATCTTTTGCCTCTTCTTCTTTCTATCCCTCCCGTCATATCTCCAGTTCGATAGATTTGTCGGTAAAGTAGAACAGAAGATCGTGCCTGAGATGTTCAGTTTTGTCCTTGTAGTTTGTTCAATTCACTTAATGCGATTCTCCCATGTCTTTTGTTGAGAGCACCATAATCATATCACTGCCCCAACACGTAGATTACGAGGTAGATTGTACGAGAAATGCTATTACTCATGCTGTCACATCGGCGAATTTCTATCCTGAAATTTCACCCGTGATGGTGCCAAGGTTCGCCCACCTCAGCACGTCAAACTCGCACAAACCCACAAGAGTATAGAGGAGAGGAGAAGTACAGCAAACTTAACAACCTTTTATTGCTCACATAAAAAGAAATATAACTCTTAACACGGAGTGACACATGCCACCCACAAAAGACAATAGGTTCGTTTTTTTTTTTTCGAAAATTACAAATAAACCCCTAAACTCTTTCAATATTATATGAATTACGCAAAGATCCCTAAAATCGTCCAATTCTTTTGTGCACGGTAGATTCAATTGCAATGAAGATGGAGAAGAAAAATAACGGATTGAGTGACGGATTTTACCATTATAGTTAGCGGAAATTCACGATTCTCTCTCGAATATCTTTCCATGCTGCGACTTTTGCTAGGTTTTTATTTATTTTTTTTAATATATTTCGGGAGAGCTAAATTGTTGTTCTAAAATATTCTCTTTGGTTGGGAACACAAGCATAGTAAATATAGTTATTCCTTCTTATCCTTTGTCTCTCAAGCTTTATAACAGATGTGATGGTAGGATTTTTGTCCGAGGACAAGATGCTTAGTGGACATACTACCAAGTAAGGAGGATACTATTTAAAAGAATTGCTTGTCTACCACCAATACCAGTCATTCCAATATTTTTTTTTTTTCCATGCAAAGTTTCTCAACGCACAAAACCTAGGCCTCTCGAAAAATTGGCCACATGCGTCCTCCATCTCCACAAATCTCAGGCGGAAGCACACGTGCGACTTCTTTCTCTGTCTAAATCTTTATTGGAGTCTTTTGAATGAGGAGGCAAATAGCATCCATGCCTGTGCCGGTCGAATCACCATCAATCGTTCAGAATGACTAAACAATTTCGAGAACTAATTTTGAAATATAATAACATTTAGTTGGATTTCAGTGCAGTTTTACGTTACGTGGGTTCAATCTCCTTTCGTTAATTATCCCAAAAAAATATTTTTTAAAAAAATTTTAAATAAAAAACTTAATTAATTTAATATAAGGATAGAGAAAAAAAAAATTTATTTGATAGATTTGGGATTACTATAAGGACATATCCTTATTTTATAATTAAAAAATCTAAGATATTTTTAATTTGTATTCTTAATGAACGAAAGATGAAATAAAAGGTTTGGATATGCTCCACGCTTGCTCGCTGGCCCACTCTTGTGTGCTTGATCGAATATATTGTGGTAGACAAACTGGCTTGAACTTGACTTTACTTGGACTTGATGCTTGATTTGATTTTTAAAGGAGGTTGACCACTTTATATTATGTAATCTTAATCCGTTTGAGGTGCCATTGGTGGCTCTACCTTGTGCTAGCTACTTCATTTGATTTTGAAATGTTATTGATGACTTTAGTTTATACTAATCATTCATGATTCGATTTTAGGGATTGTCAATTGTCTTACCTTGTATTAATTAACCTCATTTGATATGGAGAAACTATTAACTATTTTAGCTCGTGTACGTTTAACTTTATTTAATTTGAAGAAATTATTGATGACTTTTAACTTGTGTTAGTTAACTTTATTTGATTTAGAAGTGTTATTGACGGTCTTGGCTTATGTTAGCTAATTTCATTTGATTTGGAGGAATCATTGATAATTTTTACTTGTGTCAACTAATTCCATCCAATTGTTATTCGAACTGGGGGCTAATTGATCTAACTACATGCAAGCCAAACTTAATTTGATTTGTTTAAAGACATAATTAGCAACATTAGCTTATGATAATTGATCTCATATGCATGATCGACGGTCTAGGCTTATTGTTGATTGATCTCATTGGATCTTTAGGTGTTACTAATGGCTTTAACTTATGTAAGTTGACCTTGTTTGATTTTAAAGCATCAGTGATGGCTTTTGCTTGTGTCAATTGATTTCCTTTGATTTTGAAACGCTATTGATGACCTTAGCTTGTGTTAATTAACTTCGTTTGATTTAAAAAATAAATAAATAAAAATAATAACATAAGAAGCTTACTCCGAGTTTGGCGTTCCTCTCCCTTGTGTGTTTGTTCATGTGCCTGTGAGCCTCTGTCTAGGTGTCCAGTGTTCACCATGTTCCTCTGTTCTCTCTTCGAATTCGTGGATCCCTGATTTTCCATAGCCATGATCTCTTTTTCTTTTTGTAGAATTCGATAAGCATTTATAGGTGTATAAAGAAAGATCAGATCGGGGCAATCTTCTTTTTATTGGAATTTTTGAGTTGTTATGTTGACATAGATTGTTTAATTTTGATACAGTGGTGTTGATCGAATAATGATCTTGCTAAAACTGTTAAGGTTTGAGATTGTACTGCTTTGAAAAATTACAAATGTTAGGGGTTTATTCAATTTTATATTTTGAGGGACTGATTTGTAAAAATAATTCTAGATCTACTCGTAAGCTTTTTTAAGCTTCTAGGGGCTTATTTGTAGGTTTTTAGTCACATAAATAAAAAAAATTAGATCCCTTTGTAATTTTAAATTTGTGAAGGGGCTTATGTATAAATTTATGGAAGTAATGAATTTATTTGATCTGCGAATTCAAAGTTGTCCAAGGTGATTTGCAAAAGTGCAAATTAACTGCCACACCGGTTGTCTTATTTTGGGGACTTGTTTATAAATTTTAATTTTTAGTGACTTATTTGCAGATTTAAATTTGACAAGGAGCATAATTGTAAAGATTTTCTAATCCAGGGATCTCTTTGTAATTTAAAATTTTATCCCAGGGACGCATTTATTAGTATGAACTTCTGCTCCTAATGCAGGCCCAAATTAACTACATTCGATTTCGGACCCAAATTCAACTGGGCTTTGGTTTAAACCTAAACTGATTTTTTTCCCCTTTATTTTGAGAATTTTTAGGCTCAAACAAATTATCCCTTCGTAGTGTTTTCACAAGATCAGTTCAAGAGTAAAAGATACAAATAATCCCTTGTAGTAGTAGCATGGGTTTTTCACTCTTAAAACTTGAAAGTTTGCAGCTTTTATTTAATATGCAACTACTCTCTTTCAACATTCCTGTAGCCTTCCCTTTATGGACATGGATGAGCATGAGCATGTCAACACCTAAAGAGTTTATGTGTATTGTCATACTCAAATGAGAGTGACATAATGTGAAGCTATTCCACTCTTTTTCGGGGATTAAATTGGTTTAAGGTAAGGTTAGTTCTCCTTTGAATTTTGATAATCATTAAATTAGAATTTAATAAATATATTTAATTATGATAAGCTTCAAAAATAATAATGATCATCTAATCTCAAAAAAAAATCAAATCTTAAGATAAAACTTATTGGATTATAAGGATGAGTATTCGAAAATAAAGAAAATGATGAATTGAAGATCAAGATGAAAACTTAAAAATACTCAAAATGGAAGATCAATTTTAACTTCATAAGTTTAGCTTTTTATCTTTATTGAGTCAATGATTTAGTTATTAATTTATTTGAGCTTTTGGATTAACGCCTCATTCAACTTGGATACATTTTCACTATCTTATCTTACCTGTGTCCAAGTTAAATTGAAGTTGTATCAAATAACCGAATTTGTAGAAAACTTTCAACAAATTTTTCTGTCAAGTTCCGTCACTTGAACTTATCAAATAAAAGATTTAACCTTTTGATTCTGTAGACTTTGGTTATCCAAACTCTAAGTTTAGTTGTTTGAACTGGAATATTCAGATATTCGAATTAGTAAGTTTGGTTGCCTGAACACATAAGGAAAAAAATAAAGGCTAGTTTTCTGATTGTTAGAACGAGTTTGATCATATGTTCGGGGTACCCTAACTTAGTAGAAAAAACTTGGGTAATTTCTAATGGTTAGATTTTACTTTGAATAGTTATATATTGGCTTGAGGCTTCTTTACTCATTAAGGAAAACTACATATCATATTAGTAAAGAAAGATCCACTCTCCTATAGTCTTCTAGCCTTAACAAGAGATTAAATAAACTTTAACTCTCAAGTCTCTATTATAATTTTTCTAGAATATTAGGAGAGAATTGAATGCTCTTCTAGATTTTAAGAGAATGATGAGAGTATATACTCCTTGATTTATGAGGAGTGACCAATTGGCTCTAGTATAGAGCGATACTTGCGATCTATGACGTAATATAAGGGCATGACTTCACTTAAATGAAACAATGACTTTAGTGAAGAGTTTAAACCCTTAAAATTGAGGTAAAGATCATATAGTAAATAGGATTAGTCACCAATCACGTATATCGGTTTGCACTATCTACTTTTCTATTTATCTTTTGCACTCTTCTATTATTTTGATTAATTATAAAAATATATTATATATGATTATGAATTGGTTATTTTTCTTTTGATTAATTGTGTTACTAATTGTATTTGCGTTTTTGATTATCTACTGATGCTTGAAGTACTTTTTTATTTTAAATCAATGTAAACTTTATTAATTAAATACCTAAGTTTCTCCCTCTTAGGTTTCTATTTGGACCTTTAAAGTTCCTCTTGAATTTCATCATGGGATGAGACTAGTCATGCTGTCATTCCTCTAATATCAAAAACACTTATCAAGTAACATGTCTCGTCATGTGCATTGGGAGAATATTGTATTCTCCAAAATAATTCAGATGCCCCCTTTCTATTCCTAGTTGGAGCTTTAGTTTGCCATTTAAAGGTAGTTTTATTTTAATTTGTTACGTGAAAATAGATTTCATTTATCATGTCAAAGTGAATTTAATTTTTCATGCGAAAGTGTATCTGATTTGTTATGCAAAAGTAAATTTAATTTGATACATAAAAGTGAAATTGATTATCATATGAAAGTACATTTGATTTACCACATAAAAATATATTTAAATTTATTACCTGAAAGTGAACTTAGTTTGTCATATTGAAGTGAACTTGATTCATCATATGGAATGACTTGGTTTGCCACATGAAATGGACTTGATTTACCTTATGAAAGTAGATTTAATTTACCACATAAAAATGAATTTAATTTGCTACATAAAAATGAACTTGACTTGATACATGAAAATGGGCTTAATTTATTATGCAAAAGTGAACTTAATTTATTGTGTAAAGGTGAGCATGATTCATCACACAAAAGTGGACTTAGTTTTTTATATGGTAATGGATTTGGTCTACCACATAAAGATAGATTTTATTTACTACACAAAAATACACTCATAACGGCAAGATCGATTCGCCAAGTAAAAAACAAATTCAATTTGCCATATAATGATGAATTTGATTGGCTATACAAAATTGAGTTTAATTTATCACATAACAACGGGCTTGATTCACTATATAAAAGTAAGCCTCATTTTTCACGTAATGATGGACTTGATTTGCCATACAAAATTGGGCCTAATTTATCATATAACAACATGCTTGATCATCACATAAAAATGGACCTAATTTATCACATAATAACATACTTGATTCATCTTGCAAAAGTAGAATTAATTGCCACATAAAGATGATTTTGATTCTACCACATAAAAAATGAGCTTTATTTTCCATATAAAAATGGACTGCAATTTACCACCTTAAAGTGAACCTGATTTTTCATATAAAATTGGGTTTGACTCCTCAATATAAAAGTAGACTTAATTTATCATATAGAAGTAGATTTGGTTTTTCACATACAAGCAGGTTTGATCCACTATATGAACATGAACTTCATTCGCCATATAAGTGGACTTGGTTCATCACATAGAAGTGAGTTGGATTAGCTATATGGATGTGGGCTTGATTTATAACATAAAGTGGACTTAGTTTACTACGTGAAAGTGGATATTATTTGTCACATGAAATATACTTGATTTGTTATGTAAAAGTAAATTTGATTTTTCACATAAAAGCATATTTGATTTGTCATGCAAAAGTGGATTGATTTATCATGTGAAAGTGTACTTGGTTTTCTATAATAATAGGCTTGATTTGCTACATGAACATGAACTTCATTCGTCATATAAATATAGACTTAATTTGCCACAAAGAAGTGGATTAGGTTTTGTATGTCTCCTTAAAATTTTTGGATTGGATGTTGCAAAGAATTCACTCCACTTGAAAGATGCACAAGATCTTCAAGAGTGATTATGGGAATATCCTCACTAAGCATAAGATATATCTGCTCTAACAACTTATGATTGTCCTTCACATGTATCTATGATGAAAAGAGAAAAATTACGTGAGTTTTTGGAGTATAGTATCAAATAAAATAATTAAAAAATAAAATGAGAAAATTGGTAGAAGTTTAACCACTACCTTGGTGAAGGAGAGCATAAAGGTGTCTTTTTGATGCCTTTTGGGTTTCCTAAATGATGAAAGTATGTGATTGTAATGATGATGAATTATATATTATCGATCTAACCTAGATGTAAAAGTAAAAGAAAAGAAAATAAAGGAGGAGAGAGAAAAGAGAGGAAGAATATGGTGATACCAGGTAGCCCCTTCACCTCTCATCATGAAGTGCTTTTCCTCAAAAATGAGTGTTTCCACCTCTTTGAGCCTAATAAGAATTGTTAGTGCATGCTCTTGGGAGTTTATGCTCAGTTTAGGCACAATCTTACTTAATGATCAATTGATGTCTCTTGATGAAGACTTGATGGTCCTTGGTAGAGGAACAAAGCTGTTTATACAAATGTAGTACAGGTCCCAAATTTTTCAGACAATCAATATGGACTAAATTTTTGGGCTGATTTATGATGTAGATTTAACTGAAAATTTAGAGTCTTGGATTTAGTAATATAGGTCATTGGAGTTTTGGGTCTAGTTGAAGTGTTGCAAAATTTTGTGGGTTGTTTCATTGTGTGTAAGTTGATGGAAATAAACAGACGAAATTAAATTGTGGTGAAAGTTGGTGGAAGGGATTTGCCCGTATGTTTGGTTGGAAGAAAAGGTGGCCCCACCTAGGTTCATAGATAGGTTGTACCATAAGCCAGCTATCTAGCATATGATTTTAGTTATACACCAGGGTAATTGATTTAATTAATACATCAGTGTATTGGCAAGTGGAATATTCCATATGGAGCTTCCCATACTCTAGAACCCTAGTGTATGGTTTATTCCATGTGCTAGAATTCTAGGATACGGAAATTTCATACTTTTTTATCTTTTATTTTTTGTTGTTTAAATGGGTTCAGCCAGGTCTGGGGGTAAAGGGGACTAGGGTTTTTCTAGTTAAAGTTAGTAGCTAGCCTCAACTAGAATTATAGGAATTTTCAATGAATAACAAGGAAACTTAGCTCAAGACTATAAGTATTTTGGGACAAAATGTAAGGGATTTCTAGCTCACAATATAGGGTAAACCAACTCAAAATGTAGAGGATATCTAGATTTAGATAATCAACTCAATAAAAAAATAGGTTGGCTCAAGATTGTGATGAAGATTAATGAATGGTCCGAATGATGAATATATACAGCTACTCCTCATTTGGCGTGGTGCTAAGAGAAATAAACTACGAGTCAAGTGATAAAATGATAATCACCTTTGAGCATTGACTTGTTTTCAAATGGGTAATGGCTTCAATTTAGCTAGGGAAATGGATTAATCTAGAGGCTTGTAACCTTGCCTGTGATGATTCTTGAAGATAAGAAGTTATAAGAACACGTGAGGATTCTGTACTTTTTCAAGATTTAAGGATAGTTTTGCGTACTTTCAATGGAGTCTTTTTTGCCACTATTCCTTTAAGGAGGTAGTTTATGAAGGCCCAAATGACAATGCAAGAGGGGGGTAAATTAAGTTTTACAAGATTTTTTAAGGTTTTAGAAAATCAATAACCTAATTCAATCCTTAAAAATAAAAGCAAGCTGATATTCAATTTCCAAAATCACAATCAATACAATTGCAATATTAAAAGAGGTAAGGAAAGAATGTACTATAAATTTATGTGGTTTGATGACCAACCACACCTACTCCATGACTCTTGTCTCGATCTTAAAAACTTCAATTATTCTATTAGTGATGTCACTTGTTGAGAAAATGCCAAACCTTCACACCAACTTGCAACCTATGAGTGTTGCTTCATTAGGGTGAAGCTTGTAATCTCTCTCAAAAAAATGATCAAGGATGTGAAAGTTATGATAAAAACAAACTTCAAACCCTTAAATACATGTTGTGGAAAAAACTAGCCGCTATGAAATCACCTAGTCTATTTTTGGCATGTTTGGGCACTCATAACTAATGTTTGGTCGTCAAAATAACTCTAATGGTCGAAAAAATCTAGTCATTACACGATGATATTGGGTTCCTAGAACATATGTTCTAGTGTACAAAACCTCAACTTCGGGCATCAAAACCCGAGGATGGACAATTGAAGATTGCAAATTGCAAAATGTAAAAACTTATGTTTGTTAACTTTGGGCATTTGAACCTTAAGCATCCAAACCTTAAGCTCTGAGTGATTGAAGTTAACAAAAGACCTTAAAAAATTCATCTGCAACTTCAACCTTTTAATATAAATCAAAACTTAATTTGAATAATGAGTAAGCTAGTGAAGGCATTCCAAATTAAACTAGGGTGTTAAACAAGAGTTCTAAAAACAGAAATTCCATGAATCAAATCTCTGACTCAACTAAAAATGATGAAAGTCTAAACCTATAGAATCAAGCCGATTTCTTGAGCCATCTTTAGCTATCAGTAGGTCTTCAAGCAATATTCATTGATTCACTATCACACCTCAATGTATATATTTATCTTCATATCCATCTTTGATTTTAGGCTTCTAAATGGTCTTGTGCTTAATTTCAACCTTGGATACACTATAAGCAATATAACTCAACAAACTATCAAATATGGTTTAGTCATCATCAAAATAACTTAGGGTATCACTCTCCCCTTTTTAATGAAGACAAACCCTACATGAGTAATCAATGATTGTACTTGATAAATTATGAACTATAACCATAATAAGAATATGCATCAACTATAAGAATCAAAAGTGCATATAACATGTATTTCTCAATAACAAAAATCAAAATTCACATAGCTTACTTTCTCTCCCCCTTTTGACATTAATAAGAAGGGATGGGAACAAGATACATAGAAGCGTATGCATTATAAATATTAAGATACATCATGAAAAATATAAAGACATAATCATAACTCCCCCTGAACATAAGCCATAAAAATAGAAATACAAGTGAAAAGCAGTGGCTATAAATGAGATAGATAGATCCATAGCCAAAATATAGGAAATGTCAAGAATATGTCAAATACAACATAAACCAAGACAATCACACATAAAGTTGTAAACACAAACTGAAACTCTATAGAACAAAATCAGGTCAAAAAATATAGGCCAAAATGTATAGCATAAACTAAGCCAATCACACAAAGTTGTAAACACAAACTGAAACTCTAGAGAACAAAATCAGTTCCAAAAAAATATAGGCCAAAACATAAAACACCACTAAGCATTGGGACCAACACTAAAATAATCCAGAATCAAGCACATCATCTCCTCAGGATGGTTTGTACACTTGTTCTGAGCAATGGCTAGCTTAGTGACATGCTAGGAGGTAGAAGTGGCTCTCTCCTTGATCTGAAGTAATCATCCAAAGAGATTCTTGAGTCTCTCATCAGTCGATGGGCAAGAGGGACTAGCATCACCAACAATAGCATTAGCAACTCCCCTGACTCTAATCCATCATTGACCTCATCAACATTAGCACCCTCTCATATTCCGCCAGGTGTAGGAGCATAACTTCTAACCCATCTGCCATTGCATATGTTGATTTCCATTTGAAACAAGAATGCTTTGGTGATGGTTTCAGGTGGAGAATATTTATGGAAGGAACTCTGTGAAGGAGTAGATACCTTAAAGTAGTGAAGAATCATGGTAATGACACTAGGATACCTTAATACAGTTGTGGTGGGGGAAATAGATTGCATTGTGTCAGAGAATGACATGGGAAAGCTTGATTAGGCACCTAGTAAGAAGACAATCAATGAGTTTTAACTCCATGTAAGAAACTTCATCATGATACCTGTCCTTCAAAAAGATAATGTAGACAAGGATTTAGTAGAGGACATAGAATCTGATGGGTAGAAGGTTAGCATCCAACTTCTTCATAGCCTTTGCCAAGTTCTCATAACTTGTCTTGTAGTTGAATGTTGAGATTGTGGATTTGTAGTCTTGTCTACTTTCTTTTGAGTATGACTTGGGCAAATATCCTACTTAGCTCAATCATCTTCAAGATCTTGTTCACCTTTCATAGAAGGGTCAGTTTGGCTGATGTTTCTTATTGCATTCCTCCCATCACCAATCTCATACCAATTACATGTTTGCATTTTCTTTTAGTTGGTACGATTGATGAACTTCTTGTCATCCTTGCCCATGTATTCTATATCTTTTAAAATAAAATGGTTAAGTAGAACTTCTCTTTTTATGAAAAATGAATGTATGAATAATAGGAGATTTGATAGTTTTATTTAGATGATTTTTACGACAATCAAAATATAATCAGAATTAAGACTTAGATACCACTAAATTATGACTCAAATGTGAGTCTCAGTTGAACCGAGTCGTAATCAAATTAGGTAAAAAAGTGAGCTCAATTTAAACATAAATTATTGAGAAATTTAGGTTCAAACTAAACTTAACCCAAGTAGGTTGTGTGGGCCACAGATTTGGATCGAAATTTGGCCATAATTCACACAAAATCTTGGCTAAAATGAAAAGATATAAGGATTTTATAAATAGAACCCTAAATTGAATAGATTCTTATGAAAAGGTCCCTACTCAGATCTTTCTTATGAATAGGTCACCGAGATAAAAGTTTTACAAAAATGTCCATTAAAATCGTAAAATTGGGGTTTGCAAATAATCCCTTTTAAGAATTTCATATTTGCAAATAAATTTCTAGAATTTCTAATTTTCGTAAATAAGTCCTTCAAGAGTTTTTATTTACAAATAAATTCAAATTTTATTCAAAAAAGACCTTGAAAATTTTAGAACTTTATAAATAACTTTTTTTTATAAAAAAGACTCTTGAAATTTATGAAATTACAATTTAGTCCAACTTTCAAAAAATAAATGTAAAATACCCCACTTTATTTGGTGATTCTGTAAATAAATATAAATTTTGGAATCTCATTCAAACCATCATCCATAACATTCTATCCTAATCCTAATCCGAACAGAATGATAACAATATCCACGTTCAAAATTTAAATGCATCATCCATAATTGAAAACAAAGGAGATGAAGACTAACTTAATCTCTTCGATGCATATAAGAATTTTTGAGGCTCCTGCAAAAAGGAAAGGAAACAATCAGCTGAAATCAAAGAGAAAGAAAAGGGATTGGCCTGTCCTCCCGTGTGCTCATGGCCGCCCACAGCCCCATAGTAGCCCTTCCTCCAACTCATAGGCCTTCACGCCTCTCTACTAAACGTCGCTCCAGCCACTCCAGTTCCTCAGCCAGTCCACCAGCCTCATCCTCTTCAAGCAAAATAGTAACCCACCGCTGGCCTCGATCCTCCACTGCGCGGAGACCCGGCCACCTACATCACCTCCAAGTCACTAGAGAGGGAAGATCCTTTGTCTTGCACCATTTGCAAAGCCATCGGAATAGGGCTTCTACATTGCCGGCCACCCGCGGAGGCGACCTCATCACTTTAGATGGCCTTGACCTCTTTGTCACCGGATGCCCAATAGGAGGTCTTCCCATCGCTCTGAATGGCTGTGACTTCACTGCACCGACCTCCTCCTTGCTCCTGACACTTCGACCTCTTCACCGGCCAGAGAAATCACCATCAAAGCCCCCTCCAAAGGTCGCATCCTTCTCGTCATTGGCCACCACCCCACCAGCCACTGCTCAGTCGGTTTTTGCTCCGTTGGTCGCTGTTCCACTAAGCCCTCCTCCTCCATGATCGGCCATTCCCCTATTGGCTTGCGTTCGAGGAAGCTCCCTATCCTCGCCTTCGGATGCAATCCCGTCAGCCTGCACCCGAGATCCTCGTGCCCCACCACCCACCAGTGGCTCCGCGGACTGTGCTTGGCGATCGCTCGCGCCTTAGCTCGTCGGCCTGTGTCCTTGCTTTGTAGGCCCTCGTTCATGTGGACTTCAGCTGTTGCTCAGGTTCTAGCTACCACCGTTCATTACTGAGGGAGCCAATCCGGCAATGAAATAAAGGAAGGAGGAGGACCGGGTAGGTCTCAGGAGAGAGAGCAAAAGGGACATTAGGGTTCAGGCCTGAGGGAGAAGAAGATAAAGGGGAAAAAATAAAAATAAAAAAGAGTTATTGACAAAAAAAAAAAAAGAGAAAAGATTCAGCTATTAAAAAAAATGAGTTTTGCAAAAAAAATTTAAAATAAAAATTTGGTCTTAATTTATCGTGTCTAAGTCAATGGTTTATAGTTATTTTCTAAGAAGCTTAGAAAATTAATTTTTGATTAAAGTCAACTCACGAACTCACTTGAAAATCAAATAGTCTAGGGTCAACCTATAAGTTTATTTAAAAACTAACTTTGGACAAATACTAGTTTGCGGACTCTCGAACATCTATTTGGACTAAAGGTCATCCTGCGGGCTCATTAAATGTCTATTTAGACTGAGGTCAACCTACGGACTCGCCATATGTCAATTCTGACTAAGACTAGCCAACAAGCTCACTAAAAGTCTAAATCGACTCAAGAACAATCTGCAAGCTCATTAAAAGTCTAAATTGACTTGAGGCCAGCCGATGGACTTATCGAAAGTTTAATACAATTCAGGCCAGCATACTCACCTAAAACCATTTTGACAGCTCGAGGGCTTCTGAACCAAATAAATCAAAACCAATTTGTATGAATCAATTAAATTAATTAATCTAATCATATTGAAATCAAGCCGATTCGGTTAAATCAAATTAAATAAATTGATTGAATCAAATCGACTCGAATTGATTACCAAAATAAACCAAAATTGGTCAAATAGGTGGACCAAAACTCAAATTAAACTGGACCAAAATCCAAATTGAATTAATCTTTGATTTAGACCTAACCCTAATCGGGTTCAAATGGAGTCAATCTGAAATCATATTACACTCAAATTCAAACCCTAATTAGGTTGACTCAAGTTCAATCAAACCCTAATTGAGTTGAAGCAAGTTTGAATTAAACCCTGATTGGATTAAACCAAATTCAAATCCAATCTTAATTGGGCCGAAATAAGCTCGAACCAAACCCTAATCAAGCTAAATCAAGTTGAAGCTGAAGCCTAATTAGATCAAATTGAGCTTAAATTCAAACCAAAATCAAGTCATATCTGAACAAAACTAGGTTAAACTTGAACTAAAACTAGATTGAGCCTGAACTAAATTCAAGTTGAGCCTAAATTAACTTGAACTTGAGCCCAAGTTCCTTAAGGTTCAAAGCCAAACCCAATGAGGGTTCAACATGGGTCAAACTCAAACCAATTATATTGGCTACGCCTTGGTCCATTAAGAACCCATTAATGGTCGGATATTGTTATAATATCAGGTGTGATGTATTAGTTTCACATCGAATATTGGATAGATAGAATCCAATATATATAGTGAAAAAAACTCATATCCCATGAGTTTAAGCTTTTGGGATGGTTTGGTATTCGGCCCACTATATTAATTTGGTTTGACATTCTTTTAATTCACTTAATAAGTGGTATCAAAACTTCAGGTTCAAATCTGTGCAAACTCTTAAGATCAAAATTACCATAATAATGTGACTAAATGCTAGTTTCTCTTGAGAAAAAAAGAATGAGACAAAAAATCCGTTAGTATGGGTCATACGATGGAACTGGTCGAGTAAAAGAGTTCTTGATTAAGAGTGTTAAAATTGATGTGGTAAAATTATACCTAAAGGGGGAGATTATTATAATATCAAGTGTGATGAGTTAGTCCCACATTGGATATTGGATAGATAGAGTCTAATATATATACTGAAAAATGCTCATATCCCATGAGTTTAAACTTTTGGAATGATTTGGTATCCAGCCTAATATATTGATATGTTTTGATACTCTTTCAACTCCCCTAATAAGATATAAGATTCACTAAGAATTCAATAAGAACACATTAAAGGTTAGATCTAAGATCTATTAAGGATTCAATAAAAAACTATTACAGATTAAATCTAAGATCCATTAAAATGATTCAATAAGAACCCATTAACGGTTGGATCCAACATCCATAAAAGACCTAATAAGAGTCCATCGAGAATCAAATCCAAGATCCATTAAGAATCTAATATGGGTCCAACATAAGGTTGAACCTGATTTGAGTAGAATTAAATTAGACTCAAATTAAATTTGAATTCTGAATATTGAACTAAATCAAATTAGATTCAAATCGAAGTCGAGTTCTAAACATTAAACTGAATCAAATCATGCTTAAATTAAAATCAAGTTTTGAATATTGAATTGACTCAAATCAAGCTTGATCTAAATCAAGTCTTGAACATCAAATTGAATCAAATTAGACTCAAGTCTAAGTCAAATTCTGAATATTGAATTGAATCAAATCAAACTTAAACCAAAATCAGGTATGAACTTCAAACCAGACTGAATCAGACTCAACCAAAATCAAGTCAGGGTTAATTGATAGACAAGCCATGAAAGGTAGTCAGTTATTAAAATAATGATTATTAGCATAAGTTAAAACTACTAATAATTTCTTCAAATCAAGTCAAACTAAAAATAGACTTGAACTCACTCAGTTAGCTAGCCAGATGTTATGTTCAAATGAAGTCAATCGATAATAAGGATAAAGTAGTCGATCACACTTTGAGCTCAACCAATACAAGTTTAAATGTCATTGGTGATGCTTCCAACTTAATTGACAACATGCTTAAGAGGCCATCAATTATCAAATAAAAAATGATCAACATAAAGCAATCGCCAATGATCTAGGCTGTCGGCAATACTTCAAGCTAAACACAATAAGTCGTTGGTAATGCTATTAAAAAAACTTAATCACCAATGCTCCATGCTATTGGCAACACTTTAAATAAATCCAACAAGTTGTTGGTAACGCTATCAAAAGATGTTAATCACTAATGCTTTAAGCTATCATTAATAGTTCAAGCTAAACTCGATAAGTCATTGGTGGTACTATTAAAAGAAGCTAACTGCCATTGGCGATGCTTCAAACTTAACAAAAAACATGCCTAAAAGGTATTCGATTATCAAATAAATAATGGTCAACATAAAGCCAAGGTTATCGACCATTTCGAACCGAACAAATGACAGACTTGAACTCACTTCGTCAATTAGCCAGACACCTTGTTCAATAAAAATTAATCACTAATGCTCCAAGCTATTAACTACACTTCAAGCTGAACTCTATAATCTGTTGGCAATGAAGTTAATCACCAACACTTCAGGCTATCAGCTACACTTCAAGCTAAATATAACAAGCCATTGGTAATGTTATTAAAAGAAGTTAATCGTCAACCCTCCATTCTATCAGCTACACTTCAACCAAGAGGAATTATTGTCAATGCCATTAGGCTACTGAAATTAATTCAACCAAGAGGAGTTATTTCCAATGCAACTAGGCTAGCAGAAACACTTCAATTGAAAGAAATCATCACCAATATTCCAAAGTTGTTGGCCACACTTCAAGATTCTCCCACTTATTATCTCATTCTATATCCCATCGGATGACACCATTAAACCAAATTATTAACATTCTCCAAACATCAAGTCGAGCATCAGTCTGAGTCAAATTCCACTTAGTCCAATGCGTGGGAGCAACATAGTAGTAAATATCAAGCTCTTCCCATTGTCTTTCTTATTTCATGTCATTTATACAGTCAAATTAATTGAATTGTAAAGTGAGGGTATGCCCTTACTGAAGCTGTATACCTTTCTTCTCATCAATCAAATGATTTTTTTTTCCTTTTTGTCTTTATTTTATTAACTAGGTTTCTCACTTTAGGAGGTTTCTAACAATTGTTTGGATAATTAATAATAGGGACTTGTATCTATTGGAAGTCATGTTTTAATAATACCTGATTATGCACTTAAACCACTATACTTTTTAATTGTTATTTTGAGATCGCTTCTCAGGATCTTTCGGTATCCTGAGTGGTCAGTTTGAATCTCATAAATTCTAACATACCCAGTGAGACTTGATTTCTCCTCCAAGTAGAGAGACCTAGTTAATACGAGCATGTATTGAAAGAAGAAAAATTGAAAGCTAATGATTAATTTTTCATTAGAGAAAGGGAAAATGATATTGTCAAGTGACCCCCTGCCCCAATCTACACTATTCTTCTCAGTGAAGGATTTGCAGTATGCTTCATCAACCTTACCACAGAGGCAATTGGATTTTACATAAGCATGGATCAACTTCTTATCTCCTATATAAGGCGCAAATACCTTCTACTCAGAGGACAAAGACCATCCTTCCAGAGGGCAAAGGCCTCATCTAGTAGCCAAAGACTATATCTACCCACAGAGCAAAAGCCAAACCAATTCAAAGGGGCTAAGGCTAATTGTCATTATGCCAAACTTCACTGACAAAATAATAATCATCGTGGGGACAATTGGAGTCCATATCAGCCATTAAGCTGTATCCAACTCTAATTAATTCATGTATGGTATTTCTGCTTTCATCAATAATGTCATTGCTCCTAGATGTAGGATTAGTTTTGACAGCTTGGGAGTGGTGGAGATTGTGCATAGCAACCTCAATGCATAAATTAGAGTTTGTTTTAGTTTAAAGTGTGTTATAAGGTGTTATGAAAATATTAACTTCCAATAGGTACAAGCCCTTATTGTTAATTATCTCAACAATTGTCAGGAACCTTCTAAAGTAAAAAACTTAAATAATAAAATAGAGACAAAAAAAAACATCATTTAATTGATTTGAGAGAGATAGTATATGGCTTAAATAAGGACATACCCTCACTTTATAATAAATTTTAAAATGAAATTATGGAAAGCATGAGAATAATGAAAATAAAGAAAAGATAGGCAGTGAGGAAGGGGCTTTGATATGAGTTGTTGCCTAGCTTTTGTGTGCTGGACTATATGACGTCTAACTTGGATGGGTCTTAACTATTTTTAAGTGGGTGCTAATAACAAGAAAATGGATGAGGCTGATTGCCTTGGCTTATATCAGTTAATCCTATTAGGATTTGAAGTGTGATTGATGACTTTTTACTTGTTGGCAGTTGACTTCTTTTAATATTTCATTTAAGAAAATAATTAGCAGCCTTAGCTTTATTCTAATTATTTAATAATTGAGGGTATTTTAGGTATGTTGTTGATTAGATTTAAGCATGTGTTGGATTAGCTTAAAAGGTGCATCATTACCCCTTATAGGGTTGACTTGCTTGAGAGGGTCTGCCATTAACTACTTTTAGGGTTGACTACTTTGATGGGTGTATCATCAACTACTTCTAGGGTTGATTAGTTTAAAAGATATATCATCAACTACTTTTGAGGTTGTCTAGCTTAAGGAGTACGTTATCAACTACTTCTAGGCTTGGGTAGCTTAAAGGGCACTTTGTCAACTGTTTTTGAGGTTGACTAGCTTGAGGGACATGTTATCAACTACTTTTGGAGTTGACAAGCTTGAAGGATAAGTCATTAACTACTTCTAGGGTTGACTAACTTGAGTGGCACATCATCAACTATTTCTGGGATTGATTAGCTTGAAGGGTACATCATCAACTTGCTCTGAGATTGACTAGCTTGAAAGTTGCCAAAGACTTTTGTAGCATATTGGCAATTAATTTCTTTAGTTTGGCAGCATCGCCAATTGTTTATGGGATTAAGTGTAAATTTGAAATATGGTTGATAGTATTGAGTATGGGATTAATTTCTTTTGGTTTGGTGATCGATGACCTATCTTGTCTTATTATCGATTGAATTTGAGGTATTGTCAATACTCTTAGGCTTGTTATCAACTAACATTATTTGAAGGAGGTATTCCAGCTAACTGGCTGAGCGAGTGCTGACCTACTTTTTATCCTATTTAATTTAAAAAATTTATTAACGACCTTGGCTTGTGCTAATAATCTTTGATTTGGTTATCAATGACTATCTTAGCTTATTGTCAATTGAATTTGAGGTATTATCGATAGCTATGGGCTTGTTGGTGACTAACCTTGTTTGGATGAGATATTCTAGTTGACTCACTGAGTGAGTATAAGCCTATCTCTTTGTCCAACTTTGATTTAAAAGAATGATTAGTAGTCTTGATTTGTATTAATCATCTTTAACTTGATGATCAATAGCCCATGTTGGCTTATTGTCGAATGCATTTGAAGTGTTGCCGATGGTTTTAGTGGCACATCCAGTGGTACTCAGTTTAACCCCTTATTTAGTTCTATCCAAACTAACTCTAGTTTGAGTTAGGATTATAATATCATCCATTATTCATAGCCTTGGAGTGTTTTGAAGGTTTAGCATACCTAGCGGGATTTAGCTTGACCTTGTTTTAGTTCTTTATGAACTTGTCCTAGTTGAGCTTGACCTATGCTCTAGTTCATGTTTGAGTTTAGTTAAATTTGATCCAGTCTTGGATTTAGTTTGAGCTAATTTGAAATTTAGACATGGTCTCAATTTAAGTTTGGTTCAATTCAATATTCAGAATTTGGCCTAGTCTTAGGTCCGATTTGATTCAATTTGATGCTCATAATTTTATTTGGGTCAATTTTGATTTGATTCAGTTTCATGTTCAAAACTCAACTTCTATTCAAGTTTGATTTGAAATTTAATTTGAGACACTTTAATTTGATTGATTTGTATTAATTGATTTAGTTTGAGAGCCCTTGGACAATTAGAATAACATTATGGCAAGCCTGCAAGGTAGCCATAAGTTCAAACTAGTTATTGGACAAGATAGTAGGCTAGTCCTAAACCATCTTGACTTTCGAGTAAGACTACAAACTAGCCCTAAATCGATTTAGTTATCAAGCTAGATTGTAAACTAGCTCTAAACCATTTTGATTTTGGAGCGAGATCATAGGCTACACCTAAGTTAGATTGGTTGTTGTGCAAGATCGTAGATTGACTCTAAACCATTTGATTTTTGATTGAGACCACAAGCTAACCCTAAATCGATTGACTATCAGGCAAGAACACATGCTAGTTCTAAATCATTTTGACTCTTGTGTGAGACCATAGGTTGGCCATAAGTTGGATTGAATGTCGGGTGAGATTGGAAGCTGGCCCTAAATCGTTTGACTTTTAGGCGAGACCACAAGCTAGTCCTAAGTTGGATTGTTTGTTGAACGAGACTATAGGTTGGCCCTAAACTATTTGACTTTCAAATGGGACCGTAGGCTGGCCCTAAGTCAAATTGATTGCCACACAGGACTACAAGATGGCCCTAAATCATTTGACGTTTAGGTGATACCGTAGATTGGTCTTAAGTCAATTGGTTGTCGGGCAAGACAACAAGTTGGCCTAAATTGTTTAACTTTCATTCAAGATTTCAGGTTGACCCTAAGTTGATTAGTTGTCGGATGAGACCATAGGCTGGATTGAAACCATTTGACTTTCTAGCAAGATCAAATACTTACTCTTAACCATCTTGTCTTTCAAGCAAGACCATAAGTTAGTCCTAAATTAATTTGGTTATTGGGTGAGACCACAGGCTAGTCCTAAATTATTTTTACTTTTGAGCAAGATTGAAAATTTGGCCCTAAATCAATTGACTTTCGGATGAGACTGTAGGCTGACTCTAAGTTGATTGGTTGTCGAGTGAGATTGTAGCTGACCCTAAACTATTTTGACTTTCAGATGAGACCAAAGGCTAGTCCTGAGTTAGATTGGTTGTTGAGTGAGACTACAGATTGACCTTAAACCATTTCAACTTTCAGGCGAGACCACAGGCTGGCCTTAAGTTAGATTAGTTATCGAATGTGATTATAGGCTAGTCCTAAACTCTTTAACTTTAGGCAAGAGCGCAGGCTGACCCTTAACCATTTGACTTTCAAGCAAGATAGTAGTTTGGCCCTTAGCTAATTGGTTGTCGAATGAGATCATAAGCTGGCCATATACCATTTGACTTTCAAGAGAGATTGCAAGTTGGTCTTAAAGCATTTGACTTTTAAATGAGACCACCGACTAACCCTAAGTCAAATTAGCTATCAGATAAGACTGTAGGCTAGTTCTAAACCATCATTACTTTTAAGCGAGAATGTAGGCTGACCCTAAGTCAATTGGTGAATAGGTGAGGTTGTAGGCTGGCCCTAAGTCAATTGATTATTTAACAAGACCATAGACTAGCCCTAAACCATGTTGTTAGGATATATTATTATTATTTTTTAATTCTATTTTGTTTTTATTCTTGCTCTCCTCCTCATTGTTAGTCCAAAACATTTTCATCATTGATTCTTCTCTGACATGATGCTATAGTGATGAGGGAGGCTGCAAGTGATAGCGATGGTGATGGAGATTCGTTGGCATTCTAGACGATGGATAACCAGGGTGTTGGTGGAGATCCATATTATATGGAGCGCTACGAATGGCTAAAATATTGGTAGAGATTTACCATCATAGGAAGGACCACAGGTAGCTACAGTGTTGGCCATGGTATTGGTGGACATCTGTTGGCATGAAGCCATAGATGGCCATTGTGTCAATGAACAAATGGGAGGCTTGTGATAAGGTTTAGATGTCTGATTCTTTCAGATTTGATCGTTCAAGCTTGGGCTACTGAGAACTTGTAGAAGTTGGCAGAGAATGAGGTTTCTAGTGGCCACAAACCATAAGGAAGAAGGGGCAACAGTAGCTGTAAGTGCAAGAAAACAAAGAACTCATAGGGAACTAAGAGAAAGGGGATAACAAAAGAAAATACAAAAAAAGCAATAAATCTTAGATCTTTTTGATCCCTTATTGATGCCTTCTTGCTCTCCTCCTAGATGATGAAATTTTCCTTAGAACTTCTTCTATTTGTGCAGAATTTGCTCAAAGATCGTCTATGAATTCTTCTCAAATTTGTGCACCCTAGCCTCCTTTTTATAGGGTTTTGAGAGGATCTCCAATTTTAGTTATTGAGATTTGATTGAGATATTTGATGAGCATTCTCTTTCCATAAATCCCCATATTTGAATATCATATTGATATTCTATGAAATTACACCTTTTTGTTGAAAATTGGATTGACTTTGATGGATTTCAAGAAAAATTTCATTTCCATTTTTGCAGATTTGTGACTGAATTGGATGTCTAATAGCAAGATATGCTCACATAGTTAGAGAGTACCAGATATCCAGTTAAAATTGGATATCTGATTGTGAATAGGAGTCTATATAGTAGGATAGTACTGGACTTTCGATTGGAACTGGACATTGACTGCAACTCAGCTTGTCTTTTAGGCTCAATTTTGGTCCAAATATTTGGCCTACTCATTTCACTTTAATTTAAGCCTAAATTTTTCAATAATTTAGATTCAAATTAGACTCAATTTTTAATCAAATTTGATCACAATTTAGGTCTGATTGAGACTTATAATTGAGTCAAAATCCAGTGGTATTCAATTCTGTATTCTGATTAAATTTAATTTTTGGTCAAAATTGACTCAAACAAACACCCCCTTCACATCCACTTTATGAGTTTTTTCAGCAAGGGGAGTGGATGCAAATAAAAATTTTTAGGTTCTTGCCCTTTGCATGATCATCTTGAGAGTGAATTTGAATCATCACATGAATGTATACCTAGTTTGCCACATGAAAATGAGTTTGGTTTAGCATATGAGAGTGGACTTGATTTGCCATTCGAATAGGGGCTTGGTTGTTATGTAAAATGGACTTGAATTGCCATAAGGGTGGACTTCACTTGCCACAATGAGTGGATTTTATGGAGGTGTGGACCAGGCTGTCACATAATTGGGTGGGATTTTCTATCCATGTTTTGCCTCAAAAAACATACGTTGCATGGTTGACCAGACATTCCTTTTTAGGAAAGTCAGATATTCCATCATAGACAAAATATAGATACTTTTTGTTATTGTTGTTGCCCCTAAAGTCTTAGGCATAGTATCTTTTGAGGAATCAAGTGTTGATTAGTGGTATAGGCTTTTTTTCTTTTATCATCAATTAGTTAGTAGGATCCTCCTTCAAATACCTTTATAATAATATAAGGGTCTTCCCAATTAGAATCAAATTTATTTTTTATTTTGATTTGGGATTATGAGTCTCCTCAAGACTAAGACTATTTCTCCTTTCTAAAAGGATCAGAGCTGAACCATCTTGTTGTAAGTGTTTGACATTTGCGTTTGACACTTTCTAGACTTTATTGAGCTTTAAGCATTGTTTCATCCAAAGAGTCTAGCTCATCATGTCGAAGACAAACATTATCCTGTTTTGTGATTTCTTCCTATAAGACAATTCTCAGAGAGGGAGTTTGTACTTCTAGTGGCAAAACTATCTTAGTTCCAAACACCAATACGTATAATATTAATTAGGTAGGGGTTCAATATGTGGTGTAATAAGTCCATAGCATTTCAAGAAGCTTTTGGTGCCAATCTCTTTTGTTTATAGAGATGACTTTCTTCAATATCTTGTAGAGGGTCTTGTTAAATGCCTTACTAAGACCATTTGCCTTTGCATTATAGATAGATGAATATCTTCAATCTATCTTGTGATGATGTGAGAATCACTCTACCTTGAAACTTTTGAAGGATGGTTTGTTATCCAAAATGATCCTTTGAGGGACACCGAATTGGCACGAGATGTTTCTTCAAAGAAGTAAATAATAGTATCCGCTTTTATTTCTTTTATCGAAATCATCTTGATCCACGGAGAGAAATAATTGATCATTGTTAGTATAAAGCGGTGATCTTTGGAAGAAGATGGTTCGATTGGACTAATGATATTTATACCCAATACCTCAAATGGACATGAGAACACTATTGGATATAGAGGATTTGGATGTTGATGAATGAAGTCCTTGTGAATTTGGTACAAATGATATTTCCTAGCATATTTAATACAATCCCTCACCACCATGGGCTAATAGTAGACCATATGCTTCATTATTATTTTTGGGCCTGATTGATGAGCCGTACAGACCCTAGAATATGCCTCATACATGACTTCTTTAGCTCATTTATTTGAGAGACAGCAGAGAAGTAATTGATCAGAGGACCTTCTATGGATAGTATTATTGATTGGTAGGAGTCGTGTGACTCTCTTTCTAAGTTGTGTCTATGTTGATTTATCTTCTAGAGTTCCTCTCCTTTGAGGTAGTTGGTGAATGGTATTCTCTAATATGTAGTCTTTTCTATTAGTTTAGATTCAAATATTTCATACTTGCTGTTGAAGAACAAGCTTATCACTTACCTGTTACGAACTGTGATCATAATTTCTCCTTGGTTAGGCTCGGCAAATGCCTTGGCTAACTTGGCTAATGAATCAGCCTCCATATTGATAGACCAGGAAAACTTAGTTATTTGAACATGTGGGACTTGTCCCATGAGTTCTTGAGTCTTTTCATGGTATTTCGCAAGCTTAAATTTGTAGAGTTTATATTCTCTTTGAACTTGATTGATGACAAGATGTGAATCACCAAAGACATATAGGCGAGGGATTCCCATATTGAAGGCCATTTCTAGCCTTGTAATTAGGGCTTTGTATTCAACTTTTATTGTTTGTGCATGGTTTTGAGAGGAAATAGGAATATCATAAAATGCCTCAATCAGAGTGATATAAACGAGTCCAATGACTACTTTGACTTACGCAAGCTTTGGTTTGATCCCTCATTTGATGGATGATGCCCTATCAAAATATAGTTTCTAGTAAAGTTTCCTTTCTTCAACCAAAAGGATCTCTTTGTTAGGGAGTTCACAACTTAATGGAGAATCATCCGGCACTGGATGAGCTACAAGAAAATTGGTGATGGCTTGTCCTTTAATTGCCCTTTGAGGAGTGAACTTGATATCATATTTTATAAGAATTAAAGCTCACTTTGCTAGCTTTCTAGTGAGTACAGGTCTAGTCATTAAGTACTTGATAGGATAAATCTTTGATATTAAAATGGCTCAATGAGAAAGCAAATAATGCCTCAGATTTTTGACTACAAATATGAGTGCCAAATAATATTTTTTTTGATGGGACATAGTTGCTTTCTGCCCCTACTAGCATTGTACTCAAGTAGTAGAGTGCATTTTCTTTACCTCTTCATTATTCTAGATGAGAAGTACTACAAGAGACCCTTTCATTGTGGCCATATAGAGGATCAAGTGTTTATCAGGTAGGGGTGCTGTCAAGACTGGTGACTTTAAGAGATACTGCTTGATCTCTCTAAAGGCTTGTTGGCATTCTTGATTTCAAATGAATGGGATATCCTTCTTCATTAATTTGGAGAAAGGCTTGCATCTCCTAGAGAGGTTTGAGATGATTCTTCATATGTATGCAAGCCGATCTTGGAATGACCTCAACTACTTTAGGTTGCTAGGTAGTTGCATATCCAAGATTGCTTTCATTTTAGATGGATTAATTTTAGTTCCTTAGTGTATTACAATGAATCCAAGGAACTTCCCAAATGATACTCTGAAGGCACATTTTATAGGATTTATCTTTAAGTTATATTTCCTAAGGTGATTGGATACCACTCTTAGGTTTTGAATGTGCCTGTCTTTGGACTTGGCTTTGACTACTACATCATCCACATGCCATTCCATCACCTAGTGTATGAGGTTATTGAAAATTTGGGTAATAGTATTTTGAAGAAATGACTTTCTCTCTTTTTTTGTGGATGTTCACAGCTAGATTTTTTGATTTTTTGACGAAACTGATATGAAAAATATTTAAACATGACTACTGGCTGATAGTTACCATCATCTGTGAGATTCTCAATTCCTAGGATTTCATATATACTTGGAGCACGAGGGATTGCCTTGTAAAATAGCATTTCCTTTTCTCCTTTGCGCCATGGAGGAATGTAGAAAGTCATTAAGTCTTCTACGATATTAGTGCTTAGATTATTTAATAGCTTAAATAAGCCTTCTGGAACTCTATTAACAAGGAGAGTATTTTCTATTTGACTTTTGTTGTCATTTTTGTCAAAAGTGTAACCACCTAGGTAGACTCATGAGGCATCCTCATATGAAGAGTCTAGATCAGAGTTACTTCCTAGGTGAGGAGAAGCAAAGATCATGCTAGCAATCTTTTATTTTACTTGACTGATGGAAGTAGACCCTTTATTAGTATGATACCTTTGATAGTATTTTGCATCATCATAATACTCCTCATGAATATTAAAAGGATGTATATCTCCATCAATTTAGTGTTCTTCTCCATCCATAAAGTACTTGAGGCTTTGATATAGGGTTGATGGTATCATATTGTTTTCATGTAGCCGTGGCCTCTTTAGTAGTGCATCAGTATCGATCACATATAACTTAGAACTTATCATGAACTCACCTACTTTCAGAGGGATGATTATGGCTCCAAGAGCTCTTTGACTACTTTGATTAAACCCTTAGATAGTTATAATCTCCAATGATAGGTCGCACATATCTAGAGTTAGAGCTCTTAGAGTTTGGAGATCATCAAATTAACTGAGGAACCTAGATCAATCAGGATGCAATTGATCTTGATCCCATCACTATTATCTGTGACATACAATGGCTTATTATGATTTGTTGTTCTTGGTAGCAGGTCATCATTTGTGAAAGTGATGATAGGAGTTTGACATTCATAAAAAGACGCCTTCATCTTTTTTTAGTGAAGTATGCTTGGTAGTTAGCTAGATTCTTCAAGATGTGCACCAGTGTATCCTTGAGTTATTGTGACATCATTAGGACATCAAACATACTTAGCATAGCTGAAATCTTCTGAAGGTGAGCTGCTATGTTGTATTCTACCTTCTTGAGTGCAAGTTTAGCTTGTGAAGACTTGATGTCTTCATTTATTTGAATTTCTTTTTCCTCGTCTTTAGGGATATTCTTATCCCTAAGCAATTGAACTTATCTCGAAGGTAGTGCCTTCCCACAGTGGAGTTGTATCTGGTTCATTTTTCTTAGGTGAAACTTGGCATCGTGAGACTAATAAGGTTTATCTTTAGAATCCCTACTAAGGCTAATAATGTGGCAGGAGGTAGTGAACCCTTAACCCTGATTGATAGTTCTCTGGATGTCTTTGGAGGATGTGACTAGGTAATAATTGTTCCACTTAAGATGAGAATTAGGCATATGAGACATTCTTATAAAGAGGTCTTCAAAGACTCTTTGGATAAACCCTTCTATTTCTTATGTTGGCATAACTTTGTTCAAGACTTTGTATTGAAGACATTTCTTCTATGGATTTTTAAGTTGGCTAGATGCGAGAGCTGAATGAGCTTTAGTGCTAGCTTGTTTGATCCTCTCCCAGAATGTTTGCTTCTTTCTTTGGCGCTTGCTTATGTAGGGCCTCTCGAAATGGTCATGAAGTTGTTCTGAATTAGATATAGAGTCAAATTCTTCATCCTTGCCTTGTATGCATAATTCCTCTAAGATTGGTAGAGTGCATCCTTCCATAGGTTCTAGAATTGGGACCTCACCAAATCTAGCAAATTGAGCATTTGTTGCTGGGTCACCTAATGGAGGCTGGGATAGCTATTCATCAACATTTACCTCAGATGAATGAGTCACCATGTGATAGAAGGTCATAGACTCAGATAATTATCTTCAAAAATGTCTAGCTATCTTGACCCATCTCTAGAGTAAGTGGCACGAGTAATCATTCTAATCTTGAGGAGATTTAGTGGGTGATTTTCCACCATCCTCATAAGGTCTTTTGTGTGGCTTTGCCTTCTCTTCTAGAACCTCTTCCATCTTCTTGATTTTCTCACAGA
This sequence comes from Trichopus zeylanicus subsp. travancoricus, assembly GCA_005019695.1. Lineage (NCBI taxonomy): Eukaryota > Viridiplantae > Streptophyta > Magnoliopsida > Dioscoreales > Dioscoreaceae > Trichopus > Trichopus zeylanicus. The sequence continues at coordinate 310,312 of RXID01014292.1, read as the reverse complement.
GTATGGTAGTTGTGTTTGACATGCTTTCCATACGGGTAGCCATAGCCTGCATGTGTTTGTTCAACATTTGCATTTGCCTCTTGATAAACTTCATTTTAGTTGTAGCTAGGTCTTTCACAGTATCTAGGTATAGTTTGAGCATGCTATAATCATATTCATGGGTGAAGCACTCTCTAAGATAGTTGTCTTGGGAGTACCCCTCGAGGAGACCCATTGGATCTTTCATTTCATCAATAACATCTCCAATAAATCTACTCACTTCTTCTCACCTACATCCCAAATTTTGTTGTTACTAAAATGATGGGATGACTTTGATGGCTGTCTTGATTATAGACATCAAATAGTAAAAGTGGCAGCATAGGTCACTACTAGAAGTTCATCCTTCAAGTTCCTAGTGTCAAAGCCTTCAGGAAAAGCTTTAAGTTTGTAAAGGAGGAACTCCTCAAGTGTTATTTGGTTTCTTTCTCCTTGGACAAATTTTTCCAAGGTCTCGATGTAGTCCTAGATGGCCAATTTCTTAATGTTGTATTCATCGAGTTAAATTAGCTTCTTCTTCTTACTTCTATTCTTCTTCTTTTTGATGCTTCAATAGGTGGGGAAGCTTGTTTTGATGAGACTTTCTTCATTATCATCCTAGGCTCTTCAAGATTTCTAGTCATCTTCTTCATCAATATCTTCAGCCTTTCTGAAATGCAAATGTTCCATAGGTGCTCTTGTTTAAGGGTGCGTTATGCTTCATCCTCGAAGAGGAACTCAGCAAGTGGTTCCTCCCCCTGAAACACAATAATATGATCGATGTGTTTTGTGGATGTTTCAAATAGAGTTACCTTTGAGAGAGTCAACTTGTTCTCTTGGTATTGCTTTTCAAGCCAATTCTTAAACACATAGTAGTCTTCAATGGTATGCCCCAAAACTCTATAGTAAGGATAATAGTTTGGCTGATCTATTTTGTTGGACTCACTTAGCCTCTTGGATTCTAGTAATTGAAGGCTTAACTTCAAAGTATCTTGAAAGATTTTATCCACTATTTTTTTTGAAAGAATATTTCTTTTTGAGTCTTTGCTAGAAATTATTGGATCATTCCACTTTTTCATCTCTTTCAAGAGTTGGTGATTTCTAAGAGTTACCCTTGTTCATGGTGAGGTTCGGAGGCTTCTTCTACTCAATTGTTGTGGATGCTACCCTTATATTTTTAGAAGGTTCTCTGTGTTGGTCCGTATGATAACTTTTGAGGGGGGAAAATAGTTTTGAGCACAAATATATTTTTGATTATGAAGAGATGCAAAGCCCCAATCATACACCAAGATAAAAAATATAAAGAACTCAAGCAATTTCATTCAAGCTCTATTCAACCACAAGTGTAAATAAATAAAACAAGTAAAGAGAGAGTGCATGAATTGCAACTACGTGGCAGATACTCTAAACCAAACAATCTCAAAGCAAATTTTTGGCATGACTAAAATATAAAATCTAAATCTAGTCGATGTTGATCTTGATCATTTGAACATTTTTTGAGCTCCTAACTTAATCTTTAAGCTTTATTTCCAAATTATTATCTTCTAGTCAACATCTTCAAGCCTTAATCTTGAGACTCAGTTCTTTACAAGCATGGATGATCATTGCAAATCCTAAAACTTATCAAAACTTAAGAAACTTATTAAATACTAGTTTGATCATCATCAAAATCTAAAGTGCAACAATCTCTCCCTTTTTGATGATGACAAATTATGCATAAAAAAAGCAAATAAGCATGCTATATGATAGATGCACATAAAAATAATTAGATATGTTTTTTGCCATAAAGTTCAAATAATAATATATTTAAAAAGTTAATAGATATGCAACACTCCATGCTTCACTTTGTCTTTTTCTGATTTGAAATTTTGTTAACTAAGGTTGGTAGGCTAATCCTTTTCAGCTTCTTGACTTACATAATAGGTCTTAGAAGGTGTAGATAGAAGAAATGCTCAGATAGGGTGTCATCTACTCTCCCCTTATGTTGCCAAGAACTAGCTTTACCGTCTCAAACTTTGTCACTGACTCCTCTGAACTTGATTTAAATAGCCTCTTTAATTTGTGCCCAAGTCTATATAGATTCTAGTTATAAACTGGCATACCATTCGAATGCTACTCCTATCAAGCTTGCTGAAAATTGACGGAGTAACAATGAAGGGCTATTACTTGAATACCCATATAGAGTTACAAAGTGAGCTATGTGCTATTCACAAGTGCCCATGCCATTAGAATGTTTGAAGATAGACACTATATAGCCTTTGGGATATGGTATTCAGTTGTGATGACTAAGATATAGTTTGTCAGTATCATTTATCCTACTCATCTCACTTCCTTGTCTCAACTGTGCAATCACCATTCATTGCACCTGCTATTTTATGTATGTTGGTAATTCCATATTATCAAGAATTCTTGAAATTGGGGATTGGGTGTCCCTTACTAGAGGAGGTGCATCTGAAGAGACTAGCTTTTTATGGATCTCATTTATAAGAGATGCTCCTTCCACCGTCTCTACTACTTTAGATGGCTATTGAGAGGTTCCAACTTATTGATCTTTTGGCTCATTTGTAGCATTTTTTTAATTAAATCCATGACTTTCTTCTAAGCTTCATTTTTTTCTTTCCCTTATTGTCTCAATTGTTTTTGCAAGGCTTCTATGGTCACTTCTTGATTGGAGCTTTCGGTTATGACTAAGGCTTTTGTCGAAACATGATAGTCCATGGTTATGTCCGCAAAAACCTTTGGTAACACTCCATGGTTAAGTCCAATCCCATGAGTAGTGGAGGAATGCTACTAGCCTGACTTAGACCAGGACAAGTTTTAAAAGTCTAATTGAGTCTTCACTGGGTGTAATCTATTAAGGATCCAATAGAGACCTAACTTGAGGTAGGATTCAAAGACCAATCAAGTTCAGCCGACAATAATGCTGTCAATAATTAGGTCAAATATAAATAAAAACCAAGTTTAATCAAACCAACTTAAACTTGAACCCAAACCCATTGACGGGTTGACCTAGATCCATTAAGAACCTAATCAGGGTTGGATATAAGATCAATTAGGTTCAGTCAATAACACATTTAAAGCTATCAGTCACACTTTAAAGCTAAGCCAACTCAAAAGCCATTAGTGACACTTAGCTAAGCCAACTCCAAACGTCATTGGTGACGCTTCAAATTTAATTGACAACACACATAAGAGGCTATCAATTATTATTTCAAACTGAACTAAGGCAAGCTTGAACTCGCTTAGTCAATTAGTCAAATGCATTGTTCAAATGAATTCAACTGACAATACACTTAAAGTCATTAGTCACACTTCAAACCTAAGCCAACTCAAAAGCTATTGGTGTTGCTTAGCCAAACCAAGCCCAAAAGCAGTAGGTAACGCTTCAAATTTAATCAACAACATACCAAAGAGGCCATCAATTATCATTTTAAGCTGAACCATGGTAGGTTTGAACTTACTTAGTCAATCACCCAAATGTTTCATTCAAACGAAATCAACCAATAACACGCCTAAAGCTGTCGGCCACACTTCAAATCTAAGTCAACCCCAAAAGCTATTGTCATTACTTAACATTTAATAAACAACACACTTAAGAAGTCGGCAATTATCATTTCAAACTGAACTAAGGGAGGCTTGAACTCACTTAGTTGGTTAGTCAAACATCTTGCTCAAATGAAGTCAATTGACAACAAGCTTAGCCACAATTTAAAACTAAGCCAACTCCAAAAGCTATTGGCGATGCTTTCAATTTAATTAACAACATACCTAAAAGACGTTTGATTATTAAATAAAATTGAACTAGGGTAGGTTTGAACTCACTTAGTCAACCTTGTTTAAATAAAGTCAACCAATAATAAGCTCAAAGTTGTTAGGCACACTTCAAAGCTACGATGACTCAAAAGCTATTAGTGTGATGCTTAGCTAAGCCAACCCTAAAAACCATTGGTGATATTTTAGATTTAGTCAACAACACACCCAAGAGGCCATTGATTATCAAATCAAATCAAACTAAGATAAGCTTAAACTTACTTAGTCAATCAAATAGATGCCTTGTCTAAATGATATCAACCAACAACATGCTTAAAACCATCGAGCACACTTCAATGCTAAACCAACTCAAAGGTCATTGGTGACACTTAGCTAAGCTGACCCAAAAAGCCATTGATGATGCTTTAAATTTAATCAACAACACACCTAAGAGGTCATCGATTATGAAATCAAATTGAACTAAGGCAAGCTTAAACTCTCTTAGACAGTCAACTAGAGGCCTTGCCCAAACAAAGTCAATTAAAAGCACACTTAAAGCTGTTGGCCACACTTCAAAGCTAAGCCAACTCAAAAGCCATTGGTGATGCTTCAAACCTAATTTCCAACACGCCAAGAGGCCATCTATTATCAAATTAGAAATTATTAGAATAAGCTAAGGCCACTAATCATTTTCTCAAATCAAAATTCAAAAGAAGTAAATTAATAATAAGTAGAAAGCCATTAGTAATACTTTAAACCATAACAAGGTCAACTAATACAAGCCAAGGTAATCAGCTACACCCATATATATGCTATTAGCATCTACCAATGATCAAATGATGACCCCTCTAAGTCAAACTTCATGTGGTAAAGTGCACTAGAGTAGGGTAGCAGTGATCATCAAGCTTTTTCCACTTCCTCTCCCTTATTTTCATACTCTTTATAATTATGAATTTATTTTCTTTAAATTATAAAGTGAGGGTATGCCCTTGCATAAACCATGTACTCCTTTCTCACATTAATCAATTATGCTTTTTTATTTGTATCTCTGTCAGATTTACTAGGTTTCTCACGTTAGGATGTTTCTAACAATTGTTAGGCTAATTAACAATAAGAGCTTATACCTATTGGTAGTCATGTTCCAACAACACCTAATCGTGCACTCAAATCACCCCAAAATTCTATTTATTATTTTGAGATTGCTCTTGAAATCTTTAGTTACCCAGGGTCATTGATTTCAACTCCACAAAATATGGCACACCTGATGGGACATGATTTCACCTCCATATGTAGAAACTTAGCTAATATAATAGAGATGTTCCACCCCAACATATACTATCATCTTGGGAGAAGGATCGGTTATGCGTTGACCTTCATTAATGATTATCACAGATGTAGCTAGAGTTTAAATCAAGTTCAAAACCATCTTTGAGACCATCCAATTCTAAAGAGCACCTGCTAGTTCACCAACCAATATTGCAGGTCTACGAGATAAATTTGCTTCTTGTCCTCCATCAAGGGAAAAGGGACCTAATGTCATTGTTCATAATGATAAGAGTCAATTTGATGAAGAGCCAAAAGCTATGCCTCGACCAGCAAGGGCATCTATCTTCTAGAGGTTAGGCACAAGGTGAAGCTCAATCTTCAATGGCCTTCGTCCCATTCCCAAAGAGAAACAACCAAAAGCAAGTCAAAACACATGCATCGATAAAGAAGAACGTATCTTGACTATCACAAATAATGGGAAGACTAGTAGAGTTTTTAGCTGACTTATGAAGCCTACCCCTCGAATGAAGTCAGCCATCACCATTCCAATTTTTAATCCCCTTGCCCTATTGAATGGCTTAGAGAAGGGTAAAAGTAAGTAAAAAAGGGCATAGTCTTAGCTTAAGACTATAGCTAAGGGGCAAATAATTAAACAAAGTAATAAGCACCACCCATAAAGTTGCAACCCAACACATGTCCCCACGATGGAAAGGATCATGAGCTTACACCTTGGCCCACCAAGTGCCAAAATAAGACTATATGAATAAGGCTTACAAATAAAGAGATTCAAGAAGAAAAGGCCCTTGGGTGCGAATCCTTGCTACCACATCAAAGAGATAGTATAGCTACTCGCTCCATGAGTAAGCTTTTGAATGAGGCAACCCAGTTGATAGGCAAAGTTAGCCTCGACCCAAAACACACTAAACCCAAACCTGATCCTTAAGATGTGGACCATTATGTTTTGACAGAAACCTTAGTCACAACTAAAAGCTTTAATGAGGAAATGACCATAAAACCACTACAAGAATAGTTAAGACAATAAAAGAAAGAGAAAGATGAAGTTCAAAGGAGGTTATGAAGTTGATGGAGATGATGAAACAAATGTAACAAAAGCTCAACAAATTGGAGTGATCTCATCTTAAGCTACAAAGGTGGTAGAAGATGCACCTGTTGTAGATGAAATTCATGAAAATGTAGGCCTTTCATAAGCACCTCCTCCACCAACTAGGAATATCCAATCTCTGATCTTACATATTCCTGATAACATGGAACTATCAACATATATACAATAGCAAGTGCAACAAATGGTAGCTACACAAGTAAGACAAGGAAGTGACACAAGTATAATAAATAATGCAAACAAACCACACCCTAGTTATTATGACCCAGTGCCATATTTTTGAGGGCTATATAGTGCCTAGATTTAAATAATTTAATAGCATTGGTAATCCTACACAACATATAGCTCATTTTGTGATTCTATGTGGGAATTTAAGTAATAATCTCTTATTGTTACTCCACCAATTTTCATTAAGCTTAACTAGGGGAGCATTTGAGTGGTATACCAGTTTACAATCATAAGCTATACAAACTTGGTCATAAATGAAAGTGGCCTTTTGAATCAAGTTTGGAGGAGTCAGCAATAAGGTGACCACTGTGGACCTCATCTGAACACCAAGACGCAATAATGAATTGGTGTTGGATGGCCCCCTACTTAAGTACTTCTTCTATCTACACTTTTCAAGACCTTATTGTACAAGTCAAGAAGATGGAGAGGATTAGCCTAGAAGCCTTAGTTAGTTCACAAAGTTTCAAACTACAAAAGGATAAGACAAATCGAGGGGAGCCATCTAAAATATAAGGGCAACATTCACAATAAATAAGTAAAAGAAACCTACCAACCCCACTATGAATGGAGGTAATCCTCAGAAATTACCAACTCTTTGAGGAGATGGGGAAGTAGAACCATCCAATAGTTTCCTATAGAAACTCAAGAAGAAATACTCTTTTAAAGGCTATATAGTAGGGAAAGTCTTCTAGGATGCTCTAAAATGAGACCTCCAATTGGTAGAATGCAATAGGCTGAATGAAGCAAAAAAAAAGGATTATCCAAATTATTGTTTTTACCATAGGGTCTTGGGACATACCATTGAAGATTGCTATATATTCAAGGATTAGGTTGAAAAATAATACCAAAGGGGTAAGATGACTCTCTCAAAGTCAACCTTATTTTAAACACCTGTTGAACACATTAATCACATCACTATGTTCGAGACACATGAGCCACTTACTGGACTCCTTTTTGAGGAAGAATAGCATACACCTGAACAAGAGCACCTGTGGGAAATCTACATTTCTAAATTGCTAAAGAAACTGATAAAAAAAAGCTAAGAACGTTTAAAATCCTAGGATGGTGATAAAAGAAGCTTCATCATAATAAGCTCCCCCACCTACTCAAAACATCAAAAAGAAAAAGAACAAAAATAAGAAAAAGAAACTAGTTCAACAAAAGGGATATACAATTAAGAAATTGACTATCCAAGAATATATTAGTGCCCTAATAGAATATGTCTGAGGAGAAAGAAGTCAAGTAACTCTCAAGGAGTTCCTCCCCAATGAACTTAGAGCTTTGCTTGAAGTCTCTAACATTGAGGATGGGGAAGAGGAACTTCTAGTGGCAATGTGTGTTGCCATTATTATTGTTGGATGCTCAAAGTCAAGCCAATCATTAGGATCATCTCATCACTCTAATAATGATGAAGTTCAGAGCACAAGGCATGAAAAAGTTAATGAATTCATTGAGTGTATCACTAATGAAATGGAGATCCTCATGAGTCTTCCAATAGACTGTCACCAAAATGACTATGTTAGAGAGTGGTTCGCCTACAAATGTGATTATGGCATGATTAAACTATAGCTAGATGCTGTAAAAGATCTAGTCATAACTAACATGAAGTATGTCATAGGATAAATGCAAGTGATGAATAAATAGGTGCAGCTTAGGCTGCCTACATGGAGAGCATGTCAACTGTGACTATGATGCTTTGTGAAGAAATTGAGAAGATGGAAAAGTTAGTAGCTGAAAAAGAAAAGGCACACAAAAGACCCTACACAAGTGGTGAGGAATCACCTACCAACCCTCCTAGAGATTATGATGATCATCCATGCCATCTATGCCATCTACCTCAAAAATGGGTCAAGGAAGATAAATACTCTCAAGGAGAATCATCTAAGCATGTTGCTTCTTGTCACATAGTGACTCGCATAATCGGAATAGACACTGATGATTAGCCATGACAATCACCATCAAGTAACCTATTGGCAAATGATCAATCCATTAGGTTTGGTGAAGTCCTAGTCCTAGAGCCTATGGAAGGGTGTTGCTCTACTAACTTTAGAGAAATTATACATATAGGATGTGGACAATGAATATGACTCTATGTTTACGTTAGAATATTACCCCCAATACAAGCTTTGATGCCTAGAAATAAGGACATCTACAAGGACAAGAATGACAAAAAATAAATTTAGATAAATGAGGACATCAAGACTACACAAGCTAAACTTGTACCTAAGAATGTGGAATACAATGTAGTAGCTTATCTCTAGAAAATTCCTGCCATGCTAAGCATGTTTGATATCTTAATAATGTCACAAGAACTTAGGGATACATTGTTGCACATTTTACAATACCCAATTGACTATCAAGCATACTTTACTAAAGAAAAAAAATAAAGGAGTTATTATATGCTCGCCAAACTTCCACCATCACCTTCACAAATGATGACCTACTGATAGGAATGATAGACCATAATAGGTTGTTACATGCCATAAAGAATAGTGATGAGATCAAAATCAATCACATCCTCATTGACTCAGATTCCTCAGTCAATTTAATGACTCTTCATACTTTAAGGGCTTTAGTTTTGGATGTGTGCCACTTATCATCTAAAATTATAACAATCCAAGGATTTAATCAGAGTAGCCAAAGAGCTCTAGGAGTCATAACCATACCTCTAAAAGTACGTGAATTAATAACTAATGCTAAGTTCTATGTCACTGACACTAATGCATCATCTAAAACACTTTTAGGTAGGCAATGGTTACATGAAAATAAGCGGTGCCATTAACCCTAATCAATGCCTTAAGTACTTCAAGGATGGTGAAGAATGCTGAATTGATGGAGATGTACTCCCTTTGATATTTACAAAGTATATTACGATGATGAGAAATATTATCAAAGATCCCATGCTCATAAAGGGTTTGCTTCCATCAATTAAGTGAAGAAGAAGATTGCTAGCATAATCGTCACCTCTCCATATCTGGGGAGTGACATAGACTCTTCAAATGAAAAAACCCCACAATTCTAGTTGGATGGCTATTTTTCTAATGAAGATGACAATGGCAGTCAAACAGTAAGTACTCTCCCTATTACTAAAGTCTTAGAGGGTTTACTGAAGCTATTGGATGAGTTAAATATCAATGTTGTAAAGGAATTAACAACCTTTTACATTTTCCTATGACATAAGTGAGAAAAGGAGATGTTATTTTACAAGGCAATCCCCTATACCCCAAGCATACATAAAATCCTAAAAACTGAGGGTCCAGAAGATAATGGTGACTATTAGCTAGTGGTCATAAATAAAAATTTTTCAAACAACCTTCATCAAGTAATCAAGAAATTTGGCTGCAGACTTCAACAAATAAAGGAAGAAAGCCATTTTTTCAAAAATCTATGAGATCCACCTCAAGGGCATACTATATTATAAGAAGAGGAAATAAGAATTTTAAAGGATTGGGTTACATTACTCCAAGCATCCATATATGCCTTATGGTCACCATTGGACCTATATCCAATAATCAGACTGATCAAACATCATCAATGCCTTCTAACTCACAACCCATATGCATTGAGTCAGCCATGGTCCTCTAAACACCACAAGAAGGTAAAGCCCTCAGTAAAGTTTCATCAAAACCCAAAGAAAGGGCATCATGTAGCCAAAACACCCTTGAAACCAAAAGAGAATTTTGTCAAGTCCCATTCAACATCACAAACCACTTGGTGAAAAAATGATCCTCAAACCAATAGAAGCTCCACAAAAATTTGAAGACGAGGGGCAAGTCACAGTCAACGAGCTGATGAAAATTAACCTAGGTTTAGAGGAAGACCCTAGGCCAATCTTTATTAGCACACAACTTTCAAAGGAAAGCTAAGCCCAACCCAAAGCAATGCTCAAGGAATATGTCGACTGCTTTGCATAGAGCTATAAGGAGATGCCTAGACTAGATTCCAAAGTCATAGTCCACAAACTGGCTATCAATTCCAACCTTTCCACCTGTCAAACAAGCACCTAGGAAGGTGAAACCTGACCTAGAATAAAAGGTGATAGAAGAAACAAAAAAATTGATCAAAGCAAGCTTCATCAGGGAAGAGAAATACCTGAATCGGGTATCAAGTATTGTGCTAATCAAAATCCACATTTACTACTACACGGTGATGCCCTTCGGGCTTAAGAATGCGGGCACCATTTATCAAAAGGCCATGACTCAATTTTTTTGATGATGTCGTACAATAGTTAGTGGAATGCTATGTGGACAATTTAGTAGTCAAAACTAAATTCAAAGACAAGCACATCCAAGACCTAAGAGTGATTTTTGACCATATTAGAAAATGTAATTTAAAGATGAACCCTATAAATTGTGCCTTTCGGGTATCATTAGGAAAATTCATGGGCTTCATTGTCAAACACTGAGAGATTGAAATCAATCCATCTAAGATCAAAACTATCTTGGATATGCTACCGCCCAACAACTTAAAATATTTGAAGTCATTCCAAGGTCGATTCACATACATAAGGAGATTCATTTCAAACCTCTCCAGGGAATGCAAGCTCTTCTTCAAATCTATGAAGAGGGATGCTCTATTCATTTGGGATCAAAAATGCCAACAAGCCTTGGAAGAGATTAAATAATACATCTTAAAATCACTAATCTTAGCAACTTTCATGCCTATAGACCCTTAATCCTCTACACGGCCACAATGGAAGGGACCTTGGGGACACTTCTTGCCTAGAATAATGAAGAAGGCAAACAAAACATACTCTACATTTGAGTACAATACTAGTGGTGGTAGAGAATAGCTACTCTCCCATTGAGAAGAATTGTCTTGAATATATATTTATAGTCAAGAAGCTCAGATGTTATTTACTTTCTCATTAGGTTATTTTGACATCAAGGGTTGATCGCATAAAATACTTAATGACCAAGCCTGTACTCATTGGAAGTCTAACAAAATAGACATTAATCATCATGGAGTATGATATCAAGTTAACTCCTCAAAAGGTGGTTAAAGGATAAGCCCTTGCCAATTTTCTCATAGCTCACCCAATGGTAGATGATGCTTCACTGAGTTGCAAACTCCCTAATGAAGAAATCCTTTTTGTTGAGAAACGGGAACTCTACTGAAAGCTATACTTTGATGGAGCATCATCCATTAGATAAGGAATCAAGCCCAAATTCTACAAATTAAAGTAGGTATTAGAATTATATTTGTCACTCCAAATGGGGCATTTTATAATATTTCTACTCCCTCTAAAAACCATGTATAAATAATGAAATTGAATATGAGACTTTGATTGTAGTATTAGAAAAGGCCTTTAACATGGGAATATCTCGCCTCCATATTTTGGTGAATTACAATTGATCATCAGTCAAGTGTGAAGTAAATATAAAATTTACAAATTCAAGATACTAAAATACCATGAAAAGGCTACTCAACCAAGATTGAAATAAAGCTCAAGACTATTTGAAAGTCTCAAATTAAAAATAGATATAAAGATGAACATATAGATTGAGGTGTGATATTGAATTAATGAATGTGGCTTGAAGACTTATTGACGACTTGAAAATAAATCAAGAAATTAGCTCAATTCTATAATGTGAAGCCAAAACTAACCACCAGGATAGCTAGAGACCTTGAAGAGAAATGCCAAAACAACAAATGAAAATTTAAGATAGTTTAAATGCATAATCAGATGTTATAGGAATGTGACTTTCAACAGATGCAAGCCCTTATTATTAATCATCTTGACAATTATCAGGAACTCCTAAAGTAAGAAATCTAGCTAATGAAATAGAGATATAAAGGAAGAAAGTATGATTGATTAGCTTTAGGAAAGGGATATATGGCTTAAGCAAGGGCATACCCTCACTTTATATTTTAATAAATTTAAATTCATAATAAGAAAGAGAATGGGAGATGCTTGATGCTTACTGTTGCTTTGCTTCTATGCACTTGATCGAGTGGAACTTGACTCAGATGAGTACTTGATTTTGATCCTTGGTGGTTATTGATAACTTTAATTGACTACTTTGTTTTATGTCAATTGACCCTATTAAGATCTAAAATATCACCAACAACTCTCTACTTATTATCAGTTGAATTCTTTTGATCTTTCATTTCAAAGAATAATTAGTAGTCTTAGCTTATGTTAATTATTTTTAATTGAATAATTAATGACCTTTTCGCTTGTTGTCAATTATATTTGAAGTGTCACCAATGGCTTTTAAGCTTGTGTTGGTTGACCTTAAAGTATGGCGATGGCCTTATTCTTGTTGTCAGTTGACATTTTTGAACAAGGTCTTTGACTGACTGACTAAATGAATTCAAGCATGCCTTTGGCTTGATTTAATTTGAAGGAATGATTAGTGGTTTTAGCTTATGCTAATCATCTTCGATTTGATAATTGATTGCCTCTTTAGTATGTTGTTGAAGTTTTGAAGTATTGTCAATGACTTTTGAGCATGTGTTGGCTTAGCCCAAAGTGCGGTCGATGGCTTACATGGCATCTGGCTAACTAACTAAATGAGTTCAAACATGGCATATGGCTGACTAACTAAACGAGTTCAAGTCTAACTTACATTTAATCCGATTTGAAAGAATGATTAGCAACCTTGGGCCTATGCTAATCATCCTCGATTTAATAATTAACAGCCTCATTGGTGTATTATCGATTAAGTTTGAAGCATCACTAATGGCTTCTGTGCCTGCGTTGGCTTAGCTTAAAGTATAGCTGACAACTTTAAATATGTTGTTGGTTGACTTTATTTGAACAGGGCATTTAACTGACTAACTAAGCAAGTTCAAGTCTACCTTTATTTAGTTTGGTTTGAAAGAATTATTAGTACCCTTGGCTTGTACTAATCATCTTTGATTTAATAATTGGCAAAACTCTTTGGTGTGTTATTAAGTAAGCTTTGAAGTGTTGTTAATAACTTTTGAGCATGTGTTGGCTTAGCTTGAAGTGTGGCTAATGGCTTTATACATATTTTTGGTTGACTTTGTTCGAATATGACATCGAGTTGATTGACTAAGCAAGTTTAAGCCTACCTTAGGTTCGATCCGATTTAAAGAAATGATTAGCAGCCTTGGCTTGTGCTAATCATCTTTAATTTGATAATCAATGGCCTTATTAGCTTATTGTCAATTAGATTTGAAGCATCACCAATATCTTTTGAGCATGTGTTGGCTTAGTTTGAAGTGTGGCCGATGTCTTTAAGCATGTTATCGGTTGACTTTAGTCAAACTAGGCATTTGGATGACTAACTAAGCAAATTCAAGCCTATCTTTCATTTGGTTTGAAATGCTTAGTAGTCTTGGCTTATGCTAACCATTTTTGATTTGATAATATCGCCTCTTTAGCATGTTATTGATTAAATTTGGGGTGTCATCGACAACTTTGAGCTTATTGTTGACTAACCCCAATTGATCTTGAATCTAACCTTGATTGGGTTCTTATTGGATCGTTTATGGATCTTAAATCCAACCCTTATTGAGTTCTTATTGGATCCTTAATAGATCTTGGATCTAGTCATTAATGGGTTCTTATTGATCCTTAATGAATCTTGGATCCAATCTTTAATTGGTTCTTATTAGATCCTTAGTGTATCTTGAATCCAACCCTTATTGGATTCTTAATGAATCCTTAATGGATCTTAGATCCAACACTTATTATGTTCTTATTATATCCTTAATGGACCTAGGATCCAACCCTGATTGGGTCCTTATTGGATCATTAATGGGCCTTAGATCCAATCCTTAATAGTTTCTAATTGGATCCTAGTTCAACCGATTAATGGGTTTGGGTTTGACCCATGTTAGACCCTTATTGGATTTGAGTTCAAAACTTAATGGACTTGGGCTCAAGTTCAAGTTGGTTTGGTTCAATTTCATTCTAGTTCTGGTTTGACCTAGTTCTACTTAGGTTTGACCTGGTTCTAGTTTAGGTTTGACCTGCTCTTAGTTCCAAGTTCAACTTGGTTTAAGTTTAGCTTTGACCTAGCTTTGGTTTCGGTTCAACCTGATTTGGGTTTGAATTTGAGTTCGATTTAACCTAATTAGGATTTAATTCAAACTTAGTTCGCTCTAATTAAGGTTTAGATTTGAATTTAATTTAATCTAATTAGGGTTTGATTTGAACTTGGTTTAAACCGATCAGGATTTAGATTTGAACTTAATTTACCTTGATTAGGATTTGGTTCGGACTTGGTTGACCCAATTAGAGTTCAGTTTGAAGTTGGTTCGTTTGAATGTGATTTTGACTCAATTAGAGTTTAATTCAAACTTATTTTGATTTAGTTCAAATGTGGTTTGGCTCAATTAGAGTTCAAATTGAGCTTGTCTTGATTTAGTTCAAATGTGGTTTGACTTAATGAGATTTCAATTTGTGCTTGTTTCGATTCAAGATTGACTCGATCTAAATTAAGTTTAATCCAAGTTGATCCAATTTAGAGCAATCAAGGCTTGATCCAATTTGGACTGATCAAGGCCTAACTTGATTTGAACCTAATTAGGGTTGAGTCTGAACCCAAGTCATCATTTTTTTTGTTGAAACAAATGACTAATTTGGATACCGATCAACTGACTGAGAGGGCTTCATTCCTAGTTTATCATAACAAGATGACTATTGGGGTATTGTTCATCCGACAATGGGCTTGCCGGTCCTTATAGACTAGAATCGGTTGATAGTTGACCAAACGGTCAACCAATAGAGAGCTTTTTGCACGTTAACAACTAGTGTTTTGTCCATTTTTTTGTCGATTTAGATCTATTTATAGCTTTATTTTTTTGTTTATTTAGTTGAGTCAAGGATTTGGAATGAAACTTTTTATTCGTCTTGTTTGACACCTCACTTTACTTGTATAAGTCTTTATAGGTCTTATTTATTCTTGCCTAAGTAAATTGACAGTGTTAAAGTTGACTTAAACTTGCAAAACCCCAAGATCTGAATTTTTGTCCAATTCAAATGTCTGAATTGCAAAGTTTAGATACTTGAACTATGAAGTTCAAAAGTTTGGATGCCTAAACTTAATAAATAGAATTTAGGTTTCTATCTTTATTAAGTTTAATCACCTGAATTGTCTTGTTCAATTGCCCAAATGAATCAAACAAAAATTTTTCAACTTTTATTCTAATATGAGTTTGGCCAATTGAACTCTAAATTTGATTATCCAAACTCATAAGTTTGATCATGTGAACCATGAGTTTGGTCATCTGAACATGGGTAGAGCATAACGGCTAATTTTGTGATCATTGAAACTAGTTTGGTCAACCAAACCTTACAAAAAAAAAAATCTGAGTTTCACCCTAATGGACTAGTTTTAGTTTCAAATGATATTTAAAGATTTTGAGTCACTCTCTTCATAACTTTACATCTTTGAAAAATCTTCAAGAGAGAATATAAGTCTCAAAAGCTTTATAGTCTCACAAGAGCTCACAAACTTGTTTTCACTTTCAAATCCTCTTGCTCTTGTACTTAACTTGAGAGACCCTTGTAGTGAGAAATTTTATGACTTTTTTTTCATTATTTTCTATTATAAATAATCCTAGAGTGTTAGAGTCTGTAAGAGATCAAGTTCCAGTGTTGGAGTTGGTTCTCGCTTAGTTGGAGTAAGATTTATATAGAGTTGACTTCATTGATAAAGTGATATTACTAGTGGAGTGATTCAAGCCCTCAAGAGTAAGGCAAGAGCCATCGAATAGGTGCAATTGATTATCAAACCATATAAATCATGATGCACTCTTCTCCTTACTAATTTTAAATTTGCACTTGTGGCGATTGATGTTTGTGAATGTAAACTTGCGAACTTTTAATTTGTGGATCAAATTGGGTTTGGATTTGGCAAAATTATTTATCATTCTTGAAAAATCTAATTTACCTCTCCCCCCTCTCCCCCTCTTTCGGTTATTTTTGGGACTTCATGGGATCCTATTCTTGCCAACGCTTCAAAAGGATCTCAAAAAAGCATTGACATTATACTGTTGGTGTTTTTTGAGTGCCAACAATACTTCTGAAATACCGTCAATACTCTAATGTGTTATAGTGGATGAAAGTGATCAAAAAAATTATGAATAAGCTAACATACAATTTGATCTGCTAGGTAAGCACAATGGATACACTCCTTGAGAGAGTTTTTCTTTTTTGAGCCTACTGTAGTCAATCCTCTTACAATGACATTCACCATTAGGCAAAAATATTTCTCTCTTTTAAATGATTTTGAATGTAGATACCCTATAGAGTACCGATCTCATTTTGGTCAAATGAGGCATGCTAATACCTCTAATGGAATAGCCTTTTGATCTCATGTTTTAGCTTCCAACAATCTTCAATATTGTTCTTGTGCTCCTAATGGTATGTGCAATAGAATTTTCTAGCTTTCGGGGTTAAGGGCTACGCAAGGTGGCTTACTTAAGAGAACATAGCACCAGATTTAGAAACTATTGTGGTCCTTTGGATTTAGGGGGCAAAATTTGAAGTTGCATCTTTTAGAAGTCAAAGGGCTAGGATGACATTGCAAGCCACAAGATTGCAATACTAATTGTCTTCCTTTGGCATCCCATTATTTATTCTATATCAATATATTTTTGTGTTGTGGCCAAGAAGACAAACAATGTGTTTATAGGCTTCTTGACCAAGGACAGTCTAAAAGTTAGATCGTAAGTTCCTGTAATAACTACAACAAAGCATCCAAATCTCTTTACACTGAATTTGTATAAAGTCTCCCCTTCTTTTGAGCTACATATTAGAGGCAAACCAAGTTCTTTTCTTGAAGCAGAAATGCCAAAAACTAACTAACAAAAAGCTTCTCAAGCTTGGGAAAATAATTTATGGACCCATGTGCAATTTAGCAAACCGCATATGCAGACCTCCTTTTAATGTAACTAGAAAGACTTTACATAGGGCTTTATCCATAGATTCCTTCAATAGCATAAGAAATTTGTTATTGATTAATTAATGGACCGAATTGGAGTTGCCTTAGCATATATCAAGGGCCAAAAAGCAAAGTTTGCTACTATGGATCCAACTCTAAAGCTTGCATCTTAAGTTCCAGCAATAGTTGCCACCGATTCAATAGAAGCATCTAGATCTCTTATATTAGGGGTAGCTACATTAATCGAGGGCCAAAAAGCTAAGCCCTTTAGAAAGTTCACTATTATGGATACAACTCTAAAGTTTGCATTTTAAGTTCCAGCAATAGTTGCAACTGATTCAATGAAAGCATCTAGATCTCTTGCATTAGGGGTAGCTACATTAAATTTTCATAGAATCTCCCCTTCTTTTGAGTTACATATTAGGCTAATTGAATTCTTACCTTGAATCACAAATGGCAAAATTTGACTAATGAAAAGCTTCTTGAGCACAAGAAAAGAAGTTATGGACCCATGTGGCAATTTAGTGAACCACATCTACATACCTCCTTTCAATATAACTAGATATACTTTACACAAAACTTTATATGTAGATTTCTTCAACATCATAAGAAATTTGTAGCCACTTAATTGATGGATTGGATTGGAGTTGCCTTGGCATATATTAAGGGTTGAAAAGCAAAGCCATTTAGAAAGTTCTCAATTATGGATCTGAATTGACAAAGGTAAAGTCAAATAGATACCAAAACCAACAAAGGAGTGACTCCTCAAGGAGCAGTCTGATGATGCATGCTCTTCCCATATCTAGATAAATGATGAGAGGCAAGGATATGATACTAATTCATGACATTGTGCAAGGTTTGATGAAATACAAGGTTCTCTATCTCACTAGAGGAGATGTGGTCTCTTTTTTGGGAATCTTGAAGGTTTGAAATATTAGCATTTATTGATTAAGATCCAAATTATTATGAATGTAGTTATTTGGGGTCTAGATCTTGAAGATTTGGAGGTTGACAAGGAGATCAAGGATGCAGAACAATCAATAATGCATAGGAGGATTTTGACAAGGAGATCAATGGTGCATAACAATTGCTAATGTGAAGGAGGATTATGGCAAAGAGATCGAGAATGCAAAACAATCAATAATGTGAAAGAGGATTCTAACTAGTTATAGGGACCATACTAGATATTTCTAATAAAAAGCTTGAGGGAGCTACCAAACCTGGAGAGAAAAAATAATGAAAATCCACCTACTTGCTAGACTTGGACCAATTAGTGGGTTATCAAGCACTTGATGATAAAAATTCTCAAGATCTATGAGTTTTTAGATATCCTCAAGGTTCTGTTAGGAAGAACATGGACCTCATCCTCAAGGAGGAGAATTTGAGGAGGAGATGGACTATCACAGTGATTGAGCTCTGATCTATTATTTTCTCAAGGGACTTTTGCCTTGAGTGTCATGGTTTGGTCATCTAGCAATTGAAGTCAAAATTGTTTTTGCTTGCCTCTAAATTCAAACCCCATAGTGGGCATCAATTATTGGGGGTTATGGAAGATTTGGTGACAACCGACTCCTTCAACTCTTCTCCTTTCACTTTCAAGACCAAAAAAATAAAAGAAAGGTAGTTAGGTGAGACCCTTGGTTCTTTTAGGGAACAAGAAAATTGAACTAGAGATAAAGGAGGAGGAGGGTAAGGTATTCATTACCACGTTCACTTACCATGAGTCCATTTGTCTTAACCAATTTTTCCCTATGCTATTTTTGTGAATCAGATTTTTGATTTTTCCCATTAATCATTTATGGTGGTTAGGAGAGTTTTGGAAAAAAAAGATTTCTTTCATGCCTCCTTAATTTTCTTGGAAAATTTTTGCCTCATGAAGGAGCTTTTTAGTAGAGAAAATATCAGAAGAGTGAGATCTAAGACTTAGTGAGGTACCTCTGAAAGATAGGCTCTTGATGATTGCTAAGGTACTTTGGTGATGTGGGTTCTTGAATGGAAACTAAGGTAGCTAGGCTCTTGAAGAGTTGGTGAGGTACTTTCTTAAGGTATTGGCTAGCAAAGTACTTCATTGAGTTAGACCCTTAAATGATTTGTGAGGTACTTTCATGATGTATTGGCTAACAATGTATTTTCATGAGGTAATGATTTGTGAGGTACTTGGTGAAAGCCAAAAAACAATCTAAAAGAGAGGATAAATTAGATTTTAAAAATAATAATTCAAGTTTTGAAAGATTAAATCCAAAGTTGCTCCACAATCCACAAGACAATAAAGTCTAAAAGGCACTAGCACAACCAATTAGTAAACTAAATAATGATCAATCATCACACAATAAAAAACATTACGAGTGCATAAAGGTAATAGAAAAAATAGAGAGTACAAATTGATCTACGTGGTTTGGCAACCAACCACACCTACTCTATGATTATTACCTTACCTACTCTATGATTATTACCTAATTTTGAGAACTTGAACTCTTCACTAGAGCTATTGCTTCATTTGTGTGAAGTCACAAGCTTACACTGCCTTACTAAACTACTAGTGTCACTTTATAAATCAAAGTCAATCTTCCACTCTTTACAAATCAAGGAGTAGGCACTCTCAAGACTCTTCTAATGTCCCGAAAGAACATTCAGTCCTCTTCTAACAATGTGGGAGATTTATAAAGATAACAAATAAAAAGTTACAAACAAAAATTCTCACATAAGAGTCTTTTAATATTGATAATAAGGGTAGATAAGGAAACTAATTAAAGCTCTTGTTTGAGGTAAAAAGACTAAGAGTTTAGATCTTATTCTAAAAATGGTACAGTTTTTAACACATTGAATAAATGAGACCCAAGCCTTTTTATAATTATTGGAACTAAAATCTTGTCATTAGTAACCACCCTAGATTTAAATTACTAAATTTGTATGATTGAATTTGTGTATGAGTCTATTCCAATGGTCAAAAAATTAATCATTAAGTTATATCTTCATGTGTTCAAATAGCTAACACCAAAGTTCAAACAACTAAATTTGCTCATAGAAAACTTGCTCTCTATTTGATAAGTTCAAATGATCGAACTCGCATGTTTGGAAGACAAAACTTGAGATAAAGACTCACTTTAAGCCTATATTACAAATCACAATTAGATGATTATTTGACACTATTAAATTAACTTGGATAGATATAAACAAATAAGCTTATAAAAATATGTTTAAGTTAATTAAGATGTCAAATAGAGAGATATAAGAATTTAATGATCCAATTCTCAACTTGACTTAGAGATAAAATCTAAACTTAGTTTATTATATTTGATCTCATATTTTAAGCATTTTTGAACTCCTAATTTGATTTCTAAACTTTATTTTTATATTATCATCATCATCTTATCTCGAGTCTTTCATCTTCAAAAAGATTAATTCAACAATCTTTATCTTGAGACTTAATTCTCTTATGAGTTTGGATAATCACCACTAATTATGAACCTATTATAACTTAACAAATTTGTTAAACTATATTTTGATCATCATAAAAATTTGAAAGATAAAATTTTAGCGAAATATTAGTTGGTGAGATATTTACAAGACATCATTTGTGAGTTACTTTTACAACATAGTAGCAAGTAGGTAATCCTGCAGGGTATTTACATGTGAGGTACTTTTGCTAGTTATGTCTTAGGAAATCCACCCAAAACAAAAATCAAATTGAGACTTGGGCCAAAATACATTTTTTTTGCTAATATTTGAATCAATTTTTGATCAAAATCAAATTTAATTAAAATATAGAGTTGAATGCCACTTAATTATGATTCAAATATGGGGCTCAATTGGACTGAAATCATGATCAAATTTGATCAAAAATTGAATTTAATTTGTATCTGAATTGTTGAGAAATTTGGACTTAAACTAAAGAGAGTTGATTAAGCCAAATATTTGAACTAAAATTGAACTCAAAATTTATTAAATATCTGAACAAAAATAAA
Organism: Trichopus zeylanicus subsp. travancoricus; assembly: GCA_005019695.1. Lineage (NCBI taxonomy): Eukaryota > Viridiplantae > Streptophyta > Magnoliopsida > Dioscoreales > Dioscoreaceae > Trichopus > Trichopus zeylanicus. The sequence continues at coordinate 289,106 of RXID01014292.1, read as the reverse complement.
AAATATAAAATCTTGACAAATCAGTCCTTGACTGGACTTTTCTTATAAATAAATTCATGAGATGAAAATTTACAAAAAGACCGTGAAAGTTCTGAAATTTCAAATTGATTTCTGCAAAATTTATGGTTTGCGAATAAAACTCACAAAATTTTATATTCGTAAATAAATTTTTGAAATTTTTAAGTCACACAAATAAACTCTTGAATTTTTTTACTTTTATAAATAAGTCCCCGTAAGTTTTTATTTACAAATTAGTTCATATTTTATTCAAAAAAGACCCTGAAAATTTTAAAATAAGTCCTTTTTGCGTCTAGAACTTATGAAATTATATCTTGGTCAGATTTTCAAAAAAATTTATAAATAAATCCTTCAAAAATTTTTATTTATAAATAAATCTAACTTTTAATCAAAAAAGACTCCGTCGAGTTTCAAAATTTTATAAATAGGTCTTTTTTATAAAAAAATCACTGAAACTTATAAAATTATATTTTGGTTCAAAATTATCAAAAAAATTTGTAAATAACTCCCTTAAAATTTAACAACAAAAAATAATATATATTTTAAACTTTTTCATTAGGAAAATAAATTCCAAATAACGAGATTACATGTGCATTAAGAAATTTGAAAAAACAATCCAGTTCCACATTGTAATCCCAAACATACCAATCGAATAGAAGGAGATCCAATTTATAAATCACCTTCCAACTAGATTTGACAATCAAATCAATCAAAAAATTGATTTAAATCTCTTTAATTTGATTTCAAATTTTCTTAGTATTTATAAAAATTAATGAAGACCTACAAAGAAATAACACAACAAAGAGACAAAAGAACGAGAATAGAGACAAAAATAGAAATCAGAACAAGATATTAGAATAGAGAGAGGTCAGAGGATCAAACATGGGACAGAAGAGGGAGCGAGGCTTGCATTTTGTACTTTGCTTTTATTTTTTTCTTCGACATATTATAGTCTTCTTCCTGCTCCTCGGCTTCCTCGCTGGACCACAACCTTGTGGCATTAACCACTAGCCTGGCACTATGCTAGCATAGGGTTGTAACTTGCTCAAATCAGAACTCCACGCTAGGTGCTATCACCGGCAAAGATGATCACACTACCATCTTCGAATTGAGCAGTACCCCTCGTAGAGGGATGTTACGGCCCACCACCCACGCCCGAGCTCCAGCCACCATGCTCCACCAGCCGCCGCCACCCCGTGCACTCTCGCTCCGGCCGCGCCTATTGCCCTAGCCCCCACAGTTGTCAACTTCGCCTGAACAGCCATTTCTGAACCTTGCTGGAGCCCTACCCCAGTCCTACTCCACCCGGTACCACCCGCATGCCACTCGTCGACCTCTCTGCATAATTTGTGCCTTACACAGGCCTTTGCTCCTCCACCCAAGCCGGGAGCCATTCGCACCTTACCGAAGCTCCTCTCCCATAGAGTCGTCCAACACCACTGGCCAAATCTGACAGAGAATAGCTAGATCTGAGCATGAGACACAATCGGACCTTACTGCTTGCACACCTCCTTTGCTTGTGGTGTCACCCGAGCCCACCATTCTTAGATAAGCGACCGGCTTCAACCAAGTTCCAGCCGGATCTGGCCCGATTTTGAGGGAGCAAGGCGCGGGCTTACTTTGGTGAAGAGCCAATTAGGAAAGAAGGGTTAGGGCATGGCAGAGAAGAAGGAAGAAAGAAGTACAATAAAAAGGGCAAAAAAGGAAGTTGCTGTCCAAACATTATGGCAGCCCCTATCTTGATTCTCGCATCATCATTATGGTAGTTATCCGCGATTTTTGATGTATTGACAAATTTTATTAATATTATAATCACCTATGATTCTTTGTGTGACGATGGTTCTCCATCAATATCGCAACCACCCGTAATTCTGGGCATCGACAGACCTCCACCATCGACTTCGAATTAGCCCACAGACTCACATGAAAATTAACTTTGGTTTAGAGTCAGCTTGTAGGCTTATTAAAAATAATTTTAGACTAAAACTAATTTGTAAGCTCATCGAATATTTACTTAAATTAAGGTTAACCTGTAAGCTTGCCATATATCTATTCGGATTAAGTCCAGTCTGCAAGCTTGTCGAACGTTTATTTGAACTAAAACCATTCCATAGGCTCGCCACATTTCTATTTAGACTAAACCTAGTTTGTGAGTTTGTCAAACGTCTATTTGAACTAAAATCAGTCTGTGGGTTTATCGAATGTCTATTTGGATTAAACCCAACCCGAAGGCTAGCTTATGGGCTCGCCGAACGTTTATTTAGACTAAGACTAGCTTATGAGCTCGCTGAATATCTATTTGGATTAAACCTATCTTATAAACTTGTCAAATGTCTATTCAAACTAAAGTTAGCCTGCAAGCTTACCGAACGTCTATTCAAATTAAAGTTTGTCTATGAACTCGCCGAATATCTATTTGGAATAAGGCCAGTTTGTGAGCTCGCCAAATATCTATTCAGACTAAGCCTTACTTGTGAGCTCGCCGAACGCCTATTCAGACTAAGACCAGCTTACAAGCTCGCCAAATATTTATTTGAAATAAGGCCAGCCAACGAATTTATTGAATATCTATTTGGACTAAGGCCATGTTGTGAGCCCACCAAACATTTATTCAAAGTAAGGATAGCTCAAAGGCTCATCAAACATCTAATCGAACTAAAGCCAACTTGTAAGCTCGCTAAATGTCTATTTAGATAAAGACTAGTTTGCGAATTCGCTGAATGTTTATTCAAATTAAGGCCAATCCGTGGACTTATCCAAAGTTATCATGACAGCCTATGAGCTCTCAAACCAAATTGATTAACTTCCAACTGACTATCACAGTAAACTCAATTGGAATAAATGAACAGAGCTAAATTAATTTAAATAGACTACCAAATGGATCTAGATTGATCATATAAATGGACTTAAACTTAAATTAAAACTAGATCCAAAATCTAAATTGTATTGATCCAAACCAAATCAACCTAGACCCACCCTTAATCAGGTCCAAATCAGGTTAATTCAAAATCAAGTCAAATTTAAATAAAAAACAATCTAGATCAAAGTAAGCTTGAATCAAATTTTAATTGGGTTGAATCAATTTCAAACTGAAGGGTTAAACTCAAAGTCAAATCAAAACTAAGTTGCACCTAAACTAAAATCAAGTTGAACTAAATTAACTTGAACTTGAACTAAAGTCCATCAAGATGCAAGTCCAAACCTGATAAAGGTCCAACACAAGATTAAATCTGATCTAAATCAAATAAACCAGACTTGAAGAAAAATTAAGTCCTAAATATTGAACTAAGTTAAATCAGATTTGAATTAAAATTAGCACTACTCCAACCCGAGTCAATAATAAGTATTTGACAAATGTTCTTCTAAAAATCAATGCTAAGCTTGGTGAATTGAATTCATTATTGAATATTTACTATCAATATCAACAGTGATTTTGGAATGGGTGTTTCACATGGTTCCCTTGGTCATACTACAAAGCATTCATGTGAACCAAATTACCAAAGGTTCTAGGAATAGAAAACTAGAATATATCACTATCTTTTAAGAAGGAGTTAGTAAATCACAATTTAATCAAATTTTAAATATTAAGTTGAATTAATTCAGACTCAAATAGAAATTGAGTGTTGAACTGATTCTAAATCAGACTCAAATCTAAATCATATTTGTCTTGACGAAACTAAATACGGTCAAACTAAGTCTTATTGGATGTGCTGAATATTTAGCAACACTCTAAGATTGTGAACAATTGGTGATATTACCATCCTAACCTGAGCCACAACTAATTTAGATAAGAAATAAATTGGGCTAAACTGAGTCCCACTAGGTATGCTAAACTTTCAACAACACTCTAAGGTTATAAATAATGGGTGATTTTATCATTTTGACCCGAACTAGAGATAGTTCATATAAGAACTAAACTGAATTAAATTGAGTCTTGCTAAATGTATTACAAAAGTCTTTGGTAGCACTCCAAGACTATGTCCAACTTCATAAGAAATAGATAATGCTACCTTCAAAATTGACCAAGTTATTGCCTATGCCCTGCGAGCGACGAAAATACTTTAAATTCGTGAAAGTTATTGCTTATGTCTCATTGACTATAAAAATACTTTAAAACCAAATAAAGTTATTCTTTATGCCTCACTAGTTATAGAAACACTTCAAAATAAATGAAATTATTGCTTATGCCTCATTAGTTATAAAAATACTTTAAAATCAAATAAAATTATTACTTACACTTCATTAGCTATAGAAATACTTTAAAATCAAATAAAGTTATTGCTTATGCATCATTGGTTATAAAAATACTTCAAAACCAAATGAAGTTATTACCTACACCCTATGAGCTATGAAAACACTTCAAATTCATGAAGTTATTATTTATATTTTATTGGCTATAGAAACACTTCAAAATCAAATGAAGTTATTGTTTATACCTCATCAACTATAGAAATACTCTAAATCAACAAAGTTATTGCCTAAGTCCCATGGTTACAGGAACACTTGAAATTTATGAAGTTATTATTTACGCCTCTTTGGCTATATAAAGACTTTAAAACCAAATAAAATTATCACTTACGACTCATTAATTAATAGAAATACTTCAAAACTAAATAAAACTATTACTTACACCTCATTGGTTATATAAATACTTCAAAATCAAAAGAAGTTATCACCTATGCCCCACAAGGTATAAAAATACTTCAAATTTATGAAGTTATTATTTATACCTCATTGACTATAGAAATACTTCAAAATTAATGAAATTATTGGCTATGCCCCACGGACTATGGAAATACTTTAAAATTAAAAAAAGTATGACTTATGTCCCACGGGCTAAGAAATACATTAAAATTAAATAAAGTTATTACTTATGCCTCATTGGCTATAGAAATACTTTAAAATTAAAAAAAAATTATTACCTACATCCCATGGGTTATGAAAAGACTTTAAAATTAATAGAATTATTACCTATGCCTAATCAGGTATGAAAATACCTCAAAGCAAATGAAATTATCAATAATGTCTTATTGGTTAACGAAAATGCTTCAAAACTCAAAGTTATTACCTATGCCTAATTAGCTGCAGAAACACTTTAAAAACTAAATAAAGTTATTTCTTACAACTCATTAGTCATAGAAATACTTTAAAATCAAAAGAAGTTATCACCTATGTCCCATAGGATATAAAAATACATCAAATCAAATAAAGTTATTGCTTATACTTTGTTGACTATAAAAACACTTCAAAATCAAAGAAATTATTGTCAATATCTTATTGGCTGGAAATACTTCGAACTCAAAAAAATTATCACTAATACCTTATTGGCAAATAAAAATACTTCAAACTCATGAAATTATCACCTACGCCTTATTAGTTATGAAAATACTTCAAATCACTAATACTTTAATGACTATTAGAAACACTTCAAACCTCTACTATTTCCTTCCATATTCTATCAGATAATATCATCAAAATATGTTGAAGACCAAATCAACCTAGTCAGATGTCGCGTGGTCCAACGCAAGGAAGTGGGGCAATAATACACATCAAAGCTTTTTTTCATCTCTCTCTCTTTATTTTATTTTTATGATCCTCTTATTATAAAGTGAGGATATACTTTTGCTTAAATTATGTACCTTTTCTCGAAATTAATCAAATAATATTTATTTATTTATTTTTGTATCTCTATTTTATTAGTTAGGTTTTTTACTTTAAAAGATTCACGACAATTATAGGAGTAATTAATAATAAGGGCTTATGTCTATTGAAAGTCAATGTTCTCATAATACCTAATAGTGCACTTGAAATTTAAACAAATTCTGATTTATAATTCGAGATTGCTCTCAGGATCTCCGCTACTCCAGACCACCGAAGTCTATCCCACAAATTCTGGTATGCCCAGTGAGACTGAGTCTGACTCAGTTCAGCCTTAGTCTCAATCTAAAAATTTTTCTTTAATTTGTAACAGACTTATATACTGTGTAAATCAAACACATTATATCACCAATCCCATAGCTAATAATGAAAAAGGAACGCAGTTATTTAAAACTGAAAAAAATAATTATTCATGAAAAGTCATGAGAGAAATGAGAAAATATCCTGCCAAAATTGACGCGATTAACAAGCTTTTCAATTTCCCGACAAGAATTGTGAAATTTTTAATAAGATAATTTCACTTTTGCCAAACTATTACCAAATGGAATATATATCATAAATATCAGCTACACTTCATAAGAATATATGAATCAAATAGCTTATAACTCTGATGCTTTATTTATTTTTAATTTTTAAAATTTTTGAATTATTCATATTTTTCTAAATTTGCTATATACTTTTTTAATTTGAATTTTGCAATCAACTTGAATTATACCAAGTGAGAACCGTATCAGAAAATCATTACTCAATTTAATTATAATTACGAACTTTTGAAAATTTTGGTTTACTAGAACCGTATATGTTATATATGAGAACAATATCTATAATATAATATTTTTAATATGCAATACAACAAGTCTCTGCTTTTCTTCCCAAATTTAGGAAACTAAGGAAAAATCCCTAAAGATCTATCATGCACAGCCTTCCACTTGCTGGCTTGCGTCCTCAAATGGTTGATCATCCTTCCAACGACACAAGCACCAGCCACTGCTATAGATTGTGGGACTTACTTCCTCGCCCTAGTTGGAGTAGTAATTAGGGACTATTTGATTTTAGATGATTTTAATTAGTTATATTAGATTTTAGTGCAACTAGTAATTTTATTCATATTAATTAATTATGTTATCTAATAAGTGTTTGGAATTATTATGAATAGTATTATAAATTTTAGTGTAATTTTTTGGAGTTAGTGATACTAGATAGTCATATTAATTAGTAGGTATTCAATTGCAAAAGGCTAATTATGATAGCTAATATGATTAACTAGTTTCAAACCAAACACGCCATAGAATTATAGATAATTTGGCCAAAAAATTGCCATGAGGAAGGTCGGGAGATCGAAGGTAGCTTTCTATGCACCAAACATGTAGCTTGCCAAATCAACTGCAATATGGATGGAAATGCATGCTATAAAGGATGTGATCAAGTCTGATACATTATCAATAGGAGTGTTAATTTCGTTTGAGGCTCACGAGCTATTCGACCTTAACAAGCTGAACTCAAGTTCAAATTTGAGCTCATTTTCAATGAGTTGAGCTCAAGTTGTGACCGTCTTGCTTAATTCTAGTTTGAGAACTCCACTCAAATGTTTTTTATTTTTATATATTTCATAAACATAATATTTCTATAATTACATTTTTTTCATTCTCAAATTGAAATCCAACCCTAATCTTTTCGTCTGTCTTTGACCCTACACATTACTATTTTAGCCCCGCACAGTGTTTGTTCTCATGAGCTAAACTGAGCAAAGCTCAAGCTACTCAAGCTTATATTAAACTGAGCTCAAGCCAATATTTCTATAGTTGAGTTAAACTTGAACCAAGATCATTCACTCAAATTTGCATTGTTGACACCCCTAATCACCACCATCTCACTTTCTTTTCTCTCTCCCCACCTTTGTTTGAGCCCTAAATCTAGGTTCTTGTCTTGTATGTCATCCCCCTATTACTAAGATTGCCATTTAGATATGCATTCTTGGCCCCATTTATCATCTTTCTAGTGAACCAAAATCGTAAGTCATGCCTTCGCTCTTCCTCCCCTCTTTGTTTTTTTTCCTCATCTCTTGATGTTTTCCTAGAAATCAATGCATCCATTTTATAATTAGAATAAAAAATGATTCTTAGGCCAAAGTAATAGGACTATGATTCTAAATTTTTAGTATCAAAAGTTGGATTTCAATTTTGATAACTAATGAATCAATATGGTTTGCTTATCCTATTAAAAACTCTAAAATTCTAAAATTTTTTGATAATAATGCAAAATGTTTTTGCATTAATATTTCAAGTCTATTTATTGTCTTGGATTGAGTTGTACAGCAAGCCTATTTATTTTACCAAGTTTAGGTTTGAGTTATTTGATTATTCAAAAGCAAAAGAAATTATGGAGAAATAATTTCTTTTTTAAAAAAATAATCTAGAATTAGATAAAAGTATGTTTCAAGAGTATAATTATTAATATATAATATATTATTAATTTAAACTATTTCATATAATTAATATTTTAAAAATATTATTATTATTTCAAAACTATTAATATTATTATAATATAGATATTATTATATCTATTTTTAAAAATCACTTTTAAAAAAGTAAAATTTAGATTATTTTTTTCTAATAGATTAAAAGTATTTGAAAGTAAACTAGACTTTGAAAAATTACTTTCATAAACTAAATAATAGAAGTGGATGAGAATGGTTTTACTTCTAATTACAAATACATTCTTACTGTTGGACAAGGAGGGATCCAAATCAGTTGCATCCTACAGTGCGTGGTCTACCTAATCTAGCTGTTTATATGATGACACCTCGCACTTATAATCTAAGTCAACAAAGAATGTCTTAGGTTGTCCTTTGTTGCTCTTTAGATCTTGATAATAATTAAAATAAAATTTAACCAATTTGTTAAGTTTGTGATAAACTTGGGAATTAACAATACTCATCTAAACTCACGAAAATTGAGTCTCAAGATAAAGTTTCAAAATGATGACTCGAAAATAAAAGAATAATGATAATTCAATGATAAATCATGAAGATAAAACCGAGAGCTTAAGAATACTTAAGATACAAGATTAACTCCAATCAACTAGTTTTAGCTTTTTTATTTTTTTGTTGAATTGAAGATTTGATTGTTACTTTATTGAAGCAAACTATCTGACTCCTTAATTAACTTGAAAAATGCCTTCATCGGCTTATTTTTATTTATCTAAATTAATTTAATTTTATATCAAGTAATCATTTAACCCAAATTTACAAAATTTTTAATTAATTTTTGTTAGGTTCAGTCACCGTAACTAGTCAATTCGACTGCTTGAACCTATTAGGAAAAAAAATAATATTATAATTTTATAAAGTCCACACTTTTTAACACTTAATTCTTTTGTCCAAAGTCGAAGGTTTGGTCATCCGAAATGTTAAATTTGGTCAATTAGACACATAAGAAAAACTTAACAGCTAATTTTTCAACCATTAAAATGGTTCAATCATGAGTTTAGTCAACCGAAGCTATCAAAAATAGATAGGGATGATACTAATGACTAAGTTTTTACTCAAATGATTATAAGAAGGTTTGAGACTTTTCTTGGTGAGAGCAACTATGTTTCATATTAAATTTTCATTTTATTATATAACATTTTTAATTATTATTTTTATATTTCTTTTATTTGGTGTACATATGTATTAAGCAACCTTATTGCATGAAATTATGTAATATTTTAAATTTTGTTTGTATGTTTTATATTAGGTATATGTATGTGTTAAATTGTTTTTTTAAATATTTTTCAATATTATTGGTATGTTTCTTGCGTCAATGACAATAAATTTATTCAACCATCACATCAAATTATCCCTCTTATTTCTAAAAAAAAAAGAAGAAAGAAACAAATAAGGAAAAAAAGTAAAACTAATTGACATTCATCCTAATTTTTAAAGATGGATGAAAAAAAGAGTAAAACATATCGGCTTGGGAACTCACTGTTGCAGGTTTTCGGAGAAAAAATCAGTCTAGACTTTTAGGGCTAGCTTGTGAGATTTTTTTTTTTTGGTCTTTTATGGAGCCTTTAGCCTGATTTAGAACAGATTTGGCTCAATTCTGGATTTGAAATTGATGAAATTGTCAATTTCATCAATTTTAAAAAATTGAAAGAATTGGTGAAATTGTTAATTCTGATATTTGGATACACTTTTTGGAGTAAGCAAGAAATTCTTAATTCCATCAATTCTGTAAATTTCAGCACTTGAATTGCAATTGGAGTTAAAGTAATTCTATCAATTCTTGAAATTTTAGTATTTCGTTGGAGATAGAATTAGGGATATAATCACCCATTTTTGAACTGATGAGCTTATGCCCCTTTTTAGTATTTTATTAAATTTGTTATATAAATATAAATATTTAAATAGTAAACTAATGACATAGTTGATAGTTTAATATATACATAAATATTAAAAACAGATTAAAAATATTTGATGATTTATTGGAAAATAAAAATATTTTTATTTAAAATATTTAGCCAACCAATAAAATATAATTTAATTTTAAATTTGATAATTTAAATGTGAAAGTTAGTTAAGATTTACAAAAAAATGTCCAAAAGATTGATTATTTTTTTAAACAAAATTTTGTTTGGATTTTTTTGATATAATATTAATACTTGAAATGAAAGTAATTATATATCTTGTAATAATAAAAAAATCAATTACAAAATGAAAATACATTGCTTACAATAATTTATCTAATACATTGAGGTTTATACAAGCATAAAAATTGAAATACATAAATATTTAATATTCATCTTAACACATGAAAATACAAAATTTCTACAAAATATCATAGAAAATTTTCTTTTTTCTGAATGTGTTCTTCTCAAGGATTGGCTATAGATTTGTTGTCTAGCTTTGTTCTATATTACTATAAACCTTGAGTTGTCTCATCTAAGGAATGGTATATTTATAACAATTACTTGAGAGCCATAAAGTGTAAATACCCAGGCATTTTCCATGGAACATAATGTAGTAATGCATTCTATAAAAAATGTATAAGTATCAATTAGTCTGTGATCACAACATATAAATAGGCACACAGTTGGTCTTTGAACATAAAATAGAGCATAGGCATACAATCAACCTTTGAGTACAAAATATAACATAGGTCCATAGTCAGTCTTTTTTTACAATATACAATATATAAATAGATATACAGTCGGTCTTTGAATACAGAATATAACATGCGCACATAGTCGACCTTTATTACAACATACAACATATAAATAGGAACACAATTATTTTTTTTACAATAAATAAAATATAAATAGACAAATAGTTAACCTTTGAATACACATAAAACATAATTAACTCTGAGTAAAGTATCCAAGTATGACAAGAAAATTAACAAAAGTTATAACATAGTCTAGTTAATAATGAGATAGTCATAATAAATCTAGGCAATAATAACAGTCATCACACACATAAAATTATAACATAGTGACAATAAGATATCTAGCATAGTCTAGGCAATAACATGATAATGATCAAAACAAAATGAAAACATACTTTTGAGGACACTTTTTAATAATGCTCATTAAGGAACTCTTGTAACCATTCAACTTTAGCCTCGTCATCCATGCAATTAGTGTCATCACCATGCAAATGCTGTAGGTTTGCTTTAGAAAGGATGCGCTAAAGCATTCTCCACTCAATTGATTTAACATTGAGTATAATGGTTTCTTCTTTGAATCCCTTACCACAAATTTGATGGCTCACACAATCTTACATATGCCATCCATTAACTTTGCCACTAGTGCATCATCCATAGTGTTCTTCTTCCACTTTCATGCCTTTGAGGTACTACAGGAACTAGTGGCTTATCCTTTGCTTTTGAGATTAGTTGTAGCATTGTATGAGAGTGTGTATGTACTATGCCTGGAACCACTAGGAGCATTAGAAGTATCCTCTTGCAAAATTTTTGGTGGACAAATACATAAATATGTAAATATTTTGAAAATTACTAAATTGACTCTAGAGTTTTTTTAAAATATATATTTGATGTCAATATACACTTGTTTGGTGGCCATGATCATCTTATCAGTGTTATTCCAACCTACCCTATTGTAGTTCCTCAATTTAGTGATTATTACCATGTGCTTCTTTAAGGTCTTGTAATGATCATTGACATTTTCAGTATTAACAACAGTTCCACTCACCACAAAAATGGGCCACTTGAAACCCTTATCCTGCTTAAGCCTAGCAAGCACTTGCTTAGTGAGAAACCTAATGAGGAAATGTGATTTCCTCTTTAACTATATCTTAGGAGATTTATGTGTCCTTATGATTTCCCCCTCTGTCTTCTTTTTGCATCCTTATTTTTCTCAACAACAGCAAGACCCAGATCTTAACTCATTGAGTCAATCCTCGATAGGGAGTCAACCTCTGCTTCAACTCCGAAAAACTCTATTCCTTACAAAGGAAAAAAAGACTTTAGCAAACAAATATATATATAGTGTTATAACAAGAAGAAATGTGACTACCATCAAACAAGAACCATGTTAGAAAGTTTAAAAATACCAAGAACATAAATGAAATTGGGGTATTCACAAAAAAGCCCCAAATACAAGACATATGTTCACATGAGGAGAAAACCTATTGATTATTATAATCTTTCCACATCTCAATGGCTATTTGATCCCTCAACTGGGCTCACTTTTGATTCTTCTTGCATTGCTTGCTAAAGGTGGAACTTATGTACAATGGCTCCTCTTTGTCTTCATCCATACTATCTTCATCTTCATCTAACATCGAAGGTTCTGGTTCCTTATTAAGCAATTCATCAGAAGGATTGACCATGATGATATAGTTGTGTAAGATATAGCATGCCAAAACCACATCAATTTGAGTATTGAATGGAAAGAATAGAGTCTCAACCAGTATACTAAATCAATTCTTCAGTATCCCAAAAACACGTTTTATTTTGGACCTTGGTAATGCATGTCAATAATTGGACAACTCTTTTACATTTTGTGGTGGTCATCTGGCTTATTCTTTCATATAACACCTAACACCTCTGTATAGTGTTTAAAACTAGTCATTGTCATATAGTTGACATAGACAATATAGTATTTGCTAGAAATAAAAAAAAAATAAAACAATATCCATAATGCCAGAAATATTTATAACTTAGAAATGATATATACCTTCTATCTGTCTCAATCCATTGGGTGCAAGTCAAAAAATAACATCTTTCGAAATAATGATGTTATTTATTGATCCCACTTATCCAGTCAAGACATAAAGAAACTTAAGTCTGATATTAGTTGTGTCTAACACATTTTGTGTGACACCTTTACGCCCACAAAATATGCAACCATGTCAACTGAAACTTTTGCAAGAATATATGTTCTATTAATTAAACCAATGTAATCTTGCACAAAGTCCAAACAAATATTAGCGATATACTATTATCAACAACATACCTTGAATCACAGATAATAGTTAAGGTTGTTCAATATGATTGGATTTGTCGAGGAGATTACCTGAGAAATAAATTCATCTCTAATTTCATATATAGTTTACAAACACCTATTAAAATATCGATTAACTGTCTCACCCAAATGTACAAACACTATTTTCATGCTCTTATTCTTTGAATGAAAACCAATATAACATAAAAATATTGTAAGTTGTTCTCAACATTTATGTACCGTGTGTCATACAAAAGATTATAGTCTTTCACATATTGGCCAAATTTAAAAATACTAGAAGATCCATCTTCAAATATTCAACACAATTACTTATCCCATCCTATAATATATTATCGAATATACCACTCCTAAGTGTCTCTTTATTGGTAATAGGTTCAATATTTAGATGTGCTCTTTTCTTCTCCTCAATATTTGAATTATGATATACACAACTATTATAACAACATAGCCACCAGCTTAAATGCTTAATAACTCTAAATCCTTCTTATCATTCATCTAATAATCAAATAGTTATCAAAGCATGAAGTTTAAATAATTTTTGCTAAAAATACACAATATTCAATCTAAACATAGTAAATCAAAAAAATTAATCAAATGAAAAATAGACAAAGGAAAACACATAACACTAATATCTCAGATAATAATCATATTTTTTATGTATCTATTTATTCAAAAAAGCTCTGAGTTGATCTGTGTTATAATGTAGAAGAATAGTTTGGTGGAATTAGTTGGTCTCAGATCACTATTATGCCCAAATGATACATGCCCTACTTTTTTTTGACTTATATACTTAACAATTCATGACAATATGGAGCACAAGGTTCATACTTGCAACCATCCTATGAAGCCTATTATATTCAAAATTTTGCGCTAAAGTTGACATGCATACTTATCTCAAATGGCTACTCATAGGCACTAAGTTTTCATCATTGACCAATCAAAAAGCGATATAGCATTGCCATCACAGATCTAGGACCCAGAGCTAATTCATTGTAGATACGTAATATCACAAATGGATTTTTATAGTATATAATAGCATGATGTTCTCATCATAGATCTTAGAAGCTGAAACAAAAACTAACTTATTGAAATATACGATTGTGGGCCAATTAATTAAGTAGTCTGTTATACCAACATCCAACCCAAACTCGACATGAAACAGTGGCTAGTAAAACTGTGAACAAACATGTATCTTTGAAGATCAACAATCTAAAAAACTATCTCATTCACAAAAATTTAAAATAGAAACAATTATCAATCGACCAAGAAGAAGCATTGCTATCATATAATGAGCTTTTCCAACCATCAAAAAAAGGATAGAGAGATGCATCATCTTGAGGGGTGACGAATAGAGAAGGAGCAAGACCAAAGCACAAGATTGAGACTTCACAGCTGCGAAAGGGGGCCTTAAGCCAACCAGCATGGGTATGGGGGTGGACCACCACCAAAGTATAAAGACAAAGAGGCGTACGCATAGGATTTGTTAGCAAATATGGCAACCTAAGAGGAAGGGGGGTGAATTAGGTGTAATAGAATAAATAATGATTTTCAATGTAAAACAATACTAATTCAAATTATCAAAGTAAATCTACCCAAATTTCAATTAAACCATGACTGCTATAACACAAACAAAGTAAGGGAAGAATAACACCATGATTTAACATGATTCGAAGATCAATTGCTCCTATTCCATAGTCCTCATCTTACTCTTGAGAACTTCAATACTCTGCTAGTGTGTCACTTTATTGGTGAAACTAATCCTAGACAACTCCTCTTGTTTCAATTGATTAGATGTAACTCCAATTCGGTGTAGAGTCTCTTAACCACTCCAAATAACCTCAGAGTGGATTACAAGTGAAAAATAAAAATAAATGATACAAATTAAGCTTACTACAAGATCTCTCAATATTGGGCACAAGCGTTAGAAGATTTCATATGAAAGTAATAGCTTAGAGTACTTTTAGTTTGAAGACTTGGATGAACTTTGATCTTTTCTCTAAGATAAATTAGAAGATGTAAAAATTATTTATAGAAGTCCAAAAAATACCTATTTATACTTTTAGAGTCAAATCAAGCTGTTGGGAGTGAGATCCCTCACTTTGGTTTACTTCAATAGTTAAAAAATTAGCCGTTAGTTGCACAAATTCTATAAACTGGATGTTCGATTGTTAATTGAATATCCATTTTTGTTAGAGTCAGGTCTTGGCTAGATGCCCATTTGTTAATCAGACGTCTATACTATAGCCTTACTGTAGGTTACTGTAGTATTACTATAATAATCAATGTCTGATTCAGCTAGTAAAGCTCTGTTAAGAGCTTCCTGCATAACTTTATACAATGAATAATCTAAACAAAACACTCAATATCAAACTTTAACTTGAATAAAAAAAATGATGAAATCTAAACCTAGTCGATCTAATTTCTTGAGCAGTCTTTAAGCCATCTATAAGTTCTTTAAGTTATATTCATTTAAGTCATCATCATGCCTCAATCTTCTTCACGATCATCTTCATATTCATCTTCTCTTTGAGGCTATGAATGATCTTCAACTTCATTTTGAGTTAGGCTATGCTTCAATCTGTATTATTTAAAAATTTGTCAAATATATGGTTTGATCATCATTAAAACTACGAAGGGTAACAGGATCAAGACTACATAGTCACAAAGTGTGTAGAGGTGCCTAAGCGAGGGAATCAAGATTGCATAGCCATTGGAAAGGGGCCTTAAGTTGACAATCATAGGGCATGGGGGTGGACCATCGTTGAAGTGCAAAGATGAGGAGGCCCTCACACGAGATTAGGACTACAATCACAAGAATGCATAGAGGAACCCAAGCAATGAGATTGGGACTGCACAACCATCAAAAAGAGAAATTTAAACCTAACAACCATGAAATGGGGGTGGACCACCATTGGAGTGCGGAGACAAGGAGGCTTGCACATGGGATTGTGACTGCACAATCACGAGAGTGCCCAAAAAAATTGAGAGCTTGAGATTGGGACTATATAGCTATCAAGAGATGGTCGAGTGACCAGCAATCGGAAATGACCGCAGGAGGGCAATGATTGGAGAAAAAGACCATTATGGATAGTTAGGGAAGAAGATAACTAAAAAAGGAAAATACAAATTCTTACTCATAATCAAAATTAAAATATCCACATTAGTATAAATGCCCCACACAATTCTGATTTAAAATTACAAAATTTGTAATTAAGATATTATTCAAAATTACCGAAAACCCCAATTTCAATAATTTTGAGATTTTTTGATACACCTAAACATCAAAATTGAGGAATTGATTCTTCAATTTATCCCATTATCGCAATTTCGACCTTCTGGGGTCAACCAACCAGGACCTTTATCTAATCCAGAATGGGCCCTTTGAGAAGCGCCACGTGCGGCGCACGTGGCGTTCTCTTAAGTTGTGGGTTCCCCGTCGCTTGGCGTGTGCCAATTGGCTTGGCCAACTTCTACAATTCCTTGTGCAATCCGGACTCCATATCCGGGCCCCTAGACGGCCCGGTGTAGGATAAGGCCTCTTTGCGCTTTAGATCATTGAACCGCAACCAGCGGTTCACTGCTTCTGCTGTGGCCAATAACAGAGTTCTTATCTCTGCCATCCTTTTTATTTTTCTCTCAATATTTGCAGGAAATGGAGCGCAACTGCTGCTCGGCGTGTTTCCATTCACGCCCTAAGTCAATTCAAAGCAATCGGGTATTAATTTCCTTCAATTTCTCGTCGTTTTTGTGTTTTTCTCTGTGGATTTTCTGGACTTTGATTCTTTTATATCAATCGCCATAGGAACTTACCGGGATTATTCGGATTTTCAGGGGTTTTATTCATGGTATAAACGTGGAAATTGTTCAAAGATTGCAGCTTGCAGGGCGTCCTCACCGCATGGAGTTGGCACATTTTTGTCCTCTAAAAGATTGAGTTTTGGGTCGAGAAGAGCGTTTAATGGGGCCATTGTAGCCGAGTCTGGCCAACAAACTTGGGACTTCGGGAGATTTGTAAAGACTTTGTATTTCTTCAATGGGCCTCCAAATCCTGCCAAGGTTGCTTTTCGCATCAACTCATATTTCTTGTGGTTATTTATACTTTTTTATGTATTTCTATACCAATATTTATTGTTTTTCTTTTGTTTAATTTGAAGTTCATTGAATCTTTGATACAAAAATTGATGGCTTCGACTCCGAGCGAGAGTACAAAGGAGATGGCGACCTCTGGTGTAGTCTTGGTAGCTGGAGCCACTGGTGGTGTGGGGCGACGAGTAGTAGACATCTTGCGTAACAAAGGTTGTCCAGTTCGAGTTCTGGTATTATACTGCATCCCTATACTTGAAGATGTGTTAGAAGTCCATTAACTGCTACCTTTCTTATGATATTTTTGTGCCAATTCAGGTAAGGAATAAAGAGAAGGCTGAAAAAATGTTTGGGCCAGATGTCGACATGGTGATGCACAAGAAATTGTTGAATTGTTCCTTAAAACTGTGTTTCATTGTATCTCAGAAGAGTTATGAGATAAGGCCCTGTTTGGATTGAGGCTAAGAAAAAAGATGATCACAAGTTAGTATGACTAACATAGAGTGTGCTAGTAATGCTAATTCATGATCATCTTTCTCTAGTCTGCGTATCATTGTCTCTCAGAAGAGTTATGAGACAAGGCCCTGTTTGGACTGAGGCTAAGAAAAAGATGATCACAGAGTTAGTATGAGTAGCATAGAGTGTGCTAGTAATGGTAATTCATGATCAATTTCTCTAGTCCCAATCCAAGCAGGGCCTAAAATTTTATCTTCTTCAAACCCTTTGTATAAAAGAATTTCAATAGCCTGTTTGGATATTTGGAAAAAAATCTTTTGTAATTTTGGGCTTGCATGCAACCCACTTCCTATGGATTCCTATGGTTGATGTGGAGAGGTCATTAATAATAGGGAGGAGCTTGCAGGCAACTCCATTCAGTAGGAAAAGTAAAACAAGTCCAACATCTTTCATTTTCATATGAAATCTCATGATTCCAAATGAAATTGGGGTTCTCAAAAGTTAGTGTCAAGCACTTATATAGGAAAAGTTCTTATGGAGGAAAAAAAATCTTGTGAGAAGCCCCCAATTCCTATGGAATTTGGGGTATTCTAACAGAACCCAACGTGCACACTCTCTTTAGTATTACAGATTATGGAGGTAGAA
The DNA here is from genome assembly GCA_005019695.1 of Trichopus zeylanicus subsp. travancoricus. Taxonomy (NCBI): domain Eukaryota; kingdom Viridiplantae; phylum Streptophyta; class Magnoliopsida; order Dioscoreales; family Dioscoreaceae; genus Trichopus; species Trichopus zeylanicus. Next base: position 270,779 of record RXID01014292.1, on the reverse strand, counting down.
GAACCAAGTACTTAATTGGCAACTTGTGTGCACCAGGCTTTCTTTAGTTGCAGCTGTCATTTCAGCATTTTAATACAAAATATATTATGAGGATAGCTGCTAGCTTCTTTGTTTCATTGTAAGAAACATTTTCAATTTCTGAATTTGGCAAATTAGGATCCTATGCTTAGGATTCATAAGGATGTGATCCTCAAGCTGTAGCAAATTCAGCAACTAGTTACTCAGTCCTTTCAGAGCAATGGAAACTGGGTAATATGAACAAAGAATGAGAAGACCATGGTTTTCCTAGAGCTTCATCGGTTCGATCTCAAGTCAAAGCTCTTTGGTTTGCCAATGATGTGCTTGTTTCATTTTACTTGTGATACCATCTAGTTGAGTTAAAAGGTTCATAACATAAACTCATGGCCAAGCCAACCCCAGTTTTTGGCCTATCAACATTCATGGTTATGATGTAAACAATAAATTAAGACTAGCATGAAACTTTGCATAGGACTAACTGTTCAGCTTTTGGTGGAAATGGGTGCAAAAATGTTGATCTTCCTTCCTGAAAAATTTCAACTATTATCTTGCTTCTTTTACATTTCTCGCATAAATTTATTTTTCTTTTGTAATCATTATGTTTCAGTTAATTGGAGATATTACCAATGGGAATACTCTTGCACCTCAATACTTCAAAGGAATCAAGAAAGTCATCAATGCAGTCTCTGTTATTGTAGGACCAAAAGAAGGGGATACTCCTGACAGGGCAAAGTACAAGCAAGTATGTCATATTTGTATTCATGTTGCATGATGTAGTATTTACACAGCTTATGAGAATATAGTGCAATTCCTTGTTTATGATCTTTCTGTTGGTTAGCCCTTTTTCTCATCTAGAAAGTTTTTGTTTGACGCAGGGAATTAAATTTTTCGAGCCCGAGGTGGTTAATTGATCCCCATCCGTTACATATTCCCAGGAAAAGTTGATTCTTGATAGTTTTGTTCCTGTTTTTTCTAATTCACTTCTCTTTTTGGTGCATATCTTTTTAAGACCTGTATGGTGTTGTCTTCTAAAACCAGATCAAAGGAGATTCACCTGAAAAGGTGGAGTACCTTGGAATGAAAAATTTGATAAACGCTGTAAAAAATAGCACTGGACAACTTGATGGGAAACTGCTGTTTGGTTTGAAAGGTATTTCAAAACTTTGTCTTTATGGAAAAATATGGAATAGTTGGCTATTCTATTTTGATATCCATAATTATTTGAGGTTTTTTCCATTCAAATTGACATGAACTGAAAGCCTGAGAACTATGTGGCAGCCCTTGGTTTAGATTTCATTGGCATCAGGTTTCATGTTAAAGGCTTCCATCTTCTAAATGCCTGCTTTATTTAATCTCAAACAACTTATTTTTAGGATTTCCAGTTGAATCGACCTTCTATTTAGTAGAAGTAGCCATTTTAGCATGCACTCCATCTACAAACATTTCACAAAACTTGTTTGATGCTAGCTTTGACACTTTGGCCACTGTTTAGCACTTATCTCTTATTACAACTTTGCACTGATATTGGGGTTGGAGGGTGCTTACAAGCAAAATTTGATATCATGTAAAAAAAGAAGTAGCTTCATTGGAAGGATAGTAAAGAAGTGGTGTTCAACAGAAGAAAAAGTCCTTCCAGCGACTATAGCTACATGCTAAAATGTTGGGTATTTGTTTTTGGAGCTTGGTTAAACCAAATGGTGATGATTATTTGCTATTACTATATTTTGGTGTACTTGTTCTGTGAATGGAAATTTAACTACCTGCATCTCCTGAAAGTGAATGTTAGTTTGGCTAGTCTTCAATTTTTACTTAAGAGTTATAGGTGATATAAATAGCTTAATTTTGGCCATATTAGGGATCAATGCTCTAGCCTCACACTAGTGAAATTTTTTTCTTTCTTTTTGGTAAAGGGTCATAAAAACCATTATCGAAGTGGTTATTAGCTTGAGAAAACTCGTGTAGTCTAATTGACAAAGTAGACATTCTGATTTGCCAAGGAAGTTTTTAGTGGAATATTCTTAGTAGCTGATGCATAATCTGGAACGAAGGCCATGAAAGAAGAGTTCAAAGCTTTCAATTTTATTTGAACGATTTGTTAAGGCTAGATGCAAAGTATCTTCAATTAGAAGAATTTGGATGAAGATCTAAAGGGCTTGGCTTCCATTCTGGATTGTGGTTTCAGTATTTCTTTAATTTTAGGAATTCTGATATTCCGAGTCATATGTTTTGTTAATAAAATAGTTGCCGGCCCCCTTACAGGGGGTGGGTGTTGGGAGGAGTGGGCGGGGGATGGGTGATGCTGTTTTAACTGCTCCTTGAGTTGCCGTTCACTTATGGCATTCATGAAATTTGTATCCTATTGACTGTTGGCTGGATTCACTCACTAGCATTCCACACTTCGAAAGGAGGATGATATTAGGTTTGCGGGGGGGCGTGATACCTGGAGAGATCTTGAGAGTCCCATGCATACAAATCCTAATGGGTTTCTCTAACGACCCAATTAAATAGCAGCTAAACGAAGGCATGGATCTGGATTCTAGTTCATATAGATAACTAGTATTAACTTGTATATACTTCAACACGCCCTCTCAAGGTGGAGCATAGATATCTATCATGCGTAGCTTGGATGCTATGGCCTATCGTGCTTCTCTTATGCCAGATTTGGTGAGCATATTTGCCAGCTGACTTTCTAACTGAATGTACTGAGGTAGCAGTTGCTTGTTGAGGACCTTTTCCCTTGCAAAATGAAGGTCCACTTCAATATGTTTGGTCCTTCCATGAAGATTGGATTGCTAGATATATTAAGTGAAGTTCGATTGTCACATAGGAGTAGTGTAGGATCTGAAATTGGATGCCCCAAATCTGCCAGAAAAGTATGAGCTATAAGAACGTGATGATCATGAGTTAGTATGACTAGCATACTAACTTATGATCATCAAGTTTTTAGTCACAATCCAAACCAAGCCTAAAGGTTTCAGAGGTATGGAAGAGATAAAAGATACTGAACCCTAGAGAGATCTCTCCTTTTATAGTCTCAGATATACAAGTCCTAATGGGCTTTACTAATGACCCAATTTCAAAGTAGCTAACACATGGGTCCAGGTCTCTGAAGTCCTAGAATTAACTAGTATATACTTCAGCAGGTTCTTGTTTTTTTCTTGTTGGGTTCTTATGTATAATTATATCCTCATTCTCTTGTTATATTTATTGGAAAATAACTTGTATGCACTTCAGTACTAAAACCATTGTAGGCGTTTCTGATTGTAGGTAATTTAACAGGAAAACTTGTATGGGGCGCTCTTGATGATGTGGTAATGGGAGGTGTTAGTGAAAGTTCTTTCCAAATTGATCTTTCTGGTGGTGAGGGCAGTGGACCTACTGGGTTGTTCAAGGGTTTGTTATCATATCTACTCTTCTTATTTGCTTAGAACCAGACGTATTATCTGAAGGTCATTTCAATTTCTCTTGAATGCAAATACAGCTTATATCACTTTGGTAAATTTGGTGTGTTTTCATCCATTCAGGTGTAGTTTCAACTGCAAATAATGGAGGCTTTACCAGTATCAGGACAAAGGTGACTCCTAACTGCTGCCTTTGGGTTTGAGTATTTTTATTGTTTTCTGCTTTCTTTCTTGTAATAATCATGTTTACAAAGTCATAATTTCTGCTAGTTTGATCAAGAGCTTGAGCTGCATAAATATTTTTTCTACGGAAGGTCATAATCTTTTCACTTGCAAGTTAATATGCACATTAATTCTATAACATAAATGACTGGAATGAAATATCTAGTGGCACTTCTAGACTTAACTTCCTAAAATATAGTAGCATATACACTTCATTACCTTTGTATAGTTACATATATGAAGGCTTTTTTGGGTTATAGTCGCCATGATGTAATCTCTGGTAGCTTGATTTTATGGAGTATAATTTCTAATCTTAGGATATTCATATTTCTGTTTGTCTTTTAATTGAATGCTTTGAGTTCTAGCAAGTTCAAATTTCAATCAGAAGTCGGAGGTTTCTGTTGGAAAATGGATGAGGTATCCGTCAATATGCTAAGAGAAGTCCTTGTGAACTACTCAAACTGAAAGAGATCTTTGCTATTGAACAAATCCAGAGAGTTCCTAAATAGCTATGAAATTTCCCTAGAAGTGAAGAACTTGTATAACTATTCTCTAGTTCTTTCTCTTCTCCCCATTTTTGGAAACATCCTTTGACTTGTTTTTTGTGCTATACATATCCTGGAAGATACCATTGACTTGATTTTGAAGGCAAATTATATGGACTTCCTTTGACTTGTGAAATGACTATTCATTTGCACGTGTTAAGAAATAGCCCTAATTTGGGTTCTGTATTCAGGTGGTTTGGTCAGAACTGATCCCAAAACAGGATCCCTGACATTTGTTTCTTTATTGCTGAATATAAAATCTGGCCTACTGAACTTGGTATTACATTGCAATATTTTTCTATGGCTTGTGATATGACTCTCCCTCGCGCATGAGTTAAGAAATAGCCCTAACTTAGGTTGTACATTCAGGTGGTTTGGTCAGGAACGAACCCAAAACAGGAACCCTCACACTTGTTTCTTTTATTGCTCATACAATCTGGTCTACTGAACTTGGTATTTCATAGCTATAGTTTTTCTATGAGCAAATGTTTCCTTAAGGTAAATGACGGAAGTTATGCTTGTTTGTTTGCTTCAGTGGCCAAACAAAAGCCACTCCCTCTTGCGCTTGAACCGTGGCTTGGCCACTAGTCCTGAAGTTAATCACTTGTTTTGCAGGAAGTCTGAGAAATTAGCTTCTAATTATGTTTTTAACTTTATATGAAGGTTTCAGTTTCAGTCGAAGCCACTATATCACGGTCCAAAAATCGGTTTCGGTACCAATATATATTCTTTAATATTTATATATTACTTTTAATTTCAAAAGTTTGGTTAGGAGAGATGGTTAAGTTTCTTTTCTTTTCTAAAAGACCTAGATTTCGCCTAGATTTGAAATCTAGGTCTTATGATTTAACTTTCGGTATTTTAGACCAATGCATTTTACTTATTAGTTATATATTGTTTTGGTTTTATAAGTTAAATTTAAATGAAATAGTTTGAGTTTTTTTTTCCTTCCTGTAATCTTAAAACTTACAATTTGTATGTTTGGTATTTTAGTCAAATATATTTTATTTATTATTTTGTATATTGTATCAATTTCATAGGTTAATTCTAAACGGGATAGTTAAGTTTCTCTTCTTTCTTACTTATCTTTTGTTAATTATTAAACTTCTTCAAATTAACTTTTTTGTTTATTTCTTTTTTTATATAATAATATGGAAAAATTGACTTCATAAATATCAAACTTAATTTAAATTAATTAAAATATGATGTAATATTATGGTAAAATTTATCATCAATCATTTTAAAATTTTCTGATTTTTCACATTTTTTGTAAATTTTATATTATTTTTAAATCTCATATCAAATCATAGTTAAACGATTTTCAAAGAAAAATAAAAAATAATTTGGCCGAAACTGAAATGAGATTAGTTTCGGCCGAAACGTATCGATTTTGGTAAGTATCGAAACCAATCCGGAAGCTAAAACTTAAAGCTTTGCTTTATACTTATTCTGAAAAATAACTATTAATCAACCAGTTTCATAGACAAATGGTTAGTTATCACTTATAGTCATATTAAATATTATTTCTTAATTGCAGTATGAGCTAGTTTATATTTTACAACTAGTTTTGTGTTTCAGAAATACTTGCTTTACTATGATCTTTTATGCAGTATGTATGGACTTATAGTGGATTTCTGCTAAAACTTGTTTGCTCATTAATATTGTTACATTCATCAAGTTTACAAGGCTTCAATAATGAATCATTCATGTTTGCCTTTTGATTTTTCACTTGGTCTGTAATTACTTAAACAAATCCTGATGTATATCTAGAACTTTGCCGTCCCTGAGGACCTTTCTGCATATGATGGCATTGAGATGAGACTCAAGGGTGATGGTCATAGGTACAAGCTCATTCTAAGAACTAGCACTGATTGGGATACAGTGGGATATACAGCAAGCTTTGACACTACAGAAGGGCAGTGGCAGTCAGTATGTGATCAACCTGTTCGAGTAATTAATTGTGTTGTTTGTTGGATATACTCATACTTAATTGTACGCTTTATTCTCTCAGATAAAGATACCATTTTCTTCCTTAAGACCTGTATTTCGAGCTCGAACAATGGTTGATGCTCCACCTTTTGATCCAAGCCAAATTATTTCATTTCAGGCATGCTTTTCCCACTTTTTTCAATCTCTTATAATCTAGCTTGTTAGTTAGCCACCAGAAATAATCTTTTTGTGTGTGGTAAAAATACTTGGCAATTTTCTTGCAGCTTATGTACAGCAAGTTTGAATATGATGGGAAACTCAATCCAACTTTTGTGGAAGGTGAATTTCAACTTCCATTTTCTAGCATACGAGCATATATAGATGAACCGGTCACGCCAAGGTATTTTCTTTTGTTACAATGTATACTATTAGCAAAAGGCAAGATAGTATGGTATTATTGTGGAAATCGTTAGGGTTTCAAGGATATGAAACTTGGGTTTTCTCAATGATGAAATTAGGGAAAGGGAAACATAACTCTTATTTCTGAGGGAAAATCATCATACATTACCCTAGTATTCCATCCTTTATATAGAGGAAAGAATCCTATACAAATCCTACTTCTACTCAGGCTTTACTAATGGCTTGTTTACATTAAGTTGGTTCTCAGTTTTCCGTTGGAAATCCAAGTTGATTTTGGGCTTCTTTATTGGGCTGTGATGAACCTTGGTTTCTCAAGTATAGAAGGGTAACTTCAATGTGAATGTAAATCTTGAGTTCCATACAGGTATTTTTGAGCCCGAATTCTTTACTGTTTCAACAATTATTTGTCTTAGCCAGTTCTAACTTAGTCTTGTGAGGATTAGTAATAAATTGGCTAGTCTTCTTCCTTCTGACTTATTTTTGTTGCACTTTATCTGGAAAGATAATTCTCTTGCCAAAAAAGCCTCAGAGGTTCACTGAAGTTTTCTTTTTTTTTCAAATGTAAAAATCCATGAGCTCCAATATGTATGATATCATCTCATATATTGCAGATTTGTACATGTGAGCTCTGCTGGAGTTACTCGACCTTATAGACCCGGACTTGATTTGAGTAAACAACCTCCTGCTGTACAATTAAATAAGGAGTTAGGCTTCATTCTCACATACAAGCTGAAGGTGCATCCTTAACCTTAACACATGCCATCCCATGTATTATCCTTAGTTATGTGGTTGTGGAAGAACAAATTAGTTTTAGGCTAGCTTTTTGGCTGCATTTTACCTAGCTATTTGTTATTTCCCTTGTACCCTTAGAGTCACTCATCTTCGTATCTAATGTTGTGCGGGGTAGTGTGAGGTGGAAAGATCACCGTCTTCTTCTCTACATTGGGCTCTTAAATCCACAATGGAGAGATAAAGAGGAAAAAACTTGAAGGAATTGAACTTTATTTAGAAGAAGGCATTTAATTTATTTGCCAGCATTGTCTCCATATAAATAGCTATGAGAACTACTCCCAAGTCATTGTAGAAATACCCTAAACAAGCCACTAACTATATTACAACAATTAGATAGTTTACTTCAAATAAAGGAACCCCAAAGCTGCTCCAAATTGGAGTAAAATTCATGATCATCACGTTCTTATAGCTGAAACCTGTGAGATTTGTTTTTTACATTGTTCAGGATAATTTCTTGTGCTTTGATTTTATCTGGGAAGGATATGCTATATTTTGTGTTGTAATACTATGTTGGTAGTCCTTTTATTAGGTCAAAAAATTTAGCTTGTAATGCAGGGCCCCACGATGCTATGTTTGACAGGTATGTAGTTGGTAATAGTGGATTAGTAGGTGGTATTACCTGATTATCAACAGCAAGGGAGCTAATATTTGGAAAAATTTTAAGCATGCCGCAGCCTGCTAGATTTTTGTGGTTTCTTTTTTTTACTAGCTGGGAAGGTCTAGATTATTGGTGGTGATGATGCTAAGAAGAACAAATCTTAAGGAATCCATTTTGCATCCAGAAACTAGTAAAAATGAGTTCAAAGAGCTTTCAAAATCAAGAAGTAACTGGTGTTAGAAGAACTTTAAAATGGTGGGAGAGGCTAAGATTTAGGTTAACGTTTGGAAGAGAGATGAGCAGAAAGTAATATTCCTTATGTTACACTCTTAAGTCAGTTTCCTTCTCCCAATCCATCTTTTCAGTTTCCTGGTTTCGTTTTTTCTAAGTAATTTTGTTAGTTTGATATTTAAGATCCAGGTCCAGCTTTAATACATCTGCCATTTTCTGCTTTGTTATTGACATTCGTTGCGTTGGATATATGGCAGTTTTCATGAACTGCTAGATCCTGTTTATGTCTATGGTGATTGAAAGTTTTGCTCTTTCAATGAAACATCATGTCATGGAAATTGCTTCACCTATTAATTCCCATGGATGAGCTTCTCAGATTATGTTACTTTTACAAGATTCTTCATGTTTTTTAAGTGTGGGTGGCATGTTGATGATATGGATTCAGTATTATAATGTCTCCCTCAAACATTCCATCCTTGCTCAAAACTGAGCATCTTCAATTGACAGTGTCCTCATCACCTATTTGTAGTCTGCTAGACATTTAATCTAGAAATTCAAGATGATTATGATCGTATGTTTACTGTTTATGGTCTCTTTTGAATAATAAGACAACAATAGTACATTAATTTCAGCATCTAACCCACTAGATTATCATTCAAGTGTTATAGCAAGAGAAAGTGCTAAGATAAGCATTATTCTGGTTGCCTGTTGGATTTGTGTTTTGGTTATTGTCTCTGGTGCCACAGATGATGGAGGGCAAGTTACTGCAGTGTGGAATCCACCACCTGATATTTATGTTACCTTAAAAAATTGATGCCTCCTGTTAATGAGAACCAGAAACAATTCTGGTATTTATTTTCCAATTATCTGACAAATGGAGAGTGCAACTTATGCATATGTTGTTTGCATTCACTTCTAGCAAATGTGTTCAAATATGAGGCATTAGTATTGTTCCTTGATCTCAGAAAGATGACTAAAATCTTGGGAATGCCATGTCATGGCACAGTATGATTGAAAGATATTAAGTCTTAACCTGCCTTTACCACAGTGCCGATTATTATATGTCTTGATGCCCTTACCATGCTCATAATATTGATGTTTTCAATGTATGAATCCCCAGGATTTTAGTATCCTCCATCGAGACTTTTGATCTCTCTAGCTATATCTTGGGAGTTGAATTGCATGTCTTTTCTTCTCTTTACTATGCTTTATACATACTAAATGCAAAGTAAACACAGTGATTTCAGTCTATGAGAGTTTATAAGAAGCCTTTTCTAGCCACACCTTTGTCTCACATGATTTGCAAGCTTGGATAAAAATAAACTTAAGCTTAAAATTGATACAGAAGTGGAGTTACTTTAGTTTGCAAGGTTAGCCTTTTCTAAGAAGACTTTTTTTGTGAGACAGGGTGAGGATGTGCTAAGGGAAAGCGGTATTCCTTATACAATTATTAGACCCTGTGCACTAACTGAGGAGCCTGCAGGAGCTGATCTCATATTTGACCAAGGAGATAATATAATGGTACCTGTGATACTCTGGTTTCTTTTTCTATCAGTGATACCTTTGTGTTTCATTATGTTCATTACCTTTTGTTTGGCCTACCTGACAATCAGTTTCAGTCTTCCTCATGGAACATCAATTTTAGTTACGATGTAATTCTGAAATCTTAACTTAGTGAATTAGTTAGTATTTCCTTGAAATGCGTAGAACTTCTTAACCATATAAAACAGAGACCGAATGTCTATTTGATTACAGGGGAAGATATCAAGGGAAGAGGTTGCACTGATATGTGTAGCAGCTCTGGAGAGCCCAAGTGCATGTGAAAAGACCTTTGAGGTTAAATTCTTTGCATTTTCTCAGGAATGAAATGATAAATATTATTTTTATAATTTCTTTTTCCATTTCCTGTAGTGGCATAGACGAGCTTTCCTTTTATATTTGAAGACAATATTGCAACATGTTGAATTTGTTTCTCAAAATAGAAAGAACTTATCATGTTTCCTATTTATCTATAAACTAGGTCTCTGCAAGTATCTTGATTGGGGCAAGTAACAAACTGACCAGGGGAAATTTCCAATTAAATATAGGAATGAGATCATTTTTTAAATTCAGTGGGGTCAACTACCTGCAGGCAACTGAATGTACATTCACCCCTGGACATAGCAAATTCCTTAAAAAACTCGACATGAAATTTGGAACATGTGTAGTACACATTCTACCACAAAGCTTTTGTACTAATTTTGTTGCTTTATTTTTATTTTTTATTTTTCATTTTTTCATTTGCCTTGATTCACTTCAAGATATACATGCCAATGTACCTAAAGTTGTAGTTGATGCTTACCTCTGTAGTTTAAATCATACATGATTATCTTCATTCGCTTTATGATATTCTCATTTCTTTATATTTGCCACCCATCACCTTCTCCATATTTGAACAAAGTGGCAGCATCCAATGATGTTTATTGTGGTCATCCATAATTTATTTTGATTGACAAAAATACTTGCATTATTTGTACCATCTGCATAATAAATGTGTTGTCATGATTTTTCTTCAGTTCACAGTTCATTTGAAGTTTTGCGAAAAAGCATAATATGCCAGTAGAATTTTCTGTCCTAGCAGTCCAGGTTACGAACATTTGTTGCTTGATCACAATATCTTTGACTATGCAGGTTAAAAGTACCATTCCATTTAGTGAGTCATACACAATAGATCCTTCCAATCCACCTCCTCCAAAGGACTATGAACTGTACTTCAAGAATTTGAAACCAGGGATTACAGGGAAAGAGACCTTGCAGGAGACTGCTGTTCCAGCTTAAACTTCACGTGCACAACAATCTCCTGCAACAGATAAAGATGAGGTGGTTGAAACTTCTGCTCGCATATTAAATGTTGGTACCAAATTTGAATCTAGCAGTCTTGTAGTTATGTCAAGCTATAAAAATGATTTGGTAGCAAGTGAAAACACCTGCAGTGTGATTTCTTCAACTGTACTCTTAATGATGTTTTGTTGTCAGTGTCCAAACAATCGCATCTGGGAGCAAATTTATTTGTGTGAATTGTTGTCAGGTTATATATTTTGGTCATCTGTCACTTGAATCCAATCTTTATTTCCATCATTGTTGATGTTTCAACCAACCTGATGTGAGACTGTAACAGCTGTATTTAGTTTCGTTGTTGTAAATTATGTGATTAGTATTCCTAATTTTTGACCTAATTTGATGTGGTGCTGCAACAGCTACTTGGAGTTCTTGTTTAAAATTTATTATTAACAGGGTATGTCTTTTCTGGAAATCTTATGTATTGCCTGTGTTTTTTGGGGTTTCATTAATATGGTTTCAAAATTTAGTTCCCAGTGTCCATTAGTCAAATGCAGTCAACATTGGCAGCTTAGGCACCTAAACATCTAATAGAGGTTGATCGTCTAGGCATCCAATAAAAGTTTAAGAAATTAACAATGTTATTGTAAATTTATAAAACATCATCTATATTATTATTATTAACAAAAAAATGTGTTATGCTAAAAATTTACGAACAACCATTTCCGACCAACATTTTTTATTAATTTTTTAATATTTAAGTTAATATTAAAAACTGCTATATCCCCAATCCTTTTAAGTCTTTAAGTTAAAAACTTATTTTATTTAAATTTTCTTTTTTTTTCTTTTATATCACAAGTCTTTTGAACATTCAAACACTATTTTTCTCCAATATCATTGGCCGATGACAAAAAAGAAGATACTTGAATTTTTAGGATCCTTGCGGCCTAAAAGAGAGAAAATTTGAGACAATTAAGTTTTGTATTCTTAAGTTTAAGAAGTATAATCATAGTAATTTTTCATAGTAAATTAAATGTTAAAATTCAAATAAATAAAAAATGTTAAGTAAGAAGTAGTTGTTTATGGATATTATTCATAATGCAAGTGATTTATTGCTAATAATAATAATAAAAGTGATTTTCTACAAATTTATGATAAGACATGATTTTTTAATAAAAACTCTAATTAATGATACTAGATGTTAGTTATTTTAACTTATGTTTAAGCATTTGTCTCATAGCTTTTCTTCCGAAACAACCGCCTAGGGAAAAATAAATATTTTTGTAGCTAAACAAACAAACTAAAAAATAAATAAAAATATAGTCTTTTTTATGTAAGAAAAACAGGTAGGGAATTATCATTTCTTTATATGTGTTTCCAAATTTTAATAAACAATAAAAATAATTTTAAAAAGCAAGAACATAGAAACTTCTCCCAATATCATTTCATCATCATCTCTGTATATATGAATCACAAAAACAAACTGAAAACAAATGCCTGTTTTCAAAATGAAGATAAATTCACAGAGAATCAACATGGCTTTCTATATTTTAAACAAAATACAAAAGTTCCTATTAAGAACAAATGAACCTGCTGACAAAACAGATAGCTCATTATCTTCAATCTTTAACAAGAAACTACCATGAAACCTGTGCTTTTACATTGAAGCAAGCCATGATCTTGCTTGAGCGCCGGCTCCAAAGCTCTGAAAGCACCCGATCTTCGCCGTAGACAATTCCCCGGGGGCTCAAGAACGCGCTCCGCTGCACCGGCGGCGACCAGAGCCCGCTCTTCTCATACTCGAAGTCGAACTCCGACATGTTAGAAAACTTGACCAGGAGCGCATCCGAGACCCGTCTAGAGACAAGCTGAACCCTCGCGGGAGAGTCGGAGCCCGAGGGCTTCGCCTTGCCGGAGGTGGTGGACATTGGTGAGGTCTGAGATAGCTGGTGGGAGTTCTGGGGAGGTTTATAGTTTAGAGAAAGGGAGGAGAAGATGAAGTGGGCGAGGAAGTTGGTGCGGTGAACTTTGGTGGCACGTCTGTTTGAATTTGTGGCGATGCATAAGGCCGCTGTTTATGAGCCATTTTAGTGGCTAAGGCCTTGTTTGGACAATCTTGCACTTTGCATGCAGGCATCTTGTTCCAAGCATTTTAACATTGGAAATGTTTTATGCACTCTATCTGCTGGCTGCATCTAAACCCTTGAGATATTGAGCAAGAAATCATTACCATTAAACAACACTATAATTTCGATTATACATGCTAATAATGATTATCACTTAGTCAAATGTTGGGTGTCGACGGTCTTGGGGCTCATTGGACTTATGAGCTGAGTTCGCTAAAGGCCTATTTAAAACCTGTCTAAAAATATCTAATGCGTCTTAACACAACAGTCCATTAGGTTTTAAATCTGTTTAACAAAAATAAATTTATAACTTTTTCGGAGCTGTTGAGACCAGCTAAGCATAATTAGGTTTTCTCCATTCCGTGTAATATATACATTTGTCTCTAGTGAGCCAAATGCACCATCTTCCACTTTGTCCCTCCCTTCGCCTCTCACAAAGTAGTAAAATTTGGTTCACATTTCTAGTTGTGGGATAAATAAGGATATGGTATTGGGGAGCTAATTAAATATCTTTTTTTTTAATCTCTCTAATATTGAAATAATTTTCATCTAGACAATTGCGTGTAGTAAATTATGAGTATACTAAAATTGCTCACCTTGCGAGGCTCTTGAGGACCTAGAGATAATCTTAGGAGTCGGTCCTATACCAAATGTTTGTACCTAATCATATCTATTAAGCTCGAACATCTGATCATGGAACGTTCTCTATGCAGCTATATCTGAGAGAGAGTTCTTTGGTTGAGATAACCTCAGTTGAGTGATCTCTTCCTGCAATATGCTCACCAAAAATATTATCATCATTTTATTCAAAAAAATATTGACAAAAATTAAGTTAGATATTCACTATAGTGGCTGTGGATGTTATGTCGATTGGCTATCTATTTTTCTTGGTATGGAATATAAGGAAGACATCCAGTCTAGAAGATTTAGTTCTAATGGATGCCTCAAGCTGCAAGTAATATAATTTATAATGAATCAAATATACTGAATAAAGTGATTTAACTTATAATTATAAGTTGAAGAATATACCTCAACCCTCAAGTTGGCATACCCTTGCATATGAGAAAGTATCCTATCATCTGACGCCTTTGATATCTTTTATTTATTTGACTTAATTCCTAAAAAAATTTATGAAATTGTTAGGCCATGTAGTATTAGTGATAATAATATTTATATTCCAACAATCAAAGGGTTAGAGCAATATTTGGGCTTCTCTCATATGCCAATATCTGACCAAGACATGCAACTAGTTTTCCTCTATCATCGGGGCTAGATAGGCGGTAAGTCTCTTTGGATCACTTTTGTATGATGTGAAATATTTCTTTTTTTCACGTCTGTCTTTCAGTCTCGCCAATACTTGCCAAGAGTTTGCATGATGCTTTTCTTTATGTTGTCCTCCAAATTCATATTGGCCTAAGTACAAAGACATTAGAAAAGTCAAAAACATATAACATATAATGAATATAATTATATGTAAAAAAATAATACAAGTAGATATTACCTTTATATCTACTCAAATCCATTTCTTTTTTTCTTAGGGGATAGCCCACTAGTTAGAATAGGTTATTGGTAACTTGTTGCCATCTTTTGTAAAAATCTCCAATTGAATTGAGAGTTGTGTTGAATTCTCACCAATGACCTAGTTGTGGCAGTTGATAGTGAGTATTAATTCAAATTCATCGGTACCTTGTATAGGTTTGTTGGGGCCATGACGGATCCTACTCATGTAAGTTGCAGAAGGACTTGCAAAATACATTAAATGAAAAATTAAATTGCAATGTTATAAATATTAAATCAAATTGAATATGAACTAAATAAATTTAACAATAAGTTGCATACCTTCATTAATATCAGGATATATATCTTGATCTACCTACTCCGAAGGGGTAGAGTCTATGTTATCCAGTGGAGTTTTCGTGAAATCTCCACTCATCTCAAATCTCAAATTTGCAGTCTCGGCATTCTACAATCCCTTTGCAATGTCTCTCATATATCACATCTTTTCTTTGCAATCCATGATAATATACAAATGGAGAACACATTAAAAAAAATAATTTCACAAAAATAAGTATATCATAAATAGAAGATAAATATTTAAAAAATACTTACAAATATGAAGGGATTAAATCATGTTTGGCTAAAAGGTGCATGGAGTAGGACATTAATTAGATCGTCTGAAATGTAATGAAATCGAAAATAATATTAGTAAAATAAGCAATGTAATAACAGATAATAGTAAATAACAAGTCGTTTGCAGCAAATTCTAATCTAACATGATAATAACATTTACCCATTATTTTTGTCAAGCATGAAATCATCATTGTCGTTGTCGCTATCATATTGGTCATCTTCAAAAAGGAATTTTTCTTTAGTATTAGATTCATCGGTCATGCTATCATTCTCATATATCTTTTTTTTGCATGTGACTGATATGAATCGATATGTAGCACATCTATCATTACTCTCTGAGCATTTCTGCATTTGAATTCATAGTCAAAATTTTCTGATTGTTGTGTGGTGCGAGGCTCTATAATCAATTCTCGGTGATTGTCATTGTTTGAGATGATTTTTGTCAAAATCAAATTTTGATTAAAATATGATTTGAGTTGAAATTTAAATGTCATTAAATTATAACTAGGTGTATCTGGATTACAGTCAAATTTGATTGAAAATTGAGTTCAATTTGGACTTGAAATGTTAGGAGATTCGGGCTCAAACTAAAGTGGGCTGAATGGGTTGGATATTTAGACCCAAGATTCATCAAATATTTGGACCGAAATGATAAAATATAAAATCTTTGCAAATAGATTCCTAAACCAAATAAATTTTACGAATAGGCCCATGTTCAAAATTTTCTTCCAAAAAGGAGCTTGAAAGTTTCAAATTTCCATAAATAAGTTCTTTTTACAAAAAGACCACTAAAATTTATAAAATTATATTTTAGTATAAATTTTTCAAAAAATTTGTAAATAACCCCCTGCATTTTGTAGTTCCACAAATGATTACAAAATTTGTATTCCACCATATCCATTTTCGAAAATAAATCCTCTCCAAATTCATCAAAAATCAATGAAATTTTTAATTGGAGATTGTAATTTCAGAATCTATCCATTAAATATTCAAATATGGAGTTTGTGGTAAAAATACATCTCTCAAATCTCAGAATCTATTAATCAGAGATTCAAATATGGGTTTATGACAATGATATATTTCTCAAATCTTAAAATCTATCAATCAGAGATTCAAATAGGGGTTTATAGCAAGAACATATTTCTTAAATCTCAAAATCTATCAATCCGAGATTCAAATCTGAAGTTTATTGCAAGAATATATCTCTCAAATCTCAAAATTTGTCAATTAGAAATTCAAATATGAAGTTTATGGTAAGAATATCTCTCAAATCTCATAATATATCATATAGAGATTCAAGTATAAGGTTTATGGCAAGAATATGTCTGCAAATTTCTGGATCAAATCAATCAATTATTTGATTTGGAGATCCTCTCGAACCCTAAAAAAGAGGGCTAGAGAAAAAAAAGAATGAATAATTAATTATGGAGGAATTATGTATGAATTGAAGGAGGCACTCTAGACAAAATGTGAGGGAAAGTAGATCTTGCTGCCATGAAAGAAACCAAGAGGGCATCATCAAGGAATCATAGAGAAGTAAGACTTCTTCCCTTCTTCATATTTTCTTTTTCTATTTTATCCTTCCTTCCCTCTCATTTCCTATGAGAATCTCACTACCACTACTGCCCCATACTCTGTCGCCTTGAGCCCTCGCTGCCTTGTGCCTTTTTGCCCTCACTGAACAAAATGCCACCCACAATCAAGTGCCCACACCTAGCCACGAGTGCCCCTTTTACTCCACAAACACTGTGGCCACTTGTGGCTTTGCACATCAACGAACTCCATTACCTCGTGGCCACCCTCGGCATTATAAATTAATGAACTCCATCACTTCTGCAGCCACCTGGTCCCTTGTACATCGATGAATTCTATCATCATTGTAGCCACCTGTGGTCTCTTGCACATTGGCAGATTCCATTATCACCGTAACTATCTGCAATTCCTTCAGACATCAACGGATTCCATCACCATCATAGTCATCTAAGGTCCTCCTTGAGTACTACAGTACCACCTCTTGTGAACAAACTTGGACTTCAAAGCCCACTATGAAACTCTTTGAAGATGAAGGAGAGATGTTGATGAAGACTCACTTGGACCAAAACAAAAAAAAGAACTAAAATAACTAAAATTTGTAATTGCAACTTGCGGGCTTGCTCGAAAACCATTTAAACTTTGGCAGCCTTTGAGCTTGCCTTTATGCTAGTCTTCGGGCTTGCCTTTATGCTAGCCTTTGGGCTTACCACTTCGTCAACCTTCGAGCTTGCATCTATGCCAACCTTCTGGCTTGCTACCATGCCAGCCTTTGGGCTTGCCACTCTACTAGCCTTCAAGCTTGTACTCAGTCAGCCTTTGGGCTCATACTCATGTCAACTCTCGAGCTTGCAACTAGGCCAACCTTCAGGCTCTCACTTGTAGGATCAAAATTGACTACTCAAGATAACAAAGACCTAGAAAGTAATCTCAAAATAATAAATCAAAACTATGATGGTTTAAGCATGCAATCAGGTATTATGGGAACATATCGTCCAATAGGTGTAACCCTATTATTAATTATCCTGACAATTGTTAGAAATCTTTCAAAGTAAGAAATCTAATTAATAAAATAGGACCACAAAAGAAAAGAAGAAAGTATAATTTAATTAATTTAAGAAAGAGATTACATGGCTTAAGCAAGAGCATACCCCACTATACATTTTAATGAATTTAAATGTGAAATAACAAAGAGAATGGGAAGAGCTCGATGTTTGTTGCTACCTTGCCCCTATGTGCTAGACCTTGCAGGGTCTGGCTCGGGTAGGTCTTGATTTGATTATTGGTGGATGTTGATAATTTGATTTAATAGTAACCTTCAGCAAGACACGGAAGGCAAAGAGAGGAGTTTGAAGTGTTTCTAATAACTTTGAGCTTCAGCAATAACTTCATTGGATGGCACTGTTGGTGGCTTGTCAGGATTGCCTAAAGTATTTCCGATAGTATTAAGCTTTGGTGATAACTTCATAATTTGAAGTATTTTCATTAATGAATACGATATTGACAATATGATAACTTTATTTAAACTAGGTATTGTGGCTGACTGACCAAGCGAATTCAAGCCTATCTAGTTCAATTTGACAGTTTAAAGTATTTCTATCAGCCAATAAGACATTGGTGATAACTCCATAGTTTGAAGTGTTTTCATAGCCAATAAGGCATGAGCAATAACTTTATTTTAACAAGATATTATGACTGACTGATTAAGTGAGTTCAAGTCTATCTTAGTTCGATTTGATAGTTTAAAGTATTTTTATTAATCAATAAGGTGTTGATGATAACTTCATAGTTTAAATATTTTCATATCCAACAAGGTGTAGGTAATAACTCTAGTTGAATAAAACATTGTAACTGACTGACTAAGCAAGTTCAAGTCTATCTTAATTCAGTTTGATTTGATAATTAATGGCCTATTAGGCATGTTGTCAATTAAATTTGGAGCATTGTTAATGTTTTTTGGGTTGGCTTAGTTTTGAAGTGTGGTTGATGGCTTCAAGTGTATTATTGGTTAACTTTATTTGGTTGACTGACTAAGCAAGTTTAAGCCTATATTTAGTTCGGTTTGGTTTGAAGTTCAAACTTGGTTTGGTTTAAGTCTAGTTTGATTCAGTTTAATATTCAAGACTTGATTCAATTTGATATTTAAAACTTGATCTTGATTTAAATTTGATTTGATTTAGCCTAATGTTTAGAACTTGATTGAATTGTCATTCACTAACCCCTTATGGTTTCTTCTTCTTAGAACCTTTAGTGGTTGGGTCACACTGATGCCTAATAGCATAAATAGGGGAACCATTTGAAATATCTATTCCCAAAATCACTATTAGCATTAATGGTGAATGTTCACTTTGTAACGACGAATTTAATTTGTTGAGCCTAGCATTGATTTTCAAAAGAATATTTATCAAATATTGATCATTGACTCTAGTGAGAGCAACATTGATTTCGATCTGAGTTTAATTTCATTTAGTTCAATGTTTAAAATTCAATTTTTTCTAGAATTTGATTCATTCAATTTGGATCAAGTTTGATCTTGTGTTAGACTCTTATCAGGTCTGAGTTTGGACTTTTGGTTCAACTTCAAGTTGATTTAGGTTCAACTTAGTTTCAATTTAGGATCAGTTTGGTTCTTATTGGACTTTGGGTTTAATTTATCCCACTTGACTTTCAATGTTGCATTTGATTTAACCCAATTATGATTTGATTCAAACTTTATTTGCTTTCGGATTAACTCAATTTGATCTATTTGGCATTGGGTATGAACCAATTTGGTTTATATTAACTCAATTTGGATCGAGTCCAGTTCAACTTGACTTTTAGTCTATATAGTTGATTAGTTTAGGTCCATTTAGTGGTTCATTTGTGTTAGTTTAATTTTGTTTATTGAATTAAATTTGATTCGAGAACCCTATTATAATAAGTTTAGGTGAGCCTGTGAGTTGGCTTTAGAAGTGCGAGTCCAAAGACTGGCTTGAGAAGTTCGAGCTCAAGAGCTAGCTTAGAAGTGCGAGTTCGAAGACTAGCTTGAAATTTGAGCTTAAGGACTAGCTTGATTTGATAGGCCTAAAAGTTAGCCTATAGTGTTAGCAGGCTAGAAGATTGACTTATAATTTTTGTAGGACTTAAAGGCTAGCTTGATTTTGGCAGGCTCGACGGCTAGCCTGAGTTTTGTTGGTTTGAAAGCTAGCTTAAGTTTGGCAGGCCTGAAAGCTGTTCTAAGTTCGGTAAGCTTGAAGGCTGACCTAGTTTTGGTGAGCATGAAGTCTATCCTAAGTTTGATGGACTCAAAGGCTGGCCTGAGTTTGGTGGGTCCGAAGGCTGGCTTGAGTTCAATAGGATTGAAGAATGGCCAAGTTTTGACAGGTCCAAAGACTAACCCAAAGGCTAGCTTTGTTTTTGCAGGCCTAAAGGTCAATATGAGCTTGGTGAGCCAAATGTTGGCTTAAGTTTGTTAGGCCGAAAGGCTAACCTGATTTTGACGGGCCCAAAAGCTAGCCTGAGTTTAGTGGCCCCAAAGGTTGATCTGGTTTTGGCGAGGTCAAAGGCTAGGCTGAGTTTAGCTAGCCCAAAGGCCACAAGCATGAGGATGAAGATTGTGCAGGCATGGGCATGGCGAAGATAGGTGAAGCCATGGATGGTTGTGAGTATAGAGTGAATCAATTCCTCCTTCCTCTGAATCTTCTCCTCTATTTCACCTCTGATGCCTTCCTTCTACCCTTTTCTGAATTTTTTATTTTATTTTTTTTAGCAGATCAACTTTTCTCCATTTTCTTCTTTTTTTGGGCCGAATTTTCCTTTAGTCCCCTCTTTTTTTTGGTCGACAATTTTTTTTTTATTTTTTCTTCCTTTTCTTCACCCATCTCCTTCTTCTCTTGTGTCTTTTTCTCTTCTTCTTGAAACACTACTAGGCCCTCGTGGCCTAACCTTCTTCCCAACAGTGAGGTAGAGGGGCACTCTTGCCCCTCACCTCGTGGCTAGATCTGAACAACATAGTGATAAGGTTTGATGAGGCTAGAGGCCTATAGGTAAAGTGGGCAAGGTTGAGCAGTGATGAAGCAGGCCGCTCGGGCAGCGTAGGTGAGCACAGAGGCAACGACACTAGGGTTTGGGCATGGTGGCGCGGTGGGCGAGGACAGTGGTCAGGCTGAAGTAGAGGCAAAGAACGTGATGGCAAGCTAGCCAGCCTGATGTAGGCACGGTGGGGTTTGAGTGGCTAGTGTAGGTAGCAAATGGGTTATAGAGTCTAGGTGGAGCTCGTTGGAGGAGCACAAGCATGATAGGGCAGAGGAGCTTCGACCAATAGGGGGTCCAAGCTGGTGAGTAGGGTAGGTTGACATGCAGTCTAGTCACAGGGGCAAGGGGATGGCGGCCATCAAAGCAGATTGGCACAAAGAGGATCTAGGTTTGGGAGCTTCTGCAAACATCAGGACTTTGTTGAGATCAGAAGAAAAAAAAGACAAAAAGGAAAGCAGAGGGGAGGAAGAATGGAGGAGAGATAAGAATCTTTATATCCTGTTGATTTGTTGATTCTCTTTTCGTATCTTTTTTGACCTTGAAATTCTCCTAGATTTTGACTTGCTTGATCTAATCTCTTCCTTTTTGCACAGGAGTATGAAGAAATTTATAGGGTTCGAGAAAATAGAGTTAGCTTGGAATAAATCTCATTCAAATTTGAATCAAGAATCTTATGTACTTATTTTGGATGAATTCTATTTATATTATATAGTTGTGAATGTGTTTGTTTAAAATTGGATGAATTTGTACATGGATATAGATAAGTTTATTTGATGTAGATAATAATAATTTGAAATTTATACACATCCTAGATATTAAATTTATAAGAAGATTATTTACAAATTTTTTTCGAAAAATTTAGACTAAATTATAATTTCGTAAATCTCATGGGATTTTTTTACAAAATAGACATTTTTACAAGGTTTTAAAAATTATAGGGTCTTTTTTGAATAAAATTTGAACTTATTCATAAAAAAAAAATTTGAGGGACTTATTTGCGATAAATTGAAATTTCAGGGGTTTATTTGTGAATATAAAATTTTTGAAGAGTTTATTCACAAACTTTATATTTTATAAGGATCAAATTATAATTATTGATCTTTTGAAGAGTTTATTTGTAAATCCTAAATTTTGTAGGAGTGATTTGTAATTTTAAAATTTTATTGGATTTTTCAGCAAAATTCTTATCGCAGGGACCTATATGAATGTCGGGCCTAAATTTGGTCCAAATATTCAGCCCACTCAACCCACTTTAGTTTGAACCCAAATTTCTTAAGAATTCAAGTCCAAATAAAGCTCAATCTTTGATCAAACTCAGACGTGATTTAAGTCTAATCGAGATCATATTTGAGCCATAATTTGGTGCATTCAAGTCTCAGTTTTAACTATATTTTAATTAAATTTGATTGTGGCAAAAAGTTATCTCGAACAAATTACATCCTTTGCATCCTCTTCTCTAGTTTTGACATAAGAAAGAGTGTAAACAAACTTCGAGTACCTGTTCCCATGTTAATATTCTAGGAGTTGACTATATGAATTTGAATTATCTTGTGAAAATGGACTTGACTTGCTATATGATGATGGACTTGAGCTACTACAAGGAGTGGACTTAAGTTGTCACAACAAGTAGACTTAAGGTGTCACAATAAATAGACTTGATTTACTACAATAAGTGCACTTGATTTGCCATAATGAAGTGGACTTGATTTGCCATAAAAGCTGGACTTAATTTACCACATGAAAGTGGATTTGATTTACTATATAGAAGTGGACTTTATTTATTATGTAGATATAGACTTAATCGCTATGTAAAATGGACTTGATTTGGCACGTGAAAATAGACTTAATTTGCCAAATAAATATGGGCTTGATCACCATATAAGATGGACTTTAATTTGACATGTGAAAATAGATTTAATTTGCCATATAAATACAGCATGATGGACTTCAATTTGTCATGTGAAAGTGGGCTTAGTTCACCATGTGAAAGTGGATTTGATTTGCTATATAAAAGTAGACTTGATTTACTATATGAAAGTATATTTGATTTATAATAACAAGTGGACTTGATTTTTCATATAAATACGAGCTTGATAGCTACACAAAATAGACTTAGTTTGCCATCTAAATATAAGCTTGATTGCCATGCAAAATGAACCTTACTTGGCTAGTTTCCAAAGTTTCTAAATTTGATTTCACTATGTTAGAGATAGCATATTTCACATTGTGATCCTCATAAATAAGATATTTAATTTTACTATTTTTGAGGTAAGTCTGATTTTACCACCTTGAAAGTGATGAGCTTGATTTTACTATATTATATGTGATAAGCTTGATTTCATCATATTGGAGGTGAGATGATAAGTTTGGTTTTACCATATTGGAGGTGATAAGGTTTGTTTTGCCACTTTAGGTTATTATGTTTGATTTTACCACTATATAAGTGGCCTATTTGAATTCTTTGTCAAGGATTTTATGACTTTTGACTTGATCTATTGATTATAGAACTAATAGAAAACATCATATATGTTAGACTACTTTGAGTGTCATGATGATAGACATCTCTTAAACATTAGGGGAGAGAATTTTTTACTTGTCCCAATATTTTGAGATGAGGGAAGAATCCCTAATTACCTTTTTTGTATTATTGAAGTCTCAGCTATATGCCCTCTTCGTGAGTATTTGATGAGAGAGTCTTCACTTTCTTGTCCACAACCTTTTGATGGTGGAAAATAAAAATCTCAGTTGGTGTTAGCCTAATGGGTCAGGCATCCATTCCAAATGTTTCAGCGTCATGCTTTTCCTTAAGTATTTGAATAAGAGAGGACTTAACTTTACCCTTACCATCTTCTTTTATCAGAGGATGACTTTAATGTTCGATTGAGCATTCACGATGGATGCACAGGCAATATACCCCCTGAAATCATCATGTATTTTTAGAAGAGAGCTATTGCATATACTCATATGCTTTAGATGTGAGAATTTTTCATTTCCATCCTTGCATAGGTTAGCAAAGGGGTGTGGTACTTATTTTTGAGGAAAACATCCTACTTTGATAAAAAAGCATTCCACTTTTCTTTTACAGATAGGTTAGAATCTTGCATCCAAAATGAAAAGACTGCTACTTGACAATAGTTAGGAAAAGTGATATTGACCTGCATTAGAGTGGCCCTATAATCAGGGATCAAAGGGAAAGATCTGCCCCTTGATCACTTTAGATAGTGATTAATGTATTGACCAGTCGATCCAAATGATTTAACTTTGATTGCTTGGAGGGCTATCTTGAGTGTCACCTTGAAACTTTTTCATCTTGTTGTTCATACCATGTCTCGGTAGAGTAAAGAATAAAGCAAGAAGTTGCTATTTTCATGAGACTTATATCCTACAATGCCATATTGACAAGCTAGAGTAGGACGTGCTATAGCGGTTAGCTGACTCAATGAGCAGATGCTTTGTCAATGCTTGTCGAACTGTATTACTTCAAGCTAATGATTCATCTTCTAGAATGCTACATAGGCTCATGAGCTTCGAGGGAAGCAAACTTACACAGAGACATTCTCTCTCTTTTGTTTTTATTGCGATGCTAGAAGAAGTGAATTATGTAGCACATATGTGGTCGTACTTATATTTTTTGAAAAATAATTCTATAGATTTATTATTTCAAAAATATTTTGGTTGATAGGTAATGTATCCTTTCATCTTCAATTAAGGTCTCCTACTTGGTTACATCTATTAAAGTTTGAGGATAATTTTGGTCTCAAAAGGTGGTAAGTTACTA
This sequence comes from Trichopus zeylanicus subsp. travancoricus, assembly GCA_005019695.1. Taxonomy (NCBI): domain Eukaryota; kingdom Viridiplantae; phylum Streptophyta; class Magnoliopsida; order Dioscoreales; family Dioscoreaceae; genus Trichopus; species Trichopus zeylanicus. The sequence continues at coordinate 246,228 of RXID01014292.1, read as the reverse complement.
ATCGATCTCTCCTTATACCTTTTCTCTAGTACAATATTTTCTTCAGGAACCTATTTTTATCATGTTCCTATTAATTAGTTACTTCTTCGATTTTGGCTTTGATCTTGGATGTCTCTTAGCCTCAATTTTTAATGTTTACATATCCACATATGCCAACTAGTACTTACTCTTTAGGTGATTTTTCTTTGTTAATAATACACCGAGATGAGGCTAGGTTAGCCCTCCTAATTCTATCATGCAATCTAATGTTCTCCCCCCTTTATATTTTTTGCTTTGCTTTTTTTTAGTAATCTCATTTTTCTTTTGAGGATCCAAGGTTTGCAGACTTGTAGATACTAATCAGTACTTACACTTTGAGTTTGCCTTTCCTAGTTTTTTACATGAGATTTATCTGTTTAGGACTTTATTTTATTGTTTTATATTTTTTTAGTGGGGTGATATATTGCCTCTAGAAGGAGATTTCTAAGAGGTTATCTTTTGATCATTGCACTTTTATCTTTGAAGTAACTTCCCTAATAGGAATCTAACTACTTGCAAATTGGTCATCGTATTTTTAGGCTATATTCTTAAAATTAACTTAGGGTGTTAGTGGGTGGGGGAGGTGTTGGGATTCCAACTCCACCATATTTCATCTCAGCCATCCTGGACTTCATTACGCTTTCATTTTTAAAGACCTTGTCTTTAAGATAGAAGGTGTTTTACTTGAATACTAAGAAATGTTTTGTATTTTATATGTTTTTGATTCTCTTTTTCTTTTTATATTTTGTCTCGGGAAGTATGGAATGTATACTTGACTAGTCAGTTTGATTTGTATCATAGGCTAGACATTTTTTTTGTTTTGTAGTTTTGAAACTCATGCAACCATTTGACTCTTCCATATTGCTAACTTGGCATGAGTATCCTTTTTTTTGGATTTAGTTGCTTGTCCATTAATTAGTTTGGCATTAGAAGATAACATTACCCCTTTTTTAGTTAAAGAAGGTTGAATGCATGTTCTTCTATTATTCTCCTTTAGCTCTTATATCATTAGAGGTGAGAATCATAGAATCTAGCTTTAGGTTGGGTCTGACATCCTAAAGTTGATCGAATACCCTACTAATCCTTCCTTAAGTAAGTTGTAGGCGGTTAAAACTGACTTTTACCTATTGCTTAGTCTTTTATATACTAATGCCCTAGTTTATGCCAATAAAGCCTCTATTCCATCTATTTCATCATTAAGGTTTGGTACAATAAAATTTGACCTTTGTCACTGGGGCGAATTTGGTCTTTGCCCCTTTGGTAGACATGATCTGTTGCCCCTTGTATGAGCTTAATTTTTTGGCCCCTTGGTGGACTCAATGTTTTGTCCCCTAGGTGAACATCTTTTGCCCTAGGTGGAATTGATCTTTACCCACAGGCAAGAGATGAGAGGCTAATCTATACTGGATAAGTGGAGTTGTGACTAGATCAATAGTAGTATTAGCAATGCTAGGAGCAATTATACTATTAGTAAAAGCAAAAGCACCATGCATGAATTGGATCGAGTTGGACATAGCTTGATGGCTAATATGAACTCTAGTTGTCTCCACAATGATTATTGTTTTGTCATTGAGGTTTAGCATAATGGCATTTGGATTTAGCCCCTTTAAATGGGTTTGGCTCTTGCTCCCTAGATGGGAGGTCGTTACCCCTAAAAAGGATATTGTTACCACTTGGATTAGAGGTAGGTCTTTGCCCCCTGAGTGGATTTCGTCTTTGCCCACTAGATGGGTGGTGAGGGGTTGATCTGTGGCTATGTGGACCTTGATTATCCCCACAGTGATTGTTGGTAAAATGTGCCGCAACCCTTTCACCAAGGATGATGATGTCAATTGGGGCAGGAGAGCCACTTAATGATACCATTTCCCTTTCTTTTAATCAATCATCAGCTTTCAACTTTTCTTCTTCTGAATGAGCTCATTTTAACTAGGTTTCTCTATTTCGATAAGAAGTCAAGTCCCACTGGGTGTGCCAAAATTTGTGAGATCAAAATTGACCACCTTGGATAGTAAAGATCTTAGAGAGTAACCTGAAAATAATGAATCAAAAGTATAATGGTTTAAGTGTGCAATTAGGTATTATGAGAATATGACTTCTAACATGTACAAGTCCTTATTATTAATTACCTCAATAATCATTAAGAACCTCTTATAGCGAGAAACCTAGATAATAAAATAAAAATGCAACAAAAAAAAAGTATAATTTGATTTATTTAAAAAAGGGATTACATGACTTAAGTAAGGTCATACTCTCACTTTACATTTTAATGAATTTGAATACAAAATAAGTAAGTGAATGAGAAGAACTCGATGTTTACTGTTGCCTCATCCCCGCATGCTGGACTGTGAGAGTCTAGCTCAGGTAGGTCCTAATTTAACTATTGGCAGATGTTGATGATTTAGTTTAATAGTATTGTCTAGCAGGATATGAAAGGTGATGGGAGGAGTTTGAAGTATTTCTAATAACTTTAAGCTTCGGCAATAACTTCGTTGGATAGGATTGTCGGTAGCTTGTTAGGATTAGCTTGAATTTTTTTTAATAACTTTGAGCTTTGACAATAACTTCATGATTTGAAGTGTTTTTGTTAGCCAATAAAGCATTGGCGATAACTTTATGGTTTGAAGTATTTTCATAGCTAATAAGGCATAAGCGATAACTTCATTTAGTTTAAAATACTTTCATAGCCAATAAAGCATAGACTTCAAATTAATGATTTGAAGTGTTTCCATAGCCAATAAGATGTCAATGATAACTCTATTGATTTTAAAGTATTTTCATAGTTAATAAGGCATAGACGATAACTTTATTTGAAGTATTTCCATAGCCAATAAGGCATAGATGATAACTTTGTTTGAACAATATATTGTGGCTAACTGACTAAGTGAATTTAAGCCTAACTTAGTTTGGTTTGATGGTTTGAAGAGTTTTTATTAGCTAATAAGGCATGGTGATAACTCTATAGTTTGAAATAGTTCCATAGACAATGAGGTGATAACTTTATTTGAGTAAGGCATTGTGGCTAATTGACTAAACGAGTTCAAGCCTATCTTAGTTTAGTTTGAGTATTGGTGATACTGTCATAATTTGAAGTATTTTCATAACCAACAAGTTGTAGGCAATCACTTCATTTGACAAGGCATTATAGCTGACTGATTAAGCAAGTTCGAGCCTATGGTAGTTCAATTTGATTTGATAATCAAAGGCTTCTTAGATCTATTGTTGATTAAATTTAGAGCATTGCCAATGGTTTTTTGGTTAGCTTAGCTTTGAAGTGCGGTTGACGACTTTAAGTGTATTATTGGTTGACTTCATCTAATTAACTGATTGAGTGAGTTCAAGTCTGAATTTAGTTCAGTTTGGTCTGAAGTGAAACTTGGTTTGGTTTAAGTTTGTCTAATTTAGTTCGATATTTATTACTTGATTCAATTTGATGTTCAAAATTTGATCTTGACTTGAATCTAATTTGATTCAGTTCAATGTTCAGAACTTGATCGAATTGTGATTCACTAACTCCTTTTGGTTTCTTCTTCCCAAAAGCTTTGGTGGTTGGGTTTGTATTGATGCCTTATAGTATGACTAGAGAAACCATGTGAAATATCTATTTCCAAAATCACTATTGGCATTGATGGTGAATGTTTACTTTACAATGACAAATTCAATTTGCCAAGTTTGGCATTGATTTTAGAAGAACATTTATCAAATACTAATCATTGACTCTAGTGGGAGCAACATTGATTTCAATCCAAGTTTGATTTGATTCAGTTTAATATTCAAGACTTGATTTTGGCTCAAATATAATTCATTCAATTTGGATCAAGTTTGATCTTATGTTAGACTCTTATCAAGTTTGGGTTTGGATTTTTGGTTCAAATTCACGTTGATTTAGGTTTAACTTGGTTTCAGTTTGGGATCAACCTAGTTCTTGTCTAACTTTGGGTTTAATTTGTCCCACTTGACTTTTAGTTTTGAATTTAATATAACCTAATTATAATTTGATTCGAACTTGATTTGCTTTCAAATTGGCTGGATTTGACACATTTGGGGTTGGGTCTGAATCGATTTGATTTGGATTAACTCAATTTGGATTAGGTCCAGTTCAACTTGAGTTTTAGTCCATCTAGTTGATCAATTTAGATCCATTTAGTAGTCCATTTGTATTACTTTAATTATGTCTATTGAATTCGATCCAATCCAAGAATCCTCAAACTGTCATGATAACTTTGGGCAAGACTGTGGACTAGCTTTAGAAGTGCGAGTCTGAAGATTGGCTTGTAAAGTGTGAGCTCGAGAGCTGGCTTAAAAGTACAAGTCCGAAGACTGGCTTAAAATATGATGCCAAGAGCTAGCTTGATTCTATAGGCCTAAAAGCTAGCCTATAATGTTGACGGAACTAGAAGGCTGGCCTATAGTTTTGGTGGGACCGAAAGGCTAGCTTTGTTTTGGCAAATCCAAAGGTTGGTGTGAGTTTGACGGGCATGAAAGTTGGGCTAAATTTGGTGGGCTTGACGGCTCACCCAAGTTTAGTGGGCCTGAAAGCTGGCTTCATTTTGGTGGGCCCGAAGACTAGCCTGAGTTTGGCAAACCCGAAGGCTAACCTAAGTTCGGAGGGCTCGAAGGCTAGTTTAGTTTTGGCAGGCTCCAAGCTAGCTTGGTTTTGGCAAACCCAAAGACTAATTTTATTTTGGTGGACTTGAAGACTAGTCCGAGATTGTCAAATTTGAAGGCTGGCTTAAGTTTGGTGGACTCGAAGTCTAGCCTAATTTTAACATATTTGAAGGCTAGCTTGATTTTGATGGGCTAGAAGACTAGTTTAAGTTTGACAGACTCGAAGGCTGATTTGATTTAGGCAGGCTTGAAAGCTTTCCTATGAATGCACATAGTCTTGGGAAGCCATGAGCATGAGGATGACAATCGCACACACGTGGATGTGACATGCGAAGCCACTGGTTGCTGCAAGCATAGAGCAAATTGGTTCCTCCTTCCTTTGAATTTTCTCCTTCGATTCACCTCGGATGCCTTCTATCCTTTTCTAAATTCTTTCATTTTATTTTTTTAGCTAATAAAATTCTCTCTATTTTCTTATTTTTTGGGCCAAAATTTTCTCTTTTTTCCTTTTTTTTAATAATTTTTTTCTTTATTTATTTTTTTCTTCCTTCTCTAGTATCTTCTTCCCTTCTTCTCGAAACACTATTGGACCCCAGTAGTTAGGCCTTCTTTTTGGTCGAATCTAGTCAAAAATAGCCAAATCTAGCCTATCTTCCTAGCAACGAGGCACAGGAGCACTCCTGCCTCTTGTCTCATAGCCGGATCTAGTCTTGATTGGCACCGAATGGCAGTGGGGGCATATGCAAAGCTTGAAACAGCAGTGAGGTCTAGTGTGGCTAGCAGCTTGCAGGTAGAGCGAGCAAGGGCAAGCAGCAATAGAGCATGTTGCATGGGCGGCCGAGGCAGGTGTAGAGGCAATGGAACTAGGGCTTTGGCATGGTTGCAAAATAAGTGATGATGATGGTTGGGCTAAAGCGGAGGCGAAGAAAGTGACAATGAACTTTCCGATACGGTGCAAGCTCGGTGGGGTTGGAGTGACTGGCGTGGGTAATAGACATGTTGCAAAGTTCAGGTGGAGCTCAATGGAGGTGAGCATGGTGAGGGAGAGGAGCTCTGGTAGTGGAGGTGGTCCAAGCCAGCGAGCAGGGTAGGTTGGTGTGTGGCCAGTCACAAGGGTAAGGGAATTGCGGCCATTGAAGTGGACTGGCACATTGGGCATCCAAGTTTTGGGAGCTTCAACAAACATCGGGACTTTGCTAAGAGCAGAAGAAACAAAACACAAAAGGGAAGCATAGGGGAGGAAGAACAGAGGAGGGATAAGAGTCCTTACATTATGTTGATTTGTTGATTCTCTTTCTGTATCCTTTTTGACCTTGGAATTCTCTGAGGTTTTGAATTTCTTTCTCTAATCTCTCCCTTTTTTTACAAGAGTATGAAAAAATTTATAGAGTTCAAGAAAATAGAGTTGGTTTGGAATGAATCTCATTAAAATTTGAATCAAGAAACTTATCTATTTATTTTAGATGAATTCTATTTATATTGGATAGTTGTAGATGTGCTTGTTTGAAATTAGATGAGTTTGTAGATGGATATGGATAAGTTTATTCGATATAGATAACAATAATTTGAAATTTGTACTCATCCTAGATATTAAATTTATAAGGAAATTATTTATAATTTATTTTCAAAAAAATTGCACTAAATTATAATTCCGCGAATCTCAGGGGCTGTTTTTACAAATAGGACTTGTGTTAAAGGTTTTGAAATTTTTAGTATCTTTTTTGAATAAAATTTGAACTTATTTATAAATAAAAATTTTTGAGAAATTTATTTAAATAAGTTAAAATTTCAGGGGTTTTTTTGTGATATAGAATTTTTGAAAGGTTTATTTATAAACCCTATATTTCATAATGATTAAATTATAATTATCAATTATTTGAGGGTTTTATTTGCAAACTCTAAATTTTGTAGGATTGATTTATAATTTTAGGATTTTATTTGACTTTTTTGTAAAATTCTTATTGCAAGGACCTATGTGTAAAAAAAATCCTGCAAATAACCCATTTATGAAGATTTATTCAGTTTAAAGACTTATTTATAAAATTATTATATTTTGTCATTTTGGTCTAGATTTTAAATGAATTTTGGGCCCAATTTTGGTCCAAATATCCAACGCATTCAATCCATTTTAGCTTGAGCTTGAATTTCTTAAGAATTTAAGTCCAAATTGTATTCAATTTTTGATCAAACTAGGCCATAATTTAAGTATATCTAAGACCCACATTTAAGCCATAATTTATTGACATAAAAGTCTCAATTTTAATTAATATTCAATCAAATTTGACTGTGGCAAAAATTATCTCAAGTAACACTTAAACTAGCCCTAAGACTGGCAACTATGCCAACCTTCTAGCCTTTAGGCTCGCTATCATGTCAGCTCTTGGGCTTGCACTCATTTTAGCTTTTGAGCTTATCACTATGCTAGCCTTGTGGCTTGCACTTATGCCCATTTTTGGGCTTATCATTTTGCTAGTCTTTAGGCTCACTATCATGCTAGCCTTTGGGCTCGTGCTATGCTAGCATTCAAGCTCACACTTATGCTAGCCTTCTAGCTTGCCACTTTTCTAACCTTCGAGCTTGCCACTATGCTAGCTTTTGGGCTCACACTCATGCTAACTTTCGAGCTCATGAACCAAGCTGGCCCTTGAGCTTGTATTTCCAAGCCAATTTTCGAGCTCGCATATCTTAGGCTAGTTGAAGAGCTCACTCAAAGTTATCATAATGGCCCAAGGGCTCTCAAATCAAATTGAACTCAGCTAGAACAAATTAATATTACTAAATTGACTCAAATAGACTCCCAAATAGACCTAAATTGATCAAATAGATGAGCTAAAACTCAAATTAAATTAGATCCCGAATCCAAATTGAGCTAATTTAAATCGAATCAGCTCAAACCCAACCCTTATTGGGTTCAAATCAGGTCGATTCAAAAAATCAAGTTAAGTTTAAATCAAATCCTATCTGGGTCAAACTAAACTCGAATCAAACCCTAATTGGGTTAAATCAAATTCAAACTAAAAGCTAACCAGGTCAAATTAAACTCAAAATCAAACCAAAACTAGGTTAAGCTTGAAATGAAATGAAGCTGAATGTAAATTGACTTAAACTTGAACCAAAGTCCATTAAGATGCAAACCCAAACACAATGAGGGTCCAATATGGGTCGAACCTAAATTCATCAACGGGTTAAAATAGGATCCAATAAGAACTTATTAAGAGTTGGATCTAACATCCACTGAGGATCCAACAAAAATCTATTCAGGTTGGATCCAATATCCATTAAAGATCCAATAAGAATCTGCAAAGGGTTTGGATCCAAGATCCGTTAATGGTTCAACTCAAGGTTAAACTCAACCCAAATCAAATGAAATCAGACTCAAGTCAAAATCAAGTTCTAAATATTAAACTAAATCAAATTAGACTTAAATCAAAATTGAGTCCTAAATATTAAACTAAATCAAATCAAACTTGACCTAAACCAAGATTTGAATATCAATTTGAATAAAATCAAATTCAAATCAAAATTGAATTTTAAATATTGAACTGAATCCAAGTTGGCTATGGAAACACTTGAAACTCATGAAGTTATCACTTACACCTCACTAGCTATGAAAACACTTCAAACTCATGAAGTTATCGACTACACTTAAATGGCTACGAAAAGACTTACGCCATATTAGTTATGAAAATACTTTAAATTTATGATATTATTACCTGTTGTGCTAAATATCGATGTTCACCACGATTCATGATGTAGAATAAGAACAAAAAAGAAGAAAAATAGCACACAAGAGATTTCTGTGGCGAAGACGATCCGGGGAATATTGTATTGATGAGAAAAGGAAGAGAAGATTACAACGATGGAGGCGAAACTTCAATATCACCAACTCTCACAAGAAACTAAGTAGCCTAGTCATCACAAGACGTTTTGAGAGTATTGATAGATATATATATCTATATATATATATATATATATATATATCTATTATGAAACCCTTACATGAATAGGGTATTTATAGATGTGACCTAACTGAGTTTGAGTTAAAGTAGAAGACTAACTCAAATAAGACTTCTACTAATTCAAGTCTTTTACTAGAAGACAGATTCAAATAATGATTAAGCCCACTAAATTACTTCCTAATATAATAAAGACTCTCCAGAAAATCTAGATTCGAGACACGAATAAGCCATTAATCTCCACCTTGGCTCGAATCCTCTTCTTCTTTGAATTTGAATCTTCAATAGATGTTTTCACCATTACCTCGTGGGGCAGAATCAATAACCTTGAATATTGATCAAGTCCAAAATAGAGCTTGAACTGGTCAATCAGAATCACCTTCATCAACACATCTGCAATATTTCTTGAAGTATGAATCTTTTGTAAAGAAATCTCGCCGTCTTTAATAATATCTTGAATAAAGTGAAATCAGACATTTGTTATAGATAATGTCACAGTTGACTATAAAGTACATCTCCAACTAATAAGTCCTCCACAAAGAGTGAAAAGATAACCAGTGAGAGATTGTCATTGATCAAGATCTCCAACATAGTGTAAATCGACGTAGCCAACAATTTTTGACCTCTTGAACTTCTATTAATTTCAACAAGTCTCAAGTATAGTAGTTTTGAAGGGAATCCATCACTTCATTCATAGCAGCTTGCCATTGAAAAGAATTCTTATCCTGCACTACTTTTTTATAAGAAGAAGGATCACCATTGTCAATAACTAAAGTAAAAGCTACCATATCTTAAAAAGCATACCTTTTGGGTGGCTTCATGTTTCTTTGGGATCTTCGAAGTAGAGTCTTCTCAGAAATTTGATTCTTAGAATTTTCTTTAGAATTTGGCATATCCTGAATATTTTTTTCTGAAGGAACTACATGCTCCACCTCCACTTGCATTATATCACTAAAACCTTTCTTGAGAGATTTTAACATAACACTTTCATCAAGTATTATGTCTCTCTTAATAATTACATTAGAAATAGTAGGATCCCATAAATGATAGCCCTTAACACCTTTGGCATAACCCAGGAAAACACACTTTTTAGAACATACATCTAACTTATCCTTGACAACATGCATCTAAGCAGGGCAATCAGAAATCTTTAAAAAAGAATAATTTGTAGGTTAACTAGTCCATACCTCTTTAGGAGTCTTGTAATTAATGGCTATCTGAGGAGAGCAATTCACAATGAAATATGTTGTATTGACTACTTCTGCCCAAAAATCTTTATCAATATTAGCTGTACTGAGTATACTATGTGCTTTCTCCAACAAAGTTCTATTCATCCTTTCAGCCACACTATTTTGTTGAGATTTTTCTGGGATGGTAAAGAAACATTCGATGCCTTCATCTTCACAAAATTTGAGAAACTCTATTGATTTGTACTTCCACCATTATCACTTTTGAGGTATTTGATTTTTTTGTCAGTCCTTTTTTAACTAAAATTTTCACCGTTTGAAAACAGAAAACACTTCAATTTTGTGATGTAAAAAAAACAAGCGCCAGATTTTGATGGAATAGGAGAGCACTACACATCAGAATGAATATAATTAGTTAAGCCTTTAGTGCAATGAGTACTGGTGTTAAACTTTACATTGGATTATTTACCATAAAGACAATGCTCACAGAAATCCAATTTGTATGAGTTGAGGCCTTTCAATAATTTTCTTTTGTTGAGCTCAGTTAAACCTTTCTCACTCATATAACTGAGATGTATATGCGATAAGTGGGTCATATCAGAAGAAGAAGCCTGAGAAATTACTACCCTATCTTTAACAGTTTTTCCTACTAACTCATAAATTTTCATGCTTTAGGCCATTCATCACTATCAATGAGCCTTTAGCAACCTTAAGAACTCCACCTTCAGCGGAATACTTATAACCAGTAGAATCCAAAGCATCAAAAGAGATCAAATTCTTTTTTAAATCAGGAACATGTCTAATGTCAGTAAGAGTTCTGATAATATTATCAAACATCTTAATTTTGATTATTCCGATTCCAATAGTTTTGCATGGATTGTTATTACCCATCAAAACTAATCCACTATCATAAAACTTGTAGTCTTCAAACCAATCTTTATTGGGACACATGTGGTAAGAACAACCAGAATCAAGAATCCAAGTATCATGGTAACAATCAAAATTAGAACAAATAGAGAGAACATTACCATAATCATCATCAAAGCTTTCTTCAGTAACTGACACTTTTTTTTGCCTTGGTCTTTAGACTAAGATTCTCTTTCTTTCTTTTCTTTGAGCTTCCAACACTCTTTAATTACATGTCCCATATTCTTACAATACCTGCAATTTATTTCTTGGGATTTGGATCTAGAATGATCTGCCTTTGATATTTCTTTAGTACAACCTCTGACAATTAATACTTCTGAGTGTGACACATTCCCTTCAATCTTTTTTAAATATTTATTAGATAGAAGGACATTAGAAATATCATCAAATTTTAAATCCTTATCATATATGAGAGTAGTTTTTAGATTCTCAAGAGAAGGAGGTAAAAGATGATAATAAAATAATTGCCTTGTCTTCATCTTTAATTTTAACATCAATGATTAACAATTGAGAAACTAGTTTATTAAAAGCATTAAGATGATAAACTATATTCGTACTTTCTCTTATTCAAAAATTGAAGAGCTTCTACTTTAAGTAAACTCGATTTGAGATAGACTTACTTATATATTCTTTTTTTAACTTTTTTCATAGCTCTGAAGGTGATGTTTTATCAAGAAATGGATAGAGTACTTCATTGGTGAGATTGAGGATGATTGTGCTATGTGCACTAGCTTTTTGATATTTCCTAGATACTTTCGGTGACATCTTCAGACTTGACATCCTCCAATGTGTTGTCAATTTTTATTGAGTAAGAATTGCACGAACTCTTACTTGCCAAATAGGAAATCCTTGCTTTTTATTAAATTTTTATATATCAAACTTCATAGTAGACATATTAAACCAAGCTCTGATACCAATTTATTATGCTAAATATCGATGTCCACTATAATTCACGATGTAGAAGAAGAACATAAAAGAATAAAAATAGCACACAATAGATTTATATGGCGAAGATGTTCTGGAGGATATTGTATTGATGAGAAAAGGAAGAGAAGATTACAATGATGGAGGCGAAACTCCAATATCACCAACTCTCACAAGAGACTAAGTAACCTAGCCGTCACAAAACTTTTTGAGAGTATTGATCTATGTCTCTCTCTCTCTCTCACTCTATTATGAAATCCTTACATGAATAGAGTATTTATAGATGTGGCCTAATTGAGTTTGAGTCAAAATAGAAGACTGATTCAAATAAGACTTCTATTAATTCAAGTCTTCTAGTAGAAGATAAATTCAGATAATGATTAGGCCCACTAATTTACTTCATAATATAATTAAGACTCTCCTGAAAATCCAAATTTGAGACATGATTAAGCCAATAATTACCTGTGCCTTATTAGCTAATGAAAATACTTCAAATTAAATAAAGTTATCACTCATGCCTTATTGGCTAACGGAAGTTATCACTAGTATCTTGCTGCTTAACAAAAACACTTTGTGCAAAAAAGTTATTGCCAACACTTAGGCTATTGGAGATGCTTCACACTCCACCCAGCCCCCCCCCCCAAAAAAAAAAAAAAAACTTTCCATGTCCCACCTGAGAATGCCACCAAACTAAGTCATTAGTATCCACCAAGGATCAAGTCAAGAGCCATCCGAGTTAAACTCCATATGGTCCAACACATGGGAGCAGGGTTGTAGCACATGTAAGAGCTTCATTCTCATTTCTCTCTCTTTCTTTTAATTTATTTTCATAATTTTCTAGTTGTAAAATGAGAGTATACCCTTACGCTATATACCATTTTTCAAAATCAACCAAATGCTTTGTTCTTTTCTTTCTTTTGTGTATCTATCTTATTAGCTAGGTTTATCACTTTAGGAGGTTTCTGACAATCATCAATATAATTAATAATAGAGACTTGCACCTGTTGAAAGTCAATATTTTCACAATACTAGATAGAGCACTCAAATTAAAATACATTTTGATTTGTGCATCGAGGTTGCTTCCTAGAGTCTCTGCGGGCCACCAAAATTGATCTCACAATCATCACCTGCTATGTGGTCAAAGGCATCAAAGTACTCTCTTGGAGTTGTCTCTATAACCACATGCCACTCTAGATTTAAAGGATCTACCATATAAAATATCTAATATACTTGACGTATAAGAATATAACACTCATCTCCATGTTGGTTGTGTTTGCACATCAAAAGGTTGAAGTTCACTATTATATATCCAAACTCATTGATTATTACTCTGGTATTATTATTAACTCAGTCACACTTGAACAATACGAACTTAAATTTATTGCTTTGCCATATCCCAATAATATCTATTAAAATGCTATTAAATTGTACAACTTCTGATATGGGGTTTTTATCCTTTATTATTGTGAAACTTCTTGTAACTACCTTCAAGGCATGCCACTATTTTGTATATAATGGCTCATCTTCTGTATCTTTGTGTGAAATCAAAAATCATTTACAATGTATCCTAAGTATCTCCTCACCCATTTGTTAGGACTAACTACCAAAAGTAATATTTCTCTCAGAATATCAAATGCCTTAACATTTATTGCTAATCTAGCTATATGAAATAAGTCATGTGTTAGGAATCAGACACATAGATGTTTACATATTGTGTAGATTAAGTTTTAGCTACACTTACGTGCTCCCTTAATCACTTAACAAAGGTGTCACAATGAATTTTCTCTCATTCAAACTCTCTACTTTGATGTCATATATCAATCTTTATTGACTTCAAGTATTCTCTACAAAATAGATTTCAATTCTTTGAAAAGACAAATAAGTAATATTAGAGTTTATTATAGTTGATCAAGCCATTACAGGGGCTAGTAATAATGATGGGATGTGCTAACAACCCAACTATGAGAGGATGTGGTAGCCCATGGATAGTGGTGAGCTGGCGGTGAGAGCACTGGAGGTGTCAGCAGATTCGTGCTTGTAGGATCTGCACTAGATGCGATAGAGAGGGGTTGTTTGTTACAAACAAGGTGGAGGGAATAGGATTTGAGCTTGAAGACAAGACCCAAGCTTGAACAAAAGTCAATCCATAAATAAAATAATGTCAATGCTTAGCAAATGGCACCGATATTACTACCATATTGGTGGTACTACGAAATTTAGAGTTGCTAATATATACTTTTAGAGGAGCTAAAGTTTTAGTGCCACTAATAGGTACTAATTGGCGGCACTCATTTTCTAGCATTACCAATGCTTGACACTTTAGCTAGCACCAATTATATAGTGTTGCCATTAAGCCATTATATTGTAGTGTATCAGAGTTTTCAATATTATTTTTATATATGATGTGTCTATGGAGTGCATGATCTTGTTTGAGTTAATTTTGACTAGAAATTAAATTTAATTAAAATTTAGAATTGAATACCACTAGATTGTGATCAAATGTGGGTCTTAATTGGACTAAAATCATAATCAAATTTAACTAAAAATTGGGTTCAATTTAGACTTGAATTGTTGAAAATTTTGGGTTTAAACTAAACAAAGCCATTTGGGCTAGATATTTGGACTAAAATAAAGCTCAAAATTTAACAAATATCTAGACCAAAATAAAATTTATAAAATATTTTTAAATGGGTCTTTGACTGGACTTTTCTCATGAATAAGTCCCTTAGATGAAAAATTTGCGAAAAGGTCCTTGAAATTTGTAAAATTTCAAATTGATCCCTGCTAAATCTATGGTTTGCAAATAAACCTCTCAAAATTTTATATTCATCAATAAATCCCTGAAATTTTTAACTTTCACAGATAAAACCCTAAAATTTTTTACTTTTGTAAATAAGCCCTTTCCTGCTCAGTTGGCCCAAGCCCCAACCACCATCAACTTCTTCTTTGTCAGCCCACTCCCGTGTGGGCTCTTGCCCAGCTAGCCTGAGGACCAGTCATCGTTGCTTCATGATTTAGCCACTGCCACAATCCAAGAGGAGCAAGGCTTGGCCGGGCCTCCCCTCCTCTCCCCCTCCGAGCTCCTCCAGTCTACATTGGGAGTTAGCTTAACATTGCTATAGGCCAGATTCGAGCCTTTACTACCTAGTTGAGAAGATAGAGGAGAGGAAGGCAATTTGAAGAGAGAGGAGGCCTAGGGTTTGAAGAAGAAGAAGAAGAAGAAAGTAAGAAAGAAGGGCATGGGAGAGAAGAAGGAGGAGGAAAGAAATTGGGAAAAAAAAGTTGCTGAAAAAAAATTTGACTAGTAACATCTTGCCTTGAACCTTTTTTGCGTCAGTGCTATTGTGGCCACCCACAATCCTTTGGCATGTCAACAAACTCCATCAACATTGTGGCCACCTATGGCCTGCGAAGATGGTGAACCTTTGACACTACTGTCACCACCTGTGGTCACTCGAAGACTGCAAATCTCTGTCATTCCAAATCAATCTTCGAGTTCACATCCAAACCAGCCTTTGGGCTTATATTTAAGCCAACTTTTAGGCTTACACTTAACCAATTTTTGGGCTAGCACTTAGCTAGCCATTGGGCTGGCATCCAAGCCAATCTTCAAGCTTGCACTTAATCAGCCTTCAGGCTCACATCTCAGTCAGCTTTTGGGCTCACATTCAGTTAGCCTTCAGGTTCATATCCAAGCCGGCCTTTAGGCTTGTACTTAGCTAATCTTTGGTCTCGCATCCAAGCCAACCTTCGGGCTTAGACTCAACTAGCCTTCGGACTCACATCACAGCCAGTTTTTGAACTCACATTCAGCTAGCCTTTGAATTTGCACTTAGCCAACCTTCAACCTTGTGCTTAGCTAGCCTTCAATCTTGTATCCAAGCTAGTCTTTGGGCTCATACATAACTACCTTTTAGTCTCATACTCAACTAGCCTTCAGACTCATACTTATTTAGCCATCGATCATACACTCAGCCAGCCTTTGGACTCGCTCGTAGCTAGCCTTTAGGCTTGCACTTAGCTAGCCTTTGGACTCACATTCAGCTAGCCTTCAGGTTCACACTCAGTCTCTAGGCTAGAACTCAACCAGCCTTTGGACTCACATCCAAGTAAGCCTTCATGCTTGCATTTATCTAGCTTTCAGGTTTGTACCCTTTCAACCTAGTTAAATCAAAATTTTAGACTCAAATTTTAAATAGTAAATTGCAATTTAATCAAGTTTTAAATATCAAATTGAATCAATTTTAAACTCAAATCGAAATTGAGTGTTGAACTAATTCTAAGCCAAAATCAGACCCGAACTATATTAGTCCTAACAGAACTAAATAGGATCAAAATAAGTCCCACTAGATGCACTGAATCTTTGGCAATACTCTGAAGCTATGAACAAAAGGTGATATTACAATTTTAACTTAAACCAAAATTAGTTTGAATAGAATTAAATAAAGTCGAACTGAGTCTCATTGGACATGCTACAAAAGCCTTTAGTAACACTTTAAAGCTATACTCAATCCCATAAGTTGTTGGTCATGCTACCAAACTAAGAAATTAATTATCAACACATTCAAAGCTATCGGCCATACTTCAAACCTATACCCAGCCCTATAAGTAGTTGGTGATACTACTAAACTAAAGAAGTTAATTGTCAATATACTCAAAGTTGTCGGTTATACTTCAAAGCTATACTTAACCTCCTAGACCGTTAGTGAAACTACTAAATTAAAGAAGTTAAATACCAATACACTTAAAACTATTGACTACACTTTAATCTAATCAACCCTATAAGTAGTTGATGATGTAGCCCTCAAGCTAGTTAACCTCACAAGTAGTTGATGACACAACCCTTAAGCAAGTCAACTTAACAAGCAGTTGATAATGCAGTCCTTAAGCTAGTCAATCTCACAAGCAGTTGATGATACAACCCTTAAACTAGTCAACCTTACAACTAGTTGATGATGCAGTCCTCAAGCGAGTCAACCTTACAAGTAGTTGATGATGCAGCCATTAAGCTAGTCAAATTTTGAAGCAGTTAATGATGTACCATTTCAAGCTAGTTGACCCTTGAAGCAATTGATGGCACACCTTCAAGCTGAGAAGCAGTTGACAATGTACCCTTCAAGTTATTCAACCTTAGAAATGGTTGGTGACACACCTTTTCAAGTCAGTCAACCCTTGAGTAATTAATGATACTCCATTCAAGCTAGTCAACCTCAAAAGCAGTTGATGATTCACTTCTCAAGCTAGTCACTCCTAGAAGCTATTGATGACATGCCCTTTCAAGCTAGTCAATCTCAGAAGTAGTTAATAATATACCTCTCAAGCTAGTCAACCCAAAAGCAATTAATGATGTGATCTTCAAAACTATACCCAATCCTATAAGTCGTTGGTGACACCACTAAGCCTAATGAAATTATCGCCAATGCTCAAAGTTATTGAAAATATTTTGAACTCGTCCCATTCCCTTCCACATCCCATCAAAAGATACCATCAACACCTGCCAAAGATCAAGTTAATTTGAGTCAGATATCACATGGTCTAGTGTAGTAGAGCAAGCCAGCAACACATGTTAAAGCTTCCTCTCCACTCCTTTTTTCCCTGTTTCTTTCTTCATTTCTTTCATACTTTCTATAATGCCATGTTAAAATTCATTGTAAAATATGGGCATACTTTTGCTTAAGCTATATGTCATTTCTTAAAATCAATCAAATGCCTTCTTCTTTTCTTTTTTTTTTGTGTCGTTATTTTATTAGTTAGGTTTCTCACTTTACGAGATTTCTGATAATTATTAGGATAATTAATAATAGGGACTTGCATCTGTTGGAAATTAATATTTCACAATACTTGATAGAGCACTTTAAATCAAAATAAATTCAGATTTGTGATTCAAGGTCGCTTCCAGAGTCTCCACTATTTTGAGCCATCAAAATTGATCCCACAAACTTTGGCATACCTGGTGGGACTTGGTTTCTCCTCCAAGTGTAGAAACCTAGTAATATGATAAAAACACTGATAAGGTAGAATTACTATTAAAGACTAATCAGTTATATTCTCCTTTATAAAAGAAAGAATCAAATGATGATAATGAAGAATAAATTCATCCCAAGATACAACATCTTCCTAGAGGTAGGATCAACTGTGTATTTTCCTCAGTCAATGGTTACTATAGAAGTAGCTAAAGTTTAGATCAAGTTTGGGACCATCTTTGAGGTCGTGTAGTTCTGGAAGGCACCTACTACTACATTTACTGAAGTTATTGACATGCATAACTAGCCTATTTCTCACCTTCTTTCAAGGGGAAGGAGGACCAATGTCATTATTCCTAATGGGAAGGCCTGTTCAGATGAAGAGTTGGAAATCATATCTCAACTAAAATGGATATCAATCTTCTAGAGGCTAGGACTAAAACAAACCTCAATTTTTAGCCATCTTTACCCAACTCCTCATAGGGGCAATCAAAAGCAAACCCACACACAGGCATAGATGAAGAAGATCTCATCCTAGCTGTCATAAGTAAAGGAAAAGTCGTTAAAATTTTTAGCCAACTTGGGAAACCTACCCCTTAAATCAAGTCGATCATTACCATTCCTACCTATAATTTTTTTGCCCCATTAAGCAATTTAGAGAAGGGTAGGAGCAAATTATAGGGAGTATAGTCTTGTCTTAAACTATGACAAAAAGGCGAATCACTAAATAAAACTATAGGAGTCACTATAAAGCTACAACTCAACACAAGGATTCACTAAAGGAGATCACCCACACTGTCAGAGTTATTTCTCATCATGATTCTAGGAGGGACTGTGAGCTCACTCTCCAGCTGGCTAAATACCAAAAGAAGATTTTCCAAGTGAGGCTTACTGATGAAGAAATCCAAGAGGAGAGGACCTCTATGAACTAATCCTTACTACCATGCCAAAAAAATAGTATGGCAGTCCGCTCCATGAGTAGACTCTTGAATGAGATGATTCAACTGATGGAAGAAGTTAGCCTCGACCTAAAGCCTAGACTTGATTCTCAAGACATAGACTATCATGTTTTGACAGAAGTCTTGATCATAACTGAAAGCTCCAATCAAGAAGTGACCATAGAAGTACTGTAAGAACAGATGAGACAACAAGGCAAAGAGAAAGATGAAGCTCAAAAGAAGGTCATGAAGTTAATGGAGTTGATGGAGATAATGCTACAAATAAGTCAGAAGCATGATGAGTTAAAATGATCTCAGCAGCCATCCCAAGTAGCAAAGATGGTAGAAGGTGCATCTCCTATAGATGAGATCTATGAAAATATAGGCTCTTTACAAGTACCTTTTTTAGTAAGAGATACCCAAACTCTGATTTCAGTAATACTTGATAACATGAAACTTCTAGTATACATACAATAGTATGTACAATGAATGGCAGCTACACAATTCAGACAAGGGAGTAAGACAGGTAGGCTAAATGATGTTGACAAACTATACCTTAGCCATTACGACTGGGTGCATATCCCAGAAGCTATATAGTGCCTACTTTCAAATAGTTTAATGACACGGCCAATCCTGAATAACATATAACTCAATTTGTGACCCTGTGTAGAGATTCAAGTAATAGTCCCTTATTATTACTCTACCAATTTTTAACAAACTTGATAGGAGTAGCATTCGAGTGATATGCTAGTTTGCAACCAGAATCTATACAAAGTTAGACATAAATGAAAAAAGGCTTTTTGAACTAGGTTTAGAGGAGTCAATATAAAGTGGCCATTGCAAATATTATCTTAATGCTGAAACATGACAATGAGTCAATTCTGGATTATATCACATTATGGAGAAATATCAACATTAAGTGTGAATAACCCATGAGCTAATTTGAGACAGTGAACCTAGTATTCGGTAACATAAGGAGAGAATGGATGACACCTTATCTGAGTGCCTCTTCTATCCATACCTTCTAGAACTCATCATGCAAGTCAAGAAGCTATAAAGGATTGGCCCACCGACCTTATCTAGATCACAAAGTTTCAAGCTAGAAAAAGATAAGGTAAAGTGTGGAGAATTTTTCAAAAATATGAGGGCTGTATTCACAACAATTGAGGAAAAGAAACCTCCAAGCCCTATCATGAACAAGAGTAATTCTTAGAAATCACCAACTCTTGGAGAAGATAAAGAAGTGAAATGATCCAATGATTTTCAACAAAGGCTCAAAAAGAAATATTCTTTCAAAAGAGAAATAATAGGTAAAATCTTCTAGGATGCCCTAAAGTAAGGCCTCCAATTGTCAAAATCTAAGAGGCCAGGCGAGGCTAATAAATAGATCACCCAAACTATTATCTTTACTATAAAATTTTGGAATATACCATTGAAAATTACTATATGTTCAGGGATTGGGTCGAGAAGTAATACCTAACTCTCTCAAAGATAACTCTATTCAAAACACCCATTGAATACATCAATTATATTATTGTGTTTGAAGACCATGAACCACTTGTTAAAATTCTCTTTGGGGAAGAAGCACAACATACCCCTGAATTAGGGTACTTATGGAATGTGTAGATTTTAAAAAGAATGAAGAAACTGATAAAAATGACTAGAAATCCTGAAGAGCCTAGGATGGTGATGAAGGAAGACTCATCAGAGCAAGCGACCTCACCTGCTTGAAACATCAAGAAGGGAAAGAACAAAAGTAAGAAGAAGAAGCTAGTTGAGCTAGATGAATACGATGTCAAGAAATCAACCATCCAAAAATCTATCGATGCTCTGGATGAATATATTTAGGGAGAAAGAAGTCAAGTAACTCTCGAGAAATTCTTCCCTGACAAACTCAAAGTTTTATTAGAGGACCTTGATGTAGGAAATAAAGAAAGTAAAATTTCGGTGGTAATATAGTCTGTCATATATATCATTGGAAGTTTACAACCAAGCTAATATCTACCCCATCACTTCAATGATGAGAAAATTCAGTGTGTAAGATAAGAAGAAGCAAATATATTTACTAGGGATGTTACTGATGAAATGAGAGATCCTATAGGTCTCCTTGAGGGTTGCTCCCAAGATGATTATCTTAGAGAGTGGTTCGTTGGTGTGTATGACTATGGTAGCCTCAAACTATAGCAAGATACTGTCAAAGAGCTAGTTACAACTAACATGAGATTTTTCAAGGGGCAAATGCAAATGCTGAATGACTATATAAAGGCTATGACTGTCCATATGGAAAGCATGATAAATATGACTACTATGCTCTGTGAGAAATTCGAGAGGATGGAGAAGATGCTAGCAAGAAAGACAAAGCCATACAAAAGACCTCATAAGGGTAGTAAGAAATCACTTACCAACCCTCCTTATTATCATAATGACCACTCATGTCACTTACTTCGAAAGTAGGTTAAAAAAATCAAACACTATCCAAGGGAGTTATTTAAGTTTCTGACCTCTTATCGCATGGTGACCTATATATCTGAGATGAATACTAGCGAGCTACTATCCCATCCTCCATCAGGAAATCGAACAATACATACCCAACCTACTAGGTTTGGTAAGGTCCTAGTTCTAGAACTTGTGGAGAAATGTGCTTTACCAACTTTAGAGTAATTATACATACAAGGCATGGACAACAAATAACTTTATAACTACTTCGGAAGGCCCTACACTAGAAAATGCCAAAGGAAAAGGAAGGCATTTCGAGAGAGGATCAAATGAGCTAATGCTAAAGCTTATTCTGCCCTCACATTAAGCTAATTTGAATATCCACAGTCAAGCAAATATGAATATCAATGAAAAAAGCATCCTAACTACAAAGTCTCAAAGAAGGTTATGCTATCAAACGAAGTAAAATGGTTCATCCAAAGAGTCTCTGAAGACCTCTCTATGAGAAAGCCCTACATGCCTAATTCTGATATTAAATAGGATGATTATCAATCAGTTGTTAAATAGGATGATTATCAGTTAGTCACATCCTCTAAGGATATTCAGGGAACTATTGACTCGGGGCAAGGGTTCACTGTTTCTTATTGGTCTCATGATGTTAGATTTTACTTAAGAAGAATAAACTAAATACAATTCCAAGGTGGAAGGGTGCTAACTCTGAGACAAGATCCAACGCCTAGGGATAGGAATATCCCCAAGGATAAGGAAAAGGTAATTCAAATAAGTGAGGGTATCGAGCCCTCACATGCTGAACCTGCACTCAAAAAGGTGAAATACAATATAGCAGCCCACCTCAAGAAGATTCTTATTATGAAGAGTGTGTTTGATGCCTTGATGATGTTAAAAGAACTCAGAATATACTAGTGCATATCTTGTAGAATCCAGCTAACTACCAAGTATATTATGTTGCAGAGAAAATGAAAGAGTCTTTGTGCACTCGCCAAACTCTGGCCATCACCTTCACAAATGATGACCTACTACCTAGAACAACAAACCACAATAGACCATTATATATCAAAGGGAATAGTGATGGGATAAAGATTAATCATATTCTGATTGATTTGGGTTTCTCAGTCAATTTGATGACTTCTAAACTCTAAGAGCTCTAATTTTGGATGCATGTCATCTATCGTTGAAGTTATAACCATACAAGGGTTTAATTAAAATAACCAAAGAGCTTTGAGAGCCATAACTATCCCTCTGAAAGTAGACAAGATGATGATAGATGCCAAGTTTCATGTGATCGATATTGATGTATCATATAAAGTACTACTAGAGACGTCGTAATTACATAAAAATAAAGTAGTGTTATCAACCCTACATCAATATCTTAAATACTTTGAGGATAGAGAAAAATACTAAATTGATGGATATGTAAACCCTTTTGATGTTGATGAGGAATATTATGATGATGAAAAATACTATCAGAGATCTGATGCTGATAGGAGGTATGCTTCCTTAAGTCAATTAAAGCAAAATATTATTAGCTTGATCTTTACTCCTTCTCACCTAGGAAGCGATTCTGAACAAGCATTTTTAAATGAAGAAGTCCTGCAAGTCTACCTGGGTGGTTATACTTCTAACAAAGATGATAACGGAGGTCAAATGAAAAATACTCTCCTTTTTACTAAAGTTTCGAAAGGCTTATTTAAGTTGTTAGATGAGCTAAATATCAATATTGTGAAAGAATTAATGACTTTCTATATTTCTATATGATGCAAAGGAGAAAAGAAAATACTATTTTACAAGGTAATCCCTTATACCCCAAGCATACATGAAATCTTGGGGACTGAAAATCTAGCGGATGATGGTGACCATCAATTAGTAGTCATGGCTAAGTATTTCTCAGACCAGTTTCATTAGATAATCGACAAATCTGCTATAGACATCCAAAAATGAAGAGAGTGAGAGTCATTTCTTCAAGAATGTATGAGATCCAACATAAGGATGTGCTTACATTCCTGGAAGAAGAAACAAGAACACCAAAGGACTAGGCTATATTACTTTAAATATCCACACATGTCTTATAGGCATCATTGGATCTCTCTAATATTTAGGATGACCAAATAATATCAATACCTCCTGACACATGCGTTGAGATGGCTACAACTCTTTAGTCATTACAAAAAAGTGCATCCTAGATGAAATTTCATTAGAACCAAAAGAAAAGGGGGATGATGTAGTTGAAATGTCTTCAGACGAACCTTCGCTAAATCTCACTTGATATGATGAATTACTTGGTGAAGAAATAATCTCTAAACTAAGAGAAACTCCACCAAAACTTAAGGAAGAGGGGCAAGCCACAGTCAATGAACTGATGGAGATCAACGTAGGCTCAAAGGAGGACCCCAAGCTGACTTTCATCAACACTCAACTTTCAAAAAAGAGCTAAATTCAGCTCAAAGTAGTGCTCTAAGAGTATATTGACTGCTTCACATAAAGCTATAAGGAGATGATTGGACTAGATCCTGAAGTTGCGGTCCATAAAATAGCCATCAATCCTGAGCTTTTGCTATGAAACAAACACCTAGGAAGATGAAACTTGACCTAGAATAGAAGGTGATAGAAGAAATAAAGAAATTGATCGAATTAAATTTTATTAGAGAGGAAAAATACCCAGATTGACTAACAAGTATCATGCCAATCAAGAAAAAATGGCTAAATTCACATTTGTATGGATACAAGAACTTGAATAAATCATATCTAAAAAATAATTTTTCATTATCGATATGAAAATCATGATTGACAACATCGCCAATTTTGAAATATTCTCTTTCATGGATGACTTCTAGGATATAACCAAATTAAGATGCATCTTGTTGATAAAAAATATACAACCTTCAGGATACCAATTGGCATTTACTACTACAAGGTGATGTCCTTCGAGCTCAAAAATGCAGGCACGACTTATCAAAGGGCTATAACTCAAATCTTTGATGACCTTATACACTTGTTAGTGAAATATTATGTAGATGACTTACTAGTCAAAACTAAGTTCAAAGATAGAAATGTCTAAGACCTAAGAGTCGTATTCGACCACCTTAGAAAATATAACTTAAAGATGAATTATATGAAGTATGCTTTCAGGTTGTCATCGAAAAAATTTCTCAGCTTTGTTGTCAGACATCGAGAGATTGAAATCGATCTATTTAAGATCAAAGATATATTGGATATACCACCACCTAGTAATTTAAAGTAATTGAGATCATTTCAAGGTTGACTCGTATACATAAGGAGATTCATTTCAAATCTTTCTAGAAAATACAAGCCTTTTTTCATGTTAATAAAGAAGGATACTTCATTTATTTGGAATCAAGACTACCAATAAGTCTTTGAAGAGATCAAGCAGTATTTGCCGAAGCCACCAGTCTTGGTAGTACCTTTGCCCAATAAATCCCTTATCCTCTACATGACAATAATAAAAGGATCTCTGTGGGCACTTCTTACCTAGAATAATGAAAAGGGTAAAGAAAAAGCACCCTACTATCTGAATAGAATGCTAGTAGGGGTAGAAAGTAACTACTCACCTTATCAAAAAGCATTGTATAGCACTCATATTCTCTATTAAGAAGCTAAGACATTATTTGCTTTCTCATCAAGCTATTTTAATATCAAAGATTGATCTTATAAAGTACCTGATGACTAGGCTTATACTCACTAGGAGACTATCAAAGTGGGATTTGATATTGTATTCCAAGTTTACCTTTAGGTTTGCATCCAAGCCTAACTTCAGGTCACATCTAAGGTACCCTTCTGGATTACACTTAGCTAATCTTCGAGCTTGTACTCAGCCAACTTTTGGGCTCATATCCAATCGTCCGTTTGCGCTCATACTTAGCTAGCCTTTAGGCTCACGCTCAGCTAGTCTTCGAGCTTGCACTCAGTCAGCCTTTAGGCTCGCACCTTAGTCAGTCTTGGGGCTCGCATTTAGCTAGCCTTCGAGCTCGCATCCAAGCTAGCCTTCGGACTCACACTTAACCAGCCTTCAGGCTTATGCTCAATCAGCCTTCGTGCTCGCACCTCAGCTAGCCTTTGGGTTTGCATCCAAGCCAGCCTTCAAGCTCACATTCAAGCCAGCTTTCGGGCTCACACTCAGCTAGTCTTTGGACTCGCATTTAGCTAACCTTCGGGTTTACACTTAGCCAGCCTTCGGACTCACACTCAGCTAGCCTTCAGATTCACATCCAAGCTAGCCTTTGAGCTGACACTTAACCAGTCTTTGGGCTCACATTCAATAAGCTTTGGGGCTCGCACCCAACCAGTCTTCGGGCTCACATCCAAGCTAGCCTTCGGAGTCACACCCCAGCCAACCTTCAGACTCGCACCTCTAGTTAGCCTTCAAGCTTATACTTCAGCCAGCCTTCGCGTTTGCATCCAGACTAGTCTTTGGACTCGCATCAAATTATCCCTTGGGCTTGCACCTCTAAGTCAACTTTTGATCTTGTGAACTAAGCTAACCCTCAGATTTGCACATTTAAGGCTAGGTCATGGGTGTGCCTAAAATTATCATAAACAACCAAGAACTCTCAAATCAAACTACATAATATAAAGTAACTCAATCACATTAAAATTAAACTCAGCCAAAATACATGGACAAACGCCAAGTTAATTCAAATAGACCTAAATTAATTAAACAAATGGATTAAATTTGAACTAGACTGTAAAATAAAATCCAAATTGAGTTAATCTAGACTAAATAAACTTATACTCAATTCTAATCAGGTTCGAGATTGGTTAATTTAAAATTAAGTTTTGTTTAAATCAAATCTAATTTGGATTAAGCTAAACTCAAATTATATCCTGATTGGGTTAAATCAAGTCCAAACTAAATGGGTAAACTCAAAGTCAAATCAAAATCAAGCTAGTTGATTCTAAACTAAAATCAAGTTAAACTAAATTGATTTGAACTTGAACCAAATTCCATTAAGATGCAAACCAAAACTCAATAAAAGTCCAACACAAGGTCAAACTTGATTCAACTTAAATGAAATCAAACTCGAACCCTGAACATTGAACTGAATTGGATTGAATTTGCATCGAAATCAGTACTACTCCAACTAGAGTTATTGATCTGTATTTGATGAATATTCTTCTAAAATTGATGCTAAGCTTAGTGAGTTGAATTCAATACTAAATATTTAGTGACTTTGATGTCTTGTATGGTTCACTTGGTCATGCTATAAAATGTTAGTGTGAACTCCATCACCAAAGATTCTAGAAATATAAAGACTGAAATATATCACCATCGTTAGTTAATCATAATTCAATTAAGTTTTAAATATCAAATTGAATCAATTTCAAACTTAAATCAAAATTGAGTATTGAATTGATTCCAAACCAAACTCGGACCCAAACAATATCAACCATGTTGAAACCAAATAGGGCAAACTAAGCCCAATTGGATATCCTAAACATTCGGTAATACTCTGATGTTATGAACAAAGGGTGATACTACTATTTTGACTTAAACCAAAATTAGCTCAAATAGAACTAAATAAGGTCAAATTAAGTCGCATTGGGTATACCACAAAAATCTTTAGAAACACTTTAAAACTATATCCAACCCCCATAAACTATTGCTGAAGCTACCAAACTAAGAAGTTAATTGATAATATACTTAAAGCTAATAGCCATACTTCAAGTTATATTTAACCCCATAAATAATTGGTGATACTACTAAACCAAAAAAGTTAATTGCTAATATACTCAAAATTATCAGCCACACTTCAAAGGTATACTTAACCTTGTAAGCCGTTGGTGACGCTGCCAAGTTAAAAAAGTTAAATGGTAATACACTAAAAATCGTTGGCTACACTTTAACTTAGTTAACCCCACAAGCAATTAATGATATAGTTTTCAAGCTAGTCAACCTCATATGCTATTGATAATGTAGTTCTCAAGCCAATTAACCTCACAAGTAGTTGATGATGTAATTTATCAAGCTAGTCAACTTTTAAAGCAGTTGGCGATGCACTCTTTTAAGCTAGTCAACCCTTAAAACAATTGATGACGTAGCCTATAAGCTAGCCAACCCCAGAAGTAGTTGGTAATGCACCTTTCAAACTAGTTAACCTCAAAAATAGTTGGCGATGCACACTTTTCAACTAGTCAGCTCTTGAAGTAGTTGATGTCACACCATTCAAGTTAGTCAATTCCAGAAGTAGTTGATGAAGCACTCCTCAAGTTAGTCAACCTTAGAAGCCATTGACGACATATTCTTTTAAGCTAGTCAATCTTAGAAACAGTTAATGATATACCTCTTAAGCTAGGCAATCTAAAAATAGTTGACAATGCGATTTTTTAAAACTATACCCAACTTTTAAGCCATTGGTGATGCCACTAAGCCTAATGAAGTTATCACTAATACTTAGAATAATTGGAAACACTTCAAATTCCTTCCATTCTCTTTCACATCCTATTAGACGATACCATCAACACCTACCAAAAACCAAGTCGATTTGGGTCAAATGTCACGTGGTCCAGCATAGGAGAGTGGAGCGACAGCATATATCATAACTTCTTCTTCACTCCTTTCTCTTTTTCTTTCTTCATTTCTTTCATACTTTTTATAATTTCATATTTAAATTCATTATAAAGTGAGGACACACTCTTACTTAAACCATGTGTCATTTCTTAAAATCAATCAAATAATTTTTTTTGTATATTTTTATTTTACTAGCTAGGTTTTTCAGTTTAGGAGATTTCTGATAATCATTGTGGTAATTAATAATAGGAGCTTGTATTTATTGAAAGTTAATATTTCTATAATATTTGATAATGCACTTAAATTTTGATTTGATATTCAAGATCACTCCTGCTTATTCCAGACCGTTGAAGTCGATCCCACAAACCTTTTATTATTTTAAAATGTATTATATGTCAATTAGATATGATTTTTTTAGACAAAATAATACATATTAATTCAAATATTCGTACATAGTTATATATTGAGTGAGATATTTATACTGTAATTGAAATGACTATATATGAGATAAACTATTTATTTTGAGATAAAGTATTTATTTGATGTAAATTTTTTCAAGTTATAATTTGTTCACCCAATTTCAATCGTAATAAACTCAAATATATTTAACCCATGGATCAAGAAAAAAATTGATATGTCCTTGCACGCTAATATAATGGCTCAGCTCAGTGAGAATTTTGCAGTAAAATAATACATGTCCAATTATTTTTCTGTCCTAATTTTCGGAAAATTCACAAAAAAAATACTTTCGCTGCACAGCCCCTACAATTCCTCCATAAAATCCCAACCCGTGTCATAGTTTCTCAAAATTCTCCAACCGTAGCCAAATGACACAAAAGCCCCTCTACCACCTTCTACTCCATCCGCATGGTCAGACCCATTCCCGTAATTTCAATCATCCCCTCTGCGGCTGCTTTGAAACCCGCGTCCATGATCTCCTCTTTCCCCATCGTGGAAGCAATCAAACCTGTTCAAGCTGGTGCTAACGGGGACTCTGGCGGAGAGGAGGAAAAGGAGGAGAGAGGGCGGAGAGGAGAGAGAGTATGGCGGCGTACAGGACGGAGGACGACTACGACTACCTGTTCAAGCTGGTGCTAATCGGGGACTCTGGCGTGGGGAAATCGAACCTGCTGTCGCGGTTCACGCGGAACGAGTTCAATCTCGAGTCCAAGTCCACCATCGGCGTCGAATTCGCCACCCGTACTCTCACTGTCGACGGCAAGGTCGTCAAGGCCCAGATTTGGGACACCGCCGGCCAGGAGAGGTGATCTAGCTTTCAAAACCCCTGCTTTTGCTTTGATTTTTGGAGAAATTGTTGCGATCTTTGGTTTTCTTGGCTGGAAGGAAGTTGGGGTTCTTGTAGAATTTGTAGTTTTTGGTTGTTTCTTTGCAGATCTTTTAGCTCGCCAATGAAGGGCATACTCGATCACCTTGTTTTGATTCTGATCTAGTTTTGAACTGTGAGTATATAAATGAAGCGGGGAAAATCTACTTTACGATTTCGATTTTTACTGGGTATGAAGGGAAATCATTCTTATGCTTGAAGCTGTCTAAGTATCCTTGTCCAAATCTTGTGTATTACTTTTTGTGCTTTTTCTTTTTGGCATGATCTGCATGTTGTCCTATGTGAGTAACCAAGGAAGCACAATTGTGCATCCTTGCCCGTGGCTTTTTGTGGTGTTAGATCTGATATGCTGGAATTCCAAAATTGTCATTTTAGCTTCATATGGTTGCTATTTGAACTCCTCCTGGATTTGTCAAGTTCCAAATGTCAAAAGATATTACACACCTGAATATGTGACAGAATCCCTCAAAAGTTCCATTTGAGCTTGAATGGATATTAATTATCAGTGGTTTCCTTGGCCAGAAGACATTTACGAAAGATATTATTAGGCACTCTGTTGGAGTTGATGGCTTTTGCATAGTTAGTGAAAACTATTGAGGATGAACTCCGATATCGCTATTTCAGAATTTTATATCAACAAGTTCCATAAACTATCCTAGAATGCTAGCTACTGGGGAAACCACAGAGGAGGCCTATATTTTCTTTTGTTTTAGAATATTTTTTAGGACTATATTTCCTCTTCATCTGGGATATGAATTACTGAAGAAAAAGTTTGTTAGGTGAATAAAGGGGAGAACTTTGCTCCCTGCTATTTCTTATCCAGAGAGAACCATACTTTGTTCATAATCCTCCTATTGGTTTGCATGTCATCTCTGAGCAGAGGTAATATGAGGTTTCTTGTACTACCAAAGTTTTAGGTCTTGGTAAAATTGTTGTTATGATGGTTTGGTTTTTAAGTGGTTTTTAGGTTCACTTCCACACTCACTAATCAAAGCACCTGTTAGTTGTGTTCTTTATCAGGTTCCTATTATTCCCTCTTTAAAGCGCTCAGTGTTGTTCTGATGCCTACCATCATTGATAGTTTTGAAGGCTTTTCTTTATATTTTTTATGTTTGCCCAGTCTTAATGCATATTGAATCACTTTAGGTTTTGTTTCCTTTGTTTACCATCAACCTAGTTTGCCAAGTACCTGTTACTTGACATTGTAATTATTCTTCTTGTTTGAAGAATTCTATGTCCTTGTAACATATTGTTTTTTTCTCTTTAAATCCATTGAGCAGTAAGTGGATTCCTGCCACTCCTCATTGTGGATATCTGCCATCTTTTTTGTGTTTGAGGTTTCATTGGATATTGCATAATTATTATACAAATGATCAAACCCTTGTGAGCGGCTTAGTGTTATATGTCTGAAGCTTCCTTCAAATTATGGTTGGGAATTCAAGTTGGAGGGTTGTAAACAGGTTGTTTCATCCACCAAGAATTGGAAAGAAATTTCCGACCCTGAAGACAACTTGCTTAATGATGATGTTGAAATCTGCAACTAGTTGCTAGTTGACATGTAAAACCCATTTGATGCAGGTTGTTTCAAACTTTATGCTAAGGCTGCACTGACTTGAGACCCAAACTCAATCAATCCACACCGAAACCCATATAACTGTGTCATGTTCATGTCATGTTAGCAGGTTTAACTAAATTTGCTAGCCCTACTTCAGATGTAACCTGCTGAAGTTTATCTATGGCATTGCCATGTGGCATTTTTCATTATGCATTTTTTATTTTCTTGACAACACTTCGAGCTTCTACAGCTATGTTGCCCAAGTTGGTTTCTCTTGTTTCTGTTGTCTGATGCTACTTTTTTTCACCAGAAATTGAGCCATAGGCTTATTTTTCTCACTTTTTGACTTAAGTTCATTTTCTTTTCTGGTTTTTAGCATCTCATGTTTGTAGCTTCTCTGTTCTAGAGGTGGACTTTGTTCTGGTGGTACAGTGTGCTGCTCTCTATCTCTCATTAAATGTGCTTCATCAATAACTAGCATTTTATATAGGTTTCTTGATCAATGTCCTTCCTTTATTAACCTAGTTGGTACGTTTTTGCTGGTTTATCATCTATTCATATTCCACTCTCATTGATGTGTGTCATCTGTCTTTGCCTAGCATTGCCTTTGCATACAACTGATAGCATGCTGAGAAGTTATTGTTTTAGTTTATCTCACTAGCCAAAAATTTATGTTGCTATTAACCATTACAAGGATTTCACCAATAATTGGCATTTTATATATGTTTCTTGATCAATGTTCTTCCTTTATTAACCTAGTTGGTGCATTTTTGATGGCTTATCCTCTATTCATATTCCACTCTCATTGACGCGTGTCATCTGTCTTTGCCTAGCATTTCCTTTGCATACAACTGATATCATGCTGAGAAGTTGTTGTTTTAATTTATTTCACTAGGAAAACATTTATGTTGCTATTAACCATTACAAGGATCTCACCAATAACTAGCATTTTATATAGGTTTCTTGATCAATGTCCTTCCTTTATTAACCTAGTTGGTGTATTTTTGGTGGCCTATCATCTATTCATATTCCACTCTCTTGATGTGTGTCATCTGTCGTTGCCTAGCATTGCCTTTGCATACAACTGATAGCATGCTGAGAAGTCGTTGTTTTAGTTTATTTCACTAGCAAAACATTTATGTTGCTATTAACCATTACAAAGACTTCAAAATGACATGTTGTAATTTTTTCCCTTTTTTTTCGTTTCCCTCTGTGTTTCTAGATTTGTGTCTTTACGATTCAATTTATCAGCCTATTGGTTGATGATTTCTGCTATAGCTGTGCAGAAATGATCTAATGTCTAATAATCATCTACATCTGTTTGCACCAATTGCTTGGAATTTTGTTTTAAATTGGTTATCCATTCACCCTTTGTTGTTATTGTTTCTCTTTAATCTTGTCACCTAGTGACTAATTTTAATTTGTTGATTGTTATAACATGAAATTATGATGAAGTTGATCTGTTGAAAGCTTTCTGTAGTTTGAAGCTTCATGTTTAAGTTGCCAATTATTTCTCTGTTGTTATCCCTCCTCTAAGGTGACTCTTGCTTTGGAATATCTGGAATAACATGGATTTTGAGAGCTCATAGCAAATATTAGCTCTGTTATTAGAATCATCGACTCATGTTGTAGAAGAGAATAGCTAATAATTATCTCTATTATCTCTATGTATACCAGATGTTTGTGTTTTGAGGGGCTTATATTGAAGTTGGCTTAGGTCAAGAGTTGAGACTCAACTGGATAGATACGCTAATCATGCCAAAGGAGTGAAATGTAGAACCTCACCTTTATAAGATCACACTTGATGTATGCACCAACAAGTTTTGTGCCCCTTAATTTGCAATTTTTGTGATTTCTTCTCTATTTACTTGCGTCTTGCTAATTTAGGAAATGATCACTTTTCGCAAATTGACTGCAATAAAATTTTCCATCCATTTTTGCAAATAAAAAAAATTGAACCTAGTACCTTTTTCATGAGCCATCTAGTTCGAACATTAAAAAATTCTATTCGGCCACATAAAGGCCTTGCTGTTAAGTTCCCTTGTGTAAATGAATGAATACATAAATAAAAGCCCCTTGAAGGGAGATCAGTTTTAAGGTGCATATCATAACAAACTGTTATCACCAGAAATTTTCACTTGTCTTCTCTCGTGCTGATGAAGAGTTTTTTGGATTGGGCTCAAATTTTGAATTTGGGAACTGTCACAAAATTGTCCAACCATATAGACCCTTTTTTGTTTATTAATGTCACCTTATGCTTGAGTTTTTGACCTGTTTCTAAATCATGGTCCTATTCATTCACTATGTTGGTAACAATTTTGCTTCAATTGAGTTTTGTTGTTTGCATAATATACTAGATGGAGTTTGTTATTGCAGGAATTTGATGCTAGCAAATAATTCTCCTGCCATGACCTAGTCTTGCCAAAGAGCTAATCTTCTTACAGAGCTGAACTTGAACTTCAAAGCACATCCACACAAGGCTGTGGGCCATTGAAACTGAAACTTCTCTTGCAACACATTCATGTTCTCTCCTTTTAGTTTCAGTTCCTGTCAAAGGTTCAGGACAGTTGGACAGTTGCTTGTAAGGTTGAGCTTATGCTTAGGGTATATTGTCTTTATGACACCTGGACCTAGATTTCATGGGAAATGAATAGGTCTGTCTTGTGCTCATTCTGATCCAAAAAATCACTATACATGAGAATGGCACAGAAGAATATATGTTTAGGAAATTAAAAATAAATTTGTGGGTATTTCTACAACCCTTCTGATGATATGGGCAATTACTCAACATTCCAACAGTTTTTTTTTCCAGCTTTCTACTCTCATTCCTTCACGATATTATTGATCTCAATTTCAGTCTGTGTTTGCAGAAAGCTAGTTTTGTAGATTTATATGTTTTGGCAGTCACCTTTTGGATGAGGGAGTGTAGTTTATTTTGATCTATTTCTCTTACTATTTGATTTGTGGTTAAACCTTGAAGAGTGATATTAGGAATACAAGCCATTATGACCTCCAATTGCTAATGTGCAATGTTTAATTGCTATATACTGGCTATCATCTTTTCATTCACTCATTCTCCAACCAGATGATAGCTGCATTTCAGATTTGCAAATCCAAGCAATAGCAATGACCAGCCTGTTACTTCTTTTGATATCTCTTTTCATATGCTTTCCCTTCAAAAATTCCAACTTCATTTTTCTTCCATTTTTCTTTTGGTTCTAGAGCAACTTTTGTTGCCTATATATGTCAAGCTTTTGTTGCTGATTAATAAGCATGATGACAATTTAGGTCTGTCTCTAGACTTGGGTCCATCATAGATTTGTAATGCTTCACAAATATGGCTGCAGAATACTGAGCCATATATTTCATTGATCATCCTTGATATACTTTTATTCCTAGCTATGATCGTACTGGGGCCAAACTGATTATTACTGATCTCTAGTTTATATGCTAAAAAATCAGCTTGTTTGCTGTAAAATGAACAAGCATGGACATGCTGTAGGTTCTTAATTAGATTCAACGATGCATGATTATCTGGTGTTATGTATAATTTTTGTCGTTGTTTTCAAAGATTGGTTGATTTCCTATAATTGTAAGCAGGCCACTTTCTAACTTCATGGCTTATTTCAGATAAAAGTATGCCTGTAAAAATTTCTACAATACTTCCCCACATCCTTGCCCCTAACTGATTCATGATTATCTTGTATTATGTATATTTTAGTCATTAGCTTTTGAAGGTTGGTTGATTTCCTATTGTGGAGATGGTCTGAGAACTCTATTATTGTAAGCAGATTATTTTCCTAACTTCATAGCTTATTCCAGAGAAATGTATGCCTGTAAAAGTTTCTGCACTACTTCCATGAACCAGCCTCCAACTAAACAAGAACTTGCAGGTACCGGGCCATCACGAGTGCTTACTATCGAGGAGCTGTGGGTGCATTGCTTGTCTATGATGTCACTCGCCGCGCCACCTTTGAGAATGCCGAGCGCTGGCTGAGGGAGCTGAGGGACCACACAGATCCAAACATAGTTGTCATGCTGGTAGGGAACAAGTCGGACCTGCGCCACCTTGTTGCGGTGTCAGCCGAGGATGGCAAAGACTTTGCGGAGAGGGAGTCACTCTATTTCATGGAGACATCAGCCTTGGAAGCAACCAACGTAGAGAATGCGTTTGCCGAAGTCTTGACCCAGATTTACCGAATTGTGAGCAAGAAAGCAGTTGAGACTGGTGATGATGCAGCAGTGGCTATCCCTGGTAAAGGTGAGAAAATCAATGTGAAAGATGATGTTTCTGCTATGAAGAAAATTGGCTGCTGTTCCTCTTAAAGTTTGAGTCTAAAATGAAAATAGTACCCTACATTGTATGTAGTATGATTTCATAGTGACAGACCTGTTTTTTGGTTTTTGGCTGTTCTAGCTTACCTGTTACTTGTGGAGGATTGCAAGGCTTTACTAAATTTGTTCTCTGCTGCATTTGTTAGCTAAGGTCATGGCTAAAGCTGTTTGTTGGTAGAAGACATTCATTTGGAGATGAAAATTTTCATTTTAACAATTAACAGTTGCTGTAGTGTAGCTGGTGTATTTTGGTGGCCATGTTTTCCAGACTTTAACAAGCGAGATACAGGCTAAATTTCTGTTTGTTTGCTCTGCCTGATATCCAAGTTTGCGGTTTGCCAAAGCTTACTCTGGTCCAGACCTCTGGGATAATCTAGGAAAGAGAGCAGCGAGATCCAAGGTGCTTACCTAATTTAAGGGGTATTAATTTAGCTGGAGCTTTGCAAGCTGTTCGAACTCAGTTTGCTCGTTTAGAAAATAAGCCAAGCTTGGACTAGGACTCATTGGCTCACTTTCAGCTTGATAGCTTTACTCAATTTTAGGATTGATTTTGGTACTCATTAAAATTGATACATTTGAATCGTTTGTCATTTCGGACAAAATTAATATATTACAATTTTGATCAAATAATAATAATTATTATTTTACTAAACTTTAACTTTATATTTAAAAATATTAAAAAATTTAAAAAAATGGAAAGAATTTATATAAATATCTTGTTTTAAATTATTAAATGAAAATATTTTAAAAAAAGCACAACAAGATTCAAACCTAGGTTGCTATAATCTAGGATTAAATCCTTAACCATTAAACTAAGAGTTATTATAATGTAATGTTAAC
The DNA here is from genome assembly GCA_005019695.1 of Trichopus zeylanicus subsp. travancoricus. Lineage (NCBI taxonomy): Eukaryota > Viridiplantae > Streptophyta > Magnoliopsida > Dioscoreales > Dioscoreaceae > Trichopus > Trichopus zeylanicus. The sequence continues at coordinate 210,655 of RXID01014292.1, read as the reverse complement.
ATATAAAGTAAATAATATTTTGTAAAATTCAAAATAAAAAATTAGACCAAAAACTTTCAGGTTAGTCTGAAGGTAAAAAATTTTGGCTAAAACTTAAAACCTTGTGTATATATTTTGAATTTTGATGCTATATACGATAATTATATTTGAATTTTAATTCATCAAGTTAGTTAGATTTTTTTTAAAAAAAAATTATTTTGATGTTAATTAATTGAAAATAATTATTTAATCTAAAATTAAAAAGATTTAAATTCAAGCTCAAGTCATTTGACCTCAAGAGCTTATGAGGTAAATCGATGTGAGCTCAAGCTCAAGTGAACATTCTTATAGTTAAGTTCAAGCTAAGCTTAGCTAACTCAAGCTCGGTTTATTGATACCCCTATATATTGTGCATATGACATGGATGATGTCATATTGCAAATGTTGCCGTCTATGAGTCATGTTGTAATTTTTTTTTCGCTTCTAAGAATGAGAAGGCTCCATGGTAAATGTGGTTCAACTAAGTCCAAGAGGTGATGTTGCTAGGGCAGGCAATGGGCCTAACCTACATGGGCTTGAGCGGGCCCAAAATTGGCCCACATGGGCTTAAGGCGAGCTGAGGCCTATTAAGATCTGCTAATTTTTATATTAAGCGCATTTAACTTTAGTCTGTTAAATTTATACTACACCCGTTAAGGTCCTTTAAACTTGTTAAGGTTCATTAAAACTTACCGATATCTACATTCATTATTTCTAATGACATATTAAAGTGATATTTAAAAATAAATTAATATATTCTATTAGTAAGTAGAGTCTAAACGGACTCTAATGAGCCTTTAGTACTTTTTTAAAATAAATTTAAAGTCAATGGATCATCCATGAAAATTTAGTGGGTATTTTTGATGAATTTTAAATGGATTTTTAACAGGCTTGGCCCGCAAGTCCAAGGGACTCTTGGGCTTGTTAACACCCCTAGATGTTGCCAATAGCAAAATTGGAGAATTTTAAAATTTCAAACACATGATTTCTTGTATATGTGCATATCATTAGTAAATGTGTCAAAATAGTGTTATTAGAAATATAATGGAATATGATTATTTAGGAATATGATGTCTCTTTAGTCATAACTTGTCAAATATGGAAGCTCTTAAAAGGCAAAAATGAACCTTCAAACCTCAGCGAAGCAGAATCTAGAATAAATAAAAAGAAAATGCAAATATTTGTGATCCTGCCCAATTTATGGAAGACTTTAAGTAATACTTAGTATAGAACATTTCAATTACATGATTCCGGGCTGGTCCACATGCCTTAATTTTGCAATAGAACACACAGTCAAACACTGAACAAAAGCTATACAAATAGAGATTTGTAAACACATATAGCATAGAAAACATAATTAATTGCTCATTCCTAATCAATTGAGAGCAGCCATCTCAAGTATTCAGCTCCATTATCCAAGCTTCAACACTCACTAGGCAGAACTACTCCCTTACAAAGCAATGTCTCAACAATTTTAAGTTTCCTCTTCCTACCACCCCTTCCCCATGATTGGAACTGCCCATTAGATTCAATGAAGTCACCCTATATCACACACAAAACATAGGAAAACCATGAAAAGTAATGAAGCATGCAAGAAGCATGCCAACACAAGGAAAAAGAACCTTACAAGAAATTATCCTCTAATAGCCAAAATAATGGATTTTCAGTAATACACAGGACATTCAATGAAGAAGTATACAGACAAGGAGAAGACTAACTGTCACATAATTGGATGGGGTTTTGAATTCATGTTGTGCCTCGAAAAACATGGAGTACATGTTTGACTAAACATTCCTTTTCAAGGTAGTCGAATATTTTGTCATAGACAAAATATAGACATTTTCAATTATTATTATTATTGTCCCCAGAGGTTTAGGGGAAAAGGCCGTTGATTGGTAGCATAAGCCTTTTCCCTTTGTTATTGATCAGTTGGTAGGGTCCCCCTTTAAATATCCTTTCAATTATATAGGAGTCTTTTCAATTAGGCTCAAACTCACCTTTTCTTATTTCTATTTAGGATTATGGGTCTTCTTAGAATCAATACCATTTCTTCCTTCTGAAAGAATTTAAGTAGGGCCATTTTTTTATAAGCCTTGAACTTTTGTGCTTGATACATTTCTAGATTTTGTTGAACTACAAGCCTCATTTGGTCAAAGGAGTCTAGCTTATCAAGGCGAAGATGAACAATACCTTCTCTTGTGATTTCTTCTTACAAAAAAATCTTTAGAGAGAGAATTTACACCTCTAATGGTACGATTACCTCAGTCCCAAACACTAATGTATATGGAGTTGATTGGGTGAGGGTTCAATATATAGTGCAATAAGCCCACAGTGCTTTGGAAAGCTTTTGGTACTAGTATTTCTTATTTTCGACAGCGACTCTCTTTAATACCTCGGAAAGGGTCTTGTTGAATACCTTAGCGAGCCTGTTGGCTCTTGCATTATAGATGGATGGATATCTCTAATCTATCTTATGATAATGTGCAAATCATCCTACTTTGAAGCTTTTGAATGATGGTTAGTTATTAGAATGAACTTTTGAGAGACACCGAATCGGTACAGGATATTTTCTCTAAAGAAGCGAATAGCAGTATTCACTTTTATCTCTTTCAATGGAATTAGTTCAACTTACAGAGAGAAACAATTAGTTGCTACTAGTATGAAACGGTGGCCTCTACAAGAAGATAGTTCAATTGGGATGATGATATTTATACCCCATACCTTGAATGACCATGAGGATACCATTAAATGTAGAGGATTTGGGTGTTGATGAATGAAGTCACTATGAATTTGGTATAGGTGACATCTTCTTGCATATTCGATACAATCCCATTATCATAGGCTAGTAGTAGCCCATACACTTAATCTTTATTATCATTTATGAGCCCAATTGATGAACCCCACAAACTGTAGAATGCACCTCATACATAACTTTTTTGAATTTTTTGTCTGAGTGATAACACAAAAGTAGTTGATTGAAAGACATTCTATAAAAAAGTGTTATTGATAAGTAGAAAGCACGCAACTCTTTTTTTGAGTTTTGGCCATGCAAATTTATCTTCTGAAAATTCTCCATGTTTGAGATAGTTGGTAAATGGAATTCTCTAATATGTGATCTCTTTTATTAGTTTAGATTCAATCTTCTTATTTTTGATGCTGAAGATTGAGTTTATCATTTGTCTGCTATGAACCGTGATTAGAATTTCTTCTTGATCAAGATTAGCTACTACGTTGGTTAATTTGGCTAAGGAATCAGCTTCCGCATTGATGGACTTGAAAACCTTAGTTATTTGAACATATAAAAATTGTCTTATCAACTCTTGAGCTTTTTTATGATATTTCAGAAACTCAAAATTGTGGACTTTATATTCACCTTGAACTTGCCTGATAACTAGTTACAAATCACCGAAAATATATAGGTATGATATTTTCATATTGAGGGCCATTTTCAGTCCTGTAATTAGGATCTCATATTCAGCTTCATTGTTTGCATATGATTTTGAGAGGAAATAAGAATATCGTAAAATGCCACTATTTAGAGTGACATAAATGAGTCCAATGGCTGCTTCAATTTGCAAAAACTTTGGTCTGATCCTTGGTTTGATGGATGATGCTCCATCAAAGTGTAGCTTCCAATAGGGTTCACCTTCTTCAACCAAAAGAATTTCTTTGTTAGGGACCTTGCAACTTAGTGGAGTATTGTCTAGTACTGGATGAGCTGTGAGAAAATTAGCAAGGGCTTGCCCTTTGACAACCTTTTGGGAGGTGAACTTGATATCGTATTCCATGAGAATTAAAGCCTACTTTGCTAGCCTTCCAGTGAGTACAGACCTAATCATTAGGTATTTTATGAAATCAATCTTTGATATTAAAATGAGTTGATGAGAAAGCAAATAATACCTTAGCTTCTTGATTGTGAATATATGCACCAGATAATGCTTTTCGATGAGGGAGTAGTTTCTTTCTGCCCTTACTGACATTCTACTTAGATACTAGAGTGCATTTTCTTTGCCCTCTTTATTATTTTGGGTGAGAAGTTTCCCCAGGGATCTTTCCATTGCTGCCATGTAGAGGATAAGGGGTTTATCGGGTAGAGGTGCTACCAAGACTGGTGGCTTTAGAAGATACTACTTGATCTCTTCAAAGGCCTATTGGTAGTCTTGGTTCTAAATGAATGGAGTGTTCTTTTTCATCAAATTAGAAAAAAACTTACATTTCCTAGAGAGGTTTGAAATGAATCTCCTTATGTATGTGAATCAGCCTTAGAACGACCTTAGTTGTTTTAAATTGCTAGGTGGTGGCATATCCAAGATAGATTTGATCTTAGATACATCAACTTCAATCCCTCGATGCCCGATGACAAAGCTAAGGAATTTTCTTGATGATATGTTAAAAGCACACTTCATAAAATTCATCTTTAAGTTATATTTTTTAAGATGGTCAAACATGACTCTTAGGTCCTGAATGTGCCTATCTTGGGACTTGGTCTTGACCATCTCCATATAATATTCCATTAACTGATATATGAGGTCATCAAAGATTTGGATCATGGCCCTTTGATAAGTGGTACCTGCATTCTTAAATCCAAAGGGCATCACCTTATACTAATAAATGCCAATTAGTGTTTGGAAGATCATATGTTTCTCATCATCAGGATGCATTTTGATTTGGTTATATCCCAAAAATACATCCATAAAAGAGAATATTTCAAAGTCAGCTGTGTTGTCAATCATGATTCTCATTATTGGTAGTAGAAAATCATCTTTTAGACATACTTTATTCAAGTCCCCATAGTTCACACAAATATAGATTTGTCTGTTCTTCTTAATTGGCATGATCCTTGCCACCCAATTTATGTATTTTTCCTCTCTGATGATACTCGCTTTGATCAATTTCTCTATTTTTTCTATCACCTTCTATTCTAGATCGAGTTTCATCTTTCTAGGTGTTTTTTGATAGGTGAAAGTTTGGGATTGATGGCATCTTATGGGCTATAATTTCAGAATCTTAAGTTAATCACTGGACAAGTGAGATCGTGGGCTAATCCTAAACCATTTATTAAAGTACTTTGTTATATTTTATTTGGTTTGGTTCTTATGTTCGTGTTCTTATTCTTGTTCTATCATCAACCCAAGGGATTCCTGTCAATGATCCCCCTTCTAAGACTTCAGTAGGGGAAGTCCCAAGGTGACATCATGGTGGTGAGTAGGGTCACAAATGCCAAGATAGTGATATAAGTTTGACGATGCACTAGATCACGTGCAGCCATGATATCGGTTGAGGTCCGATATCATGTGAAGAGTCACAAGTGACCGTGGTATTGGTGGAGATCCTCCATCATATGAAGAACCGCAAGTGGCCGTGGTGTTGGTGGAGATCCTCCATTATGGAGAAGGCTGTGTGTGCCTGCAGTGTTGGCGGAGCGTGAGGGACATTCAGTGAGGTTCAAATGCCTGATCCTCTCAGGTTTGGTCATTCGAACACGGAGAACTGAGTGCTTCTCAAAGCTATAGTTGTATTGCGAGGCGACGAGAAAACGAGGCAGTGAGAATATGGAGCAGCAACAGCAATAGTGGAAGTCTCATAGAAGTGGGGAAAGAAGAGAAGAGACGAGGTAAAATAGAAAAAAAAAAGACGAAGAAGAGGAGAAGTCTTACATCTCTTCGATTCTTTGACAATATCCTCTTGATCTCCTCTTTGATGGTTCGTGTAGGATCTCTCCTTCAATTCCTATAGAATTTCTCCTATGAGTTAATCACTAATTCTTATAAAATTCATGTGCCCTAACCCTCTTTTATAGGACTTGAGAGAATCTCTAATCTTGGTAATTAATTAATTTGATTTTAAGATTTGATGGATATATTCTTAGCATAAGCCCCATAGTTAATTCTCAGATTAATAATCTTCGAGATTATATCTTCATTGTCAAAAAATTTGGTTGATTCTTGATAGATTTGATGAAATTTTATTTCTAGATTTGCAAATCACCACTGATATGATTGTCCGATTGAGAACTGGATGTTCGACTGTGCTAGGGTTTCATGCAATCAGACTATACAAACGGCCAATTTGAACTAGACATCTGATTATGGGCAAGGTTTGACTATACCGAACGTCCAATTTATGAACCAAACGTCCATTTACTACAGTAATTTCACCCTCCTTTTTTTCTTTATTTTAAGGCCCTTTCCCTTGTTTTGAAATTGGACTCTCTCACCATGAATTGGGTTCAAAGTTCAATTATATTTCTTGTCAAACCCAAAATCTGATTTGGGTTGCCAAAACTAGTTAAACAATGGCGAAGTGAGACTAATCTCTATGAGAATGACCACTTCAATCCTACTGGCAAGCATAAATGGTGATTCACCAGTCACCATCCAAGGAGTAGTTCAATAAGATCATAGGACATGCGGTTGTTTGTCAACCCAAACGCCCTTAGCATCTTCAAGGCACTTCTTTATATTTGTGAGTAAAGTTTGATTTGTTACTTTAACCAAACCATTAGATTATGGGTGAGCAACATCTATGAACCTTTGCTCAATATGAAGATTACTACAATATTCCTTAAAGCTCATGCTATCACATTACCTTCCATTGTCTAAAACTAGTACCCGATGGAGTCTGAATCTACATATTATATTTTGACAGAGGAACTTTCAGATCTTCTTCTCAGTGATAGTGGTGAAGGGTTCAACTTCTATCCATTTAGTGAAGTAGTAGATAGTAACTATAAGAAACTTTCTTTACCCATAGGCTAAGAAAAATGAACCCATTATGTCCATTCTTCATTTGTCAAAAGGCCAAGCAGTTTGGGTTTGTTGAAGACAAACTACAAGAGTGTGATACACCGAAGTATGTCTTTGGCACTACTAACATCTACAGAAAAATTTAGATGTCTCGAGGGCCATGTTGAGCCAATAATATCCTTACTTAAGGAGTGTGTATGTAAGAGACCTTTCTCCCCTGTAGCTCTCGCATATCCCTTTGTGGACTTTGCAAATGGCATAGTTCGCTTCCTTAGGTTTCTGACAATGTAATAGTGGCCTTATTAATGAACTTTTGTGCAATATTCCATCTACCAAAGTGAAGTTCGGAGCAAGCTTCTTGATAGTTTGAGCCTCTTGGTTCCTTAAGAAGTTGCCCCTTTTCAAGGTATGCGACGATGGGGTCTATCTAGTTAGGCTTTGAGTCCACTACATTTATCTCAACAATTTTAGAATAGCTCAGTTGTTGAAGATTATTTATAAGAAATTGCCTTAGAATCAAATTGGATGAGGCTAAAGCTAACCGAGCCAAAGCATCTGCTTCAGTATTGCTATTCCAAGGCACAAGGCAAATTTCTTCCCAGTCCACTCTTGCCATGAGCTTATGGACCTGAATTAGGTACTTAGTCAAGATCTTATCTTTTGCCTCATATTCTCTATTGAACTATAAATAAACAAGTTGAGAATCGTTGAATACCTTTAGCTTCTTAGCTCTTGCTGCTATTACTATGCGCAAACCGAGCAGGAGAACCTCATATTTAGCTACATTGTTAGATTGTTCAAATTTCAGCCGACTTGAATATTTGACCACTCTTCCATCCGGGCTTAAGAGGATAACATCGATTTTGTAGCTTGACTCATAAGAAAAACTATCTACTCAAACTTTTCAAGGTTTGGATTCTAGCCCGATAGGATATGAGGTAGTTTTCTTTAAGAAGTCCGCTAAGGCTTGAGCTAAGGTTTCTGAGGTTCAAAAGTTACTTTGAACTATCTCAGTTTAACAAACTACTTGAGTAGTCTTTCTGGGTCTTCGACTTTTATAAGATTTGCCAAAGTGGGAGATTAGTGAGTACCATGACTGAATACATATGAAAGTATGGGAGTAGTTTTCGAGCTGCTAGTACTACGTCATAAGCTAGTTTCTCCAATGGGAGATATTAAATTTTTGCACCTATGAGTACATGATTTTACATAGTAGATGGGATGTTATTTTTCATTTCAGTCACTTACTAGCACCGAGCTGACAGCTTGTTCCGAGGCTGCTATATAAAGATACAATGATTCATTTGGCTCAGGCTTCACCAGTAGAAGAGGTTAAGCTAAATATCTCTCAAATCTTCAAAGGTGCAATTGCACTCTTCAATCCATTAGAATACAAAATTTTGATTTAGTGTTTTGAAAAAACACAAACACTTCTTATCAGACCTAGATAAGAAGCGATTAAGTGTCGCTAATCAACCTATAAGTTTTTACATCTCTTTGATAGAACTAGAGGCTTCATTTGTAGAATCACTTGGACCTTCTCAGGGTTTGCTTCGATTTCTTGCTCTGAAATGAGGTATCTGAGGAATTTCCCCAAATCTACACCAAAAACACATTTTTCTAAATTCAGTTTCATCTTAAATCACTGAAGTGTATCAAAGGTTTCTTCTAGATCTTTAAGTGCTCCCTAGCCTAGAGACTCTTTGCAAGCATGTTGTCAACATATGCTTCTATATGTTTGCAGACCTTGTTTACCATTCTCTGATATGTTACCCCAATATTTTTTAGTCCAAAGGGCCTTGTGATGTAACAAAAAGTCCCTTGGTTGGTGATGAAGGGATGAAGGTTATCTTCTCATCATCTTTGAGATGCATCCAAATTTGGTAGTAGCCCAAAAATGCATCCAAAAAACTTAGGGGTTGACATTTTGAAGTAGAGTCAACAAGCTAGTTTATCTTCGACAAAGGATAGCTATCCTTTGGGCAACATTTATTCAAGTCGGTCAAGTCAACGCACATTCTCTACTTACCATTGGACATTTTAACCATCATCACATTCACTAGCCACTCGAGGTAATGAACCTCTCTGATAGATTTTGTATTGAGAAGTTTGTTTACCTCTTTGATGATAGCTCTCTGACACTTGGGGGTGAAATGCTTCTTTTTCTGTTTGACTGGTTTATAGTTCTTCATTATTGAGAGTTTATATTGTGCTTTTGAAGTGTCTATGCCTAGTAAGTCTTTTGAAAACTATGCAAAAATGTCTTGACTTTTCCACAAGAGTTCCCCAAGTTTAGTTTGGGGGGACTCTACAAGGTTTTCTCTGGACTTCAATGTTCTCCCTGAGCCCTCATCAATAGCCAAGTTGATGAGTTGCTCCATAGGTTTGGCATGCACCTTTATTGGGTCAGAGGCAGATTTCTTGACCTCTGTAATCACTGAGATTTTCCCTTTCTAGCCAAGATTACTCCTCCAATAAGATATCTCGCACTTCTTTGCAAGATTTTGATCTCCTCATGCTTCACCTGTGTCATGTTTGGTAAAAAGTCTCATAATTAAATGAAAGATCAAGGTTACTGCTTAGAGTTAGTTTAATGCTAGATGACCCAATACCACATTGTAAGCCAAGCAAGTTTAAATTACTATAAATTGTGATTTGATCATGGGACTCTTTGGATTTTCATTGACCATCAAGAGTAGTTTGATTATATCGAGTGGATTAACTAGATCTCCCATAAACTCAGTTAATGTCCATCCAACTTCCACTTGGTTTTCATTTGGTCATAAACTTAAGTGAACAAAATATTGACTGATCTTTCCATGTCAATCATAAAGCATTGCATAGAGTAACCTTCTAGAATTGCTGAGATGACCAAAGCGTCATTATGAGGTGCCAAAATATCCCATAGATCTTTTATTAAGAAACTATATCTCTACATTCAGGATCATAATGCTAATGTTTGACATCCTCCCATTCCTTCTGTCCTCCAGTGATAGACTAGCATTTGCTAGCTCATATTGAGGCTTCACTTTGTGTTATTTGGTTCATTAGAATCATATTAAGATGATCCTAAACTGAAGAATTTTGCAATTTTGGAGTTGGGTTCTGTCGAGGAGAACCTTGTAGTTGAGCTTCCTAAGTAGGGGTTTCTTCAACTCTCTCACCTTGGCAGATGAAGTGTCTTAGGTGGCCCTTCTTAATGAGCCTCTTAATTTCATCTCGTAGGGCGATGGGCAGAATTTTAGTTGTACTTGAGAATATACAATCTTGGGTATGAGGGGTATATAATACCTCATCAAGTTTGGAGGGATTTGTATTTCAGTTTTGTCCCGAGTAGAGTGGGATACAGTCTCCCCTTGAATGTACTAGATAGTCATGGGTGAGGTTGGGCTTAAATGAGTGTATCATGTATCCTCGTCAGTTGGGTCATAGGTGGGGTTATATTCCTTGTAACCCCTTAAATCTTAGTGCCAAAGTGGAATTCCTACTGAAGGATCCTAACGGCCTAGATGTTGATGTCTGATGGGAGGCAATTGACTTTCAATTTGGGATTGACCACCTTGAATAACGGTAGATTAGGTATCATGATTGTATGATGATTGACTGTAAATTAGCTGGGATATCCGAGCCTGCTTATAACCTCAACCAAATTTTTTATTGAATTAGGGGCCAATGTATGAGTTTATTACTAAGTCAAGGTTACCAAGCTTATTGCTCAATTACAGGCTGCAAAGATATCAGTTCACTACCCAATCTTTGGGCTCAATTCAAATAGCCTTTCAACTCAAAGAGTTTGCCCCAATTACCTCAGCTAGAATTCACTTCTAAGATCGGTCATTTATCACCTTGGCTGTCGGCTCGGATTTAGGTTTATTCTTACCTGATTTCACTAAGCCAATCCTGATGATTCTGAGAAATGATCACTAATCAATTCAACAAAGTTAAAGCTTCAATTGAAACCTCAACTAGTAATACGTGGATGTTGATGCTCTAGCTCATCAATGTAACTCATTGATTATCACAGCTCACAACTCTTATGAAGTAGAACTAAAGTTGATGAGTTATATGAGTGAGTTACGAAATAACATCCATGAATACAAGGACAATGGAGCGAGGGAAGAAAGGAGGGAGGGAGGGAGGGAGGGAGGGAAGGAGAGAGAGAGAGAGAGAGAGGTGTGCTACATGGAGAGATAGTAAGAGGTATATTTATAGTTGTATAGGTGACCTTTTTATTGGCATTGGAAATACATCACATTATGGCAAGGGTAACCTTTCATAATTTAATGAATCCTCCATTTATTTCATGGGAATGAATATAACCCTTTTGGTATGAATAGTTTATCCATGTGGGCGTGGATAATTTATTTGGACATCTGGTTTAAGCTATTGGATTTTATGTTCTTAATTTTCTTGCGTGGATATTGGCAAGAATTGATTGAAGGTTTAGCATGGGATCATGAACACACACCTTTGGCTAATTTGATTCGGTGGAGAGATAAATCAGTTTGTCTTTCCGTTGTCCAAGCAGATTAGTTGGATTAGTCCACTTCTCAATAGGTTATATATTTACTTATGCAACTTTCTTAATTGCCTATTGTGTATATATATACACACACACTCTAATGCATTGAATTTAGACATTACCATTCCTTGGAACAATGAACAAAATAAAATGATTGTTAAATGTGTTTTATATTTAATGCGATATATTATGTGACTGGTAATTATCAATATTTTAGTCCAATTAACAAAACATAGATTCATTAAAATAATCCATATAACCAAATTTGGGTTTGAGTCCATTGGAGTAATTTGGAGTTTGAAATTGATTGTTTGGTCACTTTGAATTTAGAATCTCTTTGTAACTTTGTCAGTTTTCTTACTAAGAATATATTTACTTTCATTATATTTATTATGATTGAGTAAAATTCCTTATTTCCAAGTAATCTATGGGTGAACTTTGGATGATACTCTGATACTATTCAGCATGATGAGATTTCACTACAATATTTTGGAGTATTTTTGGTATTTTAAAAATACTTCTAATGGTGTCAAAAATGTCAAAAAAAAATTCTAGCATTTATTCGTGATGCTTAAGAAATACTAAAAAAAATCAGAAAAATTTCCAATGTTTTAAAAATATCGAGAAAACGTATTTCCCACATTTTTTACCAAGGTTAACAAACATTGGTGAAAAAATATTTGCAATATTATTTTCAAAAAAGACCATAAATTTTCTAGTGTTTTTAATAAGCAAACGCCAAAAATATTTTTGGTGTATACTGCGGAAATGCCGAAAAATTCCTAACATTTTCTTATAAAAAACATCAACTATTAGTAGAATGCTACAATACATAATTTAGCACATTAGAGAAACAACTTCTACAAATTCAGAAAATAATCTATATTTCTTGAAAATAAAAGAAATAAGCATAAGTTTATTAAATATCAAACAAATTGTAGGATAATAATTACTGAAAGAGTTGTAGTAGTAATATCAAAATAAATTAATAATGACAAATAATTTACATACCATTTAAGTTGTAGTAGTCAAAAGACAATCACTCATATATAGTGCACGAAAAATAGTAAATAACACTTTATAATCATAATAAGATTTTAACAACTTATAAGTAGTATTTCACCTATTTTCGGTATCAATAGAATTTTTTTTGTGGTTTTTGAAATTGTCTACATAAAGGTTTAAAATCTTGAGTACAACTAGAAGTATATATAATTTATTTGCATAAATTTTTAAGTTTTTCAATTTCAAAATATACATTTTTCAAGTTTAAGTCTATATTGAATAACAAAATTAAATATATGACATGTGTAACAAATATTAAATGACTTACCATACAATAAATAGACAATTGATGTTTAAGTAAATCAACAGCAATATTATTATTACTATTCTTATCTAAAGTAATACTAAATATTTTATCTTAAATATCATATTTAAAAATAGTTTAAACAATAGTATTGATAATGTTAACTGCATTATCAAGATACTCTAAAAGTTTGAAACTAATAATTTATTTATGTAATATCCATGAATCATCAATATAATGAGCAGTAATACAAATATAAAAAATATCATAATCAGCACTTCAGTAATCAGATGTGAGAGTAATTTTCTAATCATAACTTCTAAAAAAAAGAAATTAATTTATTTTTTTTAACAAAGATCTTCATTGTATCGTTCCTAATTGTGTTTCTGGATATTTTCTAAAAGAGGGAATTTAATTCTTAATATAGCTCTTTCATTTTTAAATTCTCTGTAAAAAAAAGTTATTCATCCCAAATAATATATTTAACCAATTTTTCTCTTACTTTTTTTGTTGAAAATTTAAAAATTTCAAGTGAACTGGAAGAAAAATCAGGTATAAAAGAAAATTAGGTTTGAGTTAAGTCATGCTTCTTTTTCAAATAAAATTAAATGTTACTTCGAAAATGATTGATTCCATGTACGCTTGTACTATCTAATTGATTACTGTATTTCTTACAAACAATTTTTTTTTTCACCTTCAACTACTATTATATCATAGTGTGTTCAAACATTACTAATTCTTCTTCTTCCTCTAGATTTTCGGTTATTTTGTCTTGAAAAAAGTTAACTGACATTGATCTCAATTTCTAGTTGAGAATTTAAAAACTGAGATTCATTTTTAAAAAAAGGAGATTAAAAGATAAGTTTGCCATTATCAAAAAAATTATGAGAAAAAATAAAAAAATAAACTTGATTTCAAGTATACCAACTTAAAAAGTCGAAGAATCAAAAGCTGAATTGTCAAAATTTACGGTCTAAATTGGATATTAAAGACTTAAGAGTTAAAAGAGTATAAGAAAAAAAAGAATATTATGAGTTGTGTAGAGAAATGAGTGATATGAGGAGGTATTTATAGGAATTTTGTGGGTGTGAAATATCTAAAATATTTTTTTAAAAAAATTATTAGGAAGGATATTTTTATAAAATCATGAAAAAACTATTTTTGAGTACTTTATAATTTTTTATTATTTTTAAAATTTTATATTATTATTATATATAATATTATTTTAAAAAAATTACAACCACTCTCTTCTCTTTTGCATGGAACCATTGCAATTCAAATTCAATCCTCATCTTTGATGTTTGATTGATAAAAAGACCAGTCTAATTTTTCAAAAGCTTTGATTTATAAAAAATAAAAAAAATTTCACGGTTGAATCGTGTTGGTCTGCTTGTCGTGCCGTATCTGGTCCAATTATGTTGCAAATCGTATCTGGTTCACGGACTGCAAATGGAACACCAGACACGGTCCGATACATGGGTCGTGTCAAACACGACCCGAATACTATAAATTTCAAGTTGCGTCGGGAGCCCATTTTTACACCTCCAGTATTACTAAATAAGATTGTAGCAAGAGGTTACTTGACAGGAAATTTACTTTTACTCTCAGCTGATTTCGAGCTCCCTTTTCAGTTGCAAAGAGAAATCATCATTCACATCGTTATCGTCCCAATCATCCTCCCATTGCTGCAGAATTTCCTTGCCCTCTTCCTTGTCATCCCATTCTGCAAAACAAAAGCCAAGATGATTAAACTTTCCATGTCAGATTTCCGCAATGACTTTTCAGGTCTCCTTCTGGTACACAGTTATTCAAGACATTTCAAAATGGATAGCAATAACATAAAGCAACTATCTCAAGTCCCATTTTTATTTGAACTTTTCAGCTATACATTTCAAAATACATAGCAATAACATAAAAGAATTAGATTAGAAAATCTACACCAAATCAGTGCGAGCATTGGACCCCCGGAGATATCACAACCCGCATCCCCTACTTCATTGACCAAATGAAATTTAGTATATCCAGACATTACTACAGTCAGGAGTTTCATACTTCCATGATCTATTAAGGCCGACCTTCGCATCACAAAGGATGGCGAAAGGATGGCGAGTTCCTTGGTCTTCTTCAGCAGTCCGCTCTGCGGCTTCAAGAAAGTCACCTGCCTGCTCGCCGAGTTGTCGATCCGCCGGATCACAATCTTTCCCTCCCCATGTTTCTGCAGCCAAACATCCAACATATCTGACCAAAAGCAACAAGGAAAATAAGAAGAACAGCTTGATAAATACAGTACAGCAGCAAATAACCTGATGATGTTTGAATCAAGAAACAAAAGTGAAGCGGACTGGTGCAGGCAAGTGCGGCGAGCTCGGAAAGACGGGAGCAGGCCGGCGAGGCAGCTGCGAGGCCGTGGGCGGGCAGGCGCGGACCAGTGCGGGCACCGGCGGCGAGTGTGGGCGCGGATTAGGGTTTCAAGCGGGTGAGAGAATCAGAGATGGAGAGGAGGTGAGGTTAGGATTGAGAACAGATTTTAAATGGGAAACTTAAAAATGGAAGGCAGGCGGGCGGGGCCAGCAGCTAAGCCGGCGGGAAGCACCGGACGAAAGCAGCTGGCGAGAAGCACCGGAAGGAAGCGGCCGGCGGGCGGGAAGAGCCTGCAGACGGGTGTCTTCAGCAGACGGGCGGGCGCAGCTGACGGGCAGGAGGAGGCAACGGCGGGCTTGAGAGCGGGTAAGGGTTAGATTGGGAGGCGGGAAGGGGTTATCTGGCTTAATACACTGGGGGATTTTGTCGGAAACAAAAGAAAATTCCGGCGTTTTGTTTTAAACACCCAAAAATCCCGACGTTTGGTTAAAAACATCGGAAATTCGATGTTGAATAATAAATATCGAAAATGTCCGACATATGTCAATAAATAAATAAATAAATCAAGAAAAATTAAAATTGTTGTAGTGCCTGTTGCTTGAAGCATGCACATTGTCCCTCCAGACCTGGTAAACAAATTAGCTCAAAGAATTGCTTTCTATGAGAACAATTCAGGGATGGCACTGGTATTGAGTGCCAAAGTAAAGGCTCCATTTTGCTAGAACATCTACAATTAATATCAATCGAAGGAACAAAAAAGGTGAAACGGATAAAACATGAGCTCAACTAGAGTCAACATTGACGAAATATATATATATATTCGAAATAATACAAATAAGTATGTTCATAATTTTTTTATGTATAAAATAAAAAAGTTTTCGATGTTCAGGGTTACACAAATATTAATTTTTTGAAGTTAAATCATTTTAATTATTTTTTATTTATAAATAAAAAAATTAAATTATATTTCTAAATTTTTTATTTTATAGTAACATTTAAAAAGAGCTATAATGATTTTTTTAATAAATTGGAATTTACCATTATAAAATCTTATTTAAAGACAAAAAATACAAAAATATTCTACAAAATTAAAGATATACATCAAACAATCCAAAAAAACACCTCATTTTTGAGTTTATATTTAGCTCACAAAGCATTTGTTAAAGTATTCAAACCAACAGCAGCACCAGTGTTCCATTCAATCACCCATTTTAGTCCTCTTGGATATTGTATTTGCTGCAAAAAGAAGAGATATCAGCTAATGTTTAGTAACTTATGAATTAAATTATTATTATTAGAGTGAAATCAACTTCTTAAATTCAAGCAAAAGTATCTTATGAAAGCCTAGTGGTTCTGCTCTGAGAATAAAATATTCTCTGGTTTTTTTCTTTCTAGAGCAACTATAATAGAGTCATAAGTATTAAGTCCCCTACGTCTTTCTCCTCCTACTCAATGTTATCTCTCCAAATAGTTATCAAATTAGAGATGGAAGAAGGGCATAGCGATAAGTTTAGAGAGGATACTTTTTGCCAAATCAACAAAGAGTAGGAATAGAATACACAATCAGCCATTTCTATGGCTTCATTACAAAATAAGCAATGATGATCAAGATCCTTCCAGTCTCTTTTCTTTAGGTTATCTATTGTAAGAATTTTGTTGTAATAAACTAATCATGAGAAAATTTTTAATTTAAAAGTGCAATGAATTTTCCATACATTCAAAGGGAAGGTAGTTAGGACCCTAAAATATTTCACACCTCGATTTAATTAAGAAAGAATTTGCCCATCTCCACTATAACCTATCTCTACCTTGATTGAATTAGCTAGGATTGTGTTCCTAAGGATCTCTTCTAGATTTCTAACTTCCTAATGAGCTCTTTTTCTGATTAAAAACCGTTGACTTTTAACTTGAGTAATGTTTATTAGATGATTTTTAGCAAATTGAGCAATAGTATGGTATAATATCTCCATGCTAAGGCCATTAAACCATCTGCCTTTCCAAAACAAAATGGATTGACCTTTATCAACTATATAATCCACACTGGCCTAGAATTATACTCTCATATTTACCACTCTCTTCTAGAATATAGAGTATATTTTTTGTTCCTGCTGAGTATATAAAGATGGTAAGTCTCTTTTATAATAATTAGCTAAAATCATATTCTTCCAAGGCTTGTCTATGCATTGAAAAGCTTCCATCATCACTTCATAAGTAAGGACTAATTAAAGGCCAAAGAGTTCTATATCCCCAAACCACCATTTTGTCTCCTTGTACAAACCAAATTTCAATGAACCAAATGGTATTTCTTCTATTCCTCAGAACCTCTCCATAAAAATATTGCTTTGATCTAGTTAATTTTTCTGATCACCCACTTTGGTATGTGATAGAATGTCTCCAATTAATTGGAGTTGCAGATAAAATTGAGTTAATTAGTATTGTTCTACCCCCAATCGATAAACTTCTCTCTTTCCAAGTTTTTAATTTTTTTCTCTATCTAATTGACAATGAGCATTCATTCCAGTCTGTTCAATTCACAGTTTTTATTAGTAGCCTCAAGAATTTGAATGGAAAGTCTTCAACCTTATAGTTTGTTATAGCTGCCAAAAATTCACCTATGTTTTGAAAGTAAGTCCTAAATTTGACAACTTAGTTTTTATGGAAGTTAATTTTGATTCCAAACAAGAACTATTTTGGTTCAATGTCTCCAAAAATCAAGATATCATATGTATAGTGCAGGTTTAGAACCCTATATAGAATCATGATTAGACCTATATTTTGGGCCAAGTGTAGTATTCTATGTAGGCAATCAGAGACCAGAGTAAATAGGTAAGGAGAGAGGGGATCTCTTTATTTGATCCCCTTCTTGCTAACTATGCTAACATGAGAGTTCTTGTTCAGTAAAATAGATAGTGTGATTATTTTCAGAATCTCTTTCACCTAGAATAGCCACCTTCTACCAAAGCCTCTAGCTTCCAACAAGTCCAATAGAAAAGACCAATCAACATTATCATATACTTTTCAAAATTGAGTTTTAGCATTTTACCACTTTTTTTCCCATTTTCTGCATCTAAAAGTAATTTTTTGAGCGATTGCTATACTCTCTAAAATGTATCTACCAATAATAAAAGTCAATTATGAAGAGTTTATTAGTTCACCAATTCTCTTCTTTAATCTCTTAGCCAACACTTTTGTAAATATTTTCAAGATGTAGTTTAAAAGGCATATAGGTCTGAAATTTGTTAGATGATTCACTCTTTTTTTAGGGATCAAAGTTATTAACACAAAATTAGATTTTTTTAGAGATGTTTTCTGATAAAAAAAGATCATCGAACATCTTGTAAAGATCATCTTCAACTGCATATCAATATTTTTTGTAAAATAATATGGGAAAGCCATTAGGTCCTAGGGTTCTAGATTCTACCATATCCAACACAATCCCTTTGATTTTCTCCTTGAAGAATTCATGCACTATTATTTTGAGTCATAATTACTCTTACAATATCATATATTATAATAATTTTTTATTTATAAAATTCTAAATTAGTATTATTTTATATATTAATAATTATACTTCTTAAGTATATTATTGTACAATCTATTGCCTAAGATGGCCACTTTAATTACTTCTAAAAATGTACTAGAAATGGAAAAAAAATGGATTTTCCATACTTTTACAATTGACAACCTCAAAACAATTTAAACTATGTTTAAATATTAAATAAAAATTGTTGCGACCAATATTATCCAAAGTATTATTTGGTTATTAATCTCACTTGCACAACAAGGATTATGGTGGGTCTTGGAAAAACTGTCATTGGAATAGACCAACACAAAATAGAATAGGGAACTTACATCTTCGTAATGAAACTTTGCACCATATGGCTTTTTATTCATCTAGTCTGAGTTACATCCATTGTGATCAAATACAAGTATATACCAAACAAAGGAGAAATACATCATGTAATATAATAATTTGTACCAAAATCTAAACCTTAAACATATTGTGACAATAAATCAACAACTCCATTAACTTCTCTAAATATTTGCTGAAAATTTAGTTCATCAAACTCCAATTTTGCAGAAAACTTAGTTTATCGAAGTCCATTTTTGCATAAAACTTTGTTTATCAAACTCCTATGGAGGAGTAGGAGCTCTCGAGAAGGAAGAGCCATGGTGATGTGAACCTTGGGGGTGTTTGACCATGCAGAGATGGATGCCCAATGGCAGGATGGAGAAAGGCGAGTGCAGGAGCATAGGTATTCCGTCTCTTCCTCAAGTTTCAGGATATGTCATCCTCCTTTCAATAGATCGAGCATTGGGGGCCCCTTCTCACTTTTCTTTTGGGTAGATTTGTAGAGAACCCTTTAGATTTATTGGTGTCGGTTACCTCTTTGATCTACAATGAAGTAGCGGAACAAATTTCAATGAAAGTACCGCTGATGGTGAATACCGCTGTTGATGAAGTCAAACTCACCATCAGCTTCAAATCAGGAGACTCACTATAAGAAAAAGGGGTTTTGCTAGTGTTTTTTCCCATGGTCAAGAAAACGAGGGCCATTGTCGGCATTGTATGACAAACATTGACAATTGTCCGGTGTTCATGTCAAAGGTTGGCGATGGCTAGTGTTTTAGTATAAAACATCAGCCATTGCCAGCATTTTTAGACAAATGTCGATAGTTAGTTGGTGTTTAAAGAACAACACTGGCATTTCACTAGTGTTGAAAAATGAAACATTGACTATTATCGATATTTTCAATGGAAAATCGAGAAATTGCCGTGTTTTCACTAAAAGTATCAGCAATTGTCGGTATTTTAACCTAAAATACAGGTAATAACTGGCATATTCTTCCCCTAGGAGATTAACCTTAGCCACCACAAATGAACCCAAACCCCATTCCTAGCTGCGACTGTCACCAGCCTGCACCCAACTATTGTGCCTACGCCCATTCCTGGCCACACCCATCCCCCGTTAGCCAGTGCCCACCTGCCGCACTTGCTTTCACCCTTAACTATGCCCATCCCCAATCGCGCCTACTTGTATTGGCTTGCACCCGCCTGAGTCTGTTTTCTCCCGCCCACACTCGCAGTAGTTTGTAAGCACCATTAATTCCTTTGTAATTTTGTGAAAAAAATAATTAGATGAGCTCTAATCAAAGTTATCAACCTATTTTTTATAAGTCATAACCTAGTATTCCAAGTATTAACTTTTGTAGAGAATCATCACATTGTATTCCAACATTTTCACCATGTATAATGAATTTAATTAGGTTTGTTTGTATTCCAAGTATCTACAGACTAAATTAAAATTTATTATTAAAATTATAGGCATCCTACATGGAATGCCTTAAGTGGAGAAAGAATGGACGGGGTTTAGTTTAGCTAAATCATTGGCAAATTAAAATGCAGGACTGAAACTCAAACCATTGCTAAAATTATTAGGAAAAATTTTCATATATTCTCCTAAAAACTTATAATTTCACTAATAACCTCTCTAGCTAGTTAATTTTTGATAAATGCTCATGACATTATTATATACTTGTGTATATTCTCAATCATTTTACTTGTATATATTCTCAATCAGTAGTTCATATAGACAACATTAAATTTAATTGATACATGAATATGGACGAAATGGAAATTTAGAAGGGTATGTGTGAAGTTTCTAACTAGTTTCAAGTGTAGTTTTAACTTCTATTTATTTGCAATAGAATTTGATTTTCATTTATCAATGATGTTTAAGTCATGGATAGGATCCTACTTTCTAGTAGCATAATGGATCAAAGTTGGATCAAGATAAAGTACCAGTTGGACAGAAGATAGATCATAGGAGTTTGTGTGTTTTTTGAATATTCCCACAAGAATAAAAAGACTTATCAAGTGATAATATGTCCATGCATTAATTGTGTAAATATGCATAATCGTACATAGAAAGAAGTTTATGA
This sequence comes from Trichopus zeylanicus subsp. travancoricus, assembly GCA_005019695.1. Lineage (NCBI taxonomy): Eukaryota > Viridiplantae > Streptophyta > Magnoliopsida > Dioscoreales > Dioscoreaceae > Trichopus > Trichopus zeylanicus. The sequence continues at coordinate 189,756 of RXID01014292.1, read as the reverse complement.
ACATGTAAAAATAAGGGGATGGAGTCTGTCATAGTGTAATTTGACTTTTCATGGAGAAGAGCTATGATATCAACATAGAATGCAACATAGTTAGGTTGCAAAGTTAGTTGAAGTGCATAATGAAGATGGGAATGATATTGAATATTTGTTGCACAATGCATTTAGTATTACAAGCGAAAAAATACTAACAGAAGTTCCTATGAAAGATGATATAAAGTTCTTTAAATTATTGAATGAAGCTAATTAAGAACTATACCCTGGATACAATAATTTTATATTATTATATTTCATCATGCAGTTGTTAATCGTGAAAGCCAAGTTCTAATGGAGTAACAAATCTTTTAGTATCCTACTAGAGACTTTGAAGGACATGTTCCACAAGATTATTTTATTTTCATGTTTTTATCACGAGGCTTGGAATATTGTAAAAGACTTAGGCCTTGAGTATGGAACGATTCATGTTTGTCCCAATCATTGTATGCTTTACAGGAATGAGAGTGAGTTAGATACATTTTGCAAGTACTGTAAATCATCATGTTACAAGTAATGAGAAAGTGATACTGATGCTAATAATCAAAAAGTGTGAAATATATAAATGAAGATAGTTAAGTACTTTTCTTTAAAGCCAAGATTACAATAATTTTTTACGTCACAAAAAATATCTCCACACATGAGATGACATGTTAAGGGTCGTTTAGCAAATGGATTACTTTGACATCTAGTGGATGGCATATCTTTGAAGGATTTTTATAATAAGTATCCTAACATTGCAATGGATTGTCGTAATGTAAGGCGGAGGTTATCTTTAGATGAATTCAATCCTATCAAAACAATGAGCATATCATGTAGTACAAGGCTGGTCATTCTAATTTTCTACAATTTGCCTCTATCGTTATGTATGAAATAATCATCATTCATTCTATCCATACTTATTGAGGGACTGAGGGGGCCAGGATATGACATAGATGTATACTTATAACTATTAAAGAAAAATTGAAGAAATTATGAAAACTAAGTGTGCCAGCATATGATGCTAGTAGTAAAGAGATGTTTTTCTACATATGCATATTTATTCAGTTATATGATGAGAGGATAGAAGACTTGTCCAATCTACGCAAAGAACATGCATTCTCATTGGTTAAAGCATGGTTGTAAGTTTTGCTATATATATCATCAATAATTTTGCCAATTGATCATAAGTTTCAGGTAGATAAGTCATTATTTGATGGAAAATACGAGCATGGTCTTCCTCTCTCTAGGCAATTTGAAGAGGATACATAAAATGATGTGATTGGCAAGGTAAATAACTTGGGAACTCATACAGAGTTACTTTTAGTCTAGAAAAAGAGAAAGATTGGAGGGTTTACAAGTAACCCAGTGATGTGTAAGAGCAATTGGAAAAAGATAAGAGTATTCTTTGACTTGCCATATTAGAGCATATTGCAAATTTGACATAATCTTGATATTATGCATTTTTAGAAAAAAATTCCTCGATAATATGCTGTGGACATTATTGGGAATGCCAAAGTCAAAAAATAATCTAAATGTATGGTCACATTTGAAGGCTATTAACATAAGAAAAGCACTCCATCCAAGGAAAGAGGTAGCAAAACTTACTTGTTCCCTGCTTCATTTACCATGAGCAAATAAGAGAAAGATATATTTCTCAGTGTTCTGAAAAATGTCAAAGTACCTGATGGTTATACATCAAATATTTATAGATGCGTAAATATGAAGGATTGGATAATATCCAATTTAAAAAGTCATGATTATTATATACTTATGCAATAATTATTACCAATCATAGTCAGCGCTTGTCTTCCAAAAATTGTAACCAAAACACTTATTGAAATTAGTAGTATCTTCAGATAGCTATATGTGGAAAATGGACAATATTCTGATTTTGATGGGTTGCAACAAAGGATTATTGTTGCTTTATGCTAGCTTAAACAAATTTTTTCACCTTTATTCTTTGATGTTATGGAAGATCTACCATCCATTTGGTAAAGGAGGTGGCAATAGCTAGTCTTGTGCAATATTAGTCTATCTATTCAATAGAAAGGTAAACACTGATAACCCCGTACATGCACTAAATATCAAATATACTCATAAACTAATGTAGATTATTATATATTAGGTACCTTTTGAAGCTCAAGAATTACATGTGAAATCAGACTCATTAGAAGGATCAATAGTAGAAGGATATTTAATTAGAGAATGCGTGATATTTTGCACAATATATATGAACAAGTTTTAGACCAACTTTTATTCATATTCTCATAGTCATGAGGGTGAGCCCAAATTTATAATAGGATGACTAATTGGGTCATTGCATAAGCTTCATTATCTATATGAGATTGTGTGGACCCAACCTCATCATTATGTGCTTTTTAGTCTTGACATGGTCAATACCTATTATGAGTAAGTGATGGTTTGCGATTACTCACCATAAAATTTCTAGTTGCACTTAAAAATTATATGCTTATATTTTGTTGGTGTTGTGGAGTACACCTACAGATAATAAAGGTCGATCAATGACATAGAGGATAGAAATTTGAGAAGGAAAAAATTCACAATGAAATATTCCCTAGATAATTTAAAGATTATGTAAGCACATATTATGTACTTATGTACTATTTTTTGCAATTGAAGTTTTAGAACATGTCAAAATAATCAATGATTTATATTTCTAGGTTACCAATTTAGAATGAAGTGGCGGTACAGTATATGTACTAATAAGATTTCTTTGTTAGTTGTCAGACTAGACAAGTGGGCAAGGAGATATTCAAGGTATCTCATTAATGGACTCATATTTTACACAAAAACTTGTGAGATGAATCAACAGACTCAAAATAGTAGCATCGTCTTAAAGGCAATAATGAGAAGTTTCTCAAACCGAAAGGATATGCACCCAACATCAGAAGATGTCATATTGTTGAGCTTTGGTGTAGCAACGAACTTGAGTATGTATTATTTAAGTGTGATTGATAGAACGAAGAAAGATGATTTAAATTTCAAATTGGCAAATTTTAACCACTTAATGAATAAGTATAATTGTCATTTTGACAAGCCGTATATTCTAGCTCATTAAGCTCATTAGGTATTCTATGTGCAAGATTTAGATAATACAAATGACATGTGATTATCGAGATGACTCCTAAAGAGTATGTTAATACATTTGATGAGGATTTAGTTGATGTAGACAATGAAGACCTAATGGCAAAATCATATAACACTCAACAACTTAAGAAATGTGACATTGAAAATACAAGGGTGAATATCAAAATTCTACTTATTAGCATGCCTCTTTCCAATTTAGTGTGGTTATATACAGAGAAAAATGAAGAAAATAAATCTATTAGTGATGGATCTAAAACAAATGAGGAGGATAGCTCCTTCGGAGATAGTGGCGATCATAATATTGATACTAAGATGATAATTTTATATCCGACAAAAATAAACCTTAATATGAGGGTCAATCTAATTTCTTATATTTGTATATTAATATGTACGTATCATGTTGTTCTGATCTTATTGCATATAATATGTGATAGCCTAAATTGAACAAATCTGACAAGCACTGTTGGAGGATTTTCAATCAGATACTATAGCTCAAAATGAAATGTATGCCAAAGTATTTGACCATGAGAGATATGGTCGATTATGGACTTTCAGACTGGAATCCACATCCACATAGATTTTCAGGAGTTCCCCTAGGGGGCCTATGATGGATACCATTATACAAATGCTAAAGTAGGTGTGATTGTAGATGTATGAGTATAAGAACAAGTAGAAGCACATGTTAGTCCTCTTTAGGAGACTATAGATAGGTTGAAAAGTGCATTTGTGACTTTAGAGGCTCATTTTGGCAGCATACACACTATAGCTTCCATGGTATTTATTATCATTTAACTGAATTGTTTTATTTGTTACATACTATTATTTTACATGATGTAACATATGTATGAAAATATACCAATTTCAGACACAGAAACAAAGAAGGAACTGATCAGGGATTTGATACAAGAGTGAGCTCCAAAGGAAATCTATCTCCTTCATTACATCATGAGGTAATCATGAAAACCTATGTTGCAAAATGTATTTTTATCTCATACTTTACAAATATTATCCACTCTTGTCTCTCTCCAGGTGATCAGAGTTATCTAAGATTCACGGTTATATTTGAAGGTGTTAGAGATACTATAGTCATAACTATTCATCCCATTTGTGCTATGTTGTATGTTATTTTGTGAGGACAATGTATATAATTTTCAGTATTATGTATATAATTTTTGGACTACTATGTCAATATAATGTATGCTAAAATTTTAGTTTTTAATATTTTGTATGTTTTAGAATATTTTATGATTTATAAAATAGAAAATATCTACTAAAAATGAAAAATACTTTTAGGTTTATTAGGGTTTTTTGGCATTTTTATGGGAAATGTCAAGAATTTTTCCGGCATTTTATTTCTAAAACGTCGGGAAAGATTGTTTTTTGTTGATTTTTTTCAAATGCCATATAAAACATTGTCAAAAGGTTTTCTTAACATTTGAAAAAAGCCAAAAATTTTCACGATTGTTCTATTACCAACGCTTAATAAACGCGAAGAAAAAACATTAGGAACCTTTTGCCGACATTTTTTACACCATTAGGGGCATTTTTGAAACATTGGATATGCCTCAAAATGTTACGATTGGATCCTTTACACTGGTTCATGCTATGCGATCTATAAGATGAAGACACCGTGAAGGGACTGCCAAAATCCGGTGGCCTCTCTAAAACTTAAATCATTATCACTCTTTGAAAGAATAAAGAGTAATGAAATTTATAAGAGAAAATATTCATAAAATTTTCAAGACTTGAGAGGCCGTTGTAAGTATATGCAAAAGAGATAGAGATACTTTTTTATAATTTTATGGATTATGTTTTATAGAAATAGAATCCCTAAATTTTAGGAGATTTGACATAATTATCTTTTCGAATATTATTATCTCTATATAATATATTTTTTCTAGATTTGATTTCGAGTTGACATATTGGACCCTAACTAAGTCAGTTCAAGGGCTTACTATATCATCAGTAATCAAATATAAGCGTATACAAAACAATGAAGAAATACAAGAATGATGTAAGATAACACTTTGTACCAAACTCTAAACCTAAAATATATTTTGACAGGAAATCAACAACTCCATTAGCTTCTCTATATATATGCTGAAAACTTAGTCTATCAAACTCCAAATTTGCAGAAATATTATGCATAATTTGTCCTATGCACCAAGGCGGTCATCAATCCAAGTTGACGAAGTTAATCAATTGTTGAGAATCAGATAGGACTTGCAACTCTTTGACACCAAAATCAACAGCCAAAGCCAAGCCAAGATTAAGTGCTTGTGCCTTAGCCTCCAAGGCACAAAATTTTCTTCGCATATATGAACAAGTGAGCACCCGTGATTATCTCTAAAAACAGTAGCAATACTAGTGCGAGAAACTGAAATTTTTTGCCTTGGCACCTTGCAATGAGAAATTAGACCCTAATAGTTGCAGAAATTCAAATGTTTTAGCATTATAAGATATCGAACATTTTTTTGAGTTCAAAAAGTCTTTAGATAGTACATAAAGTTTGTTAACTAGTTTCATGGGAGCAATTTTAACTTGTCTAAACCACCGTGAATTCTAGTTGCTCCATAGTAACCATAATGCACAAGATAGGACTGTGTTTCTAAACAAAATAGCTAGAACATTTGATGAGCTATTCAAATATCATTCAAAGCACTCTTAACTGATGTGGGGAAAGAGTAATTTAAAAAATGCATGATTTGCTGCTAAATATAAGAAATAAAACTGCATAGAAAAAAATATGCTCCAATCTGCATCACGGCCACAAAAGAGCAAGATGCAGGAATACTCACTCCTCTACTCAAAAAGACTATGTTTAACAAGGGAAACCTTCCAAAGAAAAGTGATAATATTTACTGGGAATGGATAGATGCCATAATTTCCTACAATTGAGACATTCTAGATAAGCTACATGATTTGACATGTTCTTATTTGTAGATGCAACAAATGTGATGCCATTACCTGCATTAGGCCAAATAGCTTATTAAGACGTAATTGCCCAAACGAGCAATCGACTTCACTTGTTGAAGCAGCTGATCCTCAATAAGACATCAGCTCAGCCTTTTAATCCTTGCTCCACCTCTTTCAATGCTTTAATCCACTAGTCATTCCCACTCAGACAAATGGAGAAAGATTCATGCATCCAAAAATGTTAGTAATCCCTAAAATTATTCTACTATGTCAAGGTGTCTAAACCTAAAGTTTGGGTGTTCGAAGTTTACACAAAAATCTTAATTGGTTCACTGCAATTTCAGTCCCCATTTAACATCAACTCATAGTTGATCTTGGATAAAAATGATAGACTGGTCCAAACATTCCAAAATGAGTTTGAATGTTAACCAAAGCTCTAAACTAAGAATTTAAAATGTAAATTTTCAACTCAACTAAAATAAAAATAAAAATTCTAAATTTAGGGATCCGATTTACTCTCTTGAGCTTTTTTCAATCCATCTCTAATTCTTTAAGTCTCATTCATTGATCCATCATGGCATCTCGTCTTCAAAGCTATCTTCAAGCCCATCTACACTTGAGCCTTCTGAATTGGCTTGATCTTCATTTCAAACTCGGCTTGGCTATTAACTACATATACTCAAGATATGATCAAATATATATTGACCAATAAATTTTGATGATGATTAAACTAGTATTTAATAAATTTCTAAAGTTGTGATAAGCTTTAGAATTTATAATGATCAACGAAGTTCATAAAGGACTGAGCCTTAAGATTAAAGCTTTTAGATGGTGGATCGAAGATAAAGGGAATGATAAATTAGAAGTAAAGCTTAAAGATCAAGTTTTGAGCTCAAAGAATTTAAGATGCAAGATCTACTCCAAACTCATAGGTTTAGATTTTAATTTATTATAGTTGAATAAAAAATTTGGCTTTGAGATTATTTGTTTAGAGCAATTGTCATATTAGTAAGCTCTTAATAGAGTTCTTCTACCAAAGCTGAATGACTGGTTGAGCAACTAGATGACTGACCTAGTGGATCTGCTAGTTCTAGTAAAATAGAACTGGTCAACTGGTTGGCCAAGTGGTCAATTGGTTTGCAATTTTTGAGCAACCAAAGGCTAGTTTTTTTTATCGTTGGAGTGAAACTAGTTGCTAGATATCACCGCCAATGACTAATTTTGACCCATAAGGTATAAATAGACATGTTGGGATTCTCTTAACAAGTTTTCATAATTTTATACTTATTATAGAGAAGAGATCAAAGCCCACCAAGCTTATTAGCCCAAAGAGTGCTCTAAGCCTTTAATTTCACATCAAATCTTCAATTGCCCTTATTCTTCACTTGAGAAAATTTTGTCGTGAGCTTAAATTTGTATCATTCTTTACACTTTTCACTTGTAAATACTTCTAGGTATTAGGAGTGTGAGTGTACAAAATCTCCAATGTGGAGTACATCTTCTCGGTGGGAGCGAAATCGTTTGTATAAGCGTGACTTCACCTTAAGGACGGGACGAACGTGGCTTTACTCAAAGGAAGCGATGCTCCAATTTGGAGTTTAATATAAAGGCATGGCTTCACCTTAAAAAGTGATATCACTAGTGGGTGATTGAAGTCCTCAAGATTAAGGTAATGGTCAGGAGTAATAGCAGTTAGTCTTTGAACCACGTTAAATCATGGTGCTTTGTTCTTATCTTTATTTATATTATTGCACTTGTGGTTTGATTGATATTTGTATGATATTATAAGTATCTCTCTCCTTGAATGGGGCTTTGGATCTCTTCAAAAGTGTTTTCATTTTACAAAATCTCTTAATCTCCCTCTCAAAGGTTGCCATTTAAAGCCAATAATATAATATTTGTTCATCATCAAAAGCATGAAGGGTAATAATCTCCTCCTTTTTATGATGACAAATCTTCACAATAATAAAATTAATAATATAGTTGATTAAAGAGATTTTTAAAGTTTAAGTAATTTACCAACTAGAAACATGCATAATATAGATATGAATCTTACACTATATAAGAATTTCACCAATTTTGGAATAAAAATGTAAGACTTCCCTTACTATGATAACTCCCCCTATTTGGAATAATTTTTCCATGTCATTTTTATGTTATTTTTCTCCCCCTTTTAACATCAACAAAAAAGGATAGAAAAACACAAAGTAACTATAATAGGGGCATGAGGAGTACAATCACTATACAACCATAAGTGCCCATATCCACAACAAGTAAAAAACCACAAATAAGACCAAATAAGGATATTTCCATTAAGATCAAGACCTCAACAACCATAACCATAATATATATATATCCACAGTGATAGCAACCATATAGTCCAAGCCGCAAATAATAAAACATCCACAAATACCATCATCAAAACACAAAGTGGGCTCAAAACCATAAATAGAATCATCCTAGATGCTCATCTCTGGCCCAAATTGATCCATAAACACTATCAGCATCCCTTGAATGCATTCCAAATGATTGATGGTTTGTCGAGTTCCTGTAGTAGCTATCCCCTTAAGTCTTATCAATCTCTAAGTTAGCTTATCTAGTTGTTGATCAACAAATTGACATGAAGACCTAGAATCCTCACTGTCAATAGTAGATCTAGCATCCTTGGTAGCTCTAGTGGTGCTAGCAGCAGTGGGAATGTCCTCTTGAGCTCTGCTGGTGGTAGGTGGCCAGTCTCATATCCATATGGTACTGTCATCCTCCTGCGAGCTAAACCCCGTGCGACAAAGAGAGGCTCTGGTGAAGGTTTGTGGAGGGGTATAGAGTGGACCTTGGAAGGTGAAAACTTTCACAAAATGATGGAAGATGAGAGTGATGATGTTAAGGTAGTCAAGGATGGTAGTGGAATGCATGATGTATTGTGCCATGTGATGAAGGATAATATAAGGGAGGTTGACCAGTCACCTAGTTAGAATATAATAGATCAAGTATAGCTCCATGTATAATACCTCATCATAATGCCTATCTTTTGGAAGGATAGTATAAGTAAGAATCTAGTAGATGACATAGGAATGAAGAGGGAGGGGGTTTGATGTCAGGGCCTTAGTCATGCGTATTGGCTGTGCATGACTCTCCTTAAAAACTCTTTGAATAGTCTTAGAAAATTTGAAAAGAAGGTCTACATCAAACTATTATTGAGAATTAGTAGGAAGTCCTAAGATGAGCCCTAAGATGTTTGGATCTACTGTGATTAATGTATCCCCTAGTAAGTAGTAAGGGTTGTGCAACCATAGTTAAAAGAGGCATTTGAATAAAAGATCCGTACACGTTCCTCATTTTGGGTCTCATGAGAGGATACAAGGTCAAGCCTCCCTTGGGCAACAAATAAGGTAGATAGGTTTAAGAAAGCTAATTCAACAAAATCCATGATACAAGGTGGAATGATCCTAGAACTAGCAAAACATTACAATAACGAGTAAAATTATCCAAAGAATAAAATTGGAGAGGAAATTGGGGTTCCTCACCAGAGGTTGAAACTAAGAAATGCTTGCACTTGGATCCAAGGGTTTTAGTGTAGAGAGTCATGGAGATTTCTTAGAAATTGCGAAGAAGGAAGGTGAAAATGGAGGGGAAAAAAAACCACTATAGACCCTTGAGCACATCGGATGAGGCACTTGGAGTCACCAGAGAGTCAAAGGAGGACATCTAAATTGCCCCGTTTGACTATCCAAAGATAGTAGATAAAGAACAAAAATTGCAAAAATGGTTCAGACATCTGAATAACCCTATTCGATTGTCCAAAACAACTTCGAGCTCCTGGACTATTCTAGTCGAGCATCCAAAGATTAGAAGCTGTGAGCTTAATTTTAGGCTAGAATTCGAGCACCTGAACTATCCTTGTTAGGCATCCAAACCTGATAAACAGTAAGAGAAATCTTACAAAAAAAAAAAATAAGTTAATCAATTTTCAAAATACTGAATCAATTCATTCAAGTTTCAAAGCTCCAATCTTATTATGTATCAAAGAAAAATGGTATCTCATCCAAAATGTCGATAAGTTGATGATCAATTTCGATAAACATCAAAGAAATATTATTTTAGAAATATGATCATAGATAAAATGATGTCTAATATCAATGTATTCTGAGCAAGAATGCAGTATCAGATTTTTGGACAAACTAGTAGTACTAGTATTGTTATAATAAATTAGTACATTTGAAAACTCACAGTCAAAATCTAGAAGTGTTTGCCTCATCCAAAGAATTTATGAGCAAGAATATCCTGTGGCTACATATTTTGCTTTGACAGTAGAACGAACCACGAAGTTTTATTTCTTGAAACTCATGAAATAAGTGTCATCTCAAAAAAATTGGCATATGCCACTTGTGCTCCTTCTATCCACTAAATAATTGGCATAATTCCATTATTAAATCTGACTAAATCAAAGCGATCAACTCTAAGATACTATAAGCCTAATTCTAGTGTACCCTTAAGATATCTAAGTATGTATTTCACAATAAATAAATGAGATTTTATAGCGAAAATAATCAAGAACATTGGGAAGAACCTACTGTAAGTATGGATCTATAAGGTTAGAGAGTACAATAATGTATTAAAAAATATGAATTGAGAATGCAATGTAAGATAAAGTAATATAGCAAAGAGATACTGCCTTTTTAGATTAGCTAGAAAATGACCATAAGAACATAGCAAATTAAATCTCATTGGCTAATTCTAGCTAACATAATATTCTCAAGTAGAAGATGCCTTAGGAAGCCAAACTAGTTTGAATTTCTTGACTTGGGATCATCCCCTTAGGTACCCAAATTTATTTAAGAGAATGGTTACTCTTTATTGGGTAGCTAGTGGAGACATGTCCACTTTGACAATAATGATTGCATTTGAGTTTTAAGAATGTAGAACTAGAAGCTTTCACAAAGGTGAACTTGATGCCTTTAGATCTAAAAGAGGAAATATAACTAAGTCCATATTTGCTTAAAATATTTCTTTAGCTTTTCAAAATCATGTTCAAGGTAGTATTGCCAATAAAAAAATTTTCAAGTGTCTTTTTTAAATCCAAGTTCTCCTTTTGAAACTTATCAATACTAGTCTTGCAATCACAAGAAATTTTAGAGGATTTTAAAACAATATTTTCATCTTGAAGACATTTTAAGTGACTTTTGCAATCACATACACTAGTTGAAGATTTTAAAGAATCAAACTTATTTTCAGGTAAATACAATTTATTTTTCAAAGAGGAATACTTGTGAAGTAATTTTTCATGTCTAGAGTACAATTTCTCAAATACTTCTTCTAATTCTTTAAATGTTAAATCATACACCTCATCCTCATAGGTCATGATGCATAGATTTGCTACTTCTCCATAGGATGAGACCTCTTTGAACTTCTTTGATTAGGAGTTGAGAAGACAATTTGCCTTCAGATGTCCATGCTTTTTGCACTTGAAGTAAGTGGGCCCATCTTCATCTTCATTTATGGTAATAGCCTTCTCATTTCTCATTAGCCTCCTTGACATGTGCTTCTTCTTCAAGAACTTCTTGAATTTTCTTGCCAGGAGAGCTATTTTTTCATTACTATCCTCTTGAGTGTTATAGTTTTCTTTCTTTTGTCTTCTTCTCCCTCGTGACTCTAATCTTTGAAGATTATCTCATGTGTAATGAGTGATCCCAAGAGCTCTTCCAATGGTAGCTTATTGAGATCCTTTGCTTCTTATATCATGGTCATCTTGGATCCCAAAGCCTAGAAAAACATCGTAAAATTTCTCTTACCATCTTATCATTAGAATAGATTTTATCAAGTGATTTCAAAGTATTTATAATATTGGTCAAATATGTAAAGATCTTGATAATCGATTCATTTGGTTTCATCTGAAAAAGCTTATATTGGTTAACCAATATGTTTAGTTTGAACTCCCTTACTTGCCTTGTTCTCTCGTGACTGACTTCAAGACAATATCAAATATTGTGAGCCATTTCATAAATGTTTATCCGGTTAAATTCATTTAGATTAAGAGCATAATACAAAATATTCATGGTCTTTGCATTTAAAGAACTTTTTTTTTGTCTAAATCATTCAATTCCTCTCTAAGCTTAGAGACCCTCACGCCATCAATTATTTTTGTGGGTGGAGTAAACTCTCTTCCATTATATGCTACAGATCATAATCAATTACTTTTATAAAGATTCTAGTACGAGACTGTTTGAGGTTATTTTTACTATAATCAAATTTGATTAAAATATGATTAAAATTGAAAATCGTATTCCACTAAATTATGACTTAAATGTAAATCTCAGTCAAACTTAAATTATGTTCAAGTTTGGTCAAAAATTGAGCTTAGTTTGGACCTAAATCATTGGAAAATTCGGTTTCAAGTTAGACCTAATCCAAATAGACTAATTGGACTCGATTTTTGGATCAAAATTGGTCCTGAAATTCATCTAAAACTTGGGCGAAAATGACAAAATACAAGAATTTTACAAATAGGCCCCCTGAATTAAATAAATATTCATAAATGCATTTATGGCCAAATTTTCGTTATAAATAGATCCCTAGAATAAGAATTTTTGCAAAAAAATCTAATAAAATCTTAAAATTATAAATTAGCCTCATAAGATTTAAGTTTTACAAATAAACCCTTTAAAGATTGATAATTATGATTTTATCCTTATGAAATCTAAAATTTATACATAAACTCCTTCAGAATTTCATATTTATAAATAAGCCCCTAGAATTTTAATTTTTTGCAAATAATTCTCTCAAAAATTTTTATTTGTGAATATATCCAAACTTTCTCCAAAAAAGATCCTAAAAGTTTCAAAATTTTATAAATAATTTTTTTACAAAAAGACCCTTGAAATTCATAAAATTATAATTTAATTTAATTCTTTGAAAAAAAATTACAAATAACCTCTTTATAATTTTAGTGTCCGGGATAGGTATAAGTTTTAAATTTTGTCATCTACAACAAATAAACTTATCTATATCTTTTCATAAGTTCATTCAAATTCTGGATAAACATATCCATATCTATTTATATTTATATCCATCATTCAAAAATTCAAAAGGAGATTATTTTTAGCTAAATTTCATCTCTTCGAGTCCTATATAAACTTGCTGACCTAGAAAAAAAGAGATCAGAGATTAGAAAAATTAGAGGAGCAAAGCTATAAAGAAGTCGAGGAGATCATTAGAGAGGGAGAAAATCATAACAGGAGGCAAAAAATAGAACAGGAAAGAGAAGAAAGTGTAAGTTCTTAACTTTTTTTGTCTTCTCCTTTTCTTCTTTTCTTCTCTACCTAGTTCTTTCCTTCCTTATGAGATCCTTAGCCATCCACCATCATTGGACGAACTCCTCCCTACTCCCTGAGCCTCCACAACCACTATGCTACCCATCGACCTTCTACCACACGCGGTCACCTGTGACTAGCCCCCCTCCAACTTCTCCTCCAGCAAGCTAACCAGACCTGGTCATCCTCTCCAATGGCTATTCTCCACCCACTCATACCTCCATCATGCACTCTTCCATTAATGAGTTGTCACCTTCGAGCTTACATTTAGTTAGCCTTTGGGCTCGCAGCTAGCCAGCCTTTAAGTTCACATCTAAGCCAGCCTTCATACTCACACCTAGTTAGTCTTATAGCTCGCACCTCAACCAGTCTTCAAGCTTACACTTAGCTACCCTTCAGGTTTGCATGCAGCTAGCCTTTGGGTTCGCATCCTAGCTAGCCTTTGGCCTTTCATCCAACTAGCCTTCAAACTAGCATCCTAACTATCCTTCGGGCTCACATCCTACTTAGCATTCTGGCTTGCACTCAGCCAGTATTTGGAGTTGCATCTAAGCTAGCCTTTGGGCCCATACTTATCCAACCTTCGAGCTCGCACCAAGCTAGCTTTCAGACTTGCATCCAGGCTAACCTTCAGGCTCATAACCAAGTCAGCTTTTAGGCTTGCACTTAGCTAGCCTTTAGACTAGCATCTTCACTAGTCTTCAAGCTTGCACTTAGCCAACCTTTGGGCTAGCACTCATCCAACATCCAAGCCAACCTTTGGGTTTGCATCTAAGCCAGCCTTCTAGCTCACACTTAGTCAGTATTTGGGCTTACACTAACTAGCCTTCGACCTAGTCCTTGTCAGGCTTAGGCTCGCATCCAACCTAGCCTTTAGGCTCACACTCAACCATTCTTCAAGCTTATACTCAACCAGCCTTCGAGCTCGCACTCAGTTAGCTTTTGGACTCACACCTTAGTCAGCCTTCGAACTCGCATCTAAGCCAATCTTTAGACTCGCATACAGTTGACTCTCGAGCTCATACTAAGCCAACCTTTGAGCTTGTGAACTAAGCCAACCTTCATTTTGCATATTTGAAGCTAGGCTATGGGTTCATCTAAAATTATCATGAATAGCCAAGGACTCTCAAACTAAATTGATTAATGTGAAGTAATTCAATCACATTGAAATCAAACTTAGCCAAAACAAATTAACAAATGCCAAGTTGACTCAAATGGGCCAAAAGCAATCAAACAAATGGGATAAAATCCAAATTGAGATGGACTCCAAAAAAAACTAAATTGAGTTAATTTAAGCCAAATAAACTTAGACTCAAGAAGGGTTAATTCAAAATCAAGTTAAGTCCAACCTTTTAAACTAAACTCAAATCAAATCCTAATTGGGTTAAATCAAGTCCAAACTAAAAAGAAAAATTCAAAATCAAACCAAAACCAAACTAGCTGAGCCTGAACTCAAATCAAGTAAAACTAAATTGACTTAAACTTGAACTAAAGTTTATTAAGATGTAGACCTGAACAGGATAAAGATCTAACATAAGGTCAAACTCGACTCAAGTCAGATAAAATCAAACTCGAATTTGAACCATATTGATTGCGATGAAACTAAATAGAGTCAAATCGAGTCCTACTAGATGTGTTGAACCCTCGATAATACTCCAAAGCCATGAACAACAGGTGATGTTAACACTTTGATCTAAGCTAAAATTGGTTCAAATAGAATTAAATAAAGTTATATTGAGTCTCACTAGATGTGTTACAAAAGTCTTTTACCACACTCTAAAGCTATACCCAATTCCATAAACTGTCGGTAATTCAAATAAACTCAGACTCAAGAAGTTAATTGCCAATAAGCTCAAAGCTATCAGCCTCACTTTAAAACTATAGCCAACCCCCTAAGTCATTGGTGATGCTATTAAATTAATGAAGTTAACTAATAATGCGCTCAAATCCATTAGCCACACTTAAATCTAATCAACTTCAGAAGTAGTTGGCGACGCACTCCTCAAGCTAATTAACCCCCAAAATAGCTGATGATGCGTCCTTTCAAGATAGTCAATCTCAGAAGTCATTGATGGCACACCCATCAAGCTAGTCAACCCCAAAAATAGTTAACAATATAATTTTCAAAGCTATACCCAACATTATAAACTATTGGTGATACTACCAAAAATCAAAAAAGTTATTACCTACACCTTATTGACTATAAAAATACTTCAAGATCAACGGAGTTATCGCCCATGTCTTATCAGCTATGAAAAAATTTTAAAAACTAAAGAAGTTATCGCCTATGCCTTATTGGTTATGAAAACACTTTAAGGTTGATGAAATTATCACCAATACCTTATTGACTAATGAAAATACTTCAACCCAAATGAAGTTGTCATCAATATTTTATTGGCTAACGGAAATACTTCAAACAATGAAGTTGTCGCCGATACTCAAAGTTATTGAAAATATTTTAAACTTTTCTCATTCCCTTTCATATCTCATCAGACAGTACCATCAACACCTGTTAGGGGGAGCCGAAAGAGTGTCAAAACGGAATAATATAATGGGCCGGACATCAAACCATCCAAAAAGCTTAAGCTCATGGGATATGGGTCTTTTTTACTATATATATTGGACCCTATCTGTCTAATATCCAATGTGGTACTAATTTATCATACGTGACATTATAACAATCTCCTCCTTCAAGTGTGATTTAACCACATTAATTTTAACACTCTTAATCAAGAACTCTTTTACTCGACCAGTTCTACCGTGTAACCCATACCAACAGGTTTTTGTCTCATTCTTTTGATTTTTGAAGAGAAATTAGCATGCGACTCAATTCAGTCACACCATCACGGTAATTTTGGTCTTAAGAGTTTATACAGTTTCGAACCTGAAGCTCTAATACTATTTGTTAGGGAGAGCTGAAAGACTGTCGAACCTGAATAATATAGTGGGCCGGACACCAAACCTTCCCAAAAGCTTAACCTCATGGGATATGGGCCTTTTTCATTATATATATTGCACTCTATCTATCCAATATTCGATGTGAGACTAATTTATTACACCTGACATTATAACAAACACCTACCAAAGATGAGTCAATTTGAATCAAACACCATGCAGTCTAGTGTAGGGAAAACAGGGTAGAAGCACACATTAAGGCTTCTTCTCTACTCTTTTTCTTTCTTTATTCCTTTTATGTTTCCTATATTGAAATTCATTATGAAGTGAGATATGCCCTTACTTAAGCCAAGTATCATTTCTTAAAAATCAATCAAATACTTCCTTCTTTTTTTTATATCCCTATTTCGTTAGCCAGGTTTTTCATTTTAGGAAGTTCCTAATAATTGTCAAGGTAATTAACAATAGGAATTTGTGCCTGTTGGAAGTCATATTCCCATAACACCCGATAACACACTTTAAATTAAAATAAAATTTTATTTATGATTCAAGATCACTTTTTGAGGTCTCTACTATTCCGAGTGATCAATTTTGATCCCACTTAGATATCTAATAGTTGAAATGTGTACGATTAAAAAGAGAAGGTCTTATAGTAAATTGCCAGTCTTGGAGAGATAGAGAAATATTGAAATTTACTATATAATAGGATAAAAGAACTCTACGCAATTAAAAAACTAGCCTAAGAGTGGCGATAGTGGTGGTAGTAGCAAGGGGGTTGTGGGGTGAGGGGGGGGGGGGGAGGGGGTGGGGGGGGGGGGGGGTGGGGGGGGGGGGGGGGGGGTGGGGGGGTGGGGTTTCTTTTAAAATTAATGTACACTTTCAGACCAAAAACCCAATTCACAATCCAATTCAAAAAATTGCTAAGTCCTCAAGAAAAAGACTAATCACAAGTACTTATAAAGTAAATGAGAAGAAGAAAGAAGGCACCATAATTTTTTGAGTGGTTCAATGACCAACCATGCCTACTTCTCAGCTCATACCTCAATCTTGAGGACTTGGACTTTCCACTAGTTTTGTTGCTTTGTAGGTGAGGTCAACTCCTTTACAACTTTCACTTCAATTGAGTAAAGGAGCACACCAAATTCAGAGCCTTGATCCTCTCATGTTTCTAACTGCCTAGGAGTGTTTATAATGATGAAAGAATAAAAAATTTGTACTCAAACCTCACTACAAGACCTCTCAATGGAGTATAAGGGGCTTTTGAAGATTTGAAAGTTGAAGATGATTATTTAGAGTACTTGAAGGTTAGTGGGCTAGTGGGAGTTTATGTTCTTAATCAAGGATTGCTCAAAAGATGCAAGAGTTCTTGAGAGAACAAGCTTCAAACCCTTAAATAACCATCGAAGAGAGAACTAGCTATTACTAACTATTCTTTACTGTGTTTGGGTATTCGAACCATAAGGTTCAGGCATCCAAATCACTCCAGCAGTCAAACTTAACTAGTTGTTATAACTGATATCATGGGTTTGGGTGTCCAGTCATCAGGTTCGGGCATTTAAACTAATAATATTCGGGCAATTGAACCTTGTGTTGGACAATCGAAACCAAAAAATTTAAAACCTAAAAGTTGCATCTTCTGAAATTTGGGCATCCAAACTTAAGGTTCAGGCATCTAAAGTTGTTAGTAATCCCCAGAATTTTTCTATTATATCCAAGCATCTAAGCCCTGAAGTTTAAGTGTCCAAAGTTTACAAAAAAAAAATCTTATCTGATTCACTACAACTTTAGTCTCAGTTTGATATCAACTTATAACTGATTTTAGATAAAAATGACAAGTCGATGAAGACATTTCAAGATGAATTTGAGCGTTAATCATAGCTTTAAAGTAAAAATTCAAAAATGTAAATCTTCGACTCATCTTAAATAAAAATAAAAATTTTAAATCTAATGAGCCGACTTGATCTCTTGAGTTTTGTTGAAGTTATCTCCAATTCTTTAAGTCTCGTCCATTGATTTACCATCACATCTCATTTTCAAGGTTATATTTCAATTCATCTATACTTGAGATTTTTGAATGAACTTAATTTTTATTTCAATCTCAACTTGGCTACTTGCTACGTATGCTCAACATATAATTAAATATAATATTTATTTATCATCAAAATTATAAAAGACAGCATGGCATAATCCAAATAATATTTTGGTCGTGTCAGGCATTGCCCATGCGTGGAGTTGTGTCTAACGCATCTGTCGTGACCCAAAAGCCAGCTATGGCTCACCGCATAATTAGGTTGACATGGCATGGCACACGGGCCAATAAGACCCAATCCGTCAAAAACTTTTTTAAAAAAAAAAAACTCATTCTCTTTCCTTGATTCTCCCTTTCTCTTCCAAATTTGAAATTGATTAATGGGTCAAGAGAGCAAGTACAGCTCCCTACTTTCACAAGGCGACATTATTTTTTTAAAATTTATCATGATATTTAAAAAATATATAAATTTAAATTTTGTAATCATTAAATTTTTTTATTTAATTATAACTTATAAATAATAAAATAAGCTTAAAAAAATGATAAAATAAAAAAAATTTATAATTTTACAAAAATATTCTTTTCAACAACTCTCTTTTAAGGGTATTTTATATATTTTACGACCTAAAATTCCTATAAATACCACCCTTCATCCTATTTTTTCACATAACTCACAATTTTCCTTTTCTTTTATATTCTCTCAACTCTTAAGTTTTTAATCTCAAGCTTCAAGTTTTGATAGTCTAACCTTCTGCTTCTTGGATTCTTTAATTTAAGATACTTGAAATCAAGTTTATTTTGTTTTTGTCTCATAATTTTTTTGATAATGGCATACTCCTCTTTCGTTTTTGCCTTTCTTTTAAGGATGAATTTCGATATTCGGATTCTCAACTCAAAGTTGAGGTCAATATCACTCAATCTTCTTCAAGGTAATGCAACCAAAATTTTGCAAGAAGGACTAGTTATATTTAGACATACTATGATATAGTAGTGGTCGAAGGTAAAAAAAGTTGTTTACAAAAAATACAGAAATCAACTAGATGTTAAAAATATGCATAGAACCGGCCATCTTCGAAGGTATATCTAATCTTATTTAAAAAAGGAGAATGACTTAACTCAAACATAATTTTCTTTTGCAACTACTTCTTCTAGTTCACTTGGCATTCATAAATCTTCGAAAACAAAGTAAAAAAAAAAATTAGTTACATGTGTTATTTGCGCTGAATAATCATTTTTTCTATAGAAATATTTAAAATGATGGAGCTATTCTAAGTATTAAATCTTCTCTTTTAGAAAGTATCTAGAAACACTAGTAGGAATAATGTGATGAAGATGCTCACTACAAAAAAATAAATTATTTTTTTTTTGCATGTTATAATCAAAGAATTGCTCTCACATTTGATTGTTGGAATACTAATTATAGTACTTTTTTTATTTGTATCATTGCTCGTTATATTGATGATATATAAATCTTGCATAAATGTATTATTAGTCTTTTTTTTTTAGAGTATTCTCATAATATAGCTAACATTGTCAATGCTATTATTCAAACTATTTTTGAGTATAATATTCAAGATAAAATATTTAGTATTACTTTAGATAATGCTAATAAAAATAATATTATTGTTGATTTGCTTAAATATTATTTGCCTATTTTATTAGATGATAAATTATTTCATATTTATTGCACATACCATATATTTAATTTAGTTATTCCATATGGACTTAAACTTGAAAATGTAGGCTTTGAAATTGAAAAACGTAAAAATTTATGCAAATATATTATATTTACTCCTTGTTGTACTCAAGATTTAAAGATTTATGTAGGTAATTTCAAAAGCCATATAAAAAATTTTTTTGTTGATATTTATAATAGATGAAATACTACTTATAAGCTGTTAAAATTTTGTCATGATTATAAAGAGATACTCTTTTTCGGGCACAATACATGGGTAATTTTTTGTTAACTGATGCAACTTGAATAGTATGTAAATTATTTATGTTATTATTAAAAAAAATTTTATGTTACAAGTGCTACTCTTTCATGTATTTATTATCCTACAACTTGTTTAGTATTTAATGAACTTGTGCTTTTTTCTTTTATTTTCAATAAATATAGATCACTTTCTAAATTTGCATAGGTTGTTCCTCCAGTGAAAGCCAAGTTTGAGAAATACTTTGAAGTTTTAGAGCTATGTATATAAAAGATTGGTACGATATTGAAAAAATATCCAAGGACTTGGTGGAATTTTAATTGATGAGGAGATTTAAGAAGTTGTAGAAATTGAGTATACTAATATGGAAGATTGAGCATGATTTTTAAAAAATTATAATAGAAAGTTAGGAGTATACATCTACATATTATTGTATTTTAAATTATTTTTTATATTTTAATTGAATTATCTTACTGATTTGAGCATCAAAGTGGGGTTTCCCAAGTGCGACCCCTCACTAACTAAATTATTTTTTATATTTTAATTGAATTATTTAACTTTTCAAATTTTTTTGTATTTGCAAATATTTTCTGATGTTTATGAATATTATTTTATATTTAATATTTACAAATTTTTTTAAAAAATAAATTTTTTTTTTGTCAAGATTCAAATATAAGTCTTTTGAAAAAAAGCCAAGAGTCTTAACTAACTAAATTATACATGCCTATGGGTGGCAAAATATTCTTGGCGACCTTTTTCTGCGAGTCATACTTAGCACCCCTTGTTATTATTTTGAATCGTGTCAGACACAACATAAAACAATAGTAACTAAATAATGATTTTAATTATAATCCCAAACCACTAAATTTTTTTTACTGACTCGGTGTTTATCTATTTCTCTCTAGAACCCTCGAGCCACAGAAAATATGGATCTTTTGCATATTATATTTATTTTATTTTGGCTTGGTAAAGATGAGTATACGAACTCATATCTGGGTTCTAAAACAAAAAAAATTCTATAGCATATCGAATGCAATTTCATTGGTCCCTGTAACAAATTTCCATCTACATCAGCAAATGACTTTCCAAGAGATTCCCGTTTATTCTCGACGCCAATCGTTATGAAAGAAGCTACATTTCTATCCAAAAGGACACAAACAGATGCATACAACATTCAAAGGAAAAAAACGATGGAGATCTCAGTCGAATCATGGGAATCCCTTATCTGAAGACCCAAGCAGAGCTGGCTAAGCAATGGATGCTTTTAGAGTGTGAGATAGTGGTTAGCTGATAAGGAATGAAATAATTCCAAAGAGGACGGCTTCTGCCATCTTTTCCTTCCCCTGGTTACGCCCCACCCTGACTTAACCAGTGCTCGCCCTGCGGAAACAAACGAAGGAATCCACCTTGGTGCTTAGAAAATCTTTGCCCATTGATTTTTCTGTTTTTTTTTTTTGTACATTTTTTGATTCTGTGACCGATTTCAACATCGAAAAACTAATTATTTTTTAATCGATCCATGCTAGAAACCTACACGTAATCTAAATAAAAGAAGGCGATCAAATTGGCAATGCATATTCTGCAAAATAACCACTAAAATCATCATCCTTCTAAAGGGATATATAGATCCTCTTCGAATTTGGCTGAAAAACCTACAAAAAGAAGCTAATGCTCAAGTAAATATTCCCAAAGTATGCGACGTTGCATGCAAAAATAGTGGAAATACCTGCCGTTCCGAGATGAATGCCAGGATTTTTCAGCATTTTATAAAGAACACTGGGAATTCATACGGTCCTTAGAGAACATTAGAAATTACTAATGTTTCTTTTAGCAACATTAGGTATTTTTGATGTTAGTGTCACCACCGTTCCTTAAATGCCGCAAATATTCAAAAAATATTATAGTGAACTAACACAGTGGATCATAGCCCTTTGGATGTATAGCTCTATGACAATGAGAATCAAGTTTTTGGCAAATCCATAAATCATAAAATCATTTAATCTACAAAAGAAAATGATAAGGATGAAAGAGCAAGATAACAAAAAACAAAAATAAAATATGAGATTAAAGCAACAACAAACAAAAATAAAAAGAACAAAAACACCTTGGCTCCGTGCTAATGAATTCTAGAAAATTAAGTAATGCATGGATGTCGTTGCTCTAACTCGTCAATGTAACTCATCAGTAATTCCATCTCACAATTCTTATGAAGTGGAACTAAAGGTGATGAGTTACACGAGCGAGTTAGGGCAACAACATCCATGAGTGCGAGGGCAATGGAGAGAGGGATAGATAGACATGAATTTAGAGATGTGCACTACATGAAGAGGGATAGTCAGAGATATAAATACAACTCCAATACATTTAATTTAGAAATTAGCAGTACATGGATACAATGAACCGAATAAAATGAAAAATAAATGTTCATAATATTTAATGCAATATTATGTGACCCATAATTACCAAATAAATTAATAAAACGAACACAATTTATATTCATTACAATAACTCACATAACCAAATTTCATTCAAGTCAATTGTAATGCAATTCTATACTCCAAATTTGGTTTGAATTCGTTGGATTAACAGCTTTTCTTGAATTATATTTCAATGATTGTGCAAATTTCTTTATAGACGAATAACTTATATGTGGACTTTGGATAATGCTCTCAGGTTATTTAGATGAGAAGGATAATTACTCGATCGAAATATAAATATTGTTCTTCCAAACCTAATACCACATTAGCTCAGAGTATGACTTTCTGTGAGAATAAATAAGAGATGACAATGGCCTTGAGCACAAGAGTAAAGTCTTTATTCTAGAAAAATGGCCATAATTAGTATCATCCAAAGAGAAATATAGGTGAAAAGAATGCTATGAATCATGGATTGAACTAATCTCAACATTGCTGGCATATACATACATATCCAACATAGATAACATACTAACAATAAATGATATAATAGTCTAATAAATCTTGAAAATTATTTTGGAAAATGCCACATAAAAAGAATACAGGCCATGTTTGGTTCGCACAAAATCGAGTTTAACCTCGTCTCCGCCGCAGAATGGTTGAACCGTGGTGATTGTTCTAAGAAACTATCAAGGTGATTGTTCGAACATTGCTTCGTAAATTTGACAACCCACAGTGGCGATTGTCTGAGTAGATTCGGCCCCCCTCAACGGCGATTGTCCGAGCACCGGTCTACAGATCTGGCACCCCTCTGAGATCTGACAGCACTTTACGAATCTTCCTCCTGAGTACGGAGCCCCAAGCACCCATCCACTGTTGTCCGGAGATCACATCCCAAATCGAAGTACCAACCATCACTGCACCAGCACATGTAAGTAGTATATGTTTCTTTGTAACGATCTTTAGTTCCCCCGAAAGATTTGTTCCCTCAACGTGAAACGCTGCGAAGCGAATTATTTTATAGCATATGAGAACCGATTCCGATGTGGATGGTGAAAAAGTGAATACTGATTTACTGCGAATTTATGCGATGCTCCATAATTTCATATGATTTTGAGACATTTTATTCCTTTTAAGAGATTTTTTAGTGTTTCTATGAATTGATTTGATCTTCTGTGAATTTTTGAAATCACCAATCATTTAACTGTGATTTTGTATGGATTTTTATGATTTTGAAAGACTTTCTGTTTGATTACTCGGGTGTTTATTCATGCCTTTAGGAAATGAATTTACTAGGATTTGCACGTCAATTAGGCTTCATTCTTCTACATAATGATATCTCACTTCTAGTCCATGTTAATATCTATATTCAAATTTTTCGCCAAATGATATCTCTATAATAGTGCATGTTAATATTCAGCTTCATTATTATACAAAATAGTACCCGATATTGTTGCATGTTACTACTGTTAGGTTTAATACTTCTGAATATATGGATAAATATACTTTCTTCATCATTTATATTTTTTTTATCTTTCCTGTTAAATTTGTGGTATCATACCTTATGATTTTGTGATTCAAACCAATGTTGTTTATCGACTCTATTATATTGTGTTACTTCTTGGTTCATAAATA
The DNA here is from genome assembly GCA_005019695.1 of Trichopus zeylanicus subsp. travancoricus. Classification (NCBI taxonomy): domain Eukaryota; kingdom Viridiplantae; phylum Streptophyta; class Magnoliopsida; order Dioscoreales; family Dioscoreaceae; genus Trichopus; species Trichopus zeylanicus. Next base: position 165,506 of record RXID01014292.1, on the reverse strand, counting down.
TTAGTTTCTTATTTATGGAGCCTAGTTTGTATAAAGATATATTTTATTATTTTTTACTATAAAGGCAAAATAGTTATAGTATAAATAATTTTTCAATTTTTCCAAAAAACTATCACAACTCTAGCTATCAAGAAAAAGATTTTTATGGTTCAACTTTAGTTTTGTGCGAACCAAATGGCTTCATTGCTAACATAATAATCCAATAAGTTAGCAAGCAATGGATAACAAATTTCAAACTTCCATGCTAACACTAAATAGTAAGGGTTTAACGTATGCTATAGTTGCACGAATAATGCGAGTTATGACTAGATTTGTTAGAAATTATTTATTAAATAAATCCATTAATTAAATTAAACTTTGACATGTAGCTTTTCCAGGTATATTGCCTAGTCACTCATATAATTTTTGAGAATATTTTTTTAAGGAGAGAATGTGGCAACATTGAGGAGATGAATGAGTTTTTTTTAGGCAAGAATAGATAAAGCGAATAAATCAAGTTTTTTCAAGAAAGATGATGAGCACAAAGTGAGAAAAATTTATATTATGCAAGAAAGATGAAGAATGTTAAGAAAAAAGAAATATAACATAAATAAACTCATCTTATTAGGTGAGGGTTGCTTAACTTTTCTATGGTCAAGGAAAGCCTTTTTTACCTTGTGAGCCATGCCCAGTCCATTTGTTGTTATCTAGGATTCTAATTTAAGACCACTTCAAAGATATCCACTTCCATCATTAATCTCATGAGTTCCCCTTTGAGTGAGCATGGAGTGAGAGTTACGAGGAGGTTCAAGTTTTTTAGTTCTATTTGCAAACAAAGTTATCTCATTACAAAGTGTATAGTTAGTTGTACCAATGGTGCCCTATAGCTCCTTATCTTCCATGTTTTGCAATGAAAATATTCTTATTATATTACTTGCTCGCTTGTTCGTCACACTGGAGTGAGAATTTGGAGTCGATTTAGGTGGCCCCCCTTATTCATCATTGATGAAAAATCGGGATTTATCCTTCTTACCTCTATTGATCGAGAAATCAAGATCATTTTTTTTCTCAAAAGGTGTTTAATGCTTGATTTGATTTTTCTTTGTAACACCTTGACTTGTTGAGGTAAGGAGACTGAAGATCAAGAGTGCAACTTTGGATTTATGGGAGGATCAAGAGAGGTAACATGAATGAAAGTTGCCAAGACGATGGGGTGAGGTTTACAAACATGGGGTTTAGTTTGGGTGCTTCAAGGTAGCCTGGATCAAAGGAGATTTCTTAGAGGCTAATGTAAAATATTAGAGTGAGGTTTCAAAGGGCCTCTTGCAGAGAATGTGACAATTCAATCTTGAACAATGGGATCTCATGGCACATTAACAATTGTACTATTGTAAGGAGCTTTAAGCATTTTGTCAAGTGGATTCTGAGCCATCTTCTCCTAAATATCAAGCTATGGTAGGAAGGGACATCGAGAATATGGAACTTTGCTGGATGATCATGGGTTTGAGGGTGATGGGTAGGCGAATCCATGCTTTTTACTTTATTGTGGAGTTGCCATATATCATGATGTTGATGTTTGATTCCATCATCTAATCTTCAAGAATGTTAAGTGCCTCCAAGGTTGACAAGGTACAAATATTGATAGCAGCTCATGTTTTCATAAGCACCGAGCAAACTACAATATTCTTGATTTAAACTAAGATCTAAAGAGATTTGTCTTTGATCTCTTCTTCTGGCAAATACTAGCTAGTGAAAGCATTGGTTGGGTCTTGGAAGAGCCCTTTGTAGATGATGGCTAACCTTGAGAAATGCCACCCCTGATCTCTTTCTAGTCAAGTGCTTTAAATAAAACTTCACGGTGCTTAGGTGAATAAGTTAGGAGCTTCAAGCGAGATTTTCATGGGAGTCCTACTTAATTGTTGTAATATGTTGTACTCTTTTTTAGTTTTAATTGCTCCTTCTATGATTTTAAGCTCTTAGTTAGCTTGAGAGATTATCTAATTAGTCATTTTATCTGGGTTCCCAATTGTTGCAATATTTTTGTTCACATTTTTTTCTTTTATATAATTTTGGTAAAGTGAGAAGTTTTTATTGATATGTATCTAGATGAGGCCCACGATGTAGCGAGAAAGACATTGATAGTGGACAAGAAAAAGAGTTTATTATAAGGCATCATCCTACAATAGCAATTTGGCCAGTGTGTGCCCTATATACACATTCCAGATGGACAGTATGAGAATAAACACCATATCTGCTATTAGTTGTCCATTTGCAATTAAGTGATTGCTTACACAACTAGGTTGATAGATGTTTCTTGATTGCAAATGCAACACGAGCCACACATGTGACACATGCTGACCACCCAGAGAGGTGCCAAGATTCATTCAATATCAGTTATTGAGGTTCTTGTTCTATATAAAATAGCTTCTTGTTTTTAAATGCTATACTACTAATTTTTTTTTTTATGTCTAGTCAAATAAGGATGCACATTTTGTGAGAAAGCATTTTTACCCTCATAAACATGTTGGCTTCATTTATGCTCATAAAATAGAGTCTCCACAATTTTTCATCTCATAACTACTATATCTTTGTTTATTTACTAAAAATTTTGCAAGCTTACATATTTTCATCTCAATATTATTATTTTTGACAATGAAATTGTGTAATTTAAATTTCATTATAGATCTAATCTAGATGAGATAGAAGCTAACAAAAAGGTCATCATTTATGGAGGCTTATAGGTCCAAGCAAAATGATTTAAGGAGAGAGACCAATAATTAGAGAAAAAATTTGTCCAACCTTCAATCTAGATTTTGGGGCATCTGGAGCATCATAGTATATGTCAACTAACTTGCTCATCTTCTCTAGTAAAATTTGTTTTTCTTCCATACATTCATCACCTAATGCCATGTAACGATCCATGTACACCAACCAACTGCAGCCACACCTACTATGGAATTGAAAAAGACATGGTGAACATCAAACAACATGCATTGTGAGCAAGACAACAAGTAGAGCTATTACCATCTATTGGCAATGTGTATACAAGGCTACAATGGACTCAAATGGCCAAAGTTGAGTACTATAACCAGCTAAAGTTCAGCTCAAAATAAATTAAAGAAAAGCTCAAGATAGCTTAAACGAAAAAGATAAGCAAATGCGATGCATACTCTTGTAAGACTCTAAAACAAGTTTCTTTTATGCATTTTGGAGCATCTTTTATATTGTGCTATAAAGGATGCTAACATGGTATGGTAGAATCCCAGTGGCCAAGTGTTTTGTTGGCTGGTTTCACATGGGTTTCTAATTTCAGTTTTGGTCCAGTTTCAACAGAGGGAATTGTTCTTCATCATTTTTAAAATTTCTAAAAAAAAATAGAATATTAGGACAATTAAGCAAGATGTAAACATAACAATTCAACATGCTTGAAATAATGTACCACAAAATAATGGTTCAATAACACTCAATAGTATAGGAGCTTTAGTATCTTGCCAATATTTATTTGAGCCCAAGAGAAAAAACTAGAAATGCATATGTAGACACAAACTTTTTTGTGGATGAACAAACGGGTTATTTCCTTGCCTACTAAAAACTACCTCTTGACAATTCCAAATAAAAAAACTTCAATCAAATCTTTTTCTTTTCTTTTGTTTGTTTTGAGGAAATAAAAGATATATCTCTAAATATTAATCTGAATTATCCATGAATCTCAATGACTAAGGACTAATAATTGATGCAAAGAGGAGTCATACGATACTCACAATTCCGAAGAAATATTTAATGAATTGACCACTCAATTTCAAATAAGTCACATCTTATTCAAAGTAAATGAATAGAACCAAAGAAGGTGCAATCCCTTGTCTAGAAAACATCCTATCAGCATACACATGGCCTAAAAAACATCTTGAAGAATGAACTATTGAAAGTATCAGCATTAAAAATACCATGTCTTGCATCAAATGGTCAAAAACTATTTAAAAAGTTCTTCTTCCAATTGCACATCGAAAACTTTAATAGGCTTCTGCTGAGGAATCTTTTTCTCATAAGTATGTTATTGCCATGATTCTCTGGCTTTAAAATATTCTAATAACTGATAGAATTGGCATAAACCAATAAACACATCAGTAACAAAAAAAATATAAATTGCATTAGAATGAAATTATAATAGCTCAAATGTATAATGAGAAAACTAATATATTATGTTGGAAAACTAGAAAAGAAAACCTAGATTTGTTTATGATTAGAATATGCCTATTTTAGGAAATTAATTAACCTTGATTTAGTTTTCTATTTGTTCCTATTTATTCCTATAATTTAGTAATCTATTTATAGGGAGACTACTTGTATATATTTCCTATCGATTATTAAACAAGATAATGAGATATCCAAAAACTCTCTCGTTTCATGGCATCAAAGCCACCGCTTTGGTGAGTAGAGTATCTGGCAACCAAATCTAGAGACGCCATAATCCTTTCAGCTAAAAATAATGGCTGAAATCCCACCAATAGCTACAGTGGCTGAGTCCTCCACAACCTCTGCTGCTCCTAATATTAACAGTCATTCACTATAGATTACTCAACGTAAACTGAATAGAACCAATTTTCAAGAGTAGTTCCAATCAATCTTGTTCGTGATTAAAGGCAAAGGAAAGGTGGGATACCTCATAAGAACCATTCCTATGCCTAAGATGACAGCAGCAAATTATGGTACATGGGAGGCTGAAAACTCCATTGTAATGGCATGGCTCATCAACTTTATCAAGTCCAAGATTGGTAGGACTTACCTTTTCTATAAGATGAGCAAGGAGATTTGAGAAGCCATGCAAGAAATCTATTCAAACCTGGAGAACATAACAAAATGTTTTGAAGTCCAATCTGCAATCCAGATCACACAGCAAGGCACGATGACAGTAACTAAGTATTACAATGCTTTGACACAATAGTGGAAAGAAATGGACCTGTTTTATGAAATCAGCTGGAACTATCCCACCGATAGTGTGAAGTACAACAAGATGCTAGAAAAGGAGCATGTCTTCAACTTCCTACAAGGCCTCAACACCGATCTAGATGAAGTGCATAGAAGGTTGCTCAATGCAAAGCCTCTTCCATCCATTTACGAGGCATTTGCTAAAGTCCAAAGAGAGGAGAGCGGAAGGAAGGTAATGGTCAATCCTTCTTTGAACTCAATTGTAGACTTGACTTCTCAAAATTCAACCTATTCATGACAAATAAGAAAATACTACAGTTTCATCTCAAGATTAGTAGCCATGGAAAGATACACAGGAAGCTTGCAAACTGGAAAACTCGGAACCAAATAGAGCCAAACTGCTCTGCTTGTGCCATGGATCAGAAACCAAAAAGTCTGCTTATCACAACCAGTTGGCGGATCAAATTGAAATCCTTCATCAACTCTTGAGCCAAATGAAACTATTAAAAACACTCAATCTAGTGAAGCCCCCTAAATTCATAGCATCAATTGTCCATTCTCCCAAAAATTTTTCATCTCCTCTAATGTGTCCTTCATTGAAACTCAATCTCCTACCCCAATGCCTCTCTTTAGAGGGAGATGTCTAAGTGAAGAAAGGCATTAGGATCTCACCATCTTTTTACATGTATCACTTTGGAACCTTTATTGACTCCTACAGCCCAACACCATTATTTTTGTCCAGCCACATGTGACCAATTAAGGTGGAGAACATGCTCTTGAAAAACAATCTTGGTTTACAATAGAAGGCCTTGAGCTCCTTACTCCTTAACTCGGCCAAATGTCTGGACTCAAAGCCATATCCACCAATTGAAACAGTAAAGGAAAATTTTTATAGTCAATGACTTAGACATTCCAATACCTCTTCAAAAGAGAGTAAAATTGTATGCAAAATATCCTATTTCTAATCACTTGATGTATTCAAAATTGTCTCCACAGTTTACAGCTTTCATAGCTAGTATTGATAGTGTGAAAATTTCCAAACGCATATAAAATACCCTACAAGATCCAAGATGGAAGGTTATTATCTTGCAAGAAAATGAAGTCACTAGTTGTGAATGGAATGTAGGACATTGTAGAGTTTCTAGAGGGAAAAAGTGGTTAGAAGCAATTGGGTGTTTATAGTAAACTACAAGTCCGACGGGAGTATTGAAAGGTACAATATTAGATTAGCAGCCTAGGGCTTTACTCAAACTTATGAAATAGATTATGAAGAGACTTTTGCCCCTGTAGCTAAGCTGAATTTTAGAATCCTGTTATCATTTAGCACTTAGACTAGGAACTCCATTAACTAGACGTGAAGAATGTGTTTCTTATTAGGGAGTTAAATAAGGAGATTTACATCAGAATAGCTCCCTAGTTTGAGATAGAAGAAATAAAAAGGAAGGTGTGCAAACTGAAAAAAATTCTCTATAATCTTAAGCAACCCCTGATGGCATGGTTCAAGAGATTTAGCGCTACATTTCATCAACTCGGTTACAATCAAGGACAAGTCAATCATACTTTATTCACAAAGCAAGCAAAGATGGGAAGAAGACTATATTAATTATGTATGTTGATGACATCACAACCATGGGTGATGATAACCAAGAAATAGAGTCTCAAAAAGCAATTGAAGGTAGACTTTGAAATTAAAGATCTAGAAAATGTGAGATATTTCCTAAGAATGGAGGTAGGTACAAGTAAAGAGGGTATTTTAATTTCTCAACAAAAATATACTCTTGACCATTTGAGAGAAACTGGTAAGCTTGGGAGTAAACCAATTGGTACACTATTGGAGAAAAGTTGGAAAGGGGAGGAAGTTGAAAATGATTCACCATTGGATAAAAAGAGGTATTAACAGTTAGTAGGCAAACTCATTTATTTATCTCTCATCCACTAGACATTGCATATGTCATAAGTATCGTCAGCCAATTTATGCATTCTTCTACTCAAAAACATCTTAATACTGCTAACCATATCCTAAAAAATTAAAAAGGAACTCTCGAAAAATACCAATTATTTAAGAAAAGTGAAAAAAGAGTAACTGTGGGATTTGTTGATGTTGATTGGGCCGATTCCATTGTAGACAGCAAGTCAACGTCCGGCTATTGTACTAAGCTATGAGATAACTAGTCACTTGGAGAAGCAAAAGCAATCTATGGTAGCTCGTAGCAGTGCAAAAGTTGAGTATAGAGCCATTTCTCAAGGGATATGTTAAGTTATTTGGCTAGAAAGATTGATAAAAGACCTACAGATCCCCTTATCCACTTCAATAAAAGTATACGGTGATAACAAGGTCAACCATTAGCCCTGTCAATAATCTAGTTCAACATAACCGAATGAAACATGTCAGAATTGACCAGAATTTTATTAAACAAGAAATTGAAGAAAGCATCAGCTTGTCCTATATCCCTACGAAGTCTTGGGAAGTAAATGTCCTCACCAAAGTTATACCAAAACCAGTTTTTGAATCAATCACATGCAAGCTGAGAATGAAAAATATCTATGTACTAGTTTGAGGGGAAGTATTGAAAAACTAGAAAGAAAAATCCGAATTTGTTGATTATTAGAATATGCCAATTTTAGGAAATTAGTCTTGATTTAATTTCATATTTGTTCCTATTTATTCCTATAATTTAGTAATCTAATTATAGGAAGATTACTTGTATATATTTCCTATTGATCAATAAAGAATATGGTGAGATTTCATCCAAAAACTCCTATTTCATATTAGTCTCCAATGATACATGTATTGTAGAAAAATACAATAGATATCCAAGAAGCCAATCTATGAAGATATGTCAAAAGAAAAGACAAAGCAAGCCGATATATTGCAGAAAACATAAACTATATTGCAATCCTAAGATGTGCAACAGCAGCATTACAATTATGAGATGATTTTCCAAATCATATCATTTGCTTTGGAAGTAGGCTGCTTGATAGTGGCTTTGTAATTGTTTTTTTACATGCATCAATAATATGGTTTCCTTTCACACAAAACTTCAACATAAATACGAATGGAAAATGATTAGGCTATATGTTCTGCATAAAGACATAACAGAAAATTTCCATTTTGAAGCTCTGCTCTTGGTCTCCTTGTGTCAATAGGAGCAAGCTCTAGTGCTTGTAAGTAATGAACTTCAAATTCTGATCCACCCATAAAAACCGAATGAGCAAATCCCAATGGACTTAACTGGATGCTAAAACAACCTAAAATAGTTTTGTAACTAGACTTGATCACAGCGCCATTCATGACATTAAATTTCAAACCTAAAATTGACCAATATAATCAATAAACTAGTAAAAAGATTATAACTTAGGGCCAGTTTGTTTGCATGTAGATTTAAATTTGGGATTTTAAATTGTAGATTTCAAAATCTTGGATTTCAATTTCCCTCAAATTTGTAGGTAGATTGAAATCAGGGTTTTGAGTTAAACTTGGCTGTCAAAATTTACATCTAGGAAATTATATCCAAGTAAACAAACAGCAAAAAATTACTGTTCACCCAAATTTCAAAATCTGAATCTCAATTTACATGCACAAATAAATGGGCCCTAATAAGATTCGAGTTGCACTAGAAATGAATAGTTGCATGCATAAAAGGGTCGCATGTCTCAAACATATAACTTATGGAGTCTATTCAATGGTGATAGTTTTTATTACAAGTAAAACAATCTCAAGGGGGGACTAGGGATCGGTAACTTGTCCTACATCAACCAATTAGAACATTTATATTAGTAGTATTTGATATCCCAAAAAGTCAACAGCAATATTTGTGACCTCAATTTCTCAATTGCCAAAATTATACCCAAACACATGTGTTGCATTTAAAATAGCTGAATATAATTTCATTGAACATATTTCTAGATCGTGAGTCAAGCCCATTGAGGTAGTTGACCAATGAAACTATTTATAGGAGTCCAAGTGTATGTCTCATACATACAAGTCTATATTATGGTTTTCCTTAACTATCACCTAGCTCTAAATAAAGAGTGCAGCCAATGTCCCTATTACCTTTATGTTCTAGACCTAGAAATAATGCAAATTTAATATTGATGTATCTAGAGGTAAACTATGGTATGGATTGTAACTAATTGGAGTTCACATGTGCATAGTCCCAAGTGGAAAAGCCCATGCTCAACAGAACAAATGTACGCCATGGATGAGCATGTCCAGAAACTGATTCTTGTAGGTCCCCTTGGAAATTTTTGTGTTCGGGTGTAATGTGTTAATTTTGATTGTGTTCAACCTCAGACTCAATAGTGCTTGCATGTATCGTGAGATTCGTGACATTGGCCTACAAAACATGTGATGTCTTTAAAAGGATCTATAGGACTTCTCTTTACCAAGTGCAAGGTCTACTTCTCTCCACAACCTCTAGTCTATTCTCACATGCACTTGCAAAAAAGAAAAAAAAAAATACTATAAGGCTCTCGTAGGTAGAATCACATTTGCAAAATTAACAAAATAAGGAAATAAATAGGCAGAAGCTTACCGGCCATTTTGATAGAAGAGGGATTGATCGCCACTCCGTAACACTATTTTAAAAATTTACATATTAGATGCCTAATCTAGGTGATAAAAAAATCATAATGATGATGATGCTGCAAAGAAGAAAAAAAAAGGGAAGTAAAAGATTATGTTGACTCTTAGTGTGACCTTTGGCTCCTCAAATTCAAAACCTGAATCTCTTCAAAATTCCTTGAGAACTTGACTACAACTTCACGCTCCAAACTCATGCGAAAATTGATCAAAACTTGAGTAGAAAAGTTCGATGTTTTTATTTTCAAATAAATGTAAATATGTGGAAAGAATTGATCTAAATCCTACGGAAACTTGATCGGAATTTTCATTGAAAACTTGACCAAAATTTGATGCGAATTTGATTCCAAAAAATAGAAATCATTCGACATTTATAGGGGTCAAAAAACCCTAATCCCTAGTTAACATAATTCTGCTACCATGCTAAGCCTAGGACCAAGCACCCAGCCCTAGGCTAGCAGCAAGACCTAGCGCCTGATTACAGATCGGGCCCACGTAGGTGCCAAACCCTTGGCGCCCTCGTCTCAGGCCATAAAAGGATGGGGTTCCAGCTCACAGCGAAGCCAACCGCGTGGGATTTGTATCAGAAAATAGTTCGCTGAAAAGAGGAAAAATAGGATAATTTTGCAAAAAAATTCAAATCTTTTCAGAAATTCACATCAACCCAAAAAACTTGATTCTCTGAAATTTTCAAATAACTCCCTTTATTCTTCATCAAGACAATCAATCTTCAAATTACAATTTTAATCAAACTAGAAAACCTTGTCCATCAAATTGTAATTATGCAAATAAAACCATAAAATGCAGGATTTCACAAACAAATCCAAATCAAGTGGTTTTCTGCACATGGAACTTCAGAAAGATCCAAACTTCAGCAAATTAATTATGGAAAACACCAAAACCAATCACTTTGGCAAATAAAATCTCAGAGTAAGGAATTTTTTGAATAAGTCCCTAAAAATGAAATTTGATGCACATGTCCTCAAAAATAGGATTTTGTCATTAAACCATGAAACTTACTTTTTAAAAAATTGAACATGTATAATCATGTGAAAAATTTTGATTTTCCAAATGAACTCTCGAAAATCAAAAATTTGCAAATAGGTATAAAGTATGAAGATCATGTCAAATAGTTTAGTTTTAAGTCACAAAAGAGATCAGACATCACAAAATTCCTACTCATTGGAAAGTAAGAAGCAAGCTTACGAGCTCATAGATCATTCTATATCCCAATTTATTTAATTGACTTCTCAATCTATTTAAAACCAATAAACCAATCAAAGATTAACCAAATTTATCCTTAAAACCAATTATCACTTTTCCCTTTACATGCACCTCACCTCAAAGTGCCTCTCTAACGGAGAAACAACCATAGATACACATACTTTCATAGTCTTTGAACTCTGTTGTGCGACTCAAAACCAGATCATTTGACCCAATTCTAATGATTTGCATCTATGGGTAATTTTTAAATTTTCAAGGGCTTATTTGAAGAATCAGAGTTTTACATGTGATTCCACACATGCAAATTATTTTAAAAACAATAAAATTTCATTTTCCGAAGATTTATGCATAAAACTCTATTTTGTAGAAACTTATTTGTAAGATTCTTTTTTCCAAGACGTCATTTGCAAAAGTGACTAATTTGGGTGTTTCCTGCAATTAATTCAATAAAGATTGATCTTTTTGAAGTTTCATGTGCCTAAGTGATTTGGACTCATTGGCAAAAATAATTGAGTTCAAGGTTTATTGGCAAAATGACAGTTTAATTGACAAAATTCTGTGATCAAAGATTTGATTTGGAGTTGATTGCCGGGGGGTAATTTCAAAATTTAGAGTCTCGATCAATGATTAAGTTTTTGGTTTGATGCAAAATCCATAAAAGAATTTAGGTTTCCCTCCAAAATTACCCGATTTTACCTATTTTTATACGTCAGTGAACAGTTTTTAAATTTGAACTCCACGTGGTTGGCCTCCATATGGATCTAAGCCCCACCATCGTGGGGTCTCAGTAGCGGGTGCCAAGTATTAGGCGCCCGCAAACCGCGTAGATGGGGACCCACATGGGATGCCTAGGTGGGCTTGGCCCAAAAGCGAGCACAAGCATCCTGGCGCAAAAAAATTCAAGAAATCATGTTAGCTCATTAAATTTAAATTTTCATTTATTTAAATCAAATCGAAAATTTGAATTATTGATTTTACGAGCTTTCAATTAATATTTAAACTCATCTTGAAATGTCTTCAACAACCTATTACTTTTATTCAAAATCAATTAGGAGATGCTATCAAATGAAAATTAAAATTACAGTGAACCAACTAAGATTTTTTTGTCAACTTTGGACACCAAAGCTTTAGAGTCCATACAGCCAAATATAGCAAAAATAACTTTGTAATTACTGACAACTTCGAACGTCCAATTAAAGATCAAAATGTGTAAGCTTATTTCAATCAAAACTTTTATATCTTTAATTATCTTTAACAAAAGTAATATGTTTTTCAAACCCTCTAACGTTACGAGAGATATAAATTTAGAATTAACTTTTGTATTTTTTAACACTTCTACTCTTTAAAACTCTTATAAATAGACTAAATTCTATCTCATTTTTTTATCTTCTTTACTTGAAAACACTCCTAGGGTGTTAGGAGTATATAAAGGACATAAATTCGGTGTAGGAGTTGATTCTTGTCAATTGTGGAGCAAGAGTTGTGTTGAATTTTAGGTGCCTCGAACTCGAATTAAAGTTTGAGTTAAAGTAGGAATCCAAAGTTGGATTTAAATTTATGATTAATTTGTAATATTAGGAACTGTAGTTGGAGTAAAACCCAGACTCAATAAGGGTCTATAAATATATTACAATACATAGAGCTTAAGTGTGATGTAGTATTGAGGTTGAACTAGAGAGAAATAGAAAAAAGGAATAAAGAGAAAAGAGAAAAGAGAAAAGAGAAAGAGTGTCGGCTTTCGTGTGTGAGTCTTTCTAGTACTTTTCGGTGGTCTCTCGTAGTAGTTCCTCGTGGTGTTCTTTTGGAGATTCTATCTGAAGGTGGAGGTGTTACCGAGGTTTAGAGAAAGAAATTAGTTGAGTAAGAAAGAGTGAAGTCTTTCTTGTAGACTCTTGTAAAAATATTTTCTTTTGATAGTGGATCTCTCGCTGTCTTATCTTGTTATTTTCTTTTATCTTGTATTACTTCTTATTTCTTGTGTTATTTGAGAATAAGGTGATTTGTGAACCTTCCGCTGCGAATCCCAACAATTGGTATCAGAGCTTAGGAGCAAATAACTAAGATTGCAAAGTCTTTACTTGAGATGGAGAAGTTTGATAGTAAGATAAATTTTGCCTTATGGCAGAAAAAGATGAAAACAGTTCTTATTTATCAAGTTCTGCTAAAAACGTTAGAGGGACAAGAAAAGAGACTGACCAAGATAAGCGATGAAGATTGGGATGAGATAGATCAAAAAACATTGAATTTAATTGTTCTAAACCTGACTGATGAGATTTTGTATAATATCATTGACGAAGAGACGACGATGGATATCTGAACAAAACGTGAGAAGTTGTACATGTCAAAAAGCCTTACGAATAAGTTCTATCTGAAACAACAGTTGTACGGACTGCGTATGAGTGAAGGTACAACTATATTACATCACCTGAATGCTTTCAATAAGATTATCAATGCTTTACTGAAAGTTGATGTGAAGTTTGAAGAGAATATTAAGTCATTGATTCTCTTGATGTTTCTTCCTGCTTCGTACGATTATATTGTAATCATAATTTTTTATGGTAAAGAAACTCTCAAGATGAAAGATATGACAACTAGTTTTCTTTCTAATGAAAAAAGTAGAAACTCTAACATTAATATGGAGTTTGGTGAAGGATTGGTGGTTCTGAAAGAGAAAGATTAAGAGAATGTGGAGAAAGCAAGCAACGGTTCAAATCAAAATTAAAGGCGAAAGTACAATATTATTCATATAAGAAGTATAGTCATATTAGACGGTATTGCCCTGAACGTGGGAAGATTGAGTCCTCTAATATGGCGACGGCAATAACGGATGATACTTTTGAGAATAGTGGGAATGGAGATGTTCTTGTAATATCCGCAGAAATTGGCACTTCTAGTAAGTGAATTTTAAATTCTGGTAGTTCTTAGCATATTTGCTCCAGAAAAGAATGGTTTACTTCTTATGAGGAGAATAAGAAGAAAGGTACTATTTGGTTGGACAATAATTCAGCCTGTGAGATCGCCAGTATGGGAACAGTCAAAATTTAGATGTTTGATGGAGCAATTCGTACTCTTATTGGAGTGAGGCATGTCCCCAATATGCGAAGGAATCTAATTTCCCTTGGTGTACTGGACTCAAAAGGTTGTAATTATTCAGTAAGATATGAAGTCATGAAGGTGACACGCGGTATTAGAATCCTGATAAAAGGTGAGAAGTGCGGCAATGTTTATCAATTAATAGGGAATACCATTGCAGGTGCAGTTTCGATTGTTACAGTAGTAAATAGGAAGCATTATATTTGGAGTAATTTGATGGAAGATAAATGTTCTCCTCAAATTATTTTTACTACAACAGCAAACACAGGTCATCCGAAAACCTTCCAAAAATATAAGACTGTAGGCATGAAGAGCGAATTCGAGGTTGGCTCGAGCTAGCGTCTTGCAATTAGCTGGATAAGCTAGTAGCCCAGGGGCAGGGGCTAGATGAGAGATGATGGCTAAAGATTCGTGATGGTGTCATGCTCGAGTTCAAATCAAGGTAGAGATTGTTGAGTTTTAGGTGTCTCAAACTCAAATTAAAGTTTGAGTTAAAGTAGGAATCTAAAGTTGGATTTAGATTTATGATTAATTTGTAATATTAGGAGTTATAATTAAAGTAAAACTCAAACTCAATAAGGGTCTATAAATATACTATAATATATGGTGTAGTATTGAGATTGAACTATAGAGAAATAGAGAGAGAGGAATAGAGAGAAGAGAGAGAAGAGAGAGAGAGTGTGTGTCGGCTCTTGTGTGTGGGCTTTTTTAGTACTTCTCAGTGATCTCTCGTGGTAGTTCCTCGTGGTGTTATCTTGAAGATTCTTTCTGAAGGTGGAGGCATTGCCGAGGCTTGGAGAAAGAGTTTAGTTGAGTAAGAAAGAGTGAAGTCTTTCTTGTAGACTCTTGTAAAAGCCTTTTCTTTTGATAGTAGATTTCTCGCTGTCTTATCTTGTTATTTTCTTTTATCTTGTATTACTTCTCATTTTTTATGTTGTTTGAGAATAAGGTGATTCGTGAATTTTTCGTTGTGAATCCCAATAGAGTTGTACAAGCATGATTTCACTCAAATGAAATGATGCTCACGAGTTGTGAGTTTAAGTAAAGGTTTGGTTTCGCTTTAAAAAACTATAATTCTATTGAAAAATTCAAGTTCTCAATATTGAAATAAAGGTTATGGAATAGACACAGTTGATCGTTGAATCACATAAATTACAATGCCTTCTTTACTCTTCTCATTTACTTTAAGCACTCGAAATTTCTTTTTTGTGGACTTACATTATTTTGCCATTAATTTTTAAATTGGTTTTCAATTTCAAAAGTTGTTATCATTCTCATTAAACTTAATTTACCTCTCCTCTCAATTGTCATTTTGGACCTTCACTTCCTGTATCAATTTTTCTTTCACTCACCTATATTAGAACATCGAATTTACAAATTTTTAAAAATTAATGCATATAAATCTTCAATTTTTAGACAAACCTAAACAAAAGTTAGGAATGGACCATTGATCCCTCTCTCTGTCAAGGCAGCGAAAAAACCCTCCAATTTATTTTCCTATTTTCTCGATTTTGCAAGCACAATTTTAAATATAAAGAATTTCACACGATCTCTTTTAGTTCAATAGGTGCATGCAAAAAGAAATTGAAAACCAATAACACAAGTACATCTCATCTCACGCTCAGCAAAGAGTTCCATTAACTAACCTGAATACATCAAGCGCTTTGCAAAACGGACATGTGAATCTCAAAAGACATGTGAGTGTTATTGAGCTTGAGATCGAACACAATCAAAATTAATGCATTGCACTGGAACACCAAAATTTTCAAAGACCTATAATTATATGGTTGTGTTTACATAAAAAAACATGAACAACCACATATTTGCTATCATCCAATGAGTTTGTTGCTTATTCCCCAATATTTAGTAACAAATTGCCGATGCATTTGGCAAGGAGTCTGTTAAGCATGCATGAAGATGAAATGACGAGATTAGTTTATTTCCAAGAACATGCATGTAGGGATAATAAACGCAAAGGAGTGAGTTGTATTGCAAGCATAGAAGCCAAGAAGATGAGGGACAAAAGTTAATGAATTTCCCTTGTAAATTGTAATGGCCAACTCACCCATTTTAAATATCTAAACATTGATATAATGGTCCATTGGAGAAAATGTAATAAAAAGCATTACATATAAAAATACCCTCAAAATAGAAGAGATTCTCGAGACAAGGGCTATTGTTGTCTATGTCAAAAGTAAGTTAGTGAATCTCCCTTCTAAATTGTAATGACCGAATCTCCCTTCTAAATTGTAATGACCAACTCACCCATTTTAAATATCTAAAGCAAATAATCATAAACATTGATATTTTTGTTCACCATTGGCAAAAATGAATAAAAAGATTCTAAGAGTAAAAGAAAGAAGAAGAAGAAAAAGAAAAAGTGAATAACAATAAGAGTCTGACAGTGTTAGGCAGTGATGAAAGAAGAAAAAAGATGACAGTGTCTGGTAGTGGTGAAAGAAGTAGAAGATCGACGATGTAGGACGATGTTGTGGTGGCGGCGGAGTGGACAAACTATGTCCTAGTGGTGGAAGAAGAAATAAGATGGTAGAAAATTTCCATGTCCAACGGTGTTCAATGGTGGTGAAAGAAGAAGATCAACAATGTGGGAAGGTGTCCCGGTTGTGGCAAAGAAAACAAACTATCCCAGTGGTAATGGAGACTGACGATGTCCTTCCACCAAGATGGAACAGTGCCCGTTGGATACCAAGAAGAAGAAGGGCAGGTAAAAATGCCAATTGGATACTAAGGACCCATTTAGATGAATTCTTAATTTGAAATTGAGGAATTGGTCAATTTTATCAATTCCTAAAAATTGAAAGAATTATTGAAATTATCTAATTCTGGTGTTTGGATGAGTATTTTTTAGATGAAATTAGAAATTGATTAATTTTTTTTATTTTTTTAAAATATTTTAAGTTTGGTAAAAAATAAAAAAAATATATAAATATAATTTATAAAAATATGAAAACCTAGTTCACTCTATGAGAAAAAAATTTTAAATCTTTATATAATCATTGGAGCAAAAATCTAGCTGTTGGAAATTATTCCAGATTATTTCTACAAAGTTTAGGTGCTTAGAACTAATGTTCGGTTGTCTGAATACTCCAATAGTCAGAAAATCTTGTTGTTAAGTTTTATTTTTATGTGCTCGGGCATCTAAATACACAAAATTAGAATGCTGATTTTCTATATGTTTGATTCGGATGATCAAATGTTCTAGATAGGGCTCTGAACTTGACTTTGGGTGCTTGAACTCTAATGTTCGGGTGACTGAATTTGGCAGAAAAGCTTGCTAAAAAGTTTTTGCAATTTTAGTTATTTGACACAACTTTAATTTAACTTGGACAAAGGTAATATAGGTTGATGAAAGCATATCCAACTTAAATAAGGTGTCAACTTAAAAGCTCAAATAAATTAACTATCGAATCTTCAACTCAACGTAAAATGGAAAGCTAAATCTATGAGCTTGGAGTTGATCTCATCTTTTAAACATTCTTTGAGCTCCTAGCTTGATTTTTAAACTTCATCTTCAAATCATCGTTATCTTTATCTTTGAGTCGTCATCTTCAAGTTTTAATCTTGAGACTCAATTCTTTACAACATTGGATGATTATTGCAAATTTTAAAGCTTACAATTGTGAAATATTAGTTTGATCATTATCAAAATCCAAAAATCAGCAATCTCCCATTTTTTAATGATGGCAAACTATGCATAGGAAAAACAAATAAACATACTATAAAATATATTCATATAAAAATAATTAGGCATGCTTTTAGCTACAAAGATCAACTAACAATGCACTTAACAAGTTTCACAAATATATATATTGTTCTCCACTTGTTAACACCATCAAAAGCATAACTCCTCCTAAATAAGTGCGTAACAAGAATATAGAGCAAAGGGAAGCAATAGTAAAAATTTAAATTTATCTCTTCTAATATCATATATCAAGAGATAGGAAAATTTCAAGAATGAACTAGACATTTCCTATCAACTTACCTTAAAAGAATAGTTTATCAAAATCCAATATAATTAACATTTGAGGCAATAGAAATTCCCCCTTGATATATGCATAGATAGGTTTAAAAATATTTAATAAATTACATATATGCTTCTTCTATCTATAATAGTATTATAATTTAATAATCTAGTATAGAATCAAGAAAAGCTTCAAGAGAGATCAATACATAAAGTTTAAAAAATTTATTTAAAAGCAAAAAATCCTATTACTTAATCCAAAGAATCAAAGGTTGGCAAGAAGATCAATATTTAAGGATGTTAGTCCAAAACTAAGAGCACGAGACTCAAGATACTGATTGATGGCCTAAACAAGCAACCTAAGAGGGGATGAGATTTTCAAATAATAAAATAAGTTCACATTGAATCGAAGCCCAAAAGTACTTGAAGTATAATTAGATTATCAAAACTCAATTACAATCCTAAAACAATTAAACCATGGGAGAATGATCAATCTACAATCATATGTAAGATAATTTCTAATCAATATTAAATTTAAGTGTATAAGATAAATAGAAAAGTAGAGAGTGCAAATGAAAATACATGGTTCGGTGACCAACTATGTCTGGTCTATAGCCCTTGCCTCATTCTCGAGGATTTAAACTCTTCACTAGAGTTGTAGGTTCGTTCAGGTGAAGCCACACCCTTACATCACCTCACAAACTGCATCGCTCTACACCAGAGCCAATCGACCATTCTTCATAAACTGAATAATGTACACTCTTATCACTCTTAAAACCTAGAAGAGCACTCAATCCTATCCTAACAACTTAGGAGAGTTACAATGATAAAAATCTAAAAAAAAAAAAATTCTTATAACAAGATTCTCTCAAAGTTTGAGTACAAGCATAAATGAGGATTTAAAAGTCAATGTTTGTTTGAGCTCTTGTTGAGGCCAGAAGGCTTTGAGAGAGGGGATCTTCCTCTAAGAATATGAAAACCTAGTTTCCTCTATGAGCAAAAAGTCCTAAGCCTTTGAATAACTATTAGAACAAAAATTTAGCTGTTGGGAATCACCTCAGGTTGTATCTATGAGGTTTGGGCACCTAGAACTAATGTTCGATCATTTAAACCACTCCAATGGTCAGAAGGATCTAGTCATTAAGTTTTACTCTCATGTGTTCACGTTTGAATCACATGTTCAAGTGACCAAACATTGAGTTTAGATAATTGAACTCTCTGTTTGAATGACCAAAGTTTACAGAATGCTAATTTTTTGTCTGTCAAGTTTGAACATCTAAACATACTAGTTAGTGCATCTGAACCTGACTTCAGGCACTTGAACTATAATATTTGGGTGATAGAACCTGAGAGAAAAGCTTACTAAAAGTTTTCTATAATTTTGACTATTTGATACAACTTCAATTTAACTTGGACAAAGATAAAATAAGTTGATGAAGGCATATCCAAATTAAATGGGATGTCGACTCAAAAGTGCAAATAAATTAACTATTCTTGACTCAAAATAAAATGGAAAGCAAAACATATGAGCTTGGAATTGATATCGCCTCTTGAGCATTCTTTGAGCTCCTAACCTAAATTTTAAGCTTTATCTTCAAATTATCATTCTCTTTATCTTTGAGTCATCATCTTCAAGTTTTAATCTTGAGACTCAATTTTTCATGAGCTTGGATGATTATTGCAAATCTTGAATCTGAACACAACTTAAGAAACTAATTAAATATAAGTTTGGTCATCATAAAAATACAAAGGTCAACAAAGGAATCACCACTTCACTCATCGATGAACTGGATAAGCTACAACATTGCAACTTTCCACAAGCGTGAGTTTATTTTCAACCCCCTCGAATGTTGATTGAGGGTTGACTAAAACTAGAGCAAAATTAACTTGGTATTCAAAGACAACATCAAAGAAATACCTCCACCATTATTGAGTACATTTATTTGAAATATTCCTTATAATAAGAAAGTGATGAGCAAGCCATAGTTGAAAGAATAAGGCATTCCCAAAAAAGGGTTTATCATACACAACAAACTTAAGGCCCTCGATTTAGTAGGCTAGTAAGGGAGCAGTCAGGGAACAACTAAAGTGAAGGAGACTACCAGCAATGGTATCATCATCAAGATTTCTTAGGGTGCTCATGTTATTCAGAAAGAAAAATAATCCACAAAATATGAGGGTGGCATTAAGCATACCTTAATGGCACAACTTATCAGAATATAGGAGAGGTGATTTTTCAACCACACTTGCTGAAGAAGAAGATCTCCAATGCCATTGTAAAGAGAAGGAATCTCATCTTTCTTCACAAGATGCTCAAGAAGAAAGGTAGAAAGGATATTCCATCTAAAATTAGGCTACTTTTGTTACAAAAGATAAAAATTTTTAAATTCTTAAAACCCATTAAGTGACTCACTTCCTCTAGAGTCAGCAACATCTCGCTAAGTGGGAAGAAAAACATGTGGGTGGCAGGATTTCAATGTTCTATCATAGCACTAAGGAATGCCAAGTCTAGCTACACATGCCATAAGTCATTCAACATTGGACAGTTCACATAGGTGACAGGGAACTTGTAGAAAATTGGAAAGTGTTTTAAGAATTTCTTAATCCAAAAGGATGATTGAAGTAATGTTGATCAGGAATAACCTAAAATAAATTCAAAATCAAGGTGGGCTAAAAAACAAAGAAAAGAAAAGGAAAGAACTTACCTCCAGTGCAACAAGACGATTGGCAATATAAGCCAGTTGGCTCCTGAATGAGATGTCAAGATTAGGAAATCAATCTAGATTCATTGTTAATAGTAACCAAGAAGACTACAAAGAGAAAGTTAGAGATTCCTCTCATTATATAGAAGGGATCTTGAATTCAAAAGAGGAAGTGTAACCAAGTTACACAGAAAAAGGATCCATAGAATTAACATGGATTTGGAAGCAAAAATCAGATCAAATACTTGGGAATTTTCTAGAGAACTGAGAGCCAAAAATCTAGCACTCAAATTTACAAGCATGAGCCAAGAGGTTGGTGCACAAAATAAAAAGATCTAAAAAATTTGAGTGCTAGGAACTTGGCATCCAAAATTAGAAGTGTGCTCTAACTCTCTGGTGCAGCAAAAAAGCTCTCATAAATTTCCTTTTTGTAGGATCTTCAACTATGTCACATTGTGTGTCACTTATTTAATTAGAAAGTGACACCGACTTAGGATATCTTTTTTAAAAAAATTCTACTTAGGAAGGGTCAAGGTGATCTATAACTCCCTTTACAAGAAGGACTTCTTGGCCTAACTAATGATTGACAGTCTTTTATTTTCTGCATCTAAAATTTTCCATTCTTTAAAGCCATTATCATATTTGTATCACCCCAATATGCATGCATACTCTCAATTACCCACTTGATTCTTTAGTAAAATTTAGTTAAAATCTTTAAACCACCTGATCTGCATAAACTTTGACTAGCTTGACAACTTCAAAACTTAATACACTCTTACAGGAATAATGGCAGTTCATAGGACCACAAGAAGACATTATGTTTTTGTCGTGTCCCTATCCACCCCCTAGTTCTTTTCCTCATTTGCGTAACAATTGTAGGCAAGCTTACGAGCCCTTAGATTAGTATGAAACCCCCAATATATTAAATCAACTCTTAACCCTTTTGGAGCCAACAAGTCGGTCAATAAGTTGATCAGTTCATCCTTAAATTGTATTTTCAAATATACTTTATTTGTAAAGATACCATGCCCCAATCAACCTTTTTGTATTTTCAAATATCTTAAATTCAGATTTTCAGGAAAGTGGTACTTTAATCTTTAAAATCAAACTTAATTATAATTTTTCAAAATTTAGGGACTTAGGTATGAAATTACATATTTTGAGGGTTTATATATAAAATATATATTTTCTACTACAAAATATCTTGGATCTAATGCTTTAAGGTTATTCGTTGTAAAATCGTGTTAAAACGGATTTATTATAAAAATTTGATTTTCAGAGATTTATTTGTAAAATTATAATATATTTAAAAATTTAGGCTTCTTGTGTAAAAAATATACTAGGAAAAATGGGTTAGATTCCATGAGAAATTGAGCTAAAAACAAATTGACAATTACTAAAAAATGGACTAAAATTTTGATATTTGAATTTTTTTTAAAATTCTAGCACCTAGAATTTGGAGTGCCATGTTGGCGCCCCCCTTTTTTGGGGCAACAAAATCATGATTTGGACTGCTAGATTTTTGGTTGGCTGACATCCAGATTTTCTTTCAGATTTTTTCATCCGACTTTTCTTTAGTATAGATTGATGATGTGGTATGATCTTTGTCATTCAATTCTTGTGCCCACCACATGCAACCATTAACTAGAAATTACCCAAAATTGGTAACTAAAATCTCTCATAAATGGCTGTAGTATATAAATACCACTTATTTCCACTAGCAAAATGACCCAAAATTTAAAGCAAAAATCATTATTTTAAGGAGAAGTTCTCATTGCTTAGGTGAAGAAGGAGGAGTTCTACAGTGACCATAAAGTTTTGTTGAGATCTAAAGTCATATTCCTCCTCAACAATAAAGTTCTAAGTTAAGATTCAATCACCATCCTCTTTCAACGAATAGGTTACATCTCACCACTTTCTTCTTTATCTTTCTTATTACTTATTATTCTATTTTATGCATTTATATTAAAATTTTAGTATTTTTTATTTCATTATATTCTAAATTTAATTATTGAATACAGAAAAGGTGTTAGGCAGGGACCTTTAGACCCACCTTGTCAAGATGGTGGGAAAGTTTTTTTCCTTTTATATTTTTATCTATTCTCATGAATTGGATGTTACATCCAAGAAACTGACAAATTTTTCTCTTTTTTCTCTTTTATGTGTAGGTAAATTTGAAAGCAAGACCGTTAGGATGGGTATATCTCATGCTTAGTGAAAAGCCTCCTACAATCTTCTTGAGGATCTTGCATGCTTTGTAGACCGAGCGTATAAACCATTGAGGTGCATGCTAGAGAAAAAAGAAGATTAGGTCAAGCAAAACTTAAGAACTGACTCGTTACATAACTAAAAACTAAAACCGAACCACAACCTACTAAGGAGATGTATATGTGGTACATCGAGGCATGTCTTTGGAACTATTCATATTTCAAAATGAACTTAGCTACTTCAGTTGCCATGTTTACCCAATAATATCTTTGTTTGAGGAGTTTTTGTGTTAATTCTCGTCCACCCTCATGACTCTCATATATTCCTTCATGTATCTCTCATAGTGCATAATCAGCTTTGACTGACCTTAAGTAGTGAAGAAGCAGTCAAGTAAGTGATCTTTTATATAGGATTCCTTCAACTAACACAAAACTCGGTGCAATACTCCTAATCTTCCAAGCTTCTTTGGCCTCCTCAAGCAGTTGCTTCTCTTTGAGGTAGCTAGTTATAGGATCCATTCAACATGATTCCTCATTTACAACATTCACCTTGGTGTAGTGATATAGCAAAGTTATAATGATAAGGAATACAAAAACACAAATAACATCACTCAAACAAGAGCCTCTCAATATTGAGCATAAGGTCATGTGAGGATTTGAAAGTTAAAGCTAATTAGAGCTCTTCTTGTGGATAGAAGGCTCTAGGAGATTAAATATTGCTCTAAGAATATAAAATTGAGTTCTTCTTCATGAGCAAAGTCCCAAGCCTTTATATAACCATTGGAGTCAAAAACTAGCCATCGATTGAACCCATGATTGAACACTTCTAAAAGTTGAAAATCTAGTTATTGCAACTTATCCTCATGTGTTTAATGACTGAACCACATGTTTGTGTGACGAAACCTTAAGTTTGGACAATTGAACTCTTAGTTTGGATGACTAGACTTTGCAAATAGCAGAGTAATTGATAGGACATGCAAGAATATTACATAATTCCAACAATTTGATATTACCATTATATCATCTTATATCATTTTATTGTTCTACTATGGTATAATTTGCCAATTTGTATAGGTCAACAATAATTTGTTCTTACCCTTAACAATAATCCTGAGTTGGATCAAGAGTCTCGCAGAGTTCTCACTAATGATCTAGTTGTATCGGTTAATAGTCAATATCAACTTATACCCTTCTTAGCCCTAAACTCCTATTGACATGTTTGGACAGTGAGTGGTCTAGCTTGAAGATTGCACAGAGCTTGGGGCTGAAAAAAATAGAAAAACAAATTAGAAATGTAAAATATAAATTTTGTACATAAGTAAATGAGCATAAACTATGAAAGAATGGTAAGCAATTTACTATTATACCTTTTTTATCGAGGTGCATATCCTAATGTTCCTCTTTAATGTGTAACAAGGCCACATTATCTCCAGTGGAGTCCGAATCAAATCCTCCATTATATGAGAACAAGATCTCCAACATTGGCCCCACTGTCTCGACATTATAAACTACCATAGATGTAGTTCAAACATACCTTGAGTAAACCATTGCAACTTGAAAATGGAAAACACACTAATAAATTAGATTGCACAACTTAAAATATATAGGAAATCAAACAAGACATAAAGAGTCAAACAACACAACTAAAAATATATGTATTGCCCATGTCAACCCCCATGTTATCCTTGTGCCCTATCTGTGTCCTCTTGTGTAGTCCCCCTGTGTACCCTGCACACATCACCCCTGCCCCCCCGTGTCCTTCTCATGTCCTCCATGTGTCTTCCATGTGTCATCGTTGTCTATTCCCCTTTGTACTACTCATGTTATCCTAGTGTATTATTTGTGTTTTCCTTCTATTCTTCTTGTCTATTTTTCATATTCTCTTTGTGTACTCCCCCCGTTCTCTCTATGTATTTTGCACAAATTTTCCTTATGTTCTCCCCATATTTTTTCTATGTTTGAAGTGTTACTTATAGTTGCTGTAGGCAAAAGATTCCCTATAAATTAGTAGATATTTCACAATACTACTCAATATCTAACTCCATATAATGCCATTAGTCGAAACCAAATATCTATAGTATCAAGAAGTGTTTGTGAAATCAATTTTGTCAATATCTAAGTCAATTGACACTAGTATAAAGGAAACCCTAGATGTTCATGAGTTAATTGTTTCATGATTCACCAAATTATTTAATAGGGATTAAAAAGGAGAATTTCAAGAATTTTTTTATTGGATTCTTAATGCCAAACAAAACAAATCTCTTTTTACATCATAGACATCCACAGTTGTAGATTTCATTCTATGCCACCCTTATTGGGTATTAACTCACAGCAATAATAACTACACAAAATGAACAAAAACATAACTAAAAAACAAGATTTCGAGTATGAAATGTTGGAATGGATTTCCAATGCTAAACAAACAGCAAAAGAAAATTACCATTGTTACAACATAGATATAAAAATATCTTATGTTATAACACATACATCAAAAATTTCTTTATTATAATACAGAAATATAATGGTTCACCTTGGAAAAAAATAAAAAAGAATTTAGAGGATGTGGGCGGTCGGTGGCGGCTGGTGGGAGTGCAGGCTTGGACAGCAACGATTTTGATCTGACTTGGGTAGAATTGATTTTATGATTTGGAGTTGGGAATTATAAAAAAAAGAAGATGAACATTGCCTATGTTTTTCTTAATTTATGACGCTTTTGAAAGCGTCAAAAATTAATGCTATTTTTGAAAAAAATGCTGTTAGTTAACAGTGCTTTGAAAAGCACCGGCATTGGTTTTCTTCTGCCAGCACTTTCGTAAATGCGGGATCAAAAGTATTAACAATGCGCCAATTTATTGTAGTGATAGATTAGGCCAATTTAAATCAAAGGTCAATTACTCAAGCTCGACTAAGACAAACTTAGGTCAAGTTAAGCGACATCCACCAAATTGAAATCAAGCCAGATTCAAGTTAAGGTCAAGTGGGAAGATATGTCAAAATTGGATGCTTTGGGAAGCCTGGTTTGGAGTGTAGGCCGGTGAGCGGAGCCGTCTTAGTTTAAATTCATTTTTCGTAAAATTTTTATAAAAGTAGAAGAATGCCTCTGCTTAAGCCATATGGCATTTTACTAATAAAATCTTTTAAACTCACGTGTCTCTTTCACATTATTTTAGTTTTTTTAATCTAAGATTTTATAATACTTAGAATAATTACAATAGTGGCTAGTGTTTATTAAAACCCATGTATCCGTAACACCTTAAAGCCCGCCAAATGAATGATATGTAAACTCAATGTCACTTATGGGATCTTTTAGCCATTTTAGGAGGCCTATCGATTCCATGGTTAGTATTTAAATATTGGGAGAGTCGAAAGAGTATCGAACCGAAATAATATAGTGGACTGCACACCAAATCATCCCAAAAGCCAATATCTCATAGAATATGGATTTTTTTTCACTATATATATTGGACCATCATATCTATCCAATATTTGACGTGAGACTAATTTATCACACATGACATTATAACACTTAAATACAATACAAAACTCAAATTTAGCTTCTAACAAAAATCGGACTTATTAAATCAAAGTTATATTCTAACTCGAATCCAAACTCCCGCGGGTGGATTGGGCCCGAGCAAGGCCAATCCCAACGCCCATTTAGCTTCGTGATTTGTTTTGTTAATTGAATAACCTAGGTTTAAATAACGGTAGTTGAAACTTAATTCCATGCATGCTTATCTTTTTCTTTTTTGGTAATTCCTCAGTAAATGCATTGACGACGAATTCTGATTTGCAGTTACTTTCGAATCACATTAATTTATTGTGTGCTATCAATTCTTATCTGCCACTCGCACTGCATTATATATTATTTAATTTATAATAATAATAATAATAATTATTATTATTATTTAATTATTCTAATTGAAAAGTAACGCTAGCCTATCAACCCGAATATTTTTATGCCTTAAATAATTCCTGTTTTCTCGATAATCACATGCAAAAATAGGCTGATGATCTGTCTTACTCTTCCCGAGTCAGTCAGTCTTTGTTTTTTTAATACCGAGTGAGTCTTCGAAACTGCCAAAAACATGGCAGTCAATATTCGCTGGCATGATCACGTGGATATCATGTCTGAGCGTGTCCCATTGCTTTGTCCAAAACTGCCCATATGTCAACGTCCCTGTCCGTCCTGAAACTCCCGAGCTGTTTCTGAATCTTGATATTTTCACGCCATTTACCGCAACTTCGCTGTGCAGCGAATTTCTAAAAATTATGATTTGTTAAATCATTTTTTATTAATTTATAAAAAAATTGTCAGAATTTTTGTCACATTAGTCAGGATTATAATAAAAATAATTTGAATATCAATTTTTTACTTTTACAAATATTTCGGTTAAGCTCCGTGATCTCAACCGAAATATTCATCAAATATTGTTTAATAAATTTATGGTCAATTCTGAATTTCTCAGCATTGCAATTTAAGAATTAAAATATCACAATCGTTCAAATTACTCAGCAAAATCGTCGATGCTCCGAGGTCTGGGAGCTTCCTATCTCACCTTGGACCAACCTTCCATTGGATCCATCAAGCCTCGACTACAGAGCCAATGGAGCTCTAATTACATCGGTGATAGATTGAAAATATGTCCTCGATTATTCTCGTTAATTTGGTAGGGTTTTGATTTTTTGACTTGAATAATTTACTTTAATGTATCATTAATATTTCGGACCTCTAAACACCAATTTTTGAACCTGGAGTACGGAGTTGATTTGATCTTTATTGACTTAGAACAAACTACCAATCATCGCAACTCCTTGTAGATTGATCTGCTGCCTTGTCAAGTTATGGAAAATGATTAGTGTTTGCTTCTTTTTGAGATAATAATACCGACCCACCCATTCAATTGCTGAGGTGCGGGCTAATATTGATCACAATCTAACTTAGCTTACTACTCTCCATAAGTGTCCTCAAATCGAAGGAAGTTCCTCCTTAAGTAAGAGTTCGGATTATTGAACTAACCTTGTAGGAAAAGAATATTGACCACTTAGTCAAGATTTTTGACTTTCTGGATGGGATCGAACTAGACTTGTCGGAGATGGGGACTAATATAAAAAATGAAGGGAGGAGTTCAATTTTGAATTCAACACCTACCGAAAAATATTTGAAAGTCACTATAATAATTATAGGTATTTTTGGCACTAATCTAGCACTATTATAGTTAAAATTAGCATCATAAATTTATTAACGATGCTAATCAAACGTAGTGTTAGATAGTATAGCGAATATTTATAACACTAAATTAACACCCCTAAAAATCTTTTGTAACACTAACACTACTGTCACAAATGGTGAAAAATAGCGCCTGTAATAGGATTATCAGCACTGCTAATTAATAAGCCTCACTAATGGGCATGTAGCTAGTAGCACGGTCCATATCTTGTTTTTATAACATAAACCAATTGATATATTAAATATAAAGCAATTCATACGTACACACTCTCTAAAATATAAATACAAATAAAATTGATACATGTTGAAGTACAAATTTAACAATACAATAGAAAGTTATTATATGGAACAAACCATCCAAAAAAAGGAAACAAAGAACATCACTCTATGGCCCTGTTTGTTTGCTTTGCTCTCGAGTGTCGGCTCCCATATGGTCTCCTCATATAGTTCTAAATGAATATAAATAAAAATTTAAACTTTGTATAACCAAAAAATATGTGAGCATCATGTAAACAACCCATGTCCAAGCCTCCACCCACCTACCTATATCCATTCCCAAGTCCTACAACCCACCTCCTACCCAAGTCAGCACACCCGCTTCTAAGTCCCCACTCCCTTCCCTCTATCCTTGTCTATAAGCAACGAATGTTCAATATATGTATTATTAAAATGCATTTTTACCTGGATAGCCTAAAAAGTGAAAGGAGTCTCCTGCGAACCAACTTGGCTACCACTAGCATTGCCTTGCTACTAGGATGCTACACCCGAAACCTTCTTAATTTTTCACAAAAAGCTTGTATTAGCATTACAAATAAATATTCCACATATACTACATAGTAGCAAAAATTAGTTCATACTTCTAGCTGTGGGATAGAACAAGACATGGTATGAGAGAGCTGGTCAAATATCCCCTTTCAAAACCTTTCTAATGCTAAGGCAATCTCCATTTTGACAATTGGCTATAGTTGACTATGGGTATATTAAGGTTGCTCACATTGTGAGGCTCTCGAGGAAGACCTAGAGATAGTCATGGGAGTTGGCTCCATACCAAATGTCCTCACCAAGCCATATCTATTAGGCTCAAATATCTAATTATGTGCTCTAGGCAACCATATTTAAGAAAGAGTCCTTTGGTTGAAACTACCTCAACTAAATGATCTTCTCTTGCAATACAAGCTATAAAAAATATAAACATTATTTTATAGAAAAAATATTGTCCAAACCATCTAAAATACTCACTATGGTGGATGTGCATGCTGCATCAACTAGTTGTCCATCCTTCTTGGTGTGGGATACAAGGAAGACATTTAGCTTGGAAGGCTCAGCTCCCATGGATGCGTCAAGCTACAAATAATATAATTCATTATAAATCAAATATACTAAATAAAGTGGCCCAACTTCTGATTATAGGTTTAAGAATATATCTCAGCCCTTAGGTTGACATATTTCTTGCATCCGAAAAAGTGATCCATATCTAATGCCTTCAATGCCTTTTTTTATCCAACTCAATTTCTGAAAGAAGAATGTAAAATTATTATCTCTCATCCTCCAATGTCTAATCAGAATATGCCACTAGTCTTCCTCTATCCTCTTATCTGAATAAGTGACAAATATCTCAAAATCATTCTTATATGGCGTGAAGTATTTCTGCTTCATATCCACTTTTCAATCTTGCCAATGCTTGCCAAGTATTATACGAGTAGTTTATTTTCTGAAAGGGATTAAATCTATTAGAAGCTAAGACTAAAAGGACATTGTGGATGTTAGCAATAAAGTTTGGGTATTATAAGTCAAATTTTTTCCACTTGACACTATCTGTTGGATGCTTAATTATCCTATCACATACATGACCTTTAGTATGGCATCTCATATATGGTGTTGACATTGTTGACATGAATAGTCATTGTAACCTTAGTTTGAGAGAAAAATATTATACATTTTTAGCATGAATATTTCAAACCTTTTGATTGTTATCATCATTTTGAATTATGAAATGATGATACTAAGGTTCTTTGCAATTCTTGCAATATGTGTGATTTATTTTTATATTTGTAAAGCATAAAATTATTTGTACATATATGAATCTTTGTATATCCCAAACCTATATCTTTCATAATATTCCAAGATAAAGCTTAAAGATCAAGTTGGGAGCTCAAAGAATATTCAAGATGTGGAACATCTACTCAAATCTCATAGGTTTAGATTCTCATTTATCTTAATTGAGTTGAAAATTTATATTTCAGATTATTTGTTTAGCACATTCAACATGTTAGGTTTTGTAAAAAGCTCTTAACATAATTTTTTTGATAGAACCAGGCATCTACTAGGCTTAATAGATGACCAATTGTGTTAAACAAAAGATTCAACTTCTGATCCTAAGCAAATCGGATAACCAATTAGGCTTGAAGGGCTTTTGGGTTTATTATTTTAATGAAAACTTGTTTTATTATTTGAAAATCTAACCCACACCTCCCTCTCTTTCTCTTAGGTTACCATTTTGGGCCTTCACAAGCCTCCCAATATGAACTAGGAAACGAAGGTTGTTGAGAAAATATCTCTTTCAATATCTCCAATAATGTACTATATAAGTAGTTGCTCCAACACTTGGATTTTACAACCAATAATTGCATGATGAATGATAAGAATGTGAAGTTTTTGCATTCTAAATACGACTCAATGTTATATTCATCAAGCATTTTGTAAAATTTCTTACTATCTTGATTGCAACCCTCACTTCCTTCGTCAACCACATTAAGAAGGGCCTTGTGAGAAAATCCAGGGTTTCGAAATGCATCATTAATTAATCCTCCTATATCATTCCCCTTATTATTAATTATTATTACATTAACTACCTGATCCCGTGAATTTGTCTTATTTAAATATTGTGGCTCTTTACAATAAAATGTCCAATTAGTGTAATGCACATGTTATCCTCTTACAATTACATGTTTATACACCTTTTACTTTGTCTAATTGTACATATTCATATAATCAAGACATGGACATTGTATTTTTTTTGGTTTGATCTCTTACTCATGTAGGAATAGTCTAGAAGTATATTTATTCCATTAATATATCTAATATCTACTCGATTCTTTATCTTGATCCAACTCTTATGTATGACTTAGAAATATATGTAATTCTCAGACCATTAATATATACAAATACTTACAAACAATAATTAATTTCTAGACTCATAACAACCTATCATTCCCAAAATATTTTTCAATAATGCCTACAAATTCTTTTAGCTACTAACTATTGTGAAAAATACAATAGGTTGAAGAACCGAATGACTAGTTGAAGAAACAAATGACTAGCTCAGGAACTGGATAATCAGTTGAGGAATCAAATGTCTGGTAGAAGTAGTGCGAGTTTTGATACAACATAATCAAATGACTAGTTGAGAAATCAGTCATCTGACATAATGGTGCCAATTTTGGTATACTAGAACTTGATGACAGGTCAAGAAATCAGACGTCTAACTGAGTTAGAGCTAGTTCTAGTACACTAGATCTGGACAATCGATTGAAGAACTGGATATTCGACATAAGCAGTGCCAATTTTGGTACATCAAAACTAGACGAATATTGAGGAATCAAATGTTTAACAGAATTAGTTTTTGTTTTGGTACACCAAAACCGGATGACCGATTGAGGAATTGAGTGTCCAACATAAGCAATGCAGTTCTACTATGCTAGAATCAGTGACCTATTGAGAAATTGGATATTGAACATAAGTAATGGTAGTTCTGGTACACCAAAACTAAATAATTGATTGAGGAACTAGACATCGGGTAGAAGCATCCTACCAATTCTGCTACACCATATATTACCAAAAGAAAATCTGACGCTAAAAAATTTGAAGGAAAGGAATCAATGTTCATGGTTTCCATTATGAACTACTACTCTTCTCACTTAAAATTGATTCAATCATCCTCTCACAATTTCATTAAAAAAATCCTAGAGAAAAATCCTAGCAAAAGCCCTAGGATGAATGGAGGAGAAAAAACAAGTACCTAAGGGTGGAGATAGTTGTGAATAGAGGGATGGAGTGTTAGAGGGTAGGTCACCAGTGAACAATTAGAGCAATGGCTAAAGTATGCTCGTAGGCTCAAGCTAGTGTGGAAGAGGGAAGGTTAAAGAGGGAGATTCGAGTGTAGTGGGACGGAAGGCAAGTTGTAGGAGACACCAGGCAAGATGGAGGGCTAGTCATTGGAGAAGAAAGGTTGCCAAAGGGCTGAATTTTAGTGTGTGCTCAAGCTATGATTTGGGATTGGGTTTTTAAAACACCTATGCTGATGCTAAATTTTAGCACCATAAATAAGTTATTTAGCACCATTAATGACCATTCATTAATGGCAATATAACTTTGGAAATATAATTTATGGTAATAATATGTTATGGATATGAATGACTAATATAACTTTGGAAATATAAATTTATGGAAATAATATGTTGTTAATGTGCCTTTTTTCCTAATTGATTTGTAATTATAAGTATAATTAATTCTTTTTTGCATATACACTGAGTAATGGCTTGATAATTGTGCATAGGTCTTGTACCAATGTATTATAAATTTAAAATTATGATGCACCATATTTGTTATAAGTTGTAGGTCGATCAAGTGAAGATACTACAATTAATCATACCTAATGATACACCAAATCAAAGTGGTCGAATCAACAAATCTGAAATGAACTAAAACCTAATTTATGAGTCGAGCTATCAAGGCCACCAATTTCATGACACTGAGGTATTTTTGTGCTAAGCTAGCTTGGTGGTCTAAACATTGTTCATCCATGAATACTCATCTCGAGACATTTATGAAAGCTTGGTGAGCTCGGCCCATGTATGAAGGTGGCCGAGTATTCATGGAAACTAATAGGTATCTATCTCAAGGGATCAATCCTAGAAAATTAAAGATTTATGGTAATCAATTAATGAGTAGTCCAACGGGATTACAATTAGGATTATGAAGTCTTGGACAAACCCAACTACCTCCTCGCCCTATAAATAGCATTTATAAATGTAAGGGACTAATACCTAATTTATTACTCTATTAATTTCATTACAATTTATGCTAACTTGTACATCATAGTAACTATTGTCAGAGAGTTTTCAACAGTATTCTTCATGATTTCTTCCTCTTGTAGATTAGTAGAAGGGATGGCCTAAGGATCATGATCCTAAGAAGCGCCTCAAATTGAAGTTAGTAGCAAACTGGGCTCCATTAATAGCAGCATTTTCATTGAGATTTGCTCTATCTCTCTTCTCTATCAATCTATAAGATCATCATTGATTTTTCCAACTATGACTCCAAGAGAAGCAATGCTACCATCATCTAGAAACTAACCTAAGGGGTAGAGAGCTCTGTGCTAACAAAGTCACACAACTCCTTTGAGGAACCAATTAAGCTGACTCAACTAATCAACTTGTTGGCTCTCCTGTCAGCATAGCAACAACTGTATGGAGTTTCTTTATCAAAAATTCCAAAGGTGCCTCCCAAACCTTTCCATGTGATAGGTTAGTAAGAGTTTTAGACCCTAGCCATTATTGTCCAATAGATGACTAAGATCCTGGAGTCTCAAGTGTAGGCTATATAGAATTTTTAGGCCTAGCAACTACAGAATCAAGCTTAGATGATGCAGAAACTCCAAACTCATTATCTGAGGCCCAAGCTCAGGCTTAAGGTATTGTGTCAAATCAACAACATGAGTCACAGTCATATTTGGTGAGCTAGATGCATCCTAGTGGATAATAACATCCAAGTTATTAAGGTCTCACAACATGAGTTCAACTTTAGTACTAGGCTTCAAGAGATTTTGAAAGGCACAATACTACCTATTATCCAGCCAATGAGGTCATTTACTACACCTAAACCAATCGTGTCTCAGCTAGGGTTGGAGAAGGAGGCCAAAGAGAAGCCATACCGCAAGCAGCTAGGGAGAGGTTTGGGGCTACAATTCACTCAAACCAAGTGGGTATAATACCCCCGAATTCCCAAGATAGCTTACTCTCTTTTGCAATCGAAATTCAGGTAAACTCCCTATGAGGTATATGATAGCTCAAAGGACCCAATGGACTATGTCAGTACCTTCAAGAACATAATGATCTTGCAAGGTGCATGGGGCTTAACCATGTGTAAGGCATTCTCGATGAAGCTACAAGGTCTAGGTCGAGATTGGCACTACAATCTACCAAGGTATTCCATTACTTGCTTTGATAACCTAGCTAATAGGTTCGTAGAGTAATTTACTCATTGATATCTTAGCAGAAGGATCCCTCCATGCTTCTCACAATGAAGCAGAAAGCATGGGAGAGCTTGTGGGAATATCTTACTTGATTCAACAAAGCTAGATTGGAAGTCACTGAGTTTGATATCTCAATTCTTCTCACTATGATAATTAATGGGATAGGATAAGTTCAGATGGCCTAGAAGCTTAGTCTAGTTCATTTAGAAAAATAGAGAACATATCAACACTGAGAAGATGATCTCAGCTAAGAGAGAGTCAGAAGGTAGCAATAAACTAAAGAAGGGCCCAAAGGACACCAAACTCCCCAAGCCGAAGAAGCAAAGAATTGAGCAAGGGAGTGCAGAACTGGTCTCCAAATATACACACCCTTGAATAATTTAAGGACTGAAGTGTGGCCCAAATTAAGCATCGAGACTTTTTGAAATGGCCCTTTCTTGTTCACACCAATAGACATAAATTGGATAAGTCAAGGTATTGTTGTCTCCACAAGGACTACGACTATGACACCGAGGAATATATACACCTCAAGGATGAGATTGAGAGACTCATCCTGGTAGGTCACTTTAGGTAATTTGATAGATGGGGTAAGTGAGAACCATGAAAGTAGGAAGTAAATCAACAAGGGTCTACTTGTATGGATCTTGCCTCAGAGTTCTAAGACCCTTTGATTAAGGGACACCTAAATATGATCCTTATTGGCCTACCAGGTCACAATGTAGATTCAACATTAACTGGCAAGCATCAAATCATCACTGGGAGGTAGGAGGAGGTTAAGAGACAATATTGTGAACTAGATCTCAGAGATATAGTCTTTTTTGCAAAAGACTTAGAGGAAACCTCAGTACCTCAAAATGACATGTTGGTGATCCCAATGACCCTAGATGGCTACACCATGCAATATATCATTGATTGACATGGAAAGCTCAGTGAATATCTTGTTCACCAGATCCTATAATCAAATGAAAATAGAGCAAAAACTAGAGCCATACATCGAGATAGTCATCAGGTTCATGGATGGTTCAATAATCCCCTTTTGCATAATTGATCCCCTCCTCATAGTGGGTGAGAATCCCAATAATGCCACCATCAAGTCTAAGTTAGTCGTGGTTCAAACTCAGTTCGCTGACAATGTGATCTTTGGTCATTCAACACTTAATTAGCTCCAAGTGATAATCTCAACTTTTCATTTGGTTATGAGATTTTTTATGAAAAATGACATAGGTGGAGCATGGGAGAATCAAAGCATTGCTAAGAAATGTGAAGTGCTTACTAGCAAAGAAACCCTAACCAAAATAGTGAAGAAAAGATGATTCTAGAAGTTAGCGAGTCCATTGCCGAAGCAAAAGCAATGCATATGGAGCAACTCATCAACTTGGTTGTTAATGAATTCTCAGTGAGAACACTAAAGCTCAAAGTGAACCTCATAGAATTATTACGCACTAACTCAAGGAGCTCTTACAGAAGAGTCAAGATGTCTTCACATGGTCCCCGAAAGATCTATCCAACATAGACCCATTGATGGCACAACAAGCTTGCCATGAAAAAAAAACCACAAGTTGGTCAAGCAAAAGAAGAGACATTTCACTCCCAAGTATCGGAAGGCTACTTTAGAAGAGGTAACTAAGCTTCTCAATGTAAGATTCACTAGAGAAGTTCATTACTTTGAATGGCTAGCCAATGTAGTGATAGTGAAAAACTCTAATAGCAAGTGAAGGATGTGTATTAACTTCACCGATTTGAATAAGGCTTATCTGAAGGACAACAATCAACTGCCAAAGATATACTAGCTTGTTGACTCTATCTTAGGATACCAACTTCTTAGCTTCTTGAATATATTCTTGGGCTACCACCAGATTTGGATGCCACTAAAGATGAGAAAAAAATGGTGTTCATCACTGACCAATGTACCTTTTGCTTGTCAGAATGCCAAAGATGAGAAAAAAATGGTGTTTATCATCGACCAATTTACGTTTTCCTTATCACAATGCCTTCCAGACTAAAAATATAGGGGAAACATACCATATAATGGTGAAGTGGGTTTTTGAACCTTTGATTAGGAGGGATATGGAGGTGCACATTGATGATATGCTAGCAAAAAGCCTCCAAGCTTACGAACATCTTAGAGACCTAGAGGAAACCTTCAATACATTTTAAAAGTTCAAAATGAAGCTGAATCCAGAGAAGTGCACATTTGGGGGTAGGATCAAGAAAGTTTCTTGGTGATCTCATCTAAAAAAGAGGAATAGAAGTAAACCCTAAGAAGATCTAGGCCATCCTGCAGATGAAGCCACTGACTGCCACCAAGGAGACGTAAAAGCTCATGGGTCACCTTACAATCTTGAACTAATTTCTATCCAGGTTAGGCAAAAAATACCTATCATTCTTCAAGCATTCAAGCAAAGCTTGAATTTTGAGTGGATAGAGGAATGCAATCAAGCCTTCAAAGCTCTTAAAAAGTACCTAGTTGAGCCTCTCCTATTGGTGATTCCTGAGCCAAATGATGTACTATTCCTTTACATAGCATCTTTAGATCAAATAGTCAACTCAATGTTAGTAAGTGACTGAGGTGGAAGATAACACCCCACATACTATGTAAGCCATATGCTAATAGGGATAGAGGTCTAGTATCCCCCTTAAATAAGTTAGCCTATGCGGTGGTGCTAGCTACTCAAAAACTTTGGCCGTACTTCTAGACACACCCAGTCACAATACTAATCAACCTTGCCCTCTGGTAAATGTTGTAAAGGCTCTAGATCTCAGGGAGA
This sequence comes from Trichopus zeylanicus subsp. travancoricus, assembly GCA_005019695.1. Classification (NCBI taxonomy): domain Eukaryota; kingdom Viridiplantae; phylum Streptophyta; class Magnoliopsida; order Dioscoreales; family Dioscoreaceae; genus Trichopus; species Trichopus zeylanicus. The sequence goes on along the minus strand of RXID01014292.1, from coordinate 128,560 downwards.
TTACTCAATGGTCCATTGAGTTAAGTCAATTTGATGTCACTTTAGAGGCTTAAAAGACCATTAAGGCCCAAGCCTGGTGGATTTCTTTGTGGAAACCACCACATATGCTACCGAACTAGAATCTAAACCATGGAAAATTTGAGTGAATGACTCATGTTGTGAGTTGTGGAGTGAGATCAACATTGTACTCTGAACCTCAAATGAGAGAATAGCTGAATACTCAGCTTGACTAGAGTTTAATGCATCCAATAACATTGCAAAATATGAAGCTTTCCTCCTCGATTATAGGTGGCATTAGTGGCCAACGTTAAAAAACTAAAGGTATTTAGAGACTCCTAGCTGGTGTGTTTGCAAGTCAATAGGGAGTACAAGGAAAAGGACATGATAATGATCCTATACCTAGTTGAAACTCAAAGGCTCAAGTGGAAGATGGATCAAGTGGAGATTTGCTGAGTACCTTGGAACAATAGTATAGAAGCAGATGCTCTTGCATAACTATCCTCAATTTCCTCAAATTAGAAATCAAGACAAGTCTTCATAGAAATTCTCTAACAATTAAGCTACACCAAATCTTTTGAGGTAAACACTATAAGAATGGAACCATACTAGATGGACCTTATAATCAACTACCTTAAAGAAAGATAGCTCCCTAAGGATCCAAAAGAGGCTCAGAGAATTAAAAAGTTGCCACTGAACTTTACCTTGGTAGATGAAATTTTATACAAAGTGTTATTTACTTAGCCATTCCTCTATTGCTTGAGGCTTGATGAAGTCTAATATGCACTTTGTGAAGTATATGAAGGAATATGCGGGAGGCATAGAGGTGGATGAGCTTTGGCATATAAGCTTCTTAGACAAAGGTACTATTGGGTTAACATGGCCTTTGAGGTGGCTGAGTTTGTCTCCAAATGCAAACAATGCTAGAGATATACCTCGGTGTATCATAGCCCAACAATTTGGCTTCAGTAAACACAAGCTGTTTGGCCTTTTAACTAGTGGGGAATGAACATTCTGAATCTATTTTTGTTAGTCTTGGGATAGAAGAAATTTCTTGTGATCGCAATTGACAATCTCACCAAGTGGGCAAAAGTTGAATCTCTTACCACAATCACTGAGAAGAAAATTTAGGAGTTTCTCTACCAAAGCATCATTTAGCTATTTTGATTGCTATGGATGCTGGTTATGAAAAATGAGGAGGAGTTCGATGGCTCAAAATTTAAGGAGGAGTTTAGCAACCTTCACATCAAATAGAGGTTTACCTTGGTGTCGCATCATCGGTTAAATGACTTAGTTGAAGTAGCAAACTAAACTCTACCCTTAGGGATAAAGAAATGTCTCAAGGGGGTAAAGGAAGCTTAGGTTGAAGCGCTGCCACATATCCACGGATGACAACTAACGAGTCACCTTTTATGCTCGCTTATAGAGTTGAAGCAGTCGTATCATAGAGATTGGCCTCACTTCACCTTGAGTCAAAGCCTATGACCTTGATGCAAATGAAGTAAATGCTCAAGCTGAGAATGATCTTTTCTTAGAGATTCAGGAGAAGGTTCACACAAAGATCATTGAGTACCAGCAACATATGGTCTAGTATTATGATATTTGAGTTCAAAGTCGAGAGCTACAACTAGGCAACTGGGTACTTTATTGAGCTAATCTAATTGATCAAATTTCAAGAAATCTTTCTCTGAATTGGGTAGGCCTATACAAGATTCCTTAGGTCATGAGACTAGGAGCATGCAAGCTGGAGCACTCAGATGGAAAGACACTTTCAATAACTTTGCATGTTGGCAATATCAAAAGATTTTACATTTGAATAAAGTCATGATTGTTTTATCTACTTAAAAATTTGTCAATAACAAGGCCAAAAACTAGTTCAAAAGGAAGACATAAGACCTAGCTTTGGGTCCAAGCACCCAACCATGCACTTCCACTCTTCAACCACACAAGACTTGGCTCTATGTCCAAGCACCCAACTATGTGCCTCAGCTCTTCAACTAAATATTGGCTCTTCAGCCACACAGACCTAGCTTTGGGCTTGAGCACCCAACTAGGTACCTTGGCTCTTCAACCACGCAAGGCACCTTAGATGTAGGTTAATCACTTAACTGAGATATGCAAGTTAATTAATGAAGTTTGAACATTCCTGAGGAGAAACTAAAGCTAGTTGAGGCTCAACCTAGGAAGTTATTGCAATGAATGTAACCCTATCCAAAATTTGTTATCTATTGAGCTTCTTGCTTACACTGAGCTAACACTTATGAGATTACAAAAAATATTGAAATCAAGTTTTTCACTTAAAGAGATTATTGGAATTAATTATTTATAATTTTGAGTTACTTGATTCAGGATAAAATAGGTTTTGTTTTGAATTGCAAATCAGATTAATTTCTCTTCATGGATAAAATTTGGATTAGTTTATTTTGGTTGAAGAGCTGAATTGAGGCTCATTGGGTTAGTTAATTTTGAACCAAGCAAGCAAACTGCAATTCTGAGTCAAACTTGTATGAAAAATAAGTAAACAAAAATTTTCATTGAAGATTAAGGAATCACATCTGAGCCAAAACTTGGATACAAAATTCTTTCATTTCATTGCAAAAAGTAAGAAGGTTACATTAGAAAGAAATACAAAAATAAAAAAATTTAGCTTGTGGACTCCCAAGGCTCAGCTTTAATTTCTTTAACCTCCTCTACTATTGACTCCCTCTGAAGCACCTCCTCATACTCATTCTTGATGTGGAGGAATATTGGCTCATCATAGAGCTTGCCTTGATGGTCCTCAGGATCAAAACTAGGAGCCCAATGAGTTTGCTTCATGGTGTCCTAGAAGCAGAGGTAACCTTCTTTGAGTGAGGTTGCAGAGAGCCACCCTCGATCATGAAGGTTCTCCGCACTAGCCTTGAAGTCGATCAAAGCTTTCATCTTGGACCACTTCAGTAGTGAGGCAAACTCTAAGCTCTGAAGGCATATGATTACTACCTCCTCCTTCAACCTCGTCTGCTTGGCCATCTACTAAGCCTCAAGCTATTCCATCCACTCTATGGCCAAGTCACGCTCGACTTAGACCTTCTTCTCCTCCTCCACCATCCTCTTCTTCTCCTCTATGTCGAGATGGGGGGATTTAAGTTGAGAGTGGAGGAGGTATAGTTCCTTTCTTAGAGACATTGGATTTCTCGCCTGTTGCCCACTTTTAGGCTTCAAAAAAAAAAATCTTTGGCCTATGAAATAGAAATACTTCATTACTTGTAACCAATTCAAAAGTTAGATGTTGATTCTAAGAATATTAAAAGAAATGAAAGAGAAAGAGGAGAGTTAAGTGGCTTGAGCCTGGGCTCCATCTAGGAATAACTTGTCCTTTGGGAGCCAAGGTACCTCAGAGTTCGCATTAGCTCCAAAATTCAAGAGGAAGTACTCTTCGGTGGTGGGATTATCATTCCTTGGATTAGCTCAGCGTTTGAAGGGGGCCCAACCCTGGGCTCTCATGCGGGTTAGTGGCAAAGTAGTCACAACAACATCTACTATCCTCTTACCTTAGTCAGCCTTTATGGTTGAGGTGTTGGGCAATAGGGCTAGAATTAGATAAGGGCTCGGTGATCGGGTAGACCCCTCAGTAACAATAATGTGAATGGAAGAATTGGAGGGGCGAGCCATTGTGTGCTTCCTCCTCTTCCTGTTGCCATCTCCCTGGCTGCTCCCCTTATCTTCTTCTCTTTTTTTCTTCCTCTCACTATGGCTCAAGACAACCATAGTGGGGGAAGGGGGATCTCCGCCTCTTTAGTTTTCTTCTTCTTGTCAAGTTGGGCAAGAGCCGCTTGAGGAGGTCTACCTACTTCTTTAAAAACTCATTCATGAATGAGATTTGATTCAGGCCTAAACGGACCAAACTTGATTATTATACCAAGTTAAGATTGGCAAGTAGAATTAATGCACAAGTATCGAGCTATGTACTGAGTGGCCAAGCAATGCATAGACTATGCTATGGTAGACATGCCTCGTCAGACCACATAGAGGTGGACCTAACACTATTAACTTCATCCACCTAGGAAAGGAGGAGCTAGTGTAACTTAGGATGAATTTCTTGGTCATTTTCATATTTGGAAGGGAAATCCCACCCATGAGAAAGGCCTAGGTCAGTTTGGGAAAAATCTCTAACAAGATGATTCTTCCAAGAGTGAATTGATAAAAGGGTTGGAGGCAAAGAGTCTACAGCCCCTCTTCAGGATAAAGTACCACTGGTCTTTAATATTGGAGCCCCACCACCCTTGAAAGGTGTTCCTAAACATCTCTATGGTTGGGGAGAAACCTATGGATTTAGCTAGTTCAAAAGGCTTTAATGAATTTCATGACATGTGGGACTATTTGGTCTGGTGAAAGGTCTTAGACCCTCAAAACTTCTTAGGTGAATTGGTCTGCTATGTACCTAAGATCACTCTCAAATATCTCCCAAAAGGTACTAGATTCATACCCAAGTTTCTCTGTTAGTTTTATGCTATTTTCTTTTAACCCCCATAGATCTAACTCAGTCTCATTTGGGAAGCAAAACACATTGACCAAGTGATCAATATTTTTCTCTTGAAGGGTTGGTTTAGTGATCCAAACCCTCACTCTGGGAAACCTATCAGACAGTAGTGTTCTAATCAAATTTTATTTCGAGAAAAATATTATCCTATGGACAATGTCACCAAACCACTATTAAGTTTATAGGAGCATCTATACATGTCCATCATATGTATCCAGAGGAGAAACTATTGAAGCTTTTCTAAGAGTCATGATGTCTTCTATCCTACGGTTTGTATGGCAAGTTATTTGAACTAGAAGTTCACAAGCTGAATTGAAGTTGCCTAAACTAAAAACAAATAGAACCATGACATACTTGGAGTCGGAGTGGCAAAGGTAGAAGTAGAGCCGAATGCTAGCACGATGGGAGCCATGATAGACCTCGAACCAATTGTTACAGAAGATGACATGAAAGAGGAGTTGGGGACGACAGTCTCCCATGTAGCTATAGGGGTAGTTGCGGAGCTTAACCAAACAGTGCCTTGGACCCTAGGGGTCAAAGCCACCTACCCTAGGTTTATGGTCAAAGCCATCTATCCTACTGGAGTGGTGGTCAGAGTTGTAGTCTCCTTGGAAGCCGAAACACTCTTCTTAGAGGTAGGAGCAAAAGATGAAAATGCCATTGGAGCAAACTAGAAGTGAAAGCTCTCTAGTGAAGGAGGAGGGTCGAAGATTACGGATAGCAAAAATTTGGGTTTTTTTTTGGGGGGGGGGGGGGGGGGGGGGGGGGGGGGGGTGGGGTGGGGTTGGTGCGGAAAGAAAAATAGACCTTTATATGACCCTCACCCTCACCAAACCGTTGGATTCTGGTCATGTGGTCCCGAAGGATAAGAGTCCAAATTTGCCATTTGAATCTAGAAAACACATGTCATTCATCTAGGAAGAGCCTCTATAGGTGGTTTGGAGTGAAGATCGTGAAATACATGTGTTGACGTCAAGACATATTTTGGTAGTTGAGCAGATCGCTCGAAGTCATCACCTTGAAAAGGAGCAAACTCTAATGTTTGGAATGATTTGACAAGGAGAGGGCTCAAATTCCAAAGATCATGGCCCTCACCTTACATGATTTTGGGAAGCCCTCAAATTTGATGACTCAAATTCCAAAGAGTCATGCGATTGGTGGCTTGTGTCGAGTTGGTGAGATCGAGTTGACCCTACTCATCGAGTTAAATCCACCCACTGAGTTTTGAAATTGACACTAGAGTTGAGGGGCACTAATGATACACCATGTTGGGATTCGTAGCGGAAGTTTCACGGATTACCTTGTTCTCAAACAACACAAGAAACGAGAAGTAATACAAAATAAAAGAAAATAACAAGATAAGACAACGGGAGATCCACTATCAATAGATAAAGGCTTTTATAAGAGTTTACAAGAAGGACATCACTTTTTCTTACTTAACTAAACTCTTTCTCCAAGTCTCGGCAACGCCTCCACCTTCAGAGAGAATCTCCAAGAGAGTACCACGAGGAACCACCACGAGAGACCACCGAGAAGCAATAGAAAGACCCACATACGAGAGCCAACACTCTCTCTCTTTCTCTTCTCTCTATTCTCTCTATTCCTCTCTCTCTATTTCTCTCTAGTTCAACTTCTATACTACGCCACACATAAGCCCTATATATTATAGTATATTTATAGACTCTTATTGGGCCTGAGTTTTACTCAATTACAACTCCTAATAATATAAATCTAAATCCAACTTTGAATTCCTACTTTAACTCAAACTCTAATTAGAGTTTAAGACATCTAAAACTCAACAATCTCCACCTTGGCTTGAATTCGGGTGTACCATCATCATGAATCTTCAGCCATCATCTCTCATCCAGCCCCTGCCCCTGGGCTACTAGTTTATTCAGATAATTGCAAAACGCGAACTCGAGCCAACCTTGAATTTGCTCTTCATGTCTACAGTTTTGTACTTTTGAAAGCTTTTCGGATGACCTGTGCCTGCTGTTGTAGTAAAAGTAATTTGAGGAGACATCAAATTACTCCGAGTATCGTGCTTCCTCTTCACTACTGTAGACATCGGAACTCCACCTGCAATGGTGTTCCCTATCGATCGATAAACATTGCCACACTTCTTACTTTTCATTAGGATTCTAATACCACATGTCACCTTCATGACTCCATCTCTTGCTGAATAATTACAGCCTTTTGAGTCCAGTACACCAAGTGAAATTAGATTCCTTCGCATCTTGGGGACATGTCTCATCCCAGTAAGAGTTCGAATCTCTCCATCAAACATCTGGATTTTGACTGTTCCCACACCGGCAATCTCACAGGCTGAATTATCGCCCAACCAAATAGTACTTTTCTTCTTATTCTTCTCATAAGAAGTAAACCAATCCTTCCTGAAGCAAATATGATAAGAACTACCAGAATCTAATACCCACTTACCAGAAGTGTCGATTTTTGCAGATACTGCAAGAACGTCTCCATCCGTACTATTATCAGAAGTATCATCCACTATTACCGTCGTCATATTGGAGGACTCTATCTTCCCACGTTCAGGGCAATATTGTCTAATATGGCCATACTTCTTACATGAATAGCATTGTACTTTCGCCTTCAATTTTGATTTGGACCGTTGCTTGTCTTCTCCATGCTCTCTTAATCTTCCTCTTTCGTGAGCCAATAATCCTTTACCAAACTCCATATCAATGTTGGAGTTTCTTCTTCTCTCATTAGAAAGAAGACTAGTTGTCACATCTTCCATCTTAAAAGTTTCTTTACCATAAAGAATTGTGGTCACAATATGATCGTACGAAGCAAGAAGAGACATCAAGAGAATCAGCGCTTTATCGTCCTTTTCAAACTTCACATCAACTTTCAGCAAATCATTGATAATCTTATTGAAAGCATTTAGATGATGTAATATAGTTGTACCTTCGCTCATACGCAGTCCGTACAACTGTTGTTTTAGATAGAACTTGTTCGTGAGGTTTTTTAACATGTACAACTTCTCGAGTTTTGTCAAGATGTCCATCATCGTCTCTTCGTCAATGACATTGTACAAAACCTCATCAGTCAGGATTAGAATAATTAAATTCAATGTCTTTCGATCTATCTCCTCCCAGTCTTCATTGCTTATCTTGAGCGACTTCTTTTCTTTACCCTCTAACGTCTTTTGTAGACCTTGAAAAGTAAGAACCGCCTTCATCTTCTTTTGCCATAAGGCAAAATTTATCTTGCCGTCAAACTTCTCCATCTCAAGTAAGGACTTTGCCATCTTGGTTGTTTGCTTCTAGGCTCTGATACCAATTGTTGGGATTTGCAGCGAAAGTTTCACGGATCACCTTATTCTCAAACAACACAAGAAATGAGAAGTAATACAAGATAAAAGAAAATAACAAGATAAGACAACGGGAGATCCACTATCAATAGATAAAGGCTTTTATAAGAGTTTATAAGAAGGATTTCACTTTTTCTTACTCAACTAAACTCTTTCTCCAAGCCTCGGCAACGCCTCCACCTTCAGAGAGAATCTCCAAGAGAGTACCACGAGGAACCACCACGAGAAACCACTGAGAAGCACTAAAAAGACCCACACACGAGAGCCAACACTCTCTCTCTTTCTCTTCTCTCTATTCTCTCTATTCCTCTCTCTCTATTTCTCTCTAATTCAACTTCTATACTACGCCACACATAAGCCCTATATATTATAGTATATTTATAGACTCTTATTGGGCCTGAGTTTTACTCAATTACAACTCCTAATAATATAAATCTAAATCTAACTTTGGATTCCTACTTTAACTCAAACTCTAATTAGAGTTTAATACATCTAAAACTCAACAAATCCATACCAAAGTAGTCGGGCTTACGAATTTGAGACGAGCCAAAACTAGTTTATGGGCTAAGCTAGCAATCGAGCCTACCGAGATCACACACCTAGGTATTTTTGGGATAAACCACTCAATGACCTAAGTATTAGTCATCCAGTGAATACTCATCCTGTGGCAATTAAGGAAGCTTGATAAGCTTAGCCTATGTATGAAGGTAGTCAAGTATTCATGAAAACTCACAAATATCTGCCTCTAGAGACTAATCCGGAAAAATTGAAGTTTCGTGGCAATCAATTAGTAAGAAATTTGGCGAGATTACGACTGGGATCATGGGGTCCTCGATACACCCAAAAGCCTCCTCATCCCATAAATAGTATAGTAATTATAAAGATAAGTGATTAATGTCTAATTTTTTTTATGTTAGTGATTTCATTATGATATTTATTAACTTGAACATTGTTACGGCCGTCGTTAGAGAGTTTTCAGTATTTTTTTTATAGCTTTGTTCTATTTAAATCAACGAAAGAGATAATCTAACGTGATCTTAAAAAAACTATTAAATCAAAACTGACAGTGAAATAAACTTTATCAATAATACCATTAGGTAGTTTTTTTTATAAATCCACAATAGTTATAGTGTATGTTATAATCCAAAATATCAACAATTGAATTAGTCCACAAATTAATCATTTTACTGAGTTTGAAATAATGAAAAGTCATAATAACATTTATTCTTGACCCACGGAGAAAGACCAATATGAAGCAACAACAGTTCAAGGGCTACTAACGAACTCCATGAACTCTTCATTCTCGATCAATCTGGTCAACGCCTCAGGCGAGATGCAGACCTCCAAACCAATGCTTCCCTTCTCCGGCCCCTCGTACACAGTCACTTTCCCGTCGAACTTGTTCCCTTCCCCGCTCCTCACCGCCGCCGGCCGTCCCCATCCAAAGTCATTCCCATAGACATCGAACCTCGGAGAACTCCCCGTGAACAGATTGCCAGGGCGGAAATGATTCAAATTGGTGAACGACGGATTCTCATTCCAAGATTTTAGCCAGTCTCTAATTTTGGCATCTGTCTCGGACGCCACCGCCTGGTTCAGCAGCGACGCAGCCCACCCAAGGCCTTTATGTCGGAGCTGTCGCGCCGTGGTCATCACTGGCTCTGCAATTGCTAATGAGTTGCCCATGTACGTTGGCGGCAGCGGCGGCTTCAGCCTACGGCGGGATCCAATGGCCAGGGAGTACCCCGTTGCATCGTCGGGTTCGAGTCTCCGAGCTCGTGTTACATGAAGCCACAAGTGAGCTAGCACAGATTGAAGCGAAGATATCCGGTTGGTGTTCATCTCTGCATTGGCCTTGGCCTTGAGCTTGGCCACGGATTGCGCCGAAAATTGAAAGGCGCACTCCTCCAATGGCGGATTTATGGAGCTCTTGACGACATCTCTCGGATCTGCGAATGGCAAGCGGATAGGCGGCCGGGAACAAGAATCAAGAAACCAGCGGTCGAGAGCGGGTGGCGGAGTGACTAGTGCGACGCCCTTTCTAGTGATCTCCGACCATGCATTCATGAAGTTCCAGAACGATAAGCCGTCGGCGACCGAGTGGTTCATAGAGCATCCAATAAAGAGACTGCCGTCGGTGAGCTCGGTAACCTGAACAGCGAGCAGCGGGAGTGTCTCGCCCTCGAAGTTCTTGACTCCATTGAGAGGAAAGAAGAGCTGGACTATGCGAGGAACATAGAGAGAATCGAGAATATCCGACGCAGAGACCTCGTCACCTTCAACGACGGCGTGGATGAACTCGGCGCCTTCGTTGTTGCAGTCTATGTGGACCGAGAAGGAAGGTTGACTGGTGTCTTGGTGTTTGGCAACTGCGAGGCGACCAGCGAGAGCGAAGAAGAGGTTGAGAGCGGTGGAGAAGGAGGACTGGAGGTTAGCAATGATAGTGTCAACAGTGAAGGTGGTAGGTTTAGGGAGGAGGATGCCCTTTTGGATGTAGCCGAGGGAGATGAGCTTGAGGTCCCATGGAGTGAGGTGGAGGAATCTGTGGTCTTCGCTGATATCCGGCGATGATGGCCGGACTGTGCTTCTGGAGATGACGCGGACTCCGCCTGCGGCCATAGGTGGCTCTGCTCGCCGGTAATGAATAGAAGAGAAATGGATTGCAAATGATTGCGGCCGTGGTGTTTTCATATCAGGGATATTTATTTACCATGAGGTTTTATTTTATTTATCAAAAAATTTCGAGATTTCAATAATTATTTATATTTTTTAAAAATTATTATTTATAATATTTAGTTGTTATTTAATCAAATTTTTTAAAAAAATTTATTTTTATCTTCCGTAATTTTACAATTAAATTTCTAAAACACTTATTATTTATTTCACATATAATTTTGAAATATTTACCTACAACACTCTTGAGATTTATTATATTTACGAAAAACCTTCTGAGATTTTAATAATTATTGTTCTTTAACTTTTAACTAAATCCACTTTTATCTTTGCCTTTTCTCCTAACTACTACTTCACCCAGCCCTATGTTATCGCTCTGTTGCTCTCCCACACCCTCGTGCTATCGCTCTATCGTCCCTTGCTTCACGCCGCTGCTCCCCAGAGTTGTCACGACCTCGTGCCCGCGGCCTGCACTTGCTCCTACGCTGGCTCAAGTAATCCCATTCCGCCACTCCCCATTGCCATTGTGCCTTCGGCCAATACTCGCATCCGGTTTGACTAGCCAACCGTGAGTAGATCCGCCACTCCCTCCCTTGCCACTAGCAGATCGGCACCCTCCCCACCCTGTCTCAAGCAGATCCGCACCCCCCACAAATTGATCCGCGTCCGCTCCAACTAGCCAGCCGTGAGTATATCCGCCACCCCCTCCCCTGCCACAAGCATATCTACACCCCCACCCCATGAGTAGATCCGCTTCCACTGCAAGCAGATCCGTCTCTGCATCCCCCCGCAAGTTGATCCGCACCCACCTCTGCCGCCGTGAGCAAATCACTCCCCGCCTCCCCCTCCGCGAGCAGATCACCCCCAGCCTCCCCCTCGGTGAGCAACTCCCTCCTACCCCCTCCAGCGAGTGCGAGCGTGGGTGCCAGGTTGGAGAGGGCGCACGAGCACATGAGTACGGATGCCAAAAGCCGACACAAGCGTGGGCCCCATGTCGGGGAGGGTGCACGAGTGCGCGGGTCTGAATGCTAGAGGCCAATGCGAGCGCGGGCCCCAGGTCGATGCAGGTGCACATGTGAGTACCCTCACCAGCTTGGCACTCATGCCTGCTGATCCGATTCCCTCCGCACTCGTGAGCGTGGGCGTGGGCGTGGGCGTGGGTGTGGGCGTGGGCGCTAGGCCGGCAAGGGCACACAAGTGTGGGGATGTGGACACCAGAGGCTGGCTCAAGTGCAGGCGTCAGGGTGTTGAGGGTGTGCAAGTGCACAGGTGCGGATGCCAGAAGTCGGCATGAGTGCGGGCCCCAGGTCGACACGGGCCCCTGCAAGAGTGCCTCGCAGCCTTGGCACCTGCACTCATGCCGATCTCTGGTGTCTGCACTCATGCGCCCTTGCCGGCCTAGCATCCGCACTCGTGCCAGCTTCTAGTCGTCTGCACCTGCGTGCTCACACGTCCTCACTAGCCTAACGCCTGTGGTTGCTGATTTGATCCCCCCCCCCAACCCCCCCCCCCTACCCCCCCCCCCTCCCCCCCCTCCCCCTCCCCCTCCCCTTCCAAAGCCAATCTGCAAATTGAGCTGCTTGAGTGCGTTGAGCCTTCTCATTCTACTTTGCAAGCATGAAATGAGAGCTAGTGACCTTACGATTCTCCAATCGAGCGAATGCCTCTCCTAATCCAATCTTAGAGTTGGTCCAACTCACCGTAGCTTCACTGCCCCTCCAGGTAGTGAAACACCTCCAAAACCACTCCCTCTCTTCTTCACCACAAAGCTGATCCGTTCAAAGAGGAATTTTTTAGAAATTCTTAATTAATGTGATTTCTCAATTTCTATTGATTTTGGATTAAATTTGAACTAGTTTTTTATATTATTTATTTACTTATGTTCTGCTCATATTGTTATATATTTTACAGATGTCTGATTTAGAGAATCTCATCAAATTAGTGTTTCGTTATGGAGGATATTGAAAGAAAGCTGGACATACTCAAAGGACAAAAAATGTATTTGGTAGACAGAAGTTTTTGTTGATTGATACAAATAAATACTTATTTTCATAGTTATGTATTGTAGCATGTAAACTAGTCAAAGTAAGGATAAAAGAGTTACTTATGATCAAGTACTTACTTTCAAATAGCACTTATCCAAGTTATATATCAATCAATCGTGAAATTTAGCTCATAATAATGTGGATAGTGATAAAATACTTAAAATATAGCAATACCTACATATCAATCGAGGACATAGGAGATCCTTTATCAGTGGTGCACAACAAGGCTGACTCCTTTGAATCCTGCATTTGGTACATTGCAGTATGGTTGAAAATGATTTATATCAAGAGAATCTTCTTAGCATCATATTATACAAAGACATGAATATATTGACTCATATTTAGATGCTTATCCCTTTGATTCTAGTTTTCACAGTCTAAATTTTTCTTCTGATGATAATGAAGATGAGGAGGAGGAGGATAATGGTGATGGGTTAGAGACAGAGCAAGAGGAAGAGGAGATGAGACAAGATGAAGAAGGAGTAGAAGACAAAGTAAAAGATGAAATACTACCTTTACTTGAAAATAATTTGAATAACAATGTTATAAAAAAAGAAAACATATTTGAGAATGTATATGCATTCAGAATGACTCTTAGGCAGTATTGTATTATGCACAGGTTTCAGCATTTGTTTATGAAAAATAAACGTAATAGAGTAACAGTCAAATGTGCTTTTGAAAATTCCCATGGAGGCTTCATGCTTCAAAGATATCTGGTGGTTCAGATTTTCAGGTAAAAAAAATAGAATCAATTTATACATATAGTGTTGTCAATACTTTTGAAAATAAAATGACAAGTGCTAAATGGGTAAATAAATAAGTTTTGCATTGGATGAATGTTGATAAACAAATCATAGTAAAGCAAATACAAAATTTGGTAAATGATAGATACAATCTTTAGCTGGTTACATGAAGACATAGAGGGGAAAAGACTATGCTTACAGAGTTATTCATGGTAATAAAGAAGATTCTTTTAATTTATTTTATTCGCTTAAGGCAAGGTTGGAGATGAGGAATCCTAACAATATTGTTCACTTTACCCAAGGTCCAAATATGTCTTTCCAAAGATATTTTTTATCACTATATGCTTGTAGTAGAGCATTTCTTACTGGATGCAAGTTTATATTGGGAGTTGATGGATGCTCCTTGAAAGGTAAATCTAAAGACACATTGCTCTTAGTTTATGAAATTTATGAGAAGAATAACCTAGTTTCAGTTGCATATGTAGTTGTAGAAACGAAAACATACTAATCTTGATCATGATTATTGTATAACTTGAACTAGTATTAGGAAATTTGGACATCTTGACTCTTATTTTGGATAAACAAAAGGGCTTTTTTGATAATGTGAAAAATATCTTCCCACATGTTGAGCATAGACCTTGTATAAGACATATAATTGTAAACTTCAAGAAATTCTACCATGGAAGAAAATTAAAAAAATTTGATTTTTAATACTTCAAATATATTTTTACCTACTGAATTTATCAAGTACATGTAGAGAATTAAACAACTATTCATACCAATTTGGCAATACATGAAAGAAATAAATGATTTTGTATGGAGTAGAAGTCAATTTGATCTTTTAGTGAAGTGTCATTATGTGACTAACAATATTTTTGAGTCATTTAACATTTTCATTTAGGATAGTAGGGAGCTTTCCTTACTTAAACTACTTGATTCTATCAGACATCAGATAATGGTAAAATTTACCACAAAGAAAAATGAAGGATCCCACTCGTCTGGAAAGTTAGTGTGCAGAATAGAAGCTTTTATTAGAAAATTTTCACAAGTACATGGCAGATACCACAATTGGAGGTCTTTTAATGATATTTCAAAGGTTAGTGATTCTGCAAGACGATGGATCATCAACATAAGTTAGAGAATTTGTGATTATAAATAATGACAGCTGACAAGAGTGCCTTGTGTTCATGGTATTATTGTCTCCTTAATGTTCGACTTATTTCAATTGATTTTGTTGACGATTACTACACTTTAGAGACATACAAAAAAATATACGATGCCTCTATTACTCCACTTCCAAGAAAATACTTTGGCTGTCTATGCCAAATACTATGCAAGTGCTTCCTCCATGTTCAACAAGACCACCTAGTAGGCCTAAAAAGAAAAAAATTAAGAATCCAATGAAAATATTAAGTAAAATGATATATACTTGTAGTAGATGTGGTAAGGTGGGACATAACAAGAGAGCATGTAAAGAGCCTTTTGGACCATAACAATTAATTGAAGCTTCTGCATCTAGCAGCAATCAAGAATCAATGGAAAACCCATATATAAAAGGACGTGGCAAGAGAAGGGAAAGGGGAAGGGAAAATGAAAGGTCTAGCGGGAGGATTGTATATTTTAGTATGCATCTGTCATATGAGTTTTTCGTAGAAAATATTAGTAATTTTTTGATCTTAATTTATGTACTTTTAAAATAATATATTAATAAATGTCACTATGTTTTTTTACAGGAAGTTTATTAGATGTTAGACGATGTCTTTCATGTGATTTTTAGACTGTAATATTGTGATTTTTTAACTTTTATTCAAGTATTTGTAAATAACTTATTATGTGAGTGTAAACACTGTAATATATGTATTATGATATCTAGTATTTGCGAATGACTTGATATGTGAGTGTAAGTTTATTAAATACTTATTTGCGAATGTACTACATATTTATCACTACTATTTTGCACGTAAGCACTATAACATATATATTATGATGTCAAATATTAGAATATATTATATTCATCTGATTGGTTATGTGTCTTTTAATCTACATATGTTACTTATGATCTTATCGCAGAAAATACTTAGTTTTTCATGTTAATTTTCAAGTAAATTTGGACTTATTTTGTAAATAAAAATATTTGATGGGTATATTTGTAAATGTACAAATATTAATTTTTTAATTTAAAATTAGGGTATTTTAAAACCTTCCATGTCTTTTTCTAAAATTTTATTTAAAAAGTAATAAAATTAGATTTATTTATAAATAAAAATATTCAAATGGTATATTTGTAAATATATAAAAATTGTGAAATTTTAAGTTTTAATACCTTCAATCACTTTTTTGCAAAATTTTATTTAAAAAATAATAAAATTTGAACTTATTTATAAATAAACATATTTATGGGGCTTATTTGTAAATATACAAATATTAAACTTATATTTTTAAATTTTAGATTTTAATATCTTCAACTCTTTTTGTAAAATTTTATTTAAAAACTAATAAAGTTTAGACTTATTTATAAATAAAAATATTCAAGAGATTCTTTGTAAATATTTAAATACCAAGTTCTCATGTAGGCCTCTAACGTTTGCACTTGTGTGCTCATGTACTCTCGCCGGCCTAGGGCCTGCACTAGCACCGGCCTCTGGTGTCTGCACCTACACGTTCTCGCCAGCTTGGCGCCCACGCTTGCAGGAGAGAGAGAAGGGGGTGTAGGGTAAGGATCTACTCGCGACGAGGGAGGCAGATGCGGATCAGCTTACGGGGGTGTGTGAACGCGGATCTGCTTACGGTGGGGCAAGCGGAGGCAGATCTACTCACGTGGTGGGGGTGCTGATCTGCTCGTGGCAGGGGAGGGGGTGGTGGATCTGCTCGCGACTGGCTAGCCAAAGCGAATGTAGATCAGCTTATGGGGGGTGCAGATTTGCTTGCAGCGGGGCAAGTGGAGGTAGATTTGCTTGTAGAGAGAGAAGAGGAGAGAGAGAGGGAGGGGGGGGGGGGTGGGGGGGGTGTCGATCTACTAGTGGTAGGGGAGGGGGTGGCGGATCTACTCGCGGCAAGGTGGCTCTTATTTGTCAAGATTTACAAAAGATGTTAGAAGGTAAAGAAAAGATGTCGACCAAGATAAGCGATAAAAACTAAGAGGAGATAGATTATAATGCATTGAATTTAATTATTTTAAGTCTGACTGATGATATTTTGTATAATATCATTGATGAAGAGACAACAGTAGATATCTAAATAAAACTTAAGAAGTTGTACATGTCAAAAAAACTCACAAACAAGTTCTACATGAAACAACAACTATATGGACTATGTATGAGCTACGACTATATTACATCACCTGGTTACCTTCAATAAGATTACCAATGATTTGCTGAAAATTGATATGAAGTTTGAAGAGGATGATAAGGTACTGATTCTCCTAATGTCTCTTCTTACTTCGTACAATCATATTGTCACCATAATTCTTTATGATAAAAAAACTTTCGAGATAGAAGATGTGACAACTAGTCTTCTTTCTAATAAGAAAAGGAGAAACTTTAACATTGATATGGAGTTTGGTGAAAGATTGGTGATTAACGAAAGAGGAAGATTAAGATAATATAGAGAAGGCAAAAAAGGTCCAAATCAAAATTGAAAGTAAAAGTATAATATTATTCGTATAAGAAGTATTACTATATTAGGTAGTATTACCCTGAACATGGGAATATAGAGTCTACCAATATTGTGACAGCAATAGCAGATAATACTTTTGTGAATAGTGCAGATGAAGACGTTCTTACAATTCTGCCAATATGGTGATAGCAATAGCAGATAATATTTTTGTGAATAGTGCGGATGAAGACGTTCTTACAATATCCGTAGAAATTGACACTTCTGGTGAGTAGATTTTAGATTCTGACAGTTTTTACCATATTTTCTACAGGATGGATTGGTTTACTTCTTATGATGAGAATAAAAAAGAAGGTACTATTTGCTTGGTCGATAATTCAATCTGTAAGATCGCCGGTGTGGGAATAGTCCAAATCTAGATATTTGATGAAATGATTCATACTCTTACTGGGATAAGGCATATCCCTAATATGTGAAAGAATCTAATTTACTTAGTATAGTAGACTCAAAAGACTGTAATTATTCAGTGAGAGATAGAGTAATGAAGGTGACATGCAGTATTAGAATTCTGATAAAAGGAAAGAAGTGCGGCAATATTTATCAATTAGTAGATAACACTATTATAGGTGGAGTTTCGATAATTACAGTAGTGAAGAAAGCATGATACTCGGAGTGATTTGTCACAAAATAGACATTCTTCTCAAGTTACTTTTACTATAGAAGCAGGCATAAGTCATTCTAAAGGCTTTCAAAAGTACAAGACTATAGGCATGAAGAGCAAATTCGATATTGGCTCAAGCTCCCATCTTGCAATTAATTGAATAAGCTAGTAGCCCAGGAGGAGGGGCTAGATGATAGATGATGGCTGAAGGTTCGTGATGGTGGCATGCTCGAGTTCAAGCTAAGGTGGAGATTGATGAGTTTTAAGTATCTCAAAATAGGATTAGAGCTTGAGTTAAAGTAGGAATCCAAAGTTGGATTCAAATGTATGATTGATTTTGAATGCATATTATGTAATATTAAAAGTTATAATTAGAGTAAAACTCAGACTCAATAAAGATCTATAAATATTCTAATAATATATAGGATTTAGGCCTGGTGTTGTGCTAAGATTGAATTACAGAAAAATACAAAGAGAAGAATAAAGAGAATAGAGAGAAAAGAAAGAGAGAGGGAGTATCGATTCTTGTTTGTGGGTCTTTCTAGTACTTCTCAGTGGTCTCTCGTGATAATTCCTCATGGTGTTCTCTTGGAGATTCTTTTTGAAGGTGAAGATATTTTCGAGACTTGGTGAAAGAGTTTAGTTAAGTAAAAAAGATTACAATATTTCTTATACACTTTGTAAAGTCTTTTAATATGGGATACCTCACTTTTCTATGGACGTAACCTGATTTTGGGTAAGATACATATATTACTGTATTTTTAAATTTTTTTATCTTACGTTACTTTTCATTTTTTGTATTATTTAAAAATAAGATGATTCGTGAACCTTCAAGTGTGAATTCCAATATTTAGTTGTATTTTTTTATATTAGTAATTGCTTGCGTGCTTGTCAACCTATTTTTTTGACAACATAAGCTTCAGCAGCTTAGACCTCTCTGCATGCAAACAAGGCTTTGTCATCAAGATTTATTGTTTTTAATTTCTAATGTCAAGATACTAAACTAATACATAAACCATTACTTCCATGCTGCATCCAATCTTAAATTCAGTTGGCCTTTGCATTATGCAGGATATGAATTGCTGAAATAAACAACAAGACATGTATGAAAACACAATATTTTTAATATAAATAATATATCTACTTCTAATATAAACCAGCGTTATTATTAAGAATTTTTTTTATAGATGAAACTCTAGTTAGTGAAGTATGACAGAACTCTTCTTGATATTAATATGTATTTATACTGATCAAAAAAGTTTCCCCTATGTTATAAAGGATTTTCATCATTAGAATAAATAATAAAAATATACATACAAATACAGTGATAGTTTTCATGTAAATAATATTGGCTCAAATAATAATTTAAGAGAGGATGAGTTAATTTTTTTAAAAAATTAATAACAAGTTTTCAATGATCAAAATTCAAAAGCATTTCACATTAAAGGATGACTAATTCTTAATTTCAATTAGACTAATTAATAAAACCAAATAAAAGGGATTAATCCATCATATATATAATATAATTTTTCAATAATATTAAATTAGAATTCTATCAATTACAATTAAGGATATAATATAAATAGAGTAATAGTGAAAATTTAAATTAATATATGTGGTTTGACAACTAATCACTCCTATTTTATAACCCTTATCTCAATCTTGAGGGCTTTAATTATTACTAAAGTTGTTATTTTATTCTAGTGAAATCATGTCCTTACACCTTTTTACGCAAACTGAGCAAACATCACTCCAAAATTAGAGCCAATTGATCACTCATTACAAACCAAGAAGGGTGTCCTCTCAACATTTTTCTAAAATCTAAAAACCATTTAATGCTCTCTTAAAAAAGTAGGAGAGATACAATAACAAAGATAAGAAAATACAAATAACATCACCCAAATAAAAGCCTCCCAATATTGAACATAATGATAATATGAGCATTTGCAAGTAAAAGCTAATTAGAGCTCTAGTTGAGCTTATAACGTTTTGGCACCTAAGACTTTACTCTAAGAGCATTGAAAGTTACTTATCAATTTAACTAAAAAAGTTCTAATTCATTATATAACTGTCAAAAAAAAATCTAGCTGTTAAAAATCACCCCTATTTTTTTAAAGTTTAGATGATTGAACTTGTGTCCGAATTTTTTCTAATAGTTAGAAATTTAGTTGTTAAGTTTTGTCCTCATTTATTTCATCAAACTCCAAATTCGGGCAACCAAATCTTTGAGTTTGGCCAACTAAACTTAGAGTCTAGATGATCGAACTTTACAAAATTATAATACTAATTTTTTTATCTAATATGTTCAAATAACTGAAGTGACTAGTTTGGTCAACCGAACCTAATAGAAATTTAGCTGAAAGTTTATTTATAAATTCTGTTAAAAGAGTATTTAGCACATCATTAAATAATTTTGATAAATATAAAATAAGCTTATAAAGATATTTCTAAGTTAATTAAGGTGTCAATAGAGAGCTCTAATAAAATAACAATCAAATTTTTGACTCAACATAAAAGTGAAAACTAAACATAATTGGAAGTTGGTTCAAGTCTATCCTTGACCTCTTTATAATTTTCAAGGTCTCTGATCCATCATTATATTCATCTTTGAGTTATTTAATTTCTTCAAATCATCATCTTTGAAACTTTGATCTTCATATGTTTGGATAAATATTGCTAATTTTGAAGTTATCACAACTTAATAAATTGTTAAATTCTAATTTGATCATCATCAAAATCTAAAAGATAACAAACAACCTATCCATTTCCAATTTAAACATGAATTATAATTTAGAATACTTATTTTTAATGTTAAATTTGTAGTGATTGAAGTATGATGAAACTAGTTTTTTAGACTGTTTGACTCAATTTTGGCCAAAAATCAGATTTAATTAATATTCAATCAAAATATATAATTGAATATCACTATAATCCAATTATGTGCCCCAATTGGACCTAAATCACAATTAAATTCAACAAAAAATTAAGTTCAATTTGGACTTGAATTGTCAAAAAATTTGAGCTCAAGCTAAAATAATTTGAGTGAATTGGATATTTGGACCAAAATTAGATCACAAATTATCAAATATCTAAACTAAAATATAAAATATAAAATATAAAATCTTGGTAAAGAGGTCCTTGAGAACCAAATATTTTCTATAAATGGATCATTAATCGAGTTTTTCTTATAAATAAGTTTCTAAGATAGAAATTTTGTGAAAAAGTTTTTAAAAGTTCTGAAATTTCAAATAAATTCTCGCAAAATCTAGAGTTTGCAAATAACCCCTCAAAATTTTACATTTGCAAATAAACCTATAAAAGTTCTAATTTTTACAAATAAAATCTCAAAATATTTTATTTACAAATAAGCCCAAATTTTATTGAAAAAGGACTCTGAAAGTTTTAAAATTTCATAACTAGACTCTTTTTGTAAAAAAGCCCTTAGAACTTATGAAATTATATTTTAGTCTAAATTTTTTGAAGAAAATTTATAGATATCTCTTTGAAAATTCAACATCGAAACAAGGTACAAATTTTAAATATTTTCATCAAGAAAATAAATTTTAGTTAATGAAAAGTACAATTTCAATCAGATATCACAATCTCACAATAGTCCAAAATCAACCAATCAAAAATTTGATTGCAAATCTCTATGAGGCCTATAAAATTTGATGAAGACCCTGAATAAAAAATAGAGGAGAGGATCAACAAACTATCGTAGGGGAAGAGGAAGAGGAAATCAAAAGGTATGGAATTCAAACTTAGCTCTTCTTTTTTGTATCTCTTTCTCCTTCTCTGCCTTAGGTTTTCTCTTCTGCTATCCATGTAGTTACTCGCTGTTATTCTCACATCTGTATTATTTTTTAAAATCAATCAAGTACTTTCTTCTTTATTTTTTGTGTCGTTATTTTATTAGCTAGATTTCTTATTTTAAGAAATTCCTAATAATCATCGGGTAATTCACAATAGGGGCTTGGGCCCATTGAAAATCAATATTTCTATAACATGTAATAGTACACTCAAATTAAATACACTTTTTTTTGTGCATCGTGGTCATTCTCTAGAGTCTCCACTATCCCCAACCATTAAAATCAATCCCATAAATTTTATTTGTTTGAGGTATTTTTTGTTAAAATCAAATTTTATCCAAAATATGATCATAATCAAAACTTAAATGCCACTGGTCTATGACTCAAATGTGAGTCTTATTTAGATCTAAATTATAGCCAAACTTAGTTAAAAGTTGAGTTCAATTTGGACTTAAATTCTTAAGAAATTCTGGCCCAAGCTAAAGTGGGCTGAGTAGGCCAAATATTTGAACCAAAATTGGGCCTAGAATCCATCAAATATATGGATCAAAATAAAAAAATATAAAATCTCCACGAATTGGTCTGTGGACTAAATATATTTTAAATATAGGCCCTGACCAGAATTTTCATACAAAAAATAGTTTACAAAAAAGACTCTTGGAACTCATAAAATTATATTTTGGTTCAAATTTTTTGAAAAATTTGTAAATATCTCCTTGAAAATTCAATATCCAAACATGGTACAAATCTTAAATCTCTTCATCAAGGAAATAAATCCCAATTAATGAATTATATGCTAATTAAGAAATTTAGAAATACAATCCAATTGTAAATCACAATCCAAGAACTTTCCAAATCGAATATGATTTTGAAATGAGATTCAGGTTGTGACTGATGGCATAAGAATAAAGCCCTTGGTCCAAACCTTTTTTTAATGTTTTTGGAACATTATTGGGGAATAATTAGGGATGAAATTTTTTTAGGCTATGTTTTTTTTACATTTGTAGCACAAAATAATCCCAAAATAATAGAATTGTACCTTTTTTAAATCTATCATCTTTAAAGTGGAGCATTCAAGTAAGGTGATAGATTTTAAACCATTAACTTATGCAATATTGTATATAAGAAAATATTAAGATTCTATTCTCTAAATAAACATTACCATGACCCCTACTCTCCCCGAGCAGTTGGACCATGAAAACACGAAGGCCTCCCATTGTACATTTTGTTAATCAAAATGGCAACCTTCGAGGAAGGATTAGGTTTTGTAAGCAAAATATGATTTTGAAAAAAATTAAAACCTAATATAATTCACCAAAAAAAATACTTATGAAACTCAAATAAATTACAAGTGCAATAAATATAAGGAAAGATAGGAAAAAAATGCACGGTGATTTACTTAGTTCGAAAACTAATTGCTCTTACTCCACAACTTTTGTCTCGTTCGTGATATCGTCTCTTGAGATAAAAGTAAACTTTTACATTAATTTACAATCCTCAAGTATCACTTTCTTCAGATAAAACCATGTTCTTTGTTTCCTTAAGCTGAAGTCACACCTATACAATCAATATTGCTCCAACCGGTAAGATCTATTACACATCGGAGCTTTTGTATTATTATACTCCTAATAATCTAGGAGTGTTTACAAGTGTAAAAATATAAGAATTTGACATTTGAGTCTCACTACATAAGCCTCTCAAGATTAAGAACAAGAGTAATGAAGATTTGATATGAAATTGATAGTTTACAATACTCTTGGGTTAGTAGTTTTGGAGGACTTTGATCTTTTCTCTGTAATAAATATGAAGTCATAAAAACTTATTTAGAGAAGCTTGATCATACTTATTTATATCTTATGAGTTGAAACTAGCTGGTGGGGGTGAAATCCCACAACTTATCTAGCTCCAACGATTTAAAGTTAGCTATTAGTCACATAGAAAATCCAAATCAATCAACCACATACATCATGCCACCTCCCATGCCAACTAGCCATACCTCCAAGTAAGCACCGCTACTTTCTAGCTTAATCTCAGCATCATCTTTGGTCAAACCTCCAAGCTAAGGGCCATCACAATTGAAGGCCTTTGCATCATCTTTTGCTGTAAATCAATAGAGAGTAGCACTGCCCTTGACCCTAGCTTCTGCACCATCTTAGGCTGCATCTCCATGGACAATAGCACCACCCAGCTTTCTACTTCCACTAGCATTCTATTCAGATAGTAGTGTGTGTTTTCTTTACCCTATTCATTATTCTTGATAAGAAATACCCCTAGGGACCCTTCCATTGTGGCTATATAGAGGATCAAGGATCTGCTAAGCATAGGTGCTACTAGAACTGATGGCTTTAGGAGATACTACTTGATCTCTTCAAAGACTTGTTGGCATTCTTAACCCCAAATAAATGGAGCATCCTTTTTCATCAGTTTTGAGAAAGGCTTGAATCTTCCAAAGAGGTTTGAGATGAATCTTCTTATGTATGTGAGTTGACCTTGGAGTGACCTCAATTGCTAAAGTTGGAGGGTGGAGGCATGTTCAAAATTGCTTTGATCTTAGATAGATCAATTTCAATCCCTTTGTGTCTGATGATGAAGCCAAGAAATTTTTCAAATGATATCCCAAAGGCACATTTCTTGGGGTTCATCTTTAGGTTATATTTTTTAAGGCAGTCAAAGTTCACTCTTAGGTCTTGGATGTGCTTGACTTTAGACTCAGTTTTGACTACTAGGTCATCCATGTAGCATTCCACTAGATGGCATATGAGGTCATCGAAAATTTGGGTCATAGCCTTTTGATAAATGGTGCCCAAATTCTTAAGCCTAAAAGAGATCACCTTGTAACAATAAATGCCACTTGGTGTTCTGAAGGATGTATGCTTCCCATTATTAAGATGCATTTTGATTTGGTTGTACCATGAAAAGCCATCCATAAAGGAGAATATTTTAAAGCTTGCCATGTTATCAATCATGATTTCTATTATTGATCATAAAAAGTCATCTTTTAGGCATGCTTTATTCAAATCTCTATAGTCCACATAAATATGGATTTGTCCATCCTTCTTCTTAACTGGCACAATGTTTGCCACCCAATCTAGGCACTTTTCTTCTCTGATGAAGCCTACTTTGATTAGTTTCTTCATTTCTTCTACCACCTTTTATTCTAGATCGAGTTTTAACTTCATAGGTGCTTGTTTGACATGTGAAAGCTCAGAATTGATAGCTAACTTATGAACTACAACTTGAGGATCTAGTCTAAGAATTTTCTTATAGTTCCATGCAAAGCAGTTAATGTACTCTTGGAGCACTGATTTGAGTTATATTTAGTTTTCTTCTAAGAGTTGAGTGTTGATAAAGATTGGCTTAGGGTCCTCCCCTAACCCTAGGTTGATTTTCATCAATTCATCAACTTATGGTTTGCCCCCTATCTTTGAGCTTTGGTGGAGCTTCTTTTGGTTTAAAGATTATTTCTTCACCAAGTGGTTTATCATGTTAAGTGAGATTTGGTGAAGGTTCACTTGAGGGTATTTTGGTTGCATCAAACCCCCTTACTTCTAGTCTTGATGGACTTTTGCTAAGGATGTCACCTACTTGTGATATCTCAAGAGTCATGGCTACCTTAGTGGATGTGTCAAAGAGTGTTGATGTTGTTTGGTCACCCTGGATATCAGAGAGAGGTCAATGGTGACCATGAGGTATGTGTGAACATTTGGAGTGATATAGCCCAATTCTTTGGTGTTCTTGTTTCCTCTTCTAGGAACGTAAGCATGCTCTTGAGGTGGATCCCATAGATTTTTGAAGAAATGACTTTCTTTCTTTCTTTATAGACATCCATAGCTTGATTTCTTGATTATTTAATGAAGCTAATCTAAAAAAATATTGAGGCATTACTGCTGGCTGATAATCTCCATCATCTTTTGAATCTTTAGGCCCAATGATTTTATGTATGCTTGGAGTATAAGGGATTTTCTTATAGAATAGTATCTCCTTTTTCTCCTTTATATCATGGAAGAATGTAGAAAGTCATCAATTCTTCCATGACATTGATGCTTAGCTCATCTAATGAATTAATAAGCCTTTTGGGACTTTAGTAATAAGAAGAGTATTTTTCTATTTGACTTTTTTTTGTCATCTTTGTTAAAAGTGTAACTGCCTAGACAAATTTGTGAGGTTTCTTCATTTGAAGAGTCTGGGTCAATATCACTTCCTAGATGAGGAGGGATGAAGATCAAGTTAGCAATCTTCTTCTTTACTTGACTGATAGAAGTAGACCCTTTATTAGTATAGGATCTTTGATAGTATTTTGTATCATCATAATGTACCTCATGAACAACAAAGGGATGTACCTCTCCATTAATTCAATATTCTTCACCATCCTCAAAGTATTTGAGGCATTGATATAGTGTCAATGGTATTATTTTATTTTCATGTAACCATAGCCTTCCTAGTAGTACTTTGTATAATGCATCAGTATCAATCATATAAAACTTGGCATCTATCATCAAACTTGGGCACGTCGGCTTTTCTCAAAAGGACATCTTCAGAGATCATTCAAATGAACCCTTCTATCTCGTTAGCTAGTATGACCTTCTTCAAGATTTTCTATTTAGGAGATTTGTCTTGAGGATGTTCAGATTGGCTCAATGTGGGGGCAGAATAATCCTTAGCATTAGCCTATCTGATCCTTTCCCATAATGCCTACTTCTCCCTTTGGTGCTTGTTATGTAGAGCCTACAAAAGTGGTCATAAAGTTATTTTGACTCAAACATAGAGTCAAATTCATTATTTGTACCTTATATGCATAATTCCTCTAACATTAGTAGAGGACACCCTTCTATAAGTTCTAGGACTAGGACATCACCAAACTTAGTACATTGAGCATTTATTGTTGGATTGCTTGATAGAGGTTGGGATAGCTGCTCATCAATATTTACTTCAAATGTGTGAGTCACCATACGATAAGAAGCCATAGAATCAAATGATTGTCTTTGAAAGTGTCTAGCTTTCTTAACCCATCTCTGAAGTAGGTGGCATGTATGATTATTTTGATCCTGAGGAGGATTGGTAGGTGATCCCTACCCTCCCCCCAAATAGGGTCTTTTGTGTGGCGTTGCCTTCTCTACTAGCACCTTTTTCATCTTCTCAATTTTCTCACAAAGCATGATAGTTGTATTTGACATGCTTTCCATATGAACAGCCATAGCTTGTATGTGCTCATTCAACATTTGCATTTGTCTCTTAACAAAATTTATGTTAGTTGTAGTTTATTCTTTCACAACATCTAACTATAGTTTGAGCACGACATAATCATATTTGTGGACAAACCACTATTGTCAAGCTTGCTGAAAATTGGCAGAGTAACAATGAGGAACTATTACTTAAAAATGCACACCGAGTTACAAAGTAGGCTATATGCTATTCAGGATTGCCCACTCTATTAAACTATTTGAAATTAGGCACTATATAGCCTCTGGGATATGGCACTCAGTCATGATATCTAGAATATGGTTTACGAGCATCGTTTATCCTACTCATCTCACTTTCTTGTCTCAAGTATGCAATCAACATTTATTATACCTACTATTGTATATATGCTAGTAGTTTTATGCTATTGGGATCTCTAAAATCAGGGATTGGATATCCCTTGCTGATGGAGAAGGTGCTTGTGAATGGCCTACATTTTTATGGATATCATTTACAAGAGTGCACCTTCTGTCGCCTCTACTACTTGAGATGGCTATTGAGATCGTCCAACTTTTTGAGCTTTCGGTTCATTTGTAGCATCATCTTCATTAATTTCATAACCTTTTTTTGAGCTTCATCTTTCTCTTTTTCTTACTATCTTAGTTCTTACAGTACTTCTATGATCACTTCTTGATTAGAACTTTCAGTTATGACTAAGATTTTTGTCAGGATATAATAGTCCATGTCTTAAGGATCAAGTTTGGGTTTCAAGTTGAGACTGACTTCTCCTATTATTCAGATTGCCTCAATCAATAGCCTACTCATAGAGGGGGTTGCTATACTTTCACTTTGATGTGGTAGAAAGGATTGGTCCACAAAGGCCTCTTCCTCTTGGACTTCTTTATCGATGAGCCTTATTCACATAGTCTTCTTTTGGCATTTGGCCAGTTGAGGTACAAGTTCACGGTTACTCCTAGAGTCATGACAGGATATGTTTTTGATAGTATGGGTGGTCTCCTTTAGTAAGTCCCTATGCTAAGATGTAGACTTATAATGGCTCTTGTAATTTTGTTTGGCTATTCATCCCTGTGCTTAGTTATTAGGTAAGACTATGCCTCTTGTGATTTACTTTTACTCCTTTCTAAATTGCTTAATGGAGTGAAAGAGTTGGAGGTGGAAATCGTAATGACCAATTTCATTTGAGAGATAAGCTTTACAAGTCAGCTAAAAATCTTGCCAGCTTTTCCTTGTGATATTTTGGATGAGTTCTTCTTTATCCATGTATGTGTTTGGACTTGCTTTTAGTTACCTCTGGCAAGAGTTGGGTGAAGGCAATTAAAGATTGAACTTCATTTTGGGCCTAGTCTCTAGAAGATTGACATTTTTGCTATTTGAGGCATGCCTTATGGCTCATTATCCAAATGGTCATTCTCATTAGGAATGATAACATTAGGTCTTTTTTCTCTTGATAGAAGGTATAAAGCAAGCCTGCCTTACATGACAGCAACTTTAGTCAACATAGTAACAAGTGCCTTCTTGATATGGACGACCTCAAAGATGCTTCCAAATTTGATTTGAATTCCAGCTGCTTTTATGGCAACCATTGACTAAAGTAGATGTGTAGCCAATTCTACCCCAAGATGATGGTGTACCTTAGGAGAGAGATGTTCTTCAATGATGTCATTTGATACTTTCTTCTGCAAAAGAGAAAAATTAATTAGTGTTTAATTATAATTTTACACTGTCAATGTCTCTATTATATTAGCTAAGTGTCTAAACTTGAAGGAGAATTTGAGTCCCACTTGGTGTGCTAGAATTTGTCAACTCGATTTTGGTGGCCTGGGATGGCAAAGACTCCAGGAGTGACTTGGATGCACAAGTCAAAGTGTGTTTATTTAAAGTATGCTATCAAGTATTGTGAGAGTATTAACTTCCAACAGATGTAAGCCGCTATTGTTAATTATCCTGACAATTATCAGGAACCACCTAAAGTAAGAAACCTAGCTAATAGAATAGAGACACAAAAAAGAAGAAGAAAGCATCATTCAATTGATTTGAGAAAAGATACATGACTTGAGCAAGGGCATACCCCACATTACAAAGAATTTTAGAATCATGAAAAATATGAAAATGAGAAAAGAGGAGAAAAGAAAGAACGTTTTATGTGTGTTGTTACCCCAGCTTCGCACTAGTGCTCTATAGTGTGAAATCAAGGGCCATTGCCATGACTATCAGATTGACCAAGAGAACCATGTGAGACATCCATTCCCATAATAATTATTGAGATTTCAAAATCAAGAGTATTAATATTGGATGTCCAACTTACAAAAATGAATTTAACTCATGAAGCCCAGCATTGATTTTTAGAAGAGCATTTGTCAAATCCTGATTTTCAATCCAAGCCTCATTTGATTTGATTTAAATTAGGTTTGGTCCTATTCTAGATCAGGTTTCAATTAAAGGTACAAGCCTGAGGACTGGCTTGATTTGCTAGATCGAAAGTTGGCTTAGAAATGCGAGCTTGAGGGATGGCATGGTTTGCGAGCTTCGAAGCTCGCTTAAAAATGTGAGCCTAAGGGCTAGCTTGGTTTGTGAGGTCAAAAGCTAGCTTAGAAGTATGAGCCTAAGGATTGTCTTAGTTTGTGAGCTTGAAAGCTGGCTTAGAAATGCAAACCCAAAGACTGGCATAGTGGCAAGTTGGAAGGGTGGTATGGTGGTGAGCCCAAATGCTAGTATAGGTTTGATATAAGTACGAGCCCAAAGGCTAATATAAAGGTGAGCTTGAAGTCTAGCAAAGTGCAAGCCAAAGGCTAGCAGTGGTGCAAGCCTGATAGCTGGCATGAGTGTGAGCTTGAAGGTTGTCATGAGTATGAGTCTGAAGGCTGGCATAGTGGCAAGTCCGAAGGCTAGTATGAGTGGAGCCCAAAGGCTAGCCCAAAGGCTAGCATAGTGGTGAGTCTAAAAGCTAGCATAAGTATAAGTGTGAAGGCCGGCTTAGTTACGAGCTTGAATGCTGGCATGAGTGCAAGCCTGAAGGCTAGCATAGTGTTGAGCCCAAAGGCTTGCATGAGTGCGAGTTTGAACGTTCACTAAAGTATGAGCTTGAAGGCTGACTTGAGTGTGAGCCCAATGGCTGGCTTATGGACGTTTAGTAAGCTTGAAGGCTGGCTTAGGTATGAGCCCAAATGCTGGCTTGAGTGTGAGCCCGATGGTTGTTCGGCGAGTTCGAAGGCTGGCCTATAATCCAATGGACCCATGTACGCAAATTGAGGCCAGATCTTTCTTCTTTATTTTATTTTTTACAATTAGCAAAAATTTCTTTATTTTTTCTTCTTTCTTTATGTTTGCTGCTGGCTGAATTTTTCCCTTTTTTTAGTCCATAGCTCATTCCTTTTTATTTCTTCTTTCTTCTCCTCCATCTTCAAGCCCAAAGTCCAAACCCACCTTTTCTTTTTCTCTTCCTTCATCTTCATAGAGCTAGCCCCTCCCCTCTTTCTCAGCCTTCATCTCCACGAAAGAAGAGTATTTGAGGTTATTTTTATCGCAATCAAATTTGATTGAAATATAATTAAAATTGAGACTTATATGCTACTAAATTATGACTCAAATGTAAGTTTTAGTTAGACTTAAATTGCATCTAAATTTGACCAAAATTTGATCTCAATTTAGACTTAAATTCTTAAGGAATTTGAGCTCAAACTAAAGTGAGCTGAGTGGGCTAGATTTTTGAACCAAAATTGGGCCCAAGATTTATCTAAAATGTGGATCAAAATGATAGAATATAAAAATTTTGTAAATAGTTTCTTGAATCAAATAAATCTTCATAAATGGGTCATTGGTCGAATTTTTCTTACAAATAGGTCTATATAATAATAATTTTATAGAAAAATCTAATAAAATTCTAAAATTATAAATTAGTACTACAAAATTTAGGATTTGCAAATAAATCCTTCAAAAGATCAATCATTATAATTTGATCCTTATGTTGGTAATAAACCCTTCAAAAGATCAATAATTATAATTTGATCCTTATGAAATCTAGAGTTTGTGAATAAATCCTTCCAAAATTTTTTATTTATAAATAAATTCCTTAAATTTTAACTTTTTGCCAATAAGTCTCAAAAATTTTTATTTGTGAAAAAGTCTAAATTTTGTTCAAAAAGGACTCTAGAGGATTCAAAACTTTATAAACAAGTCCTTTTTGCAAAAACCTCTTGAAAATTATAAAATTACAATTTAGTCTAATTTTTTTAAAACATTTGCAAATAACTCCTATAATTTCAATATCAAGAATGTATATAACTTTTAAATTTCATCATCTACAATAGATAAACTTATCTATATCTCTTCACAAGCTCATCCAAACTTAAGATAAGTCATATTCATATCTATTTACATCCATATTCATCATTCAAAAATTTTAGAAAATGGAGATCGTCTCCAACCTAACTTCATTTCTTTGAATCCTATATAAACCTATTGACCTACAAAAAATAGATTAGAGGATGAAAGAGATCAGAAATGAAGGAGAGACGATTAGGAATTAGAGACTTGAAATAAAATAAGATAATTCTCTACCTTTTCCTTTCTCTTACTAATCTTCCTGTTTCTCTTCTTCTTCTTCCTCTAAAGGAGCGGCCTTGTTTACTGTCTCACTTGACCCTACCATCTGGTGATGGCCAATGCCACTGCTCACCTTGCAGTAAAGAGGCATTCTAATATCTTGCAACCAAGACCTCCACCATGCTAACACCTCCGGACGGAGTGAGCAGGGATGCATCCATAGTGGCACGTATGGCTCTCTAATAGGAAGAGGAACCTCGACCACAAACATTGACTGCTCTTCTGCTCACTTAAGCATGGCTGGTCGGAGCTCTGGCAGCCTCACCTGAGTGCGATGCTCAGCTCTACAATGCACTGCATCCCAATCATAGAGCTTGAACCTCGGGTTCCCCTACATCAGCCTGATCATCAATCTTGATCCTACTCCACCATTGGTTGCCCAGGGAGAGCACTTCAATGAGGCAACAAATGCATCTACATCATGGTCTTATCTTTTGAAGTCATCCACCCACTTCTTGACCATGCCAAGGATATCCCACCAGGGAATAGATGTTGCTTCCCCTCTAACTAGCTAGCATGCTTCGAGACTTATCTCCACATTGCTGGTCTAGCCCTCTTTGACTTTGTCAGATCGATGCTGATTGTTGCCCACCTTGCTGTGATCTGCCTTGAACTCACTATGCCCTGCCAACCCTTCCCTTCCTCGCCATCCTGATCAAGGCCTGCTGCCATTCACCGTCTATTGGGGCCAAATCTGGATGAATATGTATAGAAAAAAAGAAGCCAAGTAACTCTTAAAGAATTCCTCCCTAACAAACTCAAAGCTTTACTAGAGGATCCTGATATGAGAAATGGAGAAAGTGACTTCTGTTGGCAACATGCTCTACCATATTTACCATCGAAGGTTCACAACCAAGTTGGTCCCCACCCTATCACTTTAATAATGAGAAAATTTAGAGTGTAAGGCAAGAAAAAGGGAATAGATTTATTGGGCATGTTACTAATATAATGAGATATCCCACTTGTTTCCTTGAGGGCTGCATGTGAGATGAATATCTTAAGAGTAGTTTGCTCGTGAGTATAACTATGGCATGCTCAATCTATAATTAGATACTATGAAAGAGCTAACTATAACCAACATAAGATTTATCAAGGGGCAAATACAAATGTTGAATGAGCATATGCAGGCTATGACTGCCTATATGAAAAGCATGACAAATACAACTACCATGCTCTATGAGGAAGTTGAGAGGATAGAGAAGGTGCTAGTAGAAAAGACAAAGCCACACAAAAGACCTCATTCAGGTGGTGAGAAACCACTTACTGACCCTCCCTGTGATCAAAACAACCACTTGTGCTACTTACTCCAAAGATGGGTCAAGAAAGCTAGACATTATCAAAGATTATTATCTAAGTCTATGATCTCTTGTTGCATGATAACTCATATATCCAAGGTGAATGTCAGTGAGCTGTTATCCCCACCTCCATCAATCAATCCAACAACAAATGCTCTACCTATTAGGTTTGGTGAGGTCCAATCCTAGAACCTATGGAAGGATGTGTTTTGCCAACTTTAAAAAATTATGCATACGAGGCATGGACAATGAATATAACTCCATGTCTGAGTCAGAGCAACTTTATGAAAACTTCAGAAGGCTCTACACCAGCAAGCATTAAAGGAAGAAATAGCCATTTTGGGAGAGGATCAAATAAGCTAAGGCTCATTTTGCCCTTGCGTCAAGTCAATCTGAATATCCACAGTTAAGCCAATTTGAATATTCATAAAAAAATATCCTAAATACAAAGTCTTGAAGAAGGTTATGCTAGCAAATGAAGTAGAAGGGTTTATCTAGAGAGTCTTTGAAGACCTCTCTACAAGAAAACCCCATGTGCCTAGTTTTGATGTTGAATGGGATGATTATCAGTTAGTTACATCCTCTAAGGATATTCAAGGAACTACTAACAAGGAATAAGGGTCTACTACCTTTTGTCGCATGATTAGCCTTGAAAGTGATTCCGAAGATAAACTTTATTAGTTTCATGATGCTTGATTTCAACTAAGGAGAGCAAACTAGGTACAACTCTGAGGCAAAAAGGTGTTACCTCTAAACAAGCATTTATACCTAGGGACAAGAATATCCCCAAGGACAAGAAAAAGGAAATTCAAATAAATGAGGGCATTGAGCCTTTGCACACTAAATCTACACTCAAAAAGGTGGAATACAACATAGCAGCCCACTTAAGAAGATTTGTACCATGCTGAGTGTGTTTGATGCCTTGATGATGTTACAAGAACTTAGAGATACACTAGTGTACATCCTACAGAATCCAATCAACTACCAAGCATACTTTGCTAAAGAGAAGATAAAGGAGTCTTTGTGTGCATGTGAAACTCCCATCATCACTTTCACAAATGATGACCTACTACATGGAACAATAGACCACAACAAATCATTATATGTATAGGGAATAATGATGGGATCAAAATTAATCGCATCCTGATTGATCCAGGTTTCTCAGTCAATTTGATGACTCTTCGAATTCTAAGAGCTCTAACTTTGGATGTGTGTCACCTATTATCAAATATTATAATCATACAAGGGTTTAATCAAAATAGCCAAAGAGCTTTGGGAGCCATAACTATCCCTCTAAAAGTAGATGAGTTAACAATAGACACCAAGTTTTATGTGATCGATATTGATGCATTATCCAAAGTACTACTAGGGATGTCGTGGTTACATGAAAATAAATGGTGCTATCAACTCTACATCAATGATTCAATTACTTCAAGAAGGGTGAAGAACACCGAATTGATGGAGATGTACACCTTTTTGATATTCATAAGGTACATTATGATGGTGCAAAATAATATTAGAGATCTGATGCTGATAGAGGGTCTGCTTCTATTAGTCAAGTAAAGCAAAAGACCACTAGCCTAATCTTTTCTCCTCCTTACCTAGAAAGTGATTCTGACCTAGCTTCTTTAGATAAAAAAGACTCGCAAGTCTGCCCGGGTGGCTATACTTCTGACAAAAATTATAATAGAGGTTAAACAAAAAATACTCTCCTTGTTATTGAAGTTTCAAAGGCTTATTTAAGTTTTTAGATGAGCTAAGCATCAATGTTGTGAAAGAATTAATGACTTTCAACATTTCTCCATGATACAAATGAGAAAAGGAAATACTTTTTTATAAGGCAATTACTTGTGCCCCAAGCATACATGAAATTCTAGGGATTGAAGATCTAGCGGATGATCGTGACCACCAACTGGTTTCATGCCTAAATATTTTGTAGACCAACTACATCAAATAATCCACAAATCTAGCTATGGATGTCCACAAACAAAGGAAGTGTGTCATTTCTTCAAGAATCTATGGGATCCACCCAAAGGATGTGCCTACATTCCTAGGAGGGGAAGCAAGAACACCAAATGACTAGGCTATATTACTCCAAACACCCACATGTGTCTTATGGTCCTCTCCGATATTCAAGATGATCAAATAATATTAATACCCTCTGACATATGCACTGAGTTGGCCATGACTTTTTAGACATCACAAGAAGGTGACATCCTTAGTGGAATTTTAATAGAACTAAAAGAAAGGGGGCATGATGTAGACAAAATACCTTCAAACGAATTTTCACCAACCTCACTTAACATGATGAATCACCTTGTAAAGAAATAATCCTCTAAATAAAAGAAGATCCATCAGAACTTGAGGACTGGGGGCAAGCCATAATCGATGAACTGATGGAGATCAACCTAGGCTTAGAGGAGGACCCTAAGCTAACTTTTATCAACACTCAACTTTTAGAGAAAAGCCAAACTCAACTCAAAGTAGTACTTCAAGAGTACATTGACTACTTCGCATGGAGCTATAAGGAGATGCCTAGACTAGATCCTAAAGTTATAGTCCATAAGCTAGCCATTAATCTCGAGTTTTTGCCTATCAAGCAAGCACCTAGAAAGATGAAACTCGACCTAGAACAGAAGGTGACAGAAGAAACCCTAAAACCTATATCCTAAACTCAAAAGCTTGCCTAACTATCCTTCCTATGTCTCTTTATCTTATTGTGGGAACAAGAATTGTGCATCTGCACTATAGGGTTGCAAAAGTACTCAAAACTAGGTTTGAGCTCTATGTGGTGGATGGTTTATGCCTTGTTGATCTTGTGAGCTGAGTTCAAAAAATGATTTTGAAGGATCATTAACACATGTACCCCTTTTGAGATGAGGGGTACCTCAAGAAAATAAAAAAATATTGACTTCAAACTCGAATTTATATATTATTTTAGTAGTTTGACTGTGGAAGCAGATTCAAAAATAATGAATGTTTTCTTTTGTACTTTTTACTTTAAAGATTGAAAATCGAGCAAAGTTTGGCATTCTTTCATGTGGATGAAGTAGAGCTTTTTGCCTTCCCTTTTAGCTATTAGTCAGTCTTGGCTCTATCGATGTAGACCTTTTTATTACAGAACTAGAGCCAGAAGTTGACTAGAAGTGGGAGCCTTAGATTAGATTGAGCATTGGTGCTCAACCAGGTAACCTAATCATCAAGAACAAGTATCCACTTTGATTGCAGACTTTTTTGACTAGAAACTTGACCTGATGATGATTTACCTTTGTTTGTGACTCAACTCAATTTGCTAAGTAGCTAAGGCAAAAAGAATTATTTTATTTTATTCCGATCTTTACCTTTGAGTTAGGCCTATAAAGAAGAGAAGGCTCGTACTCAGTAGCTCATTTGCTTCTGATAGCAAAGTAGACTTTATTGGAGAGGAAAAATATCTAGATTGGGTGACAAGCATCATGCTCATCAAGAAAAAGAATGGCCAAATCTGTATTTGTGTAGACTACAGGGACTTGAATAAAACATGTCCAAAAGATACTTTTCATTGACGATAATAGAAATCGTGATTGATAACATAGCCAATTTTGAAATATTCTCTCTCATGGATAGCTTTTCAGAATATAACCAAAGTAAGATGCATCCTAATGATGAAAAATATATGGCCTTCATGACACTTATTAGTATTTACTACTGCAAAGTGATGCCCTTGGGGCTCAAGAATGCAGGTGCCACCTATAGAGGGCCATGACTCAAATCTTTGATAACCTCATACACTAGTTAGTAGAATATTATATGAATGACTTTGTGATCAAAACTAAATCCAAAGACAAACATCCAAGACCTAAGAGTGGTATTTGACTATCTTAGAAAATATAACTTAAAGATAAATCCTATGAAATGTACTTTTGGGGAATCATTGGGAAAATTTCTCTGCTTTGTTGTCAGACATCAAGAGATTGAAATCGATTTGTGTAAGATCAAAATTATCTTAGATATGCTATCACCCAGTAATTTAAAATAATTAAGGTTATTCCAAGGCTGACTCGCATACATAAGAAGATTTATTTCAAACTTCTTTGGAAAATGTAAGCCTTTTTCTAAGTTGATGAAGGAGGACACTCCATTCATTTGGGATCAAGACTTTGAAGAGATCAAGCAGTATCTCCTAAATCCATCAATCCTAACAATATCTCTACTCAATAAACTATTCATCCTCTACACGGTAGAAATGGAAGGATCCTTGGGAGCACTTCTTACCCAGAATAATAGAGAGAGTAAAAAGAAATGTACTCTACTATCTGAGCAGAATGTTGTTGGGAGAAAAAAGCAATTACTCCCCCATTGAAAAGCTTTGACTAGCACTCAAATTCACAATCAAGAAGCTAAGACATTATTTGCTTTCTCATTAAGTCATTTTAATATCAAAAATTGATCCCATAAAGTACCTGATGACTAGGCTTGTACTTATTGGGAGGTAAGTAAAATGGGCTTTAATCTTCATGAAATATGATATCAAATTTACTCCCCAAAAGGCAGTCAAAGGGCAAGCCCTCACCTATTTTCTTACAGCTCATCCAATACCAAATGATTTTCCTCTGAGTTGTGAACTATCTGATGAAGAAATCATTTTGGTCAAAGAAGGAGAACCTTATTGGAAGCTATACTTTGATAGAGCATCATCCATCAAATCAGGAATTAGACCAAAGCCTTTGCAAATTAAAGTAGGCATTGGACTTGTTTATGCCACTCCGAATGGGGGCATTTTACAATACTCCTATTTCCTCTCAAAACCATGTACAAACAATGATGCTAAATATAAGACCCTAATTGTAGGATTGAAAATGATCCTCAATATGAAAATATCATGCCTATGTATTTTTGGTGATTTACAACTAATTATTAGTTAAAGTCCAAGATAAATATAAAGTTCACATATCTGAGCTCCTAAAATACCATGAAAAGGCTCAAAAGTTCATAAGGCAAATCTCACATGTTCAAATAACTAAGGTTCCTTGGTCTATTAATGCGGAAGCTGACTCATTAGCCAAACTAGCCAAGGCACTGACTGACCCTTATCAAGGAAAAATTCTAATCACAGTCCATAGTAGATAAGTGATGAGCTCAGTCTTCAACATCAAGCATGACAGGACTAAATCTAAACTAGTAAAAGAGGTCATAGATTAGAGACCACCATTCACCACCTTCCTCAAAAGTGGAGAACTCTCATAAGATAAATTCGCATAGACACAACTCAGAAAGAGGGTCGTGCACTTTCTACTTATCAACGATACTTTTTATAGAAGGTCCTTTCATCAACTACTTCTGCATTGTCTTTCAGAAAAAAAGACCAAAGAAGTTATGTATGAAGTGCATTATAGAGTTTGTGGGTCTCATCAATTAGGCCTAAATATGATGATAAAGATTAAGCCTATAGGCTACTATTAGCCTATGATGATTGGAGATTGCATCAAATATACGAGAAGATGTCACTTGTACCAAATTCATGGTGACTTCATCTCTCAATACCCAAATCCTCTACATCCAATAGTATCCTCAGGGCCATTCAAGGATTGGCATACAGACATCATTGGCCTAATTGAATCATCTTCTTCTAGAGGCCATTGCTCCATACTAGTAGCTACTGACTATTTTTCTTGGTGGGATAAAATATTTCATTGAAAGAGGTAAAAGTAGATATTGTTATCCACTTATTTCAAGAAATTATTCTATACTAATTCAGTGTCCCTCAAAGGATCATTTCTAATAATGGATTGTCCTTCTGAAGCTTCAAGGTAGGATGATTTGTACATCATCACAAAATAGACTGAAGATATTCATCTATTTGCAATGCGAGAGCTAACGGACTTACTGAAGCATTCAATACGACCCTCTCCAAGATCTTAAAGAAAGTTATTGCCAAAAACAAGAAAGGCTAGCACCAAAATCTTACTGAGGTACTGTGGGCTTATCGAACCACATATCAAATCCCTACCCAATCAACACCTTATGCATTGGTGTTTAGGATTGAGGCAGTCTTACCACTGGAAGTGCAAATCCCCTCTTTAAGGATTGTCTTGCAAAAAGAAATCACAAGAGAAGATAATGTTCATCTTTGTCTTGATGAATTAGACTCCTTAGATAAAATAAGGCTCACAGCCTAACATAATTTAGAAATGTATCGAGCATAAATGGCTAGGGCCTACAACAAGATGGCTTAGCTTAGGTCCTTCCAGAAGGGTGAAATGGTTTTAGTCTTGAGAAGACCCATAATCTAAAACTAAAATAATAAAGGCAAGTTTGAGTCTAATTGGGAAGACCCTTATATCGTCGAAAGGATATTTAAAAGGGGATCCTATCAACTAATCAATGACAAGGGGGAAAGTCTTATGCCACGAATCAATGGCTAATTTCTTAAAAGATACTATGCCTAAGCCCTGGGGATATTAAAAATAATAGCCAAAAGTGTATATATTTTATCTATGACAGAATATCTATCTTTCTCAAAAAGGAATGCTCGGTCAAATATGCACTCCATATTTCTTAAGGTAAAATATAGATACAAAACTCCATCCATCTTGCGTGATGATCAAGCCCACATCTACATGGCACATTAAGCCCACTTCTATATGGTAAATTAAAAGTCCATGTTGTGTGATATTCAAGTGCACATCTACATGACACATTAAGCCCACCACTATGTGGTAAATTAAAGGTTTATCTTACATGACAATCAAGTTCACATTTATATGGCTAATTAAGTCTACTTCCATATGAAAAACCAAGTCTACTTTCATGTGACAACCTAAGTTCACTTTTACATAACAACTAAGTCTGCTTTCATATGAAAACTAATTTCACTTTCATGTGGTAATCAAGTCCACTTCCACATGATAAATTAAGTCTACTTCCATATGATAGACTAGGTCCACTTTCATGTGGCAACTTAAGTCCATCTCTATGTAGCAAATAAGTCCAATTCCACATGGCAAATCAAGTCCACTTTTATATGACAAATCAAGTCTACTTTTATATGGTAATCTAAATCTATTTTTCCTTTCATATAGCAAATTAAGTCCATGTTATGTGGCGATTAAACTCATATCTGCATAGTGAATCAAGTCCACTTTTATGTGGTAAATCAAACCCACTTACGTATGATAAATTAAGTCCTTTTTTGTGGCAAATCAAGACCACTCATTGGGTTAACTCAAGTCCACTTATTATGATAACTCAAGCCTGCTTCATGTGGCCAACTTAAGTCCACTTCTATATGGTAAACTAAGTCCATTGCTACAAGGCAAGTCAAGTATACTCTCGTGTGGCAATTCAAATTCATATAGCAAACTCCTAAAATATTGTAGGGCTAAGTACTTGATAATTGTTCGCACTCTCTCCTCTCGTTAGAACTTGAGAAGAGGCTACATAGGGGGAAATTTGTTTGAGATGATTTTTACCACAATCAAATTTGATTGAAATAAAATTAAAATTAAGACTTGTATGCCACTAAATTATGGCTTCAATGTGGGTATCAGTCAAACTTAAATTGCATTTGAGTTTGACCGAAAATTGAGCTCAATTTTAATCTGAATTCTTAAGAAATTTGAGCTCAAACTAAAGTGGGTTGAATGGGCAAGATTTTAGATAAAAATTGGGCCCAAAATTCATCTAAAATCTCAACCAAAATGACAAAATATAAAAATTTTGCAAGTAGGTCCCAAAATCGAATAAATCTTTATAAATGAGTCATTGGTTGGATTTTCTTATAATTAGGTCCCTAGAATGAGAATTTTGTAGAAAACTTTAACAAAATCCTAAAATTACAAATCAATCCTCCATAATTTAGAGTTTGCAAATAAACTCTTCAAAAAATTGATAACTATAATTTGATCCTTGTGAAATCTAGGGTTTGTAAATAAACCTCTCAAAAATTAATAATTATAATTTGATTTTTATGAAATCCAAGGTTTACGAATAACCTCTCCAAAATTCTTTATTTGCCAATAAACCTCTAGAATTTTAA
Organism: Trichopus zeylanicus subsp. travancoricus; assembly: GCA_005019695.1. Taxonomy (NCBI): domain Eukaryota; kingdom Viridiplantae; phylum Streptophyta; class Magnoliopsida; order Dioscoreales; family Dioscoreaceae; genus Trichopus; species Trichopus zeylanicus. The sequence goes on along the minus strand of RXID01014292.1, from coordinate 88,054 downwards.
CTTTTATAAATAAGTCCCTCAAAAATTTTTATTTACAAATAAGTCTAAATTTTGTTCAAAAAAACCTTGGAGTTTTAAAAACTTTATAAATAAGTCTTTTTTACAAAAGCCCCATTGAAAATTATAAAATTATAACTTATTATATTTTTAAAAAAAATTACAAATGACCTCTCTATAATTTCTATATCCAAAATGAGTATAACTTTCAAATTTCATCGTCTACAATAGATAAACTTATCCATTTCTCTTTATAAGCTCATCTAAGCTCAAGATAAGTCATATCCATATCTATTTACATCCATATTCATCATTCAAAAATTTATAAAAAAAAGAGATCATCTCTAGACCAACTTCATCTCTTCAAATACTATATAAACCTGTTGACCTAAAAAAAAGATCGAAGGACAAAAGAGATTAGAAACAAAGGAGAGACCATTAGGAATTGGGGACTTGAAGCAAAATAAGGTAATTCTCTACCTTTTCCTTTCCTTCTCTTACTGATCTTCCTACTTCTCTTCTTCTTCTTCCTTTGCCTTGTTTACTGCCTCACTTGACCCTGCCATCTGATGATAGTCCATGCTATTGCTCACCTTATAATAAAGAGGCATTCCAATAGCTTGCAACTAAGACCTTCACCATGCTAATACCTCTAGACTGAGTGGGCAAGGATGCATCCACAGTGGCACATATGGCTCTCTGATGGGAACAGGAATCTTTACCACAAGCATCAACTACTCTTTTGCTGGCTTGAGCATGGCCGGTCGAAACTTCGGTGCCCTCACTTGAGTGCAATGCTCAACTTTGCCATGTACTGCATCCCAACTACTAGGCCTAAACCCTGAGTTCCCCAACATCCGCCCAACTGCTAACCTTGATCCTTCTCTGCCACTGGCCACCCAAGGAGAGCACTCTGACAAGGTCATAATGCATTGACTTCATAGTCGTGTCTCCTGAAGTCATTCGCCTACATCTCAACCATGCCAAGGACATCCTACTAGGGAGGAGATGCTACTTCCCCTCCAACCAGCCAGCCTACTTTGAGGCCTATCTCCACATCACTGCTATAGCCCTTTCCAACTTCATTGGACCAACATTGATTTCCACCCATCTCGCTGTAATCTGTCATAACCTCACCATGCCCCACCAACCCTTCCCTTGCTCGCTGTCTTGATTGAGGCTTGCCATCGCTAACCGTCTACTAAGGCCGAATCTAGTCAAGATCAGTTGGATCTAGCCAAGGGCTTGAAGAAGATGAATATCTGGCTAGTTCTCATCCCACTATCATGCAATCGGAAAAGTTTGGGGCTAGGGTTTTGAAGGAGAAGAAAGGAGGGGAGCTAGGATTTCTTTCCTTGGGGCTAAATGAAGAAAAAAGAAGAAAGGGGTTGCAGTTGAGAAAGAAGAGATAAAAGAAAATAAAATAAAAAATGGAAAAAAATTATTATATAAATAAAAAGATTTGACCAAAAAAAGAAGGAGAAAAGAAAGTTAAAAAAGGAAAAAGAAGTTGCTACTAAAAAATAGAAATTTGGTTGGCACTTCTTGCCTCAATTGCTGAGCCACCACAATGCGGCCACCTACTGTTCATGGTATATCAACAAACTTCATCAATATCATGGCCACCTGCAACCCCTCAAAGATGACAAACCATTGATATTGCTATAGCCACCCATAACCACTTGAAGACGGTGAATACTTAATATCACTACAGCCACCCATAGCACCTCGAACATAGTAGAGCCTTATTACACCAAGCTAGCCTTTGCACTCACATCTAAGCTAGTCTTTGGGCTCACATTTAGCCAGCCTTCGAGTCACATCTAAGTCAGTCTTTAGACTAGCATCCAAGTCAGCCTTTGGACTCATGCCTTAGCCAGCCTTCAGGTTCGCATTTAAGCTAGCCTTTGGGCTCCCATCTAAGCTAGTCTTCGGGCTCACATCCAAGCCAGCCTTCAGATTCACACTTAACTAGCCTTCTAGCTCATGCCTTAGCCAGTATTCGGGCTCACATCTAGCTAGCCTTTGAGCACTCATCTAAGCCAACCATTAGGCTCGCACCTTAGCCAGCCTTTGAACCCACACATAGCTGGCCTTTGAGCTCACACTTAGCTAGCTTTCAGACTCACACATAGCCAACCTCTAGGCTCATACTCAGTTAACTTTCAGGCTCATACCTCAGCCAACTTTTAGGCTCATACCTCAGCCGAATAGGACAGTTAATGAATTAGGTGGCCTGAAAGTCTGATTTAACATGGTCCAAAATTTTCAAATTTGGATCTAAACTTTTTGAGTTTTAGACTGAAGTTGAACCCAAAATTTTGATAAAAATAAAAGACTCAACCCGAAATCTTAGGCTAATAAAAATTTAGGACCTATTCATCTTATGGGATTTTAAAGTTATTGAACTTTCAAATTCTGATAAGTATAAGATCCAATGTTTGTTATAAAGAACTTTGAAATTCTAAAACTTTTACATTTCAATAAATGTAGAATTTACTAATTCTCCAAAATTAGTTGAATTTCAAATTTTTGCATTTTGAAATTTAACATGTGAGGTCATATGCTGAACTTTATAATTAAATAAAATACAAAACTTATCATTTTGAAAATTGCAAATCCAACAAAATAAATTCAAAATTTAAAATTTTGAATTTACATGTCTTACAAAATAAATATCTAATTATTCATATCAGAGAGGTGAGAAAAAGTGATAAATTTTCATAAGGATAGAAAAACTCATTTTGATTTATTTGAAGGGTATTTTAGAATTTCACCTAATTGTTCATTTTAATTATTCTTTTTTTTATTTCACCCCTTATCTTCTTTCCTTTTTCATAAATATTACTTAAAGAAATCACTGAATAAATTTTAATTAATCCTTATCATTTTTTATTTCATCTATAAATTCATAGTTTTTTATTTGGGAGTGGCATTTTTTTCCCATCATGAATTCACATTTCCCTTTTCTTTCTATTATGAATTCATAGTTTCCTCTTTGAGAGAGAGAGTTTTTTTCATTTATGAATTAAGAATTTTCTATTTAAGATAAAGGCATTTTTTTATTTCATCATTTTTGGTTCCTTTTTTCATGAATTCATGGTTTATTATTTGGAAGAGGTTTTTTTATTTTTATATTTTTGTCTTCTCAAATTAGATTTTGGTGAAGGAGACTAAAAAGAAAGAGCGAATAATCCATTGAAGGGTTACGACCATTAAATCTCTCTCCTTATCCTAGATTATTATTACTATTTTTTGTTCTTGATTTTCTTAGTTCTTTCATTTTTGGATTTTTGAGAAGCTTTTTAGGTTTAAGAAAGTAATGATTATAGGAGTAGAAGAGTTTCATGAGTGTTGCATTGAGATCCAGGGATAAAAATAAAAATTTTGACAACTGCATCAATCCTATCCCTCGTAAAGGTTCTCCTCCTTACCATCTTTTTTCACATTTAAGGTCCAACAATAAAGATGAAGAGCTTGGTAATTGTATCGACCCTATCATTCACAAAGGTCCTGCTCCTCACAATTTTTGAGAAGCTTGTTAGGTTCAAGAAAGTAATGATCATAGGAATAGAAGAATTTCATAAATTTGTTGGGGTTTAGAGATAAAAATAAAGAATTTGACAATCGTATCGACCATGTTCCTCGCAAAAGACTTCTTCTTTATAGTCTTGTTTCGTATTTTTATTTTTTTATGAGGTCTAATAATGACGATGAAGAGTTTGGTAACTACATGGACCCTCTCACTCACAAAGGTCTCCCTCTTTTTCATAGTCTTCTTTCATATTTTCATTTCCATTTATTACATATTTTTTGAGCTATGCATATTGTAATAAAAAAGAATCATGAAATGTTGTTATAATATGTTTATTTTTTAAAAAAATTATTTTTTGCTATTTATTGTATATGAGTTGATAATGATTCAATGAAGGTGGATTGGAAGAGCAGCGATTTAATAATTTTATATTTGAAGTCAAGTTAAAAAAATGTAAATTTCATAATAGGCAGAATTTAAATTAATTATTATGGCTTTACAATTTATCTCTATTAAAATTATAAAGAGTAAATTTTATAAAAGTAAAATACATTTTTAATTAATTATTTTATTTTTACGTCAAAATAATTTTTTATTATGATAAATAATAATATTTTATAATAACTTGTATTGATATATATACATAAATCTGACCAAAAAATATAAGGTAAAATTTTTTAAATATTAAAATAATATATATTTAATATAATATATGTACAACTTGTGCACTATACTAGTATTATCAGAAATTTCAAATATAAAATTTTAAAATTTTAAAATATTAAAATTTTCATGGCTTTTCAGTTTCGCGAAGTAGATAGATTCTTAATATGTAATTTTTGGTTCGGCCCAACCAAAAATTTGATGAATGAGCTTGGGGCTCGGATCCTGCTCGTCTGCGCCCAAGACCAGTTCGGCCAGATCAGACCCTATCCCAACACAAACGCACCCTGGTAAAAGGGGTTTGGGTTTCGCTGCTTACCCTCGCCATCTCCGCCCCAGTCCGGCTCCTCCGCTACCGGAGGATCTCTCTCGATGGTGATTCTCCTCCTCCGATTGCAAACCCTGTGCTTCGTCCAATCTCGACGGATTTCTGATTCGTTTTGCAGGCTTCGGAGAAAAAGCAGTCGAACTCGATGCGAGAGATCAAGGTCCCAACATCTCTGTCGGCGAGAGCGGTAATCGCCTCACTCGCGCCACCAAGGTTTTTTCTTTGTTTCCCCTCGTTTTTTGAGAATTGGAAGTGAGATTTTGAGTTCTCGATGAGGAATTTCTTTTATCCTTGTTCTCTGATAGGTCTTGTGGAACGAGGTGGTTTAGTGGTTTTTTCCATGGAACATGAGTTTGGGGTTGTTAGTTGTGAAAAATGATGAATTTAAATGTAGTTTGATGTGAAAGAATAATGTATGCTAAATCCTAGGAAGAAAATTATCAATTGGAAGAGAAGATCATGGGTTCTAGAGGAGGGGTTTTTTCCTATTACATGGTGTTTGCTGAGCAATGAAGTGGTTTAGTGTATGATGAATACCAATAAAACTCCGTTCGCTGTCCTGTAACATGAATTTGTGGTTCTTAGTGGTGTTGTAGGCTACAATTGTTTTTTGTAAATTTAGCTGCAAGAATGGCTGAATTTAGATGTCATTAGATGTGAAAACACATGAAATTTCAAATGCCACATCATTGTATGGACTAGCATATCCTTTTTGTAGTTTGAAAAGGTTGTGTTTGTATGGGCAGTAAATGGTTGCATCAGTTGGTGTAATACATATAATTCTCTGTTATTCTTCATTCATGTCTTCTCTTTGTAAAACTTGAGATTAATATGTTGAGGCTTTAGTTTTTAATTGTAAGCATTTTTAATGGTTTGTGTAGGTCTTGGAGCAGTTGAGTGGGCAGACATCAGTTTTCTCAAAGGGTATGTCTCATGTGATAGGTTTTATCAAGTAGCATTGATTGACAGGTATTTGATTATGTTTGTTTATCCAACAGCAAGGTACACTGTCAGGTCATTTGGGATTAGGAGAAATGAGAAGATTGCGTGCTATGTGACAGTTCGAGGGGATAAGGCCATCCAACTTTTGGAGAGCGGACTGAAAGTGAAGGAGTATGAACTCTTGAGGAGGAATTTCAGCAATAGTGGGTGCTTTGATTTTGGCATCCAAGAGCATATTGACCTTGGAATCAAGTAAGTGGATTTCTGTTCTCTATTTGTTTTTTATTGCTGTATAATGTGAAATGGCTATGGTGGAAATATGCATGGTAGTTGAATAATCCTGGATGCACAAATTCCAATCTTTTATAGGTGTTCAATACCAGTTATTAAAATGTGGTTCTGTCTAAAATGTGCAATATAGACTCCAATTCATATTATTTTTTGAGTTCTTAAAATGTGGTTCAAGATGTTCAGCTGCTGTGCTAATTTGGAGTTATTTTGATCTTCATTCGCTTCATGCAGCTTCATACTAGCGTAAAGTGAACTAATGTGAGGTGACAATATGAACCCAAGTGTCAAACTAATGCAAGTCGTCAGATCCAATGGACTTTATTAAGTCTCATACAAATGCACTTAAAAAAGTGGACTGAACTACATATACATAACAATAGGGAGTTATAAGTTGTAAGGCTTAGATATTTTTGTCGTGGTACACATGTCCCAGCTCATGACAATACTTACAGGAGTAGTATGCTTTCATGAGGCACAAACATATGAGATCAGGCAAAGTAAGCAGTTTACCATAATTAGATTGTACATGCACTAGTTGATTAATTGACAGCTCACAGATGCATTCTTCATTTTAAACTGTTGGTGCTAATGCATTTGCTCAACTTTGAGAATGTTAATTCCCCTTTGTTTTTATTTTTCAGATTTTATATCACACAATTGGCTTGATACTAGTACAGGTAGCCAGTGGATCTCCTGCATTTTCAGGTCTTGGGAAATTTTTGCTTTGAAGTTAAACTATAATCTGATATTTATACAGAAAGCATGTGCAACAAACTCGTTTGTTGGTCATGAATGGGCTGTATTGAACACCTTCTATTAGATATACGTTTGTTCTGAACCCTACCTATTTGATGATCAGAACAAAATTTTCAGTCCAAACTTCAAACATCAGTTCATCTTATATTTGGCTGCCATGCCATAATTCACCTGTTTAATAAATGGGTTATGCCATACTTTAACAAAAACAACCAGGGCAACCTTTTTATGATATTAACAGTTAAATCCAACTTGATTTGACATCAGTGTTGCTGGGACATGGATACAGGTTGTCAAGTATCCAAGTATCTAGAAGGTATCTGGTACGGCAATTCTGGGGAGGTACAGATATGGGTATGGCTCCATGTATATAGATTTATACAGATTTATATGTCTAGGTGTGTATAAAGAAAGGCAAAAAGAGGGATGAGAAGAACTAGGGCTGTGTTTGGAATGGGGTTAGGGACCAGGTCAATTTTTTTTAGAATTTTTTTTTCTTGTGAAATTAATATTTATTATTTTATATTATTATTAAATTAAATTATTATAAAAAATTAAATAGTTTTTTGAGCTTTAAATTATTGAAGTCTTAATTTTGATAAAAAGATATTAGTTTACAAAAGTGGTTCACTAGTCTTGATCTTGACCGCGTACCAAACGGGCCCTAGGATTGCAGCTTTCTCCAAATTAGAGTAAATGAAAGCAATCAGTTTATCTAACTTGATCAGAAAAAAAAAGGATATTGAATATTATGAAATATTCTATGGATCTTATCAACTTCAAAGATCAAATTCAAAATTTGAATTAAGTAGATAACTTCTATTCAAATTTGAATTGATCTCCAAGTCGATAATTTTTGTAATATGCAGTTTATCTTAAATAGAGAGAGGAGCTGTACTGGAAGAGTGTTTGTGCTTGTAACCAGGTATTGTGTGCCTACCACAATTGGGTACTTGAAATATCCTAGGATATGTGTATCCCGGTGACACTGTTTGACATTGTTAACTTACTTATTTTAAGTGAATTTGAGATTCAATTCTTGAAAATGACAAAAATATGAATATTATAAATTTGATTTGAAATTTGGGAAAGCACATTTGGATATTATATTTCTGAATATTCATCTAGAAAACTAAACTATAAAGCCTTGGAAACTCAGAGAATGATATAATAGTATGAACTGTGATGAAATAAGAGTCCAAGGATAGAGGTTGAATTACAGAAAACAAAGGCTAGATTTAGTTTATTTTTCTTGATATTTATAGAATATGAGGAATCAAAACAATCATACAATTAATGAATAATTGTGTTTCTGGCATTTTTATGTATGCTGATACAATATAAAAAATAGCATCGGAATATGAACTGAATGAAATAAAGTTTAGACATTGAGTTGTAATTGATTAGTTTTGCATTTCAAGTGGTTGACAGTGACAATCATGATCATTGGAAATGCAAATATGGTTAATTCTTGATCACCCAAAATTTCTACCTTTTTTGTATGCCATTTATATCTTTAAGCTGTTTCTTTCTATTTGATACCATTTGTTGAAACCTACAATCCCTTATATTACTTGTAATATGGCTATCCATGTAACCTACCTAAACATTTCTTGGATTTTGTGTTATGATTCTATAACTTTTATGAATTTTCTATTATTCTAATTATCCTTTACTAAGGGTTCCTATTTTGTTTCATAGATGAGTATTAAAAAATTTGAGATAAAGTATTCCTTCTAGAACCAAAAATAGGAAAGTAAAATTCCAACTTTATTTTTCTTTGAATTTTCAGAATTTGGTTTTTGAATTTTCTCCAAATTTGTTCAAAGATAATATACTCATGTTTGGCCAACATTGTTGGTGGTTATTAATCTTTTTGATATACTTTTGTTCACATTATTTTCATTGGGTTTGATCTTAAAGATTTGTCTAAATAAATGTTAGAATTTTTAGCAAGTAAACACTTATTTTGTTATGAACTTGTGAAAAATCACTTATTTTATTACTATTAATAAAAAATTATTTGTCTTATATTATAAATTTATAAAAATCATCTTGATTAAAATATTTAAATAATATTTTACTTTAATTCAATTTTATTAATCAAAATTAATGTAAAAGACTAAATTTTCTTATTTAATTTTGGTTTAGATAATTATTAAATAAATATAAAAATAACTTGTTTTATTTTAATTTATATGAAAGATAGGTTGTTCAGTATTATCAAATTGAGAATTTTAATTTTAATTTTATTAGATCAACTATCATTAATTGTGAATCGACGGTCCGAAACAAAACCAAATAAGTACGATTTGATATTTTTATATTAACTTAATTAGTAAAATTAAGTTAAAATAAAATATTTTTTAATTAATTTAATTGAGATGGTTTTTTTTTGTAAATTTATAATATAAAATGAGTGATTTTTTATTAATAGTGATAAGATAGTTTGTTTCGTAAATTTGTAATAAGTTAGGTGGTTGTTTGTTAAAATTTAAAATTTACAATCATTAAGTTTTGGTTTATTACAATTTGTAACCTCATATTGGATAATGTTTGTGGTTATAGAATTGCTCTTTGTAGGTGGGATTTCAGAAAGAAATTCTGTTATATATCAAGTTACGAGTCATAGTAAAAGTCGAGGAAAAGAAAATTTTAGGTTTCGTTTAATTTGGGATCAGTATTAGGATCAACCTATTTCAGAATTATTTTTTTCTTGTAAAATTAATATTACTTATTTTACACAGTTATTAAATTAAATTATTATAAAAAATTAAATAATTTTTCAAACTTTAAATTATTAAAGCGTTAATTTTGATAAAAATATATTAATTTACAAAAGTGGTTTACTAGTTTTGATTCTAATCTTGATCTTGATGCTGAATCAAACGGTGCCTTAGGGACTTGCTAATCCAAACTATTCCAAAAACAGGGTGTCAGTCTATTTGGTTTTTGTATGATTATCTGCTTTTTACATTGGTAAAAAGATGATGGCAAGGTGTGTTTTCTTCGTTAATATATACACATGATTCTCTATTGAAACAATGCCTCCCCCTTTCTGCCCGTTTTCTCCTAGAATTTCCATAGTCTCAATTCCCCTCGCCCATGTTTCCTTGGCTTTCATCTAGGATGGGTCAGCGCTTCTTCCTGAATTTGCTCACTCCATTTCTCTCACACATGGTCCATGGCAGTCATTTAGGAGGGTTCAACATTAACCTCCTGTTTCAACTTGTCTTCCTGCAAGCAGCTCTTAATGTGTCTTTTAGTGTTTCATATCTTGAATAAAATTTATTTATCTGTAGCAACACAGGACTTTTGTTACTGAGATTTTCTTGTGGGCCTGTGCTTCTGGTAGCATGTTCATTAACGAATTGAAATTGATGTTGTTCATTACAATGAATTTCAAAATACTTGGATTTAAACAGACAGGATCTAGTTCAATTTCACATAAGAGGTTGTTTTGAGGTTTAATCATCGTTCAATTTTTAATTGAAAATCAACAGAAATAAAAGACAAGGTCATTGCATCAATGCTCCAGAAAATTTTCCCTAAATTAAACAGATAATATATTAAGTGAAATATAATACAATTATGTTCAACGGCGCTGCCCTGTACAAAAATACTTACATAATAGAAGAGACGTAATAAATCAAATACAACACAATTTTCACGCAACCAGATTTGAAGTCCTGTAAGACACTCATAAAATTGTATTGCTGGCTCTATTTAAGTGCAAAAGAGATCAACAAAAGCTATTCCTCCAAGAATGACGAATATCCAAACTCAGATAAAATTTATCCGGAAAAACCAAGGTAGTATGAAGGCTATGACAAGGCAAGCCATCAGGAAATTACAGAATGGCTGCCCCCTCAACCAACTGCAGCTGTCTGATGTGCTTCTTTGCCCTGTGTTGCTCCTCGGCGGTCTGTGCTCGTGCCAGTGTGCCATAAAGTTGCTGTCATCCACACCAGTAATGTTCTTTGCATTTGATCCACAAATCTCACAACACCTATATCATACAATAACATAATTTGCATTTACTGCTTTTGGATTAATATTTAATTGGCAGAGTTAATAATTTTAAAATCTTCAGTGAGATGGAGACTCCGGTACTAATGTAAATGTAACACCTGAAACTGAAAACATCGACCAATGTACCTCCATATACAAACACATTAGACTAAAGTTGATAGAACATTTGCTCAGATACATATTTACTTTTGATGGACTCATTTACTTGGAAGTAGGAATATTATTTGAATCTGAGCAAAGGACTTGCCAGCATTTATACAAGAAGATAAAAAACAGTGAAATGATAAAGAATAAGAGCTACAGCATATGATCACTCAAGCTAATGAAAATGTCAACTGATTTCAGCATAAAAATAGATCAATAAACACACTTAGCACATGAAACACAATTTCAATTGCAACAACTGATAGCAGACTTATCTTCAAAAATAATAATCAGAAGCAGACACAAGGTTAATTATCCAATGTGCATCACGTAGATATCAATGATAACTTTACTGCCTCCAAATAATATTCTTGATAATAATAAAACAAATATCCCTATATATGTCAATAAATATCCCTACAACCTCTATATTTGCTATCCAACATTCCACTGCTTGCATGTCGAGAGATTCCGCACTAACCAACATAAGCTGGTTGGTTAACTCAAGAGTCAAAATGCAAAAGCTAGATCAAACAAATGCAACGATCTAGAGAAGGACCTGATATCATAGAATAAAGTTTTCTTCAAATGTAGCCCAACTTTTACTTGATGTTACATGGACAAATGCACATCCCCAGAATTTATCTCACACACAGCTCCGAGTCACAAACACATCAAAAATTAGGTACTATTGACATTTATAACTTTTTATAAAGCAACAAAAGAATGAATAGGGAAGGAGTAAGCAAAAACCTAAAGAAAATATTTATACAATTAAGGATTAATAGTTCATTAAGCAAGAACATTTTTGAATTTCTTTAGTGAGTCCCATATCCTTTCTCCCTACCATATCAACACTCCAACCCTTCCCAAATCCAGCAACCATGCTGGTGGGTAAACATATTAACTTGGCCTGCAATCAGCCTTCAGTGATAAGTTTCTAGACATGAAATAAGGAGAGCTGTCTTAAATCTTAGCTTAACCATGTCAATGAGTTTTAAAGAATGTTCCCTTAAACCAACTAATTCAACGGATATGGCTTTACAATGAAAGAATAAATGCTAGCAAAAGATGCAAATTAGAACTATATGACAAATACAGTTTACTTCAGGCAATATAATCATAATACACCTCAAAAAACTAAAAAAACCTAGCAGCCTAACAGGCCAAAAGAATATCCAAAAGGTTTCCCTATTCAACGGATGGTCAATGCTCAATTTATTACCAATAATTCTCTCTTTCTCTCTCTCTCTCTCTCTCTCTCTTTTTTTCTTTTTTATTAGAAAAGAACCTATGTTACCATTCATTCAAGTCCTCAATTAGGTGTTTCAGACTTTCTCAATCATTATTCAAACTTCTCTTTCCCGTTCATAGAGGAGAACGGATAGACATAAACAGAAACTTAAACTGTATTTCTATGTAAGTCTTCAATTATTGTGCCCTTGGGTAACCTGAGCCTCTCTTTTCTCTCAAAGAATGACCTGGGGTTCTTACCCTCAACCTTAATTACCTAGCCAAGAAATCCGAAAAAAAACAGATCATTCACTTCCCTTTGAATTTTCAGTTCCTCAAACCAATGAATTCAGTAAAATACAGTCCCAAGTAACAACATAGCCTTCATCACCATCTAATATAGAGACAACATCAAGATCAGGAATCCTGTACTAAAACAGCAAATTCGTCCAAACACAGCATGTTTGGCAATCCAACCTATCACAAAAATCCCATTTCTCTATCCCTTTAGTTCAATGTGTTGATGTTTAGAAGTGTGGATAAAATCTAATCATTACAGTTTATTCAGTCTTCACTACACAGAATGTAACAATTAAATTTTATCCCCAGCCTTATCCAAACACCTTACCACACTAAACCTTTAGCTCCAGTCCTGATAATTGTAATTTCCTAATCCCTTAGAAAAATGCACCAACTTTCTTCATCAATGACTATTAAGGATGATATTCCTAGATCCGTGCAGTATTCAATTCAAATCGAATAAACCGATTGAACCAAAGCCGAATAATCGATTCGGTTCGGGTTATTTGATTTTGGTTCGATTTTGAAAAATAAAAAATTTAAAATTTGGTCTCGTTTTTGGTTTTTGATTTTGAAAAACCATAAAAACCAAACCGAATCGAATTACATATTATATATAAATACATAATATTAATTTTGGTTTTGATTTTTTATTTTAATTTGAATATAATTAAATTTAAGCTGAAAAAATAAAATCAATTTAAATTTTAGATTTTCGGTTTAAACCAAAGTTCGGTTCAGTTTTAGTTCAATTTTTTATAGCATTTCAGTTCAGTTCGATTTTTGAATTTTTAAAATCAAAAATTTTAGTTCAGTTTATTCCGTTCAGTTCTATTTTGAACGGAATGCACAGCCCTCGATATTCCCTCTTTTGACCGCTCCTTGCTAGTCCTTAAGCAACATTTTTACAAGAAATTCATACAAGCAGCGCGCTTTTTATCATTGTAATTCTGAAGTAACACGAGTAACACGAAATTTCCAACAAGTAAGCAACTTTAAACTACAGGTACTTTTTGGAAGATCAAATCGCATTCCCAATCAGAGATTATGAACCAAAGAGACCTAAAAAGCAGAAATCTCGAAGCCAAAGAAGAAGAAGGAGAACCTGTTACCCTTGACCCGGAACCAGGCCTCGGCGCAGTGCCGGTGCGCGATCCCGAGTTCGCCGCGGCACCCGCACCCGATCTGCATTAGCTCCGATCCCTCCGCCCCGCAGCCGCCGCCGCTGCCGCCGCCGCCACCGGTGCAGAACTTCCGGTCGGGGCTCAGGTGGCAAATCCGGCAAACCCGCTCCGCCTCGGGATCAGATTCCCCGTCCTTCACGTCGATCACCATGCTTGGCTCCGTATTCTCACCGGAGGGCGCGGGCGCCGCTTCACCGGCGGGAATGGTCGCCGGCATCGTGGCGTGGGTACTCATGGAGGAGAAGGGGGGTTGGGGCTTAGTTTCGGGGATGAAGAAAACCGGAAGCGGATTCGGGTTTTGGATTCTTGAAATGAATCCGATAACCCGGGAAGAGAAGGAATGAAGTGGGAAGAACTAATCGGGTCGGATCGAAAAATGCAACCGTCTTCAAAACAAAACAAAACAAAACAAAACAAACATAATTAAATATGATCTTTATTAAAATTGATTTATCACGAAGGTTCTTTCAAATATTAACAATGGAGTTACATAATAGGAGAAGATTGCAAAACAAAAGTCGATATTTAGATCTCCTTCTGAACAGCCGTGAAAGTTGTCTGATACTTCATGTTCAATCCTTTGCACTTGATACAACCCTTATAGTTGTTGGATACTTCATGTTCAACTCCCTTAATTTGATTTTTTTTTTTTTCAAATATGATTTGTTGTTTTACTAGTCAATGTTGCTAAATTCCTTTTGTTACAATTATACTCTCGTATTTTGTCATTTTTCAAACAATTTTTGTTTTGCTGTTGGTTGTTGCTGAATTCTTTTCTAGCTGTTTTGTTATGCGAAATTACATTTGCATTATAAGAATGTGTTGCGTTAGAAAACAATCTATACTTGATAATTGACCAAATTTGACCTTAATTGAAAATTCTAAACTTGGATGCAAAATATAAGGGTTTTTATGATATTTCAATTGTACACTATTATCAATAGATTGCAAGCAAGTATTTTGAGATCAGTTGCATTTTTTCTAATGGAAGACAACTACATCTTTTTTATACCTAAATTAGATATCCAATATAAGTTGAATTTTAACTCTAATTAGTATCCGTCAAAATTGGTTCAATTACAGTTTGAAAGCCATATCTTCTAAAATATTCATCCAAATTTAATAAATAACTATCCGTTGAAAAGCTGAGATCAATTTTTACAATTTTTTTATTTACAATTTTGGTTAATTCGATATCTGTATTGGTCAAAATTAAAATTTATTTATGAGTTTAAGTGAATAACAGTCATACCCAATAAAGAATAGAATTTAGATCTTTTTATTTAATATATATTAAAAAAATTCTTAGTAGAGTTTAAATCTTATTTTTAATATACATAAAGTAGAATTCTAAGTTTATTAGAGGGTTATATATACAACCAAGATTGTAAAAAAAAAATATTAATAATATTCTTTTATTTTGGATTTATTCCTTTTCATCTTCTTTGTGGATTTAAATATTTATTGTGATGAGAAAAATGATGATTTTCTCCCTATTCCATGTGCCTCTCTCCTGCTGCATCAAGTGATATCAGAGTGAGGTTGCTCTTTGACTCAACTCTATTGATTGTAATTAGTGGTAACAACTCTGCGGACGATGATTTATGAAATTATCAAATTTAAGATTTGATCAAACAAAATTTTCGTACTTCTATCATTAGAAAGTATAACATTTTGAAGTAGATTGAAAACAAAAATCAAGTTTGTGAATTGATCATCGAAAAGACCCGTGGTCCGACGTCTTGAAGATTATCACATGAGACAATTTTTTCAAATTAGCTTCTGATTTTTATGGATATGAAAACTTTCTTAATTGGGCAGAAAAACTTGATTATTTTTTCAGGCGTTTAAAGATTTCTGAAATAATAAAAATTAAGATTATTGAATTAAAACTCAAAGGATAAGTTTCACCATAGTGGGAGGAATTTCAATAATAATATGAAAAAGAAGGTCATCAAAAACTTCAAATATGATTGAACATGTGACACCTTTTTAAAAAGATTTCTGCAAGAGAACTATTTTATTCATTATGAGGAGGTACGTACCAAATTAAAGTATGAAATTTAAGAAAGGATAAAATTTAATCTAGCGTCTCAAAAATTTTAAAAGAAAATCACAAACTTCAAGATAAATCATTCATAGGTTAGTGTTGTCATGAATTCTATTATAATTTCTTACTATATTAAATCTTATTCCTCTATAATGATGAATACCAAAGAAGTAGATATTAGTGGAAAAGTAATTTTAAATAATTTTCCTATGGATGAAACAAGTCCAAATGAGAATTTGTATATGCCTATTAACAGTTAGTTCTCAAGAAAATTTTAATTTATAAGAGAAATCATCTACATATATTGAAGATTTAAATCAAAGTTGTAAAGTTACTAGTGATATAAATCATAATATTCTTTGTAGATGACCAATTATCTTATCCAAAATTTACCAATGAAAATGTGAAAATACCATAAAATTTTTTAGCATTTAAGAATGATGAAATAATATTTGATTTTAGTTGTTATTTATTATACTCGAAAAGTTTATTATGATTACTCGAGGTGCAGAATTGAATATAAAAGTCTACAGGTCATAAATACTATTTTATGGGCTGAGCAAAAGTGCAAGTACTAACTAATAATAGAGGTAAACAGGTTGAGGTATTAAAAGAATAAGGATCAAACAGTTGACATATTTCAGCAAAGTCTAGTTGGTCTTGATCATTAAGGTTTATGTGGAAAGAGTTCAAGAGGAGCACAACTGCAATAATGTAGACTTTAATATTTGACTTGAGAACAAGTTTTTTACAAGTGGAGGAGTTTAATGTAGACAGCTATATTCTTTCTATAGTAAAATTAGACATCCAATCTAAGTTGAATTTTAACTTTAATTAGGATCTGTCAAAATTGGTACAGTTATAATCTTAAGGCTATATTTCCTAAGATATTCATTCAAATCTAGTAAATAATTATCCATTGGAAAGTTGAGATCAATCTTTACAATCTTCTTATTTATTATTTTGGCTAATTCAGTATCTGTATTGGTCAAAATTGGGATTTATTTATGAGTTTGAGTCAATAGCAGTTTTAGCCTAATAAGGAATAAGATTTAGATCTTTTTATTTAAAATATGTTAAGTAGAATTATTAATAAGTGAAATCTAAGTCCTATTTTTAATCTACATCAATTAGGATTCTAAGTTTATTAGAGAGTTATATATATAACCCAGAGTTGTAATAATTTTTTTTAATTAATAATATTATTTTATTTTGGATTTATTTTCTTTCATCTTTCTTTTGGATTCAAGAATTTATTATAATGAGAAAACGGTGATCTCCCTATCCCTTGTGCCCCCTCCCCTGCTACATCATTTTCTCATGGAAACTTTTTAAATTTTATAGCAAATTTTATAAAATATTTATCGAATTGGTGTTGTAAAGACTTTACAATCAGTGCTTACTCATGAAAAGGTCATATATGTCAGTAAAGTTCAATAAAGTTTTTACAAAGTCTTTGGTATCTTATAAAGTGCATATTATATTTTGATAAAACCTATATTGTTGTGTAAAGACTTTATAGTCATTTTTGTTTAGCATGAGATGTTAGACTAGTTTAAGGACACTGATACAAATATTGGGCTGTCCTGCTCCTCCCCCAATTCACTTGCAAAGAACACACCAAAGAGTCCCAGTGAGACCACTTCTATGCTAGCTTACACCAATGAATATGTTTAATAGTCTATTATGAGAGGGAAAAGAGCTGACCCTTTTATCTCTAGTCATATATGGAGTATATATGAATGTTAGTGGTAGGTGAAATTGAGATGACCGCATATGATCTAAGCTCATGATCGCATTTGATATCTTGAATCGATTGTCAGCAGTTAAAATTACATTTAATTTCAGTTAATAATGACTTACTCTGATTTTTATTAATAGTGGATGGTTTAAGTTGGAGAAAATTTTGGCCATTTAAAAAATAAAGACAAAAATTAGTACCAGAATATATAACCCTAGAACTCAAAAGTTTTTTTTCCTTAAAGAAAATAAAATATAGATTCTCTAGTCTATTAACTTCAAATTAAAAGGCAATAAAATTTACTCAGAAAAAAAAAAGAAAAATCGAGAATGAAACAAGAGAGACAAAGGAGTGCAAGAGGAAGAGAGAAAAAAAAAGTGAGATTTGAATTTGGGAGCACTGGCGGGGATGATGTCCCTATGGCCGCCAAGGATGCTCATAGGAGAACTACCACATTAACTTCTAAGCATGGTCAAGCCATTCAAAAGTAGGAAAGGTATCCCACCTAGAATGTCATAGCATCAGTTGATTTCAACCTAGGCTTCACCTTTGTGTTGGCCATATAGGAGGGTTTTGCACATAAGGTTTTTATTGTAAGATGTTCATTGGAAAGACCAAACAATCTTCTTGTGCCAAAAGATAAATACAACAAAAGTGATTTTATAAATAACCATATTTAGGGTCTATGTGTGTGTTTATTATCATTATTGTTTTTTAAGCAAATATTATCCAATTTTTTGCTTGTATACCCCTAAAAACTTTTGAAATTACACTTATACCCCTCAATTTTTAAATAATTTGCATAAATATCCTTGTGATTAACATCTGTTAAAAACAATCATCATCGCCAATGTGACAAACGTAAAAAGGTATTTTTTGCTATTTACATCTAAGCCCAAAATATTGCAATCAAATTCTATGTACTTTTTTTTAGAATATTGCTAAAATATAAGAGAAAAACTTAACTTTCGCAATTCTAATAAAATTTTATTTCAAGAAATATTTGCTTAATCCAGATAGAGCTTGAAGGAGGTATATAACAAGGGTATTTGTAAAAATATTTTAAAATTTGAAAATTATAAGAGCAATTACAATTTTCATAGGGGTATAGATGTAATTTCAAAAATTTCTAGGATATACCAGCAAAAACTCCCAATATTATCATGTTGAAGCCAACTACTAAATAACACTGGCTTCATGGCTTCTTTTAGAGGTGTCGAGTATCATTTGAAGGACCTCGGATCAAACCAATCTTCTATAAGAAAAAAGCTATTGAAGTATAGACACTTTTTACTTTATACAATTGTTTATTATGTGTTTGGTTGTCTTAAGAGGAGATTTAAAATTCTAGAATTTGACTCATTCTTCCCTTTCTAGACATAGATTAACATTATGATTGTTTGTTGTATTCTCCAAAACTACATTATTCATGATTGAAGATTACATAGACATTTTTGTTGGTGGACATTGCCTCAAAATGTTGCTCATATCTTGGCTTTGTTGCTGGAGATGATCTTCCTTACTAGGTTTGAGGCTTATGGCCTCTTATTAAAGGAAACCAATGGCCCTCATCCTTCACATTCGGCCTAGGCTTTTGCTTTCTCATCTAGTTGCAAGCTCTGATTGGCATGAGCCTTCAGGTGCTCCCTTAGCTAAGCATGAAATTTGTAATTGGGCTTTAGAGGTCAAGCACGGAGCTTGTAATCGTTCTTCAGTTAAATGTGAAACTTGCAACTAGGCTTTAAGGGTCAAGTGCAGGACTTGTAAGTATTCTTTAGTTAAGTGTAGGACTTGTAACTAGGCTTCAAAGGTCAAGCATGGGGCTTGTAACCATTCCTCAATCAAATGCAAGAACTTGTAACTAGACTTTGGGGGTCAAGCATTTGACTTGTAACCATTTCTCGATCAAGTGCAAGACTTCTAACCAAACTTTAACAGTTAAGCACAAGGCTTGTAGCCATTCCTTCATCAAGTGTGAGACTTATAACCAGGTTTTAGTCAAGTACAGGACTTATAATCGGGCTTCAGGGGTCAAGTGTGGGGCTTATAATCATTCTTTAGTCAAGTGTGGGACTTATAATTGGTTTCAGGGGTTAAGCACAATGCTTGTAACCATTCTTTAGTCAAGCGCAAAACTTATAACCAAGTTTCAGTTAAGTGTGAGACTTATAACTAGGCTTTAGGGGTCAAGCACAGGTCTTATAACCATTCCTTGGTCAAGTACAAGAACTTGCAACTAGGCTTTGAGGGTTAAGTATAGGGCTTGTAACCATTTCTTAACCAAGTACAAGAGCTTGTAACTGGGCTTTGAGAGTCAAGTGGAGGCTTGTAACCATTCCTCAATCAAGTGAAAGAACTTGCAATTGGGCACTAGGGGTTAAAAGTGGAACTTGTAATTGGGCTTCGACGGTCAAACGTGGGGTTTGTAATCATTCCTTGGTCAAGTATAGGACTTGTAATTAGACTTCAGTAGTTAAGTGTGGGGCTTGTAACCATTTCTCGGTCAAGTATGAGATTTATAACTAGGCTTCAGTAGTCAAGCATTGGGCTTACAACTATTCCTCAATCAAGTGTGAGAACTTGTTACTAGGTTTTGGGGGTCATACTTCCTATAATGACAAAAAAAGTGATTATATTTTATTGGTAAAATTTTTGTAAATTACTCATATACTATGTTTGAGGCAATTCCTTGCCATCTAGATATTCAAGCTTGTAAGTTCCTACTCCACATTGCCATGTGATGTGGGTTATAGTCCTTCCTAGTTCGATGCTATATTTTCTGGTGGCTTGGTTGGTGACCTTAAGTCTTCTGACACGAAATTGCCTTGTGTGAAAGATCGCCTTAGCTTTCCTCTAGCTTGACCATGGGCTATTCATTGTTGGTAAGAGGCAATTCATTGAGGAGCTTGGTCTTGCACCTCGAGGAGAAGGTCCTTTTCAATTCTCACATTCTCTTCATTTGCTTTGGGATCATACCCTAGCACTCTTGGAGAAGACAAGTTGATTTTGGCCGATACCACATCTTCGACTCCATAAGTGAGTCTGAAGGGTGCCTCTCTAGTTGTTGTTCTCTAAGTTCTCCTATAAGCCTATAGTATATTGGGCAGCTCATCAATCTAGCCCCCTTTGGCTAAAAAGAAAAGAGGAGATCATTGAGGAGAGATGATCATAAGACAATCAACAGAAATTTTGAAGAAAAAATAAGGTAATTTTTAACTTTTATACTTTTTTTTGATCTTCTTTTGGTCTCTCTTTCACCTCTGAGGGAGCAGCCCTATATGTTGCCTTGTCCACTTTTGTCACAGCCACATGTGCCTACTTTCAAGTGCCAGGATCCAATTCTAGAGGTCTCCATCACCGTACCTCAAGCCTGAGTGCTAATGGCCTGAGCATCCCTACTGTTGAAGCCCTATCGATTCGAGTTGGTACCCCAGGCCATTACCCCGAACAGCCCCGTCGTGCCTTCACTAATGACTCGAGCCCAGGCTTGTGCCCTAGGATAGAGCTCTCTCTATTTGTCCCTAATTGCTGCTCTGAGTGAACTTACCTCACCCGTCCATCTTGGCCTCTCGACCGCCTTGGATAGCCATGGCAACCCACCGACGGTTGCTCGTGAAGGAGAAGGATGGGTCACCTCAGTTTCTTCTCCTGGCATTGGCCTTGTGTGCTGTTGCCAACCTCATGCTCTCGCACCTCCAAGTTCCTTAGATACGTGCTCAGTTAGCCAAAGTTCATCCGCCTATGCTCCTATGGCCCCAAACTTGCCGATTCCTAATCAGCCAGCCTCTTCCCCACTCGCTGGCCCCATGCTCCCCCAAATATCTCCTGGGTCTCCCCTACTACTCGAAGCCTGCTGCCATCTGTCACCTACTGGGGCTAGATCTAGCCAGTAATCCACCCGAGATTGGATGCATCTGACCATGAGTAGGAGGAAGAAGACTCGGCCAGTGGTCCTTGTCCCACCATTGTGTAACCAAGAAAGAAGGGAGGAAGCATGCTTGATTTGGGGATGAAAGAAGAAATAATAAGGAAGGAAAAAAATAAAAAAAGAGAGAAGAAACCCAGCTAGTTGTCAAGTTAACAAAAAAATATATAGGAAAAAATATGTTGTTAAAAAAAAACCTTGCCTCATTTTTCATGATTAAGCTAACTGACTTAGGGTAAGCTTGCGGGCTCACCAGAAGTCAAGTTCAACTTAGGGCCAGCTTGCAGGCTCCTCCGAAAGTAAATTTTAACCCAAGGTCAGCTTGCGAGCTTGCCTAAACGTTAATTAATTTTGGGATAGCCTGTAGACTCACCTAAAAGCTAATTTTGACTCAAGGCCATTTTGCGAACTAGCCCGGAAGCTAATTCTGACCCAATATCAGCTTGTGGACTTGCTCGAAAGTCAATTGGTTTAGAACCAACTTGTAAGTTTGCCTAAAAGCTAATTTTGACTCAAGATTAGCTTGGCGGCTGGCCATAAAGTTATTTTTTACTCAAGGTTAGTTTGTAGGCTTACCTAAAAGTCAAATCAACTCAGGTTAATTTATGGACTCACCTAAAAGTCAAATTGACTTAGAGCCACCAAATAGACCTAAATTGATTAAATAAATAGATTAAAGCTCAAATTGAATTGGACCCAAATAAAAATTGAGTTAACACAAGTCAAATTGGATTAGACCCAAACCTAATTTGATCTTGATTAGGTCAGTCCAATTCGAATTGGTTTAAACACAACCCTAATCAAGTTCAAATTGGGTTAACTTGAATCAAATTGATCGAGACCCAACTCTAAGTGGGTTAAAATTGGGTCAATTCAAATTAAATCAAGTTCGAATTAAAGCCTAATTAGCTTAAACTAAGTTTGAATCTAACTCTAATCGGGCTCAAATCGAGTTAACTTGACTCAAATTGGATCAAATTTAAACCCAATCTGGTCCTAATTAGGTCAGTTCAAATCAAATTGATTCGGACCCAAACTCAATCAGGTTCAAATAGGGTTAACTCAAATCAAATTATTCTAGACCTAACCCCAATCAAGTTCAAATTGGGTCAACTTAAATCGAACCAAGTTCGAGCCAAACCCTAATTAAATTAAACCAAGTTTGAGTCCAACCCCAATCAAGTTCAAATTTGGTCAACCCATATTAAATCAAGTTCAAACTAACCCTAATTGGGTTGAACCAAGTT
The DNA here is from genome assembly GCA_005019695.1 of Trichopus zeylanicus subsp. travancoricus. Lineage (NCBI taxonomy): Eukaryota > Viridiplantae > Streptophyta > Magnoliopsida > Dioscoreales > Dioscoreaceae > Trichopus > Trichopus zeylanicus. The sequence continues at coordinate 65,686 of RXID01014292.1, read as the reverse complement.
CGAACCAAACCCTAATTGGGTCGAATTAGGTTCAAACGTAAGCATAATTGGGTCAAATAAAGTTCAAACTAAATCTTAATTGAGTTGAACTAAATCCAAATCATATTGAATCTAAATTAGAACCAAGTCAAATCTAAACCAAAATCAAGTCAAACTAGAACTAGAACCAGGTTGAACCTAAATCAAAACTCAGTCGAGCTTAAACTAGAACTAGGTCAAACCTTAACCTAGACTAGGTCAAACCTGAACCAAAATCAGGTCAAACTTGAACCAAAATTAGATCAAACTTGAACTAGAACAACGTTGAACTAGAACTAAAATCAGGTCAAACTTGAACTAGAACTAGGTTTAACTTGAACTAGAATTAGGTCAAACCTGAACTACTAGGTTGAACCTAAAGCAAAACTAAGTGGAACGTGAACTCAAAGCCAACAAGGGTCCAACATGGGTCAAACCCAAATCCATTAGGTTGAATCTAAATCCAACAAGAACCTAAATCCAACAAGAACCTAATAATGGTTGGATCAGAGATCCATTAAGGATCTAATAAAAACCCAATTAGGGTTAGATCCAAAATCTATTAAGGATTCAATAAGGACCTATCAAGGGTCAAATCCTAGATCCATTAAGGACCTAATAAGAACCCAAGCAGAGTTGGATCCATAATCAATTAAAGGTCTAATAAGAACCCAATAAGGGTTGGATCTAATATCTATTAAGGATGCATTAAGAACCCAATAAGGGTCCAACATAAGATCAAACCCGATTTGAATTGAATCAAATTAGACTTGATCAAAATCAAGTTCCAAACATCAAATTGAATCAAATCAAACTCGGAATCAGAATTGAGTTCTGAATATTGAACTAGATCAAATCAAACTTGACCAAAATCAAGTTCTAAACATTGGATTGAATCAAATCAGAATTGATTGAGATCAAATTCTGAACATCAAATTGAATCAAATGAAACTTAAATCAAAATTAAGTCTAAACTTCAAACCATACCAAAATAGGCTTAAATCATAACCAAGTTTTGGGTTGAGCCAAATTTAAATCAATTAGGGTTAGTCGGCAATAAGGTCAAAGCTATTGATAATACCTCAAAACCTAATCAACACAAGCTAAGAGAGGCTATCAGTTATTAAATTAGGGATGATTAGCCTAATCTTAGGCCACTAGTCACTCCTTCAAACCAAACTGAAGTAAGGCAGGTTTGAACTTGCTTAGTCAGTTAGTTAAACACCATGTTCTAAGAAAATTAGTCAACAATAAGCATAAAATCATCGATTACACTTCAAACTTAGTTAATATAATCTCAAAAGCTATTGATGATGCTTCAAATTTAATCGACAACATGCTAAAGAGGCTATCAATTATCAAATCAAAATTGCTCCATATAGGCCAAGGCTGTTAACCATTTTGAACCAAACTAAGGCAGGTTTGTGCTTATTTAGTTAGTTAGTCAAATGCCTTACTCAAAAGAAGTCGACTGACAATAAGCATAAAGTTGTTGGCCATTCTTCAAGTTTATCCAACACAAGCTTAAAGCCATTGGTGATGTTTCAAACTTAATTGACAATAAGCCAAGAGGTCGTTGATTATTAAATAAAAAATAATTAGCATAAGCTAAGGCTTTTAATTATTCTCTCAAATCAAATATCAAAAGAAGTCAACTAACAATAAGAAAAAAACCATTAGCGATACTTCAGATCTTAATAGGGTTAACTGACACAAGGTAAGGTAATTAGCTACATCTTGAAATCTAACGAGGTTGTCATCATTCCCTAAGGATCGATCTAAGATACATCCGAGTTAAATTCCACTCGGTCAAGTGCATAGGAGCAGGGTAGTGGCAAGCATCAATCCTTTTTCAACCCTTTTCTTATTTTCTATTATTTATGATTATGAATTTTAATTCATTAAATTATAAAGTGAGGGTATACTCTTACTTAAGCCATGTATTCCTTTCTTAAATTTATCAAATCATGTTTTTCTTTGTGCATCTCTTTTATTAGTTAGGTTTTCTAATTTAGGAGGTTCTCGATAATTATCATGATAACTAACAATAGGAGCTTGTGCTTATTAAAAGTTATATTTTCACAATTTCTGATTGTGCATTCAAACTACTCTCAATTTTCATATATTATTTGGAGATTGCTCCTCAAGGTCTTTAGTTATCTTGGGTGGTCGATCACGGCTACATAAATTTTGGCATGCCTAATGGGACACTTTTCTTTATTTCTGGTAGATATATGTACTATGTAAACTAAATACCCTTCAGCACCAATTAGCTACAAATTCTAGCACACCCAATGGAACATGACTTCACCAAATGGCATCAACAAAGACCATCCGTACCCCTAACATACACCATTGTCTTAGGAGAAGGATCAGTTGTTTGTCTTCCTCAATTGATGATTACCATAGGAGTAGTTGGAGCTCAAATTAAGTTGGGAACTATCTTTGAGGTCATCCAATTTAAGTTAGAAGCTATGCCCCATCCAACAAAGGCATCTATCTTTAAGAGGTTAGGTACAAAGTGAAGCTCAATCTTTGGCCGTCTTCACCCTACCCTCAAGGAAGAGCAACTAAAAGTAAGTCCAAAGGCATGTATGGATGAAGAATAATCTATTCGAACTATTATAAGCAAAGAAAAAGCTACAGAAATTTTTAGTCTACTTGAGAAGCCCGCCCCTCGAATAAAGTAGTTATCACCATTCCCATCTATAATTCCTTTGCCCCATTGAATGACTTAGAGAAAGGTAAAAGCAAGTCAAAAGGGACTCAATCTTACCTTAAGGCTATAGCTAAAGGGAGAATAACCAAACCAAATAAGAAAAACCATCATAAGGCTACAACCCAACATAAAATCACATAAAGAGAGTTTATCCACATTGTCAGAGTCATTTCTCATCATAACTCTGTAAATGACTGCAAGCCCACACCTCAGCCACCTAAAGGCTAAAATAAAGTTGTGTGAACAAGACTTACATATAAGTGTTGGCTTTATGGTGTCTCGAATCCGGATTTTCCGGATAGTCTTAATTATATTAGGAAGTTATTTAGTGGACCTAATCCTTATCTAGATTTATCTTCTACTAAAAGACTTAAATTAGTAGAAGTCTTATTTGAGTCAGTCTTCTACTTTGACTCAAACATTATTAGGCCACATCTATAAATACATCATTGATGTAAGGGTTTCTATACAAAGTGAGAGAGATATATATATAGATCAATACTCTCAATACGTCTTATGACGGTTAGGCTACTTAGTCTTTTGTGAGAGTTTGTGATATTGGAGTTTCATCTCCATCGTTGTAATCTTTTCTTTTTCTTCTCATCAATACAATATCCTCTGGATCATCTTCACTACATATATCTCTTGTGTGCTATCTTTTCTCCTCTTTTCTGTTCTTCATCTATATCGTGAATTGTGGTGGACATCGATATCTTCCGCAACAAGTGGTATCAGAGCTTGGTTCAACATGTCTACTATGAAGTTCGATATAGAGAAATTCAATGGAAAGCAAGGATTTTCTATTTGGCAAGCAAGAGTTCGTGCAATTCTTACTCAACAAGGGTTAAGAAACACATTGGAGGACGTCAAGCCTGAAGATGTTACTGAAAGTGTCTGGGAAAATTAAAAAGCTAGTGCACATAGCACAATCATCCTTAGTCTCATCGATGAGGTACTCCATCCGTTTCTTGATGAAACATCACCTTCAGAGTTAAGGAAAAAGCTAGAGAAATAATATATGAGTAAATCTATCTCAAATCGAGTTTACTTAAAGCAGAAGCTCTTCAATTTTTGAATGAGAGAAGGTACGAATATAGTTGATCATCTTAATGCTTTCAATAAACTTGTCTCTCAATTGTTAAGTATTGATGTTAAAATTGAAGATGAAGATAAGATAATTATTTTATTATCGTCTTTACCTCCTTCTCTTAAGAATTTTAAAACTACTCTCATGTATGGGAAGGATTTAAAATTTGATGATATTTCTACTGCCCTTCTATCTAATGAATATTTGAAAAAGATTGGAGGGGATGTTTCACACTCAGAAGCATTATTTGTTAGAGGTCGTACCAAAGAAAGATCAAAGACAGGTCGTTCTAGATCCAAATCCAAAGAAATAAACTGTAGGTATTGTAAGAAGATGGGACATGCAATTAAAGATTGTTGGAAGCTCAAAGCAAAAAAAGAAAAAGAATCTCAATCTAAAGAGCAATCCAAAGAACAAGTATCAGTTGTTGAAGGGAGTTCTGATGATGGTTTTGGTAATGTTCTCTTTATTAGTTCTAATTTTGATCATTACCATGATATTTGGATTCTTGATTTTGGTTGTTCTTACCACATGTGTCCTAATAAGGATTGGTTTGAAAATTACAAGTCTTATGATGGTGGTTTAGTTTTGATGGGTAATAACAATCCATGCAAAACTGTTGGAATTGGAACAATCAAAATTAAGATGTTTGATAATATTATTAGAACTCTTATTAATGTCAGACATGTTCTTAATTTGAAAAAGAATTTGATCTCTTTGGGTGATTTGGATTCTACTGTTTATAAGTATTCTGCTGAAGGTGGAGTTCTTAAGATTGTTAAAGGCTCATTGATAGTGATGAAAGGCCTAAAGCATGGAAATTTGTATGAGTTAGTAGGAAAAATCGTTGCAGGTGGAGCAACAATTTCTCAGGCTTTTTCTTCTGATATGACCCACTTATGGTATATGTGTTTCGGTCATATGAGTGAGTAAGGTTTAAGTAAGCTCAACAAAAGAAAATTATTGAAAGACCTCAACTCATGCAAATTGGATTTCTGCGAATATTGTCTATATAGTAAACAGTCCAAGGTAAAATTTAACACTAGTACTCATTGCACTAAAGGCTTAATTGATTATATTCATTCTGATGTGTGGTACTCTCCTATTCCATCAAAATCTGGTGCTCGTTATTTTGTCAGTTTTATTGATGATTTTTTCAGAAAAGTGTGGATTTATTTTTTACATCACAAAGTCGAAGTGTTTTTTATTTTCAAACAGTGGAAAACTTCAGTTGAAAAAAGGACTGGCAGAAAAATCAAATACCTCAGAAGTGATAATGGCGGAGAGTACAAATCGATAGGGTTTCTCAAATTCTGTGAAGATGAAGGCATTAAACGTCACTTTACCATCATAGAAAAATCTCAACAAAATGGTGTGGCTAAAAGGATGAACAGAACCTTGTTGGAGAAAACAAATAGTATGCTCAGTACAGCTAATATTGATAAAAATTTTTGGGCAGAAGCAGTCAATACAACATGCTTTATTGTGAATCGCTCTCCTTAAACAGTCATTAATTGTAAGACTCCTGAAGAGGTATGGATTGGTCAACCTGCAAATTATTCTTCTTTAAAGATTTTTGGTTACCCTGCTTATGTGCATGTTATCAAGGATAAGTTAGATGCACGTTCCAAAAAGTGTATTTTCCTGGGTTATGCCAAAGGCGTCAAAGACTATCGTTTGTGGGATCCTACTATTTCAAATGTAATTATTGAAAGAGATATAGTATTTGACGAAAGTGTTATGCTAAAATCTCTCAAGAAAGGTCCCAATGATATAATGTAAGTGGAGGTGAAACATGTAGTTTCTTCAGAAAAAGATATTCAAGGTATGCCCAATTCTCAAGAAAATTCTAAGAATCAAGTTTCTGAAAAGACTCCACTTCGAAGATCTCAAAGAAAAATAAAGTCACCTGAAAGGTATGGTTTTGAAGATATAATAGCTTTTGCTTTAGTTACTGACAATGGTGATCCTTCTTCGTATAAAGAAGCAGTGTAGGATAAGAATTCTTCTCATTGGCAAGCTGCTATGAATGAAGAGATGAATTCCCTTTAAAAGAACTATATTTGGGATCTGGTGAAATTACCATAAGGTAAAAGAGCAATTGGTTGCAAGTGGGTATTTCGAAAGAAAGAGGATTTCTCTGAGATAGATGGTGTTCAATTCAAAGTCTGTTTAGTTACAAAAGGGTATTCACAAAAGGAGGGTGTTGACTTTAATGAAAATTTCTTTCCTGTGGTTAAACACACATCTATTCATTTTCTACTTGCTTTAGTTACTTTTCATAATATTGAGTTAGAACAGCTTGATGTCAAAACTGCCTTTCTACATGGAGAATTAAAAGAACAAATTTTTATGTAACAACCTGAAGGGTTCGTCCAAGAAGGCAAGGAAAATTTTGTTTGCAAGTTGAACAAATCACTTTATGGTTTGAAACAATCTCCAAGGCAATGGTATAAAAGATTTGACAGTTTTATACTGTGATAAGATTTCATCCACTACAAATATGATTACTGTGTTTATTTTAAGATGCATGCTAATAACTCATTTATTATATTATTTCTTTATATTGATGATATGCTTATCGCTACTCAAGACATATCTCTATTGAATGATCTAAAGTTTAAAATGAAAAAGGAATTTGAGATGAAATATTTAGGTGCTGCAAGGAAGATTCTCGGTATGGAGGTTGATCGAGATCTAAAGCATGGAAAATTATGGCTCAAATAGAACAAGTGTCTTGAGAAGATTATTTCTCGTTTTCACATGCAGAATTCAAAATCCGTCAGTACTCCTTTGGCATCTCACTTCAAGCTTTCAGCTTAACAATGTCCTTCTACAGATGAAGAGTATGCATACATGGAGAACATCCCATTTTCAAGTGTTGTTGGAAGTCTAATGTATGCTATGGTATGCACAAAACCTGATATTACATAAGCAGTCAGCGTTGTTGGTCACTACATGGCAAATCCAGGAAAAAAATATTGACAAGATGTGAGATGGCTATTAAGATATATCAAAAGTACTCTTAATATTGGCTTATGTTTCGACAGGAATATAGTTAAAGAGCCCAAAATTATTGGCTATGTCGATTCAGATTATGTTGGAGACTTTAATCGACGACGATCCCTCACTGGTTATCTTTTCACTCTTTGTGGAGGACTTATTAGTTGGAGATGTACCTTATAGTCAATTGTGACATTATTTACAACAGAGTCTGAGTATATGGCAGCTATAGAAGCCGTCAAAGAAGCTCTATGGCTAAAAGGATTGGCAAGTGAAGTTGATTTTTCTCAACATATTCTTCCTATTTTTTGCGACAGTTAGAGCGTCATACACCTTGCGAATAACCAAATGTACTACGTCAGATCAAAGCATATAGATGTCCGATTTCATTTTATTCGGGATATTATTGAAGACGACGAGATTTCTTTACAAAAGATTCATATTTCAAGAAATCCTGCAGATATGTTAACGAATGTAATTCAGCTTGATAAGTTCAAGCTCAGTTTAGACTTGATCAATGTTCAATGTCGTTGATCCTGCCCCATGAGGTAATGGCAAATACATCTATTGAAAATCCAAATTCAGAGAATAAGATGATTCGAGCCAAGGTGGAGATTGTTGGCTTAATTGTATCTCAAATCTGGATTTTCCGGAGAGTCTTAATTATATTAGGAAGTTATTTGGTGGGCCTAATCCTTATCTAGATTTATCTTCTACTAGAAGACTTAAATTAGTAGAAGTCTTATTTGAATCAGTCTTCTACTTTAATTCAAACACAGTTCGGCCACATTTATAAATATACCATTGATGTAAGAGTTTTAAAATAGAGTGAGAGAGAGATATATATAGATCAATACTCTCAAGACGTTTTGTGATGGTTAGGCTATTTAGTCTTTTGTGAAAGTTGGTGATATTGGAGTTTTGTCTCCATCATTATAATCTTCTCTTTCTCTTTTCATCAATACAATATTCTCTGGATCGTTTTTGCCACATATATCTCTTGTGTGCTATCTTTTCCTCTTTTCTATTCTTTTTCTACGTCTTAAATTGTGGTGGATATCGATATTTTCTGTCACAGCAAGCGAACGGTATTCTATAGAAATAGCTAATTTTTGTTTAAGCCAAAGGATTCGAAGATGAATTTCAAGGCTTGCGCAATTCATATCAAGCAGTAGGATGCAATAGCCAAAGTAGACTTCGATTTCTAAGAGTACATTTTTTTTTTTATGGAATCAAACTCACCACCAATTTTAATTCAGGAGATTCTTTAAAATTTGAAATATTAGATCGGTCCATGCTGCAATCCGCAAGACAAAGGATTATTAAAAAATCTTTGAAAGCGCTTCAACGACAACCTCTCTAATAATTAAATCAACCGTCTAGAAAAAAATAAAAATTATAGGCTTTTGAGTAAAAGATAAATATTAATTTTTTACCTCAATTGTTCTCTTCTATTTATATATATATTTATGTTGTCCTGGTTCGATGTATCAACAATTTTGATTTACAATAGCTTTAGAGTTTGATGTCAAATGCTGCAAATACATGGTAGCTAGTTGAATGTAAAGAGAACTCTACTACAGCTAATTACAGCATACCAAACGAGGCCATTCTTGCAGAGCCAAGCAAGCTATCAAGATATCCAGCTATGTCGTGCCTACAGCAGAAACACCGACTGTCTTTTCTTCGAGATTACGGACTCTATTTATAAATAATTTCCTTAAAAGTTTGACATTTACTTATAACTCATTTTTAAAAAAGTTTGTGACCAATAATTTCGGATTAAATTTTAATAAAATTTTAAATCAAAATTTCTTTTCACTCTTAAACCAATTTTCATATAAATCGTCCATTTTTAAAAAATTATAAAAAATCCTGTATTTTCTAAAAATTACAAAAAATTTCATTGTTTAAAGATTTTAAAAACCCTTAATTTCATCAAATTTTACAGAAATATTAATTTTAAATAATTTACAGTAAAAAATCATTTTTTTAAAATTATAGAAACTTCATTATTTTCCAAAAAATTACAAACAATCCTTATTTGGAAAAAAACACCTTAATTTCTCAAAAATCTATACAAAAATCTCATTTCTTAAAATTTTTTATAGAAGTCCTTATTTTCTTAAAAATTTATATAAAAACTCTCATTTTTTAAAAATTTATAAAAAATCCATAACTTTTAAAAAATTTACAAAAAAATTCTCATTTTCTTAAAAATTTATAGAAAACTCTTAATTTTCATCAAATTTGTAAAAAAAATTCATATTTTTAAAAAATTACAAAAACCCTTATTTTCTTGAAAATAATTAAAAAAAGCCTTCAATTTCTTAAAAATTTATAGAAAAATCCTCATTTACTTAAATTTGTAAAAAACTCTCATTTTCTTAATATTTTACAGAAAGCTTTTATTTTTAAAAAATTACATAAAAACACTTGTTTTATTAAAAGTTTATAGAAAACCCTCATTTTTAAAAATTACAGAAAAAATTCTTTTTTAAAAATTGGAAGAAGATTTTTTTACTTAAAAATTTGTAGAAAAGCCCTTATTTTCTTAAAAATGTATAGAAAATCCTTATTTTCTTAAAAATTTTGCAAATATTAATTTTGCAAAAATTTATTTAAAAACATTTATTATTGTTTTATATCTTTTTCATACAGAATATTGAAAAATTTTGCCCACAAAATTAATTTTTTATTTCAACATATATCTCAAGGGGTCATTCATAATAATTTATTATTTATTTTAAAAAAAAAAACATATTACAAGTAAAATATGTATAATGCAAATAAAAACAAGTATTAAAAATGAGGCTTTTCGTAAATTATTACGAAAATGTGGATTTTCCTATAACTTTTAAGAAAAAAGGATTTCTGCAATTTAAAAAAACTGTAATTTCAAGAGTGGGACTTTACTGTAATGTTTAAGGACCAAGGACTTTTTATTTTATTTTTAAAAAGTGATAGTATTTTATGAATTTTTAAGAAAATAAGGACTTTTCTGCACTTTCTTAAAAACTAGGACTTTTTTTCTCTGTGCATATTTACAAAAACGAGGAGTTGTTTCTAAACTATCAAGAAAATGAGTTTTTTTTAATAATTTTTTAAGGAAATAATAGTTTTTTGTATATTTTATAAAACATTGAAGCCCTTTTTACAAATTTGTAAGAACACAAGGGCCTTTTGTAAATTTTTTGTTAAACAATGATTTGACTTTCATGAATTTTTTAAAAAAAGTGATTTCTTTTCTGTAATTTTTTAAAAATTCAAGGGTTTTTCTGTCATTTTAAAAATATCGGGCTTCCTGGTAAAATTTCAATAAAATAAGGATTTTTTAATAAAATTTTAATAAAAAATGGATTTAAATGTAAATATGTATGAAATTTATGATTTTTTATAAATTATAATAAGTTGATAATATAAATAAAAAATTGAGTACTTATGTGAATAATAGTTTGAGGATAAAAGGAAAAATTTGAGTTAAAACCCAGATGAAAATAGAGATTATAGATAAATATCGAATCCAAAGTATTGTATATAAATAGAGTATATTTCAGGGTGTTTTATGTAAAAAAATATTTAATTTTTTTTCTTTTTTACCGAACCATCTCGACCAATATCAGAATAAGAAAAGCAACAAGATAAATGACGCAATAATCTGCCTTTGTGATGTTCTACGTAGAGAAGAAGTATCTTGCTATCCTAATTATGACAGACTTATCGTGCGAAAAGCTTATATTAAACGGAAAAATAAAAAAAAATGGAGAGAAAACGGCAAAAGCAATTTGATGCTGTTGATACGAGGTTAATTAGGAGGCCATAGAAGACGAAGACAAATTTTATTTATTTATTTTTCTTTAATAACAATCTGAGACATTAATTACCCAACTTGCACAAAAATAACAAAATCATTCTAATTTTTTATATACAATTGAGAGAGATGATATCATTTTTAACCTACAAGTTGCAGAATATACCCCAATCGACGGCATAGAATGTGTGATACGCGTGTTCTAACCCCACTTCCAACATCTTTTCTGATGTGTCCACGTGAGATCCAACTTAAACTGGAGCTCCATTCGATTCTTGTCCTCTTCCCCGCGATATTGCGAATATTATCACATTAATTATCTCAAGGATTACCGCAATTAATTTAATTTGCCACTATTAGAAAGCCAAATCCTCCTAATCCCGAGATCACCGCCTTCCATATGTGACTCCCGACGCTCAGGATTTCACCAATTATAACCGCAGTAATATTTTTCAGGATAGGTTAAACATCTCGATCCGGAACCCAACCGCCGCCATTTTGACTCGTCGCCACGTCACCCGGGCCCACCTTCGCACTGTACCCAGCGGATTCGTCCTCCGAGATTCCCGCGTTATCGCTAATCCCTCCGCGCCGGTGCTGACTCATTCCCGTAAGTTTGCAGAACATCCACTTTCCTACTCAACCCCCTTTTCCACTTTTTCCAACACGCCTACAAATACCCTTCTTCCCAGAGTCCCGGCACAAACAAATTGCTTGCAAACCCTTTTGTGTTCTCTAATCGAAGGAGAAGATGACCATTGCCATCGAGCAGCCTCCGCATGGTGAGTTTCTCCTTTTTCTTTTTCGTGTTTCGAAACATCGTTTTGAGCCCGAGATCTCTGTTTCTGAACATGTTTTGTTTTTTGATGTAGATGTGCAAGTGGAGGAGGAGAAGATTTTACATGACTCAGGCAAGCTAGTGCTTGATGGTGGCTTTGCTGTGCCTGATACGAACTCATTTGGTCACACTTTTAGGTGCATATAAATCATCAGGCGCCGTTTATTTTGAGCTCAAAATCAGAATCACCTCGTTTTAAAATTATTTTTTATATAAAATTAATATTTATTATTTTATATTATTATTAAATTAAATTATTATAAAAAATTAAATAATTTTTTGAATTTTAAATTATTAAAACTTTAATTTTAATAAAAAAAAATAGTTTATAAAAATAGGTAATGATTTTGACCTTGACTTCTAATCAAACCAAAATCACAAGTTTTATTGAAATATATAAAAGATTTTTGACATGATAATTGATTCATGGCAGAGATTACAATGCCGAATCGGAGCGGCAGAAGACTGTGGAGGAGTTCTACCGGATAAATCACACTCACCAATCTTATGACTTTGTGAGTTTGGTGAAGTTTTTGTTTATCTTTGTCAATGAAAGAATAAGCGTTAATGAAGTTTATGTAATTTTGTTGTTAGGTTACGAGGATGAGAGAGGAGTATGGGAAGTTGAATAGGGTGGAGATGAGCATTTGGGAGTGCTGTGAGTTGCTGAATGAGTTCGTCGACGAGAGCGATCCTGATCTCGACGAGCCACAGATCGAACACTTGCTGCAGACTGCTGAAGCTATCAGGAAAGACTACCCTAATGAAGAGTGGCTGCAATTGACTGGTCTTATTCATGGTATGCATTCTTTAATCTCATGAGAGCATTTAGAAATTTGATTCCTCGTTCTCAAGAAACAAAATTGTTGGAATCAGATTTGGGCAAAGTTCTGCTGCATCCTAGCTTTGGACATCTTCCACAGTGGGCTGTTGTGGGTGATACATTCCCTGTCGGCTGCGGGTTCGATCAATCGAACGTTCATCATAAGGTTTTGAATCGAAACTAAACTAGTTAGATTAGCTTTACTGTGCTTAAATGGTTGGTAAATTTTTTCAAAAATTACTGCAGTATTTCCAAACAAATCCTGATTTCAACAACCCGAAGTACAATACAAAATATGGAGTTTACTCGGAAGGATGTGGGCTTAACAATGTGTTGATGTCCTGGGGACATGATGACTACATGTACTTGGTATGAAACAAAAACAAGGAAACTATATGTTAACATCTACTTCAGCTTCGATTTATATGAAAGTAACCATGGTCAAGTTCAGGTGGCAAAGGAGAACAAAACAACTCTGCCTTCTGCTGGCCTGTTCATCATCAGATATCATTCATTTTATCGTAAGTTTACAAACTTACTTACAACTTTTTCACGAATAAACATGTTATAATATGAATAGAATTTCTTACTCTGAATCATGTATATGTCTCAGCTCTGCACAAGCATGGAGCCTACAGTCACCTGATGAATGAGGAGGACAAAGAGAACCTGAAGTGGCTGCATATTTTCAAGTGAGATCTCAATTCGTTTGCTTTGTTTCCTTGAATTCTCCTCAGTGTAAGCAGTAATGCTTATGCTCATCTTGAATTTGCAGCAAATATGATCTGTATAGCAAGAGCAAGGTCAGGATTGATGTGGAGAAGGTGAAGCCATACTACTTGTCTCTCATCGAAAAGGTTTGTATCGTTCTCTTGTTACTTTCGATTAGTTCTTTGTTTCTTTCTCTCATTTGTTGGTGGGAATATGTCGCAGTACTTCCCTGCTAAGCTGAAGTGGTGAAACAGAGAGCAAGCGTGGTGTTCTCATTTATATGAATATGTAAAGATTTTTATCCAAATAATAGAACAATTTATATCTAAATAAAATAAGCGGTTTGCGGTTCAGTATTCATCTTCCTTTGTCTTCAATCCATTGCGATTTTGCAATTGTGTGAGCTAATACGATCGCTGTGTTTTGAATTATTAGCAGATAAATCTAATTACGATCATTTAAAATGAGAATTTTAGCTTTTCTTTAGGTCATTTAATTGCTATCGTCATATTTGTTAATTATAATCTCTAACAAAATGCTCCCTTAGACAATCTAACTTTCTGCTTCCACGGCTGTTCCTACTTTTGTCCAACTAAGAAACGGAATCTGATGTAAAATAAGTTTTCGCTTTCACCAGTTCCAGGGGCCGGGAAGACGTTTCGGATCCAACTTGATTTGAAGTTACGTTTTCGGTTTTGGTTTCGCGGGAATCCAAAACCAAAACTGAAACCGACGAAACGAATCATAGTCTGCGTCGTTCGAGCGCACATAAATGATCCATGAAGCCAAAAGATGAAATCAATATGCTTAGCCACCCAACCCGAGCACACTATGTTTGGCTTACAATTAAATGATGTAAGTCACTTCCTACTTACAAATCAAATGATCCGAAACCGTGAAAGTGGGACTTTTGTCGTTTCCTTGAAAGCATCGAAGTAAGTGGGGACTTCCACTCCCAAGTCTCAACATTGTGCAAGAAAAGGTGTTGACCTTCCAACTGAAAGGAAAGGAATTCATGGAAAACACCGTCGGACTACATTAATTATACGTTTTAATTGGTAATAACCAAATCCCAGACTGCTTAATATTCGAACATTGGTTCACACATTCCGAGGCAAAATGAACGGCCGAGATCTCTAACCGAGTTCCACACGAGGCCCCCCGCCACGACCACGATGCACAAAATCGACAACATCAAGCCGTGGTCATTTTCGTAAACATATGTATAAAGAGATTCAAAGGCCTAGGTCCGCACTCCGTGTTCCGGCGGTACACCGCCAGAAAATGGTAAACCTCCTACGTGGCACGCTCTGATGAGCTCCCGGGACCCAGAAAAGAGCCCCACTCGATAATTTGATAAACATCTCTATCGGTTAATGGAGCTTGCTCATCGGGGACCTCACTGCTACTCTTTTCGCCGCTGTCGCCTCCGATCTCGATCCAGCGCTGCTGGCGGCGATTCTCTGGCGATGGAGAGCCTTCCGCTTCCCCGCGGAACCTCTGGATCTCTGCTTTTGCTCTTCGTCTTGGGCGCTGTCGTTGTTGGCGCTGCTCCTGCGATGGCCGGCGATGGGGACAGGAGCAACGGGACGGATAGCTTTGCGGACATGATCGATCGGGCGCTGCAGAAGGAGTTCGAAAAAGAGCAGAACGGTGGGGGTTTCCTCTTAGATCTGTGGTTCCAGCTTGTTGCATTGTGTGTTGTGATGGGGAGCTAGGGTTTTGAGATTGGGGTTTTGTATGGGAGAGGTAGGGGTTGGTTTCGATCTGGTGTTTGGTGGGGAGTGGAGGTTTTTGTTTGGAGATTGGAAGACGAGGATCTGTGGAAATCTGTGGGAGATAGATGGATTTGGATTGTTTGATGTCGATAAGTTTTGAATTGTCAATGTGGTTCCCGATCTGCTCCAAGGAAGATGAGAAATCCTGGTGAATGGATTGATGATTGGGAATGACGGTCTCTGGTTGGAGGAAATGTGTGTTTTTCATCAGTTACCTATTTTTTGGGTTAATAGTTGCATAACGATTGCTCGCTTGTTTTGTTTCGATTTTGATCGCACTTCCGTTTTCTTGTTTCGTAGGTCGTTCTTTTGTCCACAGGCACTTCGGCATTTTCTATAGATTGGTTTTGATTTGTACTTTTTGTGCAATTAACCAGTACAATTTTCTGAGTTCTGAATAGATGGGAAGTTTTTGGGAGAATCTTTGATCTTATAGTTTTATTTCATCTTGCAGAAACTGACTCAGAGAGCTTTAACAACAGCGTTGCTGAGAAACAGGTTTGGCTTTTATGTTAGCTGGTCATCATTAATTTCTCTGTCAATCCTAATCTGCTTGGCTCCAATTCAGAATTCTCGTTATAAGTTCTCTATGGAAGTGCATCAAGTAGAAAGACTCCTAGAAGAGATCTAATGTGGTATTATGTGCAATTACATGGTTGTTTGCTAATGCAAGCTGGAGTTTCTTGCATAAGCTTTGCAGTCACTTGTCCCTCTTTTCAAGGGGTATAACTGAAAATGCCCAGAGAATTTTAGTTCCGTTTACATTTCTAATCACGAACTGAATGCACAATCCTATGTATTTTATTGGGAACCACAATGGAGCCACTGAAAGAACATAGTACTTGTATTCAATGGAGCTATTTTTTCATAGGATATTTAGAATCAGGTATATTCTTTGAATTTTGGCTGAACAGAAACTGCTCAGTGCTAAGCAATAACATTTTGGTCAAAGTTTCTGTTGAATGGAGAATTCTGGACTTATTTCTTCACGAATTGGATCCATCTTCAAGGCATCTTTTGGCCAAAGAAATGATAAATTTCAATATCATCCAGTGCTGATAGCACCTCATTTCTGGGCATCCTATTTTATTGTTGAGTTTGAAATTTCAGGACATCTCCCTCTCCAAATGATTATGCTTATTTAGGATCTTGGTTAAAATTTGGCCAGTCTGCTGTTTGAGATACATCCAGGATATTGTTTACTATTTAAGTTCTTTGTTTTCTCATGGAGTTAAAGGCTTTTTCTTTTTTAAGACCTTGCCTCCATATTTGAGGGCAGTCAACGAATTTTGAGTTACTTTTACTGATTGTTTTGCTACTCAAAAAAAGTTTGTTGATTGTTTTTTTTTTTATTGCAGGCAGTTCTAGAAACTGTTGCACGAGTTACACCAAAGAAGAATGAGACCAAAGAAGAGAAGTACACTCAGTTTCTTGCAGTAGTCATCCATGATTAAAACTATTCCTTATACAAGTTCTAAGCTTATATATTTATAGCAACTTTTTTTGTGTATGTTCCAATTTCTTGTGCTAAGTTCTTTGTATCTTTTTCTAGGTCATTTCAGTTCCATGATGTATTTAATTTGGATAATGAGAATAGGGGAGAAGACATGCCTACCCTAATAGATCGCAAGGCATGTGATGCTTATTGATTGCACAGTTTTATATGGGCGCTCTCATTTTGTATTTCTATAAAACTTATCTAACCAGTTATGGAACACTTGGTTGACTTTTATTCCTTTGCAGGATAATGTTTTTATTATATCAAACCCCAAGTCAAAGTATCCTGTGCTCAGGTTGGACCTCAGGTGTGTTTTTCAAACTATTTGTCCTTATTGGTGATTTAATTGACTTCCCTCGCAAATGTTAAAGGGTCTTGCATGCAGGTTGATATCTGATCTTGTAGTGGTTATAGTATCTGCAACCTGCGGTGGCATAGCATTTGCTTTTGCTGGACAACCAGTATGAATTAAAAAAAACTTTTTGATTCATGTGTGGAGTTAGAGATTTTATTTCCCAAGGGTTTAATGAATCCTTTGCCTTGTTGCAGGTGATTACTGGTTATCTACTTGCTGGTTCTGTCATTGGACCTGGAGGTTTTAGCTTTGTCAGTGAAATGGTTCAAGTAAGGTGCTTTTACTTTCGGAAACAATTGAGTTTCTGTACTGTTTATGCTAAACTATGCCTGGATTTCAAAACTGTGTTCACACATTGTGTTAGATGTTATTATATGTTTGTGAAGCATGTGTATGTCCACCGAGGCATTCTTTCCTATAGAATTCTAGCGTTCTTATCATTTCAGGTTCAGTAACAGCCCTGGAGTTTAGAAAGCCTTAATTGTGGTTCTAACTATTGTAAGTCCGGTTCAGAACTGATGAGTTGGATCTAAAGCGAGCTGAAAACTTCATATGGTCCTCCTTTATTGGAGTTTTTCCTTTGGATGCGAGTTCAAGGAAGATGTAGTGAAATGCATGGCTAGAGCTGCATAAATAATGGGGTGATGTGATATCTGAGACTGAGGTAGAGTATCGTATATGATGGGGCAATAGAGAAAGGATCAAGAGTGACAGTTGATTAACAGTAGATGTGTGAAGCCCAATATGATTGTTTGAAAAGATTTAAGCACCAGGCAGAACAATGCTCCCACACTAGCAACACTGAATAATATGAGTTTGGTCTTTTTCCCAAAAGAAATATTTGCCCTGTCTTGTTGTTAACATTGGGTCAGTGGGATAAATGCATGTCTAATTTCCAGTCTTTCGGGAGCGTGTAGCTAGTCAATTTTGTGGTCGTAGCTCATCTCCTAAATCTGAGATTTAACTAAAAGAAATTCTGAGAAGTGTTTCGCTAGGTAACTTTACATGTAAGATTTAACTTTTCATAGCTATCTTACAATAGTTCAGATCATTTTTGTAAAAAGTGGGATCCATGTCATTCAGCTTCTTTTACTTCAAAATTCAAACCTATGAGTTTCATATTTTATCTAGCTTTTTTTTTCCTGTAATTTATTGATTTTCTTTCACAGGTTGAGACTGTTGCTCAATTTGGGGTTATTTTTCTTCTTTTTGCACTGGGATTGGAGTTTTCAACAACAAAGGTTAGAACTGATTCTTGAGAATTTTTCCTCTTTTGATTGTTAAGCATGCACATAGTGGCTGTTCGGTTAATAGGTCATATAAGGTGTTTGAACAACTATATGCAGCTTCGGGTTGTCCGTGCAGTTGCTGTTCTTGGTGGGCTACTTCAAATTTTTCTATTCATGTGTTTGTGTGGCATAACTGCCTCAGTAAGTTAAACTTTATCTGTGGTTCATCTTTAAACTACTTATTAAGAAATTGGAACAGTCTGCACTATCTGCATCCAATATTCAAACACAAAAACAATGACAACGATGAGACACAAACCCACAAACCTAACCTACAATCTCTACCAACTATGTTAATAGCAAAAACCTACATTAGAGCCATATGAGCCGAAATTTGCCAGCTTGTTGGTATGTTGATGGTTTGTTAGTGTAAACCAGGGCACATTGCTTGTATATCCCCACATGCTATCAGAATGTGTACAGTTAGCTGTATGCTACAGATACTTGGTGCACACTTAATATTCTCAAACGGCTAGGAGATTAAGCATTATTGCCTGATAAGTAGATGTTATGCAGCTTTTGTAATATGCAGTCACATAAACTGAAATCAGACTTCTATTCTGTGATCCCTTTACCACACCCTTATTCATATGGGAGTTATTATTCTTTACAGTTATGTGGGGGCAATTCATCTGAAGGTGTATTTGTGGGGGCATTCTTGTCGATGTCATCTACAGCTGTGGTAAATTTCTCTGCTAAATTTCAGTTCACCCACAGAATGTTGTTCTACCAAATATTTTTTTTACTACATCGGTATCTTTGTTGACAATAATGTTCTCACAAGTAGCACTACTTCCTAAAAATCACTCACTAGTTATCCTTGTCTGACTTGATCATGTTTGTTACTGGTTTCTAACTCTTTATTTCAATTTCATCTAACTGTAGAAGGGACATATCGTAATTGAAATGGTCAATCTTTCATAATTACTTGCTAACCACTATTATTGGTAGTGTTACCTGGTGATTTACCGAGTTTGATGTCGTTGTTTTCTGTGCAGTAGTGATTGATGATATGGTTTCATCTTTCCTGTCCAGGTTTTGAAGTTTTTAATGGAAAGAAACAATATCAATTCCCTACATGGTCAAGTTACAGTTGGCATACTCATTCTTCAGGTGGTCATGTTCTCCTTATGTTCTGGAGTATCTGTGCTTAATGGATCCAATGCCAGTCACTTCATGTGTGCTCTGGACTAAATTTCCTGTTTAAGAAAGCAAGGATATAATCCTTGCAAGTAACTAGATTTTTACGGGTTTTTTCATCAATGGCTTGTCCAGGATTGTGCTGTTGGCTTGCTATTCGCTCTGCTTCCAATTTTAGGTGGCACCTCTGGAGTGCTTCAAGGAGTGATATCAATGACTAAATCGTAAGTGAAACCTTCTAGCCAAGCATTATATGGTTGCTCTAGTTAGCGTTTCTTTTGCTTGTGCATAAATGTCATCGTGAAGGGATGTATTCCCTTGATGGGAAACCATCAGTAATCCAAGAGTACTGGTGCTTTTGTCATACCTGTTGTTACCGTGCAATTGACATATCATCAACATTTTCTATGAGCATCTTTTATACTAAGATTATTGCGTCTCTTGAACACCTTACCAGGTTAGTTGTGCTGTGTACATTCCTGGCTATCCTTTCCATACTATCACGGACTTGTGTGCCGTGGTTTCTTAAGCTGATGATAAGTCTTTCATCTCAGGTATATAGGTTCTCATCAAAATTCAAACAATAAAATCCATTTGTGATATGATGAATTTACCATACAATAACTCCTGTGGTTTTAATGTTCTTTCTGGTGTACAGACCAATGAACTTTATCAGTTGGCATCTGTTGCATTTTGCTTACTA
Organism: Trichopus zeylanicus subsp. travancoricus; assembly: GCA_005019695.1. Taxonomy (NCBI): domain Eukaryota; kingdom Viridiplantae; phylum Streptophyta; class Magnoliopsida; order Dioscoreales; family Dioscoreaceae; genus Trichopus; species Trichopus zeylanicus. The sequence goes on along the minus strand of RXID01014292.1, from coordinate 45,913 downwards.
GTTGCATGGGTATGTGTTTATCACTTTTTTTTTAACTTATTGTCTCTCGGACTTTAAGTAGTTTTTCTGCATGATTCTTGATGAATTTTATTTGATAGAATCAAGAAATTTAAATTTTTTAAAAACAAACCACTAAAGACTCAGGGATTCCATGATTGTAAATGGCTTGGTTTCAGCTTTGGCCCAAAATTAGAGGGCTCAGTTTAGGCTTTCACTTGAAATTTGACCAAATTTTGGTCCTGTTTCAGTTAGCTTGCTTACAAAATGGGTCTGTACCATTCACAAATGTGTTAATTTTGGTGATGAGGAGGCTATAAGTTCAATATTAGTGTTTTTTCCTTTTGTTTTAAGATGGAAGCAGGGTCCAATGGTGCTTTGGTTAGGCATAATATTGAATAAGCCTAATTTATAGGCTTTTACTTGGTGGATTCTCGAGTGGATTTATAGGCTTTTACGTGGTGGATTCTCAAGTGGTAATATGATTAACCTATTTGAAAGTGCTTTTTGGACAGTTAGCATGGTTAGGCTTGGACATATATTCATGTAACTTATTGGGGATTTGACTGAATGAGTAAATTACTATAGTAGTAAAAATTCTTTGATTAGTCTAATTTATTTCTGTACTTGATTCAAGCAATTAAGTCCAATTAATGTGGATTGGTTCTGTTAGATGTGGATTTATGCGAATTTTTAGCTCTTTTTAATTTTTGCAGAAAATTTTGATTGAAACAGATATTAGCAGTAGAATATCAAAGACATCAATAAAATATACTAAAGGGGTCCAAACTGAAATATTGATGCAATATTTTGTTTAAGAATAATATACATTGTTGTTCATGTATCCTACTAATTGATGCTGTACTCTAAGATGCCCTGTCTTGGATGCCCGTTAGGGCTTCCAATTGAGTGTTACCCTACCTCTATGATCGGATTCCCACTGTGTTCTTTTGAATAGCGAATACAGATCATAATTTCTGGACAGAGTAGAGACATGAATTTCAAGTAGTGTTATCTTAGTTTTAAAGTAACTATAGTTTATAATGCAGGCAAATTCCTTCTTGTACTATTATTTGACAAATTTCTGAATTTCCTAAGGTACACATTTTCTAACTCAAATATTTTTATCCTTTCAGTGCAGTGACAAATTGGGGTTAAGTCTTGAGCTCGGCTCATTTGCTGCTGGGGTGATGATATCAACAACTGATCTTTCACAGCATACTCTAGAACAAGTAAGTGCTTTTGTCCTCATTAATCTTGCACAATATGAGCAGATGCTGTTCTCTACTTTTATATACTATTTTGTTTGTATGCACATCAACTTGGAAGGTTAGTTTTCAGAACCTATTTGACTAGAGTTAGGTTGTACATCTTATTTATTATTCTTCTTGTGATTATGCTAGGTCTCCTCTTCCCACTTGTTTTTCCTTCCTTTTTTCGTTTACATCATTAGTATAAATAATCGGAAACATACATTATCTCTCGGCTGTCTCTCTTTTAATGTAGAGACTGAGGTAGAAGTTAGCTTTTCAAACCATTAGGTTGGCACTTCATTCTATGGAGGATCCTTATTTACATAGGTGTTACCATAGACATTTTTGGTAAAACATGTTACAATCATTATGTAGTGCAACAAAAAAAAAATCTTTATACATAATAATTTATTATTCTCTTATTTCAGGTTTGTTCTTTCTGCAGATCGAACCCATTCGGAACTTTTTTGCTGCTCTTTTCCTTGCTAGCATCGGTATGCTAATTCATGTCCATTTCCTCTGGAGCCATGTTGACATACTGCTTGCATCTGTAATTTTGGTGATCATTATAAAGACAATAGTTGTCACTGTTGTCGTTAAAGGATTCGGCTACACAAACAAGACATCTCTTCTTGTGAGAGCACGCTCAATTTTCTTGTTTACATATTTGATCACAAATATTTAGTTGTTTTTCTAGAATATAATGCAACTATCCCTGCATAGGTTGGGATGTCTCTGGCACAGATTGGGGAGTTTGCTTTTGTGCTACTAAGTCGTGCTTCAAATCTTCATCTTGTTGAGGTGATCACTTGCCACTGACCTTTATTTGGCAAAACTAATTACTTAATTTGAGTAGTTCTGCTAGCCTATTGAGAGAAAAATTGATCGGGCTGGTTTGCAAATAAATTGAGCATTCTTGTTGCACTCTTCTAGCCCTAGAATTTCAAAGATGAAGTATTAGGATTGCCTGACTCCACTATTTATTAGAATGGTTAATTCAGGGATGATTTTAGATAACATAGGGACTGCCTTGAACTATTTGCATCCTGAACAGACTCTTACTGATGTTTTGTTGGAAGCGTCCACTAGACCCATAGCTGTCTAACAATTCTAACAGCAAATGCCTATTGCTTTTGTCATCATGGCTCCTAGCATATCTCCATTTGTTGTGAATCCTGGTGTTTGACTGATCTATTTATCCATGTGTAGCAGTGAGTGAATCGATTAAGCTCTATGCATATCACAGAAGTTGGTATTTACAGTCAGGCCGTGGACAGTTGTCCAAAGACTTTCAAGACTTCTATTACTTATGATCAACCTTTGATCTGATTTCCTGTTGTTCTCAGATATTTGGTTTAATAGTTTCTTGTGATCTTGGATCATCAGCCCTCCATTTAATCTTTGTTTGGTTGTATTTTACAGGGCAAACTGTACCTTCTCCTGCTGGGAACAACTGCTCTGAGTTTGGTATGCAATTAATACTTTCATCCACTGATTAGAAAATATTAGCATGTACGATATTGATAGCTGGTTGACAAGCATTCGTAGCACTAGCATCTTTCAAGAAATACATCTTGCTTGTGTTTAATCCCTTAATCTTAGTTGATATTTATTATTAACCTAGGCAGGAAGTCATCAAAATGGAGTCTTTGCTTGTCGACATTTTAAATTTGATACAGCTCTTTGTTTTCATTATTGGTTTGAGGTCATAATTTAGATTAGTTTGCAGGTGACAACTCCATTGCTTTTTAAGTTGATTCCTGCAGTTATGCATCTGGGGGTTCTTCTGCGATGGTTCTCACCTGATAGCAGTCAAAATGAGGTAGTTCCTCATGGCCTTAAGTTGTCATCATCGTTCACATCCATTTCGGGGATGGTACAAGTTCCGGAATTTAAACATACATGATTTTAATCTCCAGATGGGGTTAAAAGGTGATAATGTTCGTTCAGATAGTGCTAAGCACATTACATTGATGGTCCAAGGGTCTCATGATTCATGAAAGACATGAAAATGTACATGAGGCAATGCAGAATAGTTGATTTAGCTGATGGCTTCTTCATACTCTGGGGGACAGGTGTACAAGCTAGAAAAGGTCTAAACAGGAACATCCTCTGGACAAGATGCACAACTCACCTCAGCTTCGCGACCTACGTGGCCTAAAAGAGAACAATATCAGTGTCGCGTGTATTGATAAATTTTGAAGCCTGGCACCTGGTCTTTTGCAGTCCACTTGCCGATTTTGTGCGAAGTTTATTTGTAATGCATCATTTTCTTTTTTTTTATGAGTGTCTATAGTATAAGCTCACATTGTGCTTAATTGAACAAAATGTAGTGTGTGCCAATTAGATTGTTCTTTGAAACGCTGACCACCACAGATTCTCCATGAGAATGCATCCTATTACAAGTTCAAATGATGTTGATTTCTGTAATACACTGAGAAAAAAAGACTGGCGAAGCTATCACATTGTAATCCACATGTTTCTTGATTCATTGGAAGCAAGCAGGGTGTTGAAAGATATCCTCAGGATTGAAATTCAAATTGATCCAAGAATTCAACCACAAATGTTGGTTTGGATGCTGACTTCTGATGGTCGTTAAATTTGAAAAGGATGGAGAGACATCAGACAATTCAATTAATTTTCAAAAGGTAGGGGAAATTGAAGGCCCTTCAAAAGGAGAGGAAATCTTTGCAGAAAGTAACCAAGGACATCCACAGTAAGATAGAGCCATAGAATGGTGAGTCATTCCCCTGCTGTGATATTGCTTTCAGGTCTGGGGCTTCCAGGCCCATGACTGCGTCATGTGGTTGTGGAGAATCCAATAGGAGGCATCAATCCAGCTTCTGTTGACAACTCACTTTGACAGCAACACTAGCGCAGTTGAAAGACAGCGGTTCACATGTCACAATCCTCCAAAAGTATCTTCCCTCTTGGAATCAATCTTTCCCATTCAGATATACACATGATTGGCTACTATTTTTTGAATCCCGTGTAGATTTGCTACTGCAGTAAAAAAAAAAAAAAATAAAATAAAATCCAAACACAAGTATCCACAATTTATGGATTATACAATGCTCCAGATTTTCTACGTTGGTAGAGTTGTCAACGGGCCAACCTGAGCTCGTCTAACTTGTTTAGAAGTGGTCGAAGTGGGTGTAAGTCACTTTCGCAATCAATAATCCAATTTGGTTGGACCAGATATCGAGAGCCAATAAAGTAAGAAGTTCCCTTTGAAAGTGGGTTTCATAGAATTCTCGCTTATTGCAGTCTCCAAAATCAAACATTGGAAGCGAAAGAAGTGAGACTCTAGTGACTTCCACAAAAGTGCCAGTTCTATCACTTCTGTGTGCGGAAGTGATCCAAAAATGCTCTAGAATCCAAAGGAAGCATAAGGATAGAGAGAAACAGATGGGAAGGCTGCAGGGTAGTGTAAGGTATAAGAAGCCAAGCAAAAAGGACTGGTCCCAAGGTCTCCCAGGCAAGCAACAATTGATTGAATGGCACAAAGAGCCCCACATTGAAAGTGTAGTCCTTATTCTTCCCAAACTTTGTGGGTGGGCTCCCTCTCCTTCCTCTCCTTATCCTTACAAGTCTGCGTGGTGGCTTTCTAATCTCTTGAATGAGTGGGATTTGATGGCCTGTCGTCCTCTTGTTACACACAATGCATTTCACGTTTCATTTCAGCAAATTTTGTAGGTCCAGGGAGACATACAAACATGATGACAATCAATATTATTAGCATCTCCATTATTGCTTCGATACTTAATCGTTTCTCCTTTTCCTACCAATTTGGACTGTTAAGCTACATTGTTTGGATAATTTCCATCACATCATGGATTTATTTGCATCAATCAATCAATGAACCGGAAAATACAGCCTTTTCCATGTACCAAGATAAGGTTTTGTTTGATTTGGCAACTTTGTAATCACTCAAATCAAAACAATTAATCTCTTATTGTGGAGGAAAAAAATTGGACCACTTCTTGCTGCTCGGTAAGAGAATAAGCACCATATCGTTTGCTTGGGATCCATGAGCTCCCATTTCAGCTTGTAGATGTTTAAAGAGGAAATCAAAGTGGAAAGGATCTTGCTTTACATGGACAGTGCAACTGCAAAAGGAAAAATAAGACAACCATAAAAGGAATTTTGCTGAAGAATCATCTACTCCAATTTGGTTACCTTCGCACTCAACACCCACTGGATTTAAGTTGGTTTGCCGATCTAGCTGCTTTATCCAAAGTTGGAAGTGGTGGGAGCTAGGAATACAAAATAAAGCATTAGAGATTGCATGTCATTTTCACAACCTCTTTTGTGAATATTATGAGCTCATGCATCACCTTCAACGGCTCAAGGAAGACAACGTTCTGCTTATCCTAATGCTCCAACAAGTGAGGTCAATATCATCATCACATATAATCATTTCTTTATTGCAAAAACTATTAGGTTGAGCCAAAGGCCAACAAGAGCGTTGATCTGGTAACTCGTAGTAAATACTTCTATATATAGATGGAAACAGAGAAAAAGGTAAAATGAACATTTTATTACTTTCACTTAGGTAACTCTAATGCTTCCCATGATAAGAGAGGTTGGTGATGACTTGTTTTGCCCGGGGACCGATATTCTGAGCTCTAAGTCGGGGGGAGGAAGCCGAAGGTACGGCTTTGGCATCAATGAAGATGATTGAGATGCAAAACTAGGAGATGAACTCATCGAAGCCGAGCAGTTGGGCATCAAGCATAGACATGAAGGTGATTCCTTTTCTTGTTCGGAGGAATTTAGATCGATTGCTGTGCCGCCGTTAACTTCATGAGATGTTGTAGCAAGGGAGAGAGGATGAGGTTGCAATTCATATGATGGATCTTTAAACTTGAGAAAGTCAGTGATATTAGCTGCTGTTTCTGAACTTCTAACCTGAAAATAAAACAGAAAAAATAAGGTCTTAATATTGGAGTATTATGGAGAACTGAAAAAAAGCAAAGGGGAGAAGACGAAGATTTTACCACGTCGAACAGACTCGATCGGCGCTTCTTCTTGTTGAGACTGTTTTGCCTGAGAAAGTACTTCTGGGCATGACTTGCCACTTGTGTTGGAGTTCTTGTAGTCACAAAGCTCCGGGAGATACCTCGCCAGTCGCCTTTCCCGAGCTTTTCGAGCCCGGCTAGGAAAGCTCTATGCTCCTCCTCAGTCCACGGAACCCCTAATTATCCAATTTGAAGTCTATAGGAGTATAGTTGGAGAAAACCCTAAATCAAGAGATGTGCTGTATAAATTATCAACAGAACTCACCCTTGTTCCTTTCTTGAACTCTACCCATGAGGCCATCCGAGAGGTAGCCATTGGAGATCTTATCAGTGGCTTCTTCAATGGAAACGAGAGAAGAAGAAGATGAAGAAGGAGAAGGGGAGGAGGAGGAGAGATGGTGATAAGAATAAGGTGGCAAGCAATCCATGCTAAAGCTCTTTTTCATTGGTGAAGCCAAGTGAAGCTGCACCCCAAAGAGCATCACTCCTCCACTTCCAACCAAGCTCCCTGTGGATATGCAAGTCCTGGAATTATGGCCATTGTAACCACAGTGGGAGCACTTCCTTGCCATCCTGTGAGGTGCCACAGCAACTGTGTTGTGTATCTAAGGTGGGTGTGGTTTAATAAGGAACTCCCAGGGAGGAATGGCTGGGGATTTCCTTTTGTGGATTCACTTTCACCATGTGTATTTGGTGTTTGGTGCTGTTTGGTAGCATGGATTTTACATCATGTTGCTCTGTTGACTTTTACCCTAAACAGTCAAAACATCTGGACCTAGGGTTCCCACCAATGGCTTGACGATGATGATACTTGGATGTCGGTACGTGGAGCCTGGTAAGTGTGGAAAGTGGCTGGAAGTGATGCTTTCTTGCATTTGTTTTAACCAAATGAAAGTTAGGGATGTGGTTTGGTTGGCTAGAGTCGCGTGAAAACAAGCATGGGAGAATTAACCACTTCCACCACTTCCCGAGTTCCATTTTTGTTGGACGGGCCCGTGTACACAGTTCAAAATTGTCTAGCAAAGAAAAGCATCTTTGACCAGTTGGCCAGGGTATCAAGATCGTCAGAACTTGAACAAAATCCTACTCTATTTACAATTATTCTCAACCTGAAAAAATATTTTATGAGATAGATCCACAAATCAACTAGCATTTGCATGCCAACTATATATGATTGTGTTATACAACTAAGCAAAAGTTTTTCTTCACTTATTATCATGGACATGAAAACCTAGAACTTACATGCGATATTCTTCTTCACATTCAATCGACAGACCTGAAAGTTTCTTCTTCACATTCAATCAACATATCTGAACACCTGGACACTTCAAAATCATAATAAATCAGAAAAAAAAACTATTGCAGATGAAGGCCAATTTTACAAATTCTAATCCAATTTAAGTGGAAATTGAGGGCAAAAAGATGCCGACTCAATGTACTACAAGGACTCCTAACTATGCAATTTTGTACTACAAAGTGGAGGATGCCTGTAAGCGAGTTTTCACTATCTATATCACTTGCTTTTTAATCATCACTATTGCTTCAGTATAATAATCCCGAGTTGGGACTCAGCTTTTTGGGGCTCTATCTTTGCTATAGGTTCAGCTCACAAGCCACAACACTTTAGGTGTTATCTGCATTTTTTTAATGACATCAAGCTACTAGCTTTCTCCATCATAACAAGGCAATGCAGAATTATTGGTTGTTTATCAATTGATAATGAACATTAACTATATCCTTTCACGGATGCAAAAGCTTAGGTCTTCTGATGCAGTTTTCGATCAGAATAATTACTGTTGATTGTGGTGATTCCTTGCACATAAGATATCAGCATTTGGGATGCACCTTTTCCGTACAATGAAGTCGATGCATATGTTTTCCTGCCGCTGCTTGCATGCTTAAGGATTTCCTAAACTTCGGACGTACAAGATCTAAGATATATATTGAAATCAAAGTATTGTTCGCGTTATCAATGATGGATTGCGATTTTTCAGAAAAAGAAAGAAAGAAACGTAAGTTTCAGAGATGCTTTAACCTTGAAGATCAAGAACCAGTTATCAAATGAAAATCTTTAGAAATCTAAAGAAAAGGTCTAGTTGCTGATTGGAAAAGTTCAACAAGCACGCATTCAAATGTCGATAATAATAATTTGGAAGATTCTCCTTGGTTCGATTAGTACTCGATTATAAATTCGACTAAAATTTTCCAGATTCCAACAGACGGCAAGAGGTCTTTTACAACACTTGCCCACATCCATCTCCATCTTAATTAACTATTCAATTTTTTCAGAACATGGCAGTAATTAAGTACTTGATACGCTTTAATTAATACGCTTTGATGTAACAAAAATCTAAAAAATAGTCCCACTTTTCCATTGAAGGAAAGCAAAATGTGCATAATCTATCATCCACTTATAAAGAGTATTATTCTTCACCAACAACAACTTAGCTTTATCTTAATAGTTGAAGTAACTCTTTTGGTTAAGGACAAACTACGACACTACTTTCTTGATAAGGACCTGTCCTCTGCACTTAAGGGAGCAAGCAGCCAATGCTAGTATAGTCTTTAAATGTAGAATTATCTTGAGAAAGAATTAAAGCTTACATCAATCATTGGAATTTATTTTTGCAGGGTCACATCCAGAGCTCCACAATCCATCAACTTGAGTTGCAATATCAGCAGGTCACATTCATGTTGATGTTCTTTTTGAGTCATGGAAAAGGCCAAAGATAAATTACATTGTCTGCATTTCAAATTTGATTCACAAGATGCATCAGGCAAGTGGAGGAAGTCCCGTAAGCAGACTGACTTCTGACTCTATAGTTGAGGATTTTTCAGTCTAGTTCGTTGTTTTTATTTTTGTTTTTTGACATCGTTCATGTGAGTAGGTCCTGAACAGTCAAAATACATATACGATGCTAGTGCACAGCCTGATGATGAAGGGAAGCGCAAACCCTAAATCCCAAGTTCTACGACTAAAGTTTGATGTTTAAATTTTGATTAGGAAAGTATTAATTATGAAATTAGATGATCATTTAGAAACAATGGTACTAGCCGAAGCTAAAAGATAAACAATATGGGACTAGTTTCTACTACTAATTAAAATGTCAGATAATTAAAATGCTTAAATACTGCTAAACAGTAAATTTTTAAAAGACTTGTGCAGACCATCACCAGTCGCAGGTCAAGATAATTTTGCTTCGAGAATCATGAAAATTATATTCAATATTATGTTAGCTATAAAAAGATTGTTAAGAAGCAGCAACAACCAGACTGTTAGATGACTGCTTAGGCACTAATTAAGTGGTTAGACCCTGCTTAGCCTCCGGTGCTACTAATCGTTAGGTGGACACTTCCGACCATTAGCGGCATAGGTGGATCGGACCGGCCCAAAATGTGGCCCAAAGAAACAGAGCTTGCTGATAGGAGCATCTCGGTCGAGGTGAAAAATGTATCATACCAGTTTTATATATTTTAAAATTAAAATCAAATTTCGATTCTTAAAAAATTGAAAATCCAAATACTACTCCTTTGAATCCTTTGAATTAAGAATCAATTTTTTAATTTTGATTTTGAATCGATTCTAAACCAAGTTTTAGAACATATATCAATTTTTTAATTATTTTATTTTTAAAATATTTTATTTTACATTAAAATTCTATAAAAATTTAATTTTAAATACACTAATACACAAATTACCCAAAAAATTTATTTTATTCACTATAATATTATAAAGATATAATTTTAAATATATTAATATTCATATAACATAAATAAATTATATTTTAAAATTTTATATTATATATAATTATATATATATATTAATAATCAGTATGATTTTGATGTTTCTATTTTTTATAAAGGGATAATTACCTATAAGTCCTTGTAATTAGTCTTAATTATCCACAATCCTCGTAATTTCCAGAATTACTCATACCCCCTTATTTTCGAAAATATTTACCCACACCTCTCTGATTGTTATTTAATCAAAATTTTTCCAAAAAATTTCGATTTTACCCCGTTATTTTTACAATTAAACCCTTAAAAATATATTTTTTTATATTTAAGGCCCTGAAATTCGGTTTTTTGCAAATAACACCCCGAAATTACTCCGATTTACAGACAAGTCCCCGAAATTCAGATTTTTGCAAAATAACACCCCAAAATTATTCCGATTTACAGAAAAGTCTCCGAAATTCAACGGCAGCTGGAGCGGCGCGAGCGGGCGGCGACGCCAGAGCCGGTGGCGGGAGCGGAGGCTGAGGTTGGCGCGCCAACACGAGGGCGCGGACGGCCTTGGCACGCGAGACGGACGCCGAGGCCGGTGTGCCGGCAGTGGGCATGGATGGCCTCGGCCTCGGCCTCCGTCCCCGGCATGCGGGGGCCTCCGTTCGCACCCGCGTGTTGGGGACGGAGGCTGCGCGCCGGCCTCGGCCTTTGTCCTCGACCTCCGTCCTCGTCCAAGGCCTCGCCCTCTGTCCTCGGCACGCGGGGGCCTCCGTCCCAGACACGCAGGTGCGGATGGAGGGCGAGGCCTTGGACGAGGACGGAGGACGAGGCCCAGGCCGTCCACGCCCGCTGCCGGCGCGCCGGCCTCGGCATCTGTCCCGCGTGTCGAGGCCGTTCGCGCCCTCGTGTCGGCGCGCCGGCCTCGACCTTCGTCCCCGGCACTCGGGCGCGGACGGCCTTGGCCTTGGCCGTCCGCGCCCGAGTGCCGGCGCGCTTGCGCGTCGGCCTCCGCCTCCGCTCCCTCCGCCGGCTCCGGAGTCGCCGCTCGTTCGCCGCCACTCTGGCCACCGTCGAATTTCGGGGATTTTTCTGTAAATCAGAATAATTTCGGGGTGTTATTTGTAAAAATCCGAATTTCGGGGACTTGTCTGTAAATCGGAGTAATTTCGGGGTGTTATTTGCAAAAAATCGAATTTCGGGACCTTAAATATAAAAAAAAATAAGTTTTTAAGGATTTAATCGTAAAAATAACGGGGTAAAATCGAAATTTTTTAGGAAAAATTTGATTAAATAACAATTAGGGGTGTGGGTAAATATTTTCGAAAATGAGGGAGTGTGGGTAATTTCGGAAATTACGGGGTTGTGGGTAATTAATGCTAATTACAAGAACTTATAGGTAATTATCCTTTTTATAAAATATAAAATTAAAATTAAATCAAATTTTCGATTTTACTAAAATTAAAAATCGATTCCTCAATCGGTATAGTTCGAGGCACCGATTTTTTAAATTTTTCCCACCCTAACCCCGTAGTACGGTGAGAAAAAAAGTTAATAAAAAATAAGTGGGCTTCGAGAATGGGGCTCCATTAATATGTCTCCGCAAGCAGATGAGATCGTCCCTATATAATTGTCGAGCAGCGCCGGCGAAGGTTTTTCTTCACTCTCTCGAGGTCCTATTTCTCGCTGGCTGCTCCCAGAACCCTAGCTCTCTCTTATCCTTCTTTTCTCTCTGTTTTTCAGTTCCGGGTTCCATACAACGATGGAGTCTTCGAAAGTCGCCTGCTTGTGATTGGATTCTAATCTCTTAGAGAGCTGTCCGGTCCCGCCTCCTCCGTCGATGGCGACTGTCAACCCATTCGACCTCCTCGGCGACAATGACAACGATGATCCTTCACAATTTATTGCGGCCCATGAGCTGAAGGCCGCCGCCGCCAAGAAGACCGCCTCCGCCCCGCCGGCGGCTGCGGCCAAGCTCCCCTCCAAATCCCTCCCCCCGGCTCAGGCTGGTGAGTCACTGATCCGTCTTTTGTGCGTTTGTCTGATCTGAAGTTTGGATTTTTGTCATAAAGTTTGGAAAAAGATTTGATTTTTTTGTCTGTTTTTCGGTTGTTTTGTTTGGGTTTACAGCGAGAGAGACCAGGGGTGGCAGCGGTGCGGCGCGAGGTGGTGCTGGACGCGGTGGGCCCGGTCGTGGAAGGGGCGGGAGAGGAGGCGGGACCGGTGCAAACCGAGATTTTCGTGATGGTAATGCCAATGGGTTCGCCGGAGGTCATGGCGGTGGTGCCAGTGGTGGTGGTGAGGATGGGGATGCTGTGAAGCCTTTTGAGAGAGAGAGGAATTTTGACAGGGAACGTGATGGTGAGAGGGAGCGAGGTGGCTATGGAGGACCAAGGCAATCATACCGTGGTGGCGGGCGTGGTGGGTTTGTGATTGGTGAAGTTGGAGGAGATTCTGAACGCCCACCAAGGAGGACCTATGAACGTCGGAGTGGGACGGGACGGGGTTGTGAGATGAAGCGTGAGGGGGCAGGACGTGGGAACTGGGGCACTGCAACTGATGATGCTATTGCACAGTTAAGATTGCACTGTTGTTTTAGCCGGTCTGTCATTGGTTCAGAATTTTTGGAGTCTAACTAACTGCTGGATTAACAGGGAAGCTGATGTGACTACTGTGGAGAAAGTGGTTCCTGAGAAGCAGCCTGAGCAAGAGGATGAGCCATCATCAGAGGTGAACAAGGAAAGTAAGGAGGAAGCTAAAAATGAGACAAAGGAAAAGGAAGAAGAGGGCAAGGTGAGACTTTTGTACTATTTCTTGATGTTAAGCAATTGCAGTTGATATTTCATAAAGCATGTAGTGACTGGACACAAATAAATGTGATATTGTTTGATATATGACTCTAGCATTTAAAACATTCTCATGCAAATAAAACTTAATAAGATGCATAACCAAATTTTTTCATAGATCTTTTTTCTCCTGTACATGAAACTGAGTTGAAAACAATATAAATGTTACATCCTGTTAACTCATAGGAACATATTTACAATAGGTTTATAATATAGGATGATGTTCTATGAAGTTAGAATTATTATTACAATGTACATTTACAATAGGCTGCTGTTTAGACAATGGGAAAAGGAGACCAGAAAAGTGATTTACAAAATTGGTCTTGATTTTTACAAGTTTCTTTGGGTTCAAGGATTTTGTGAGGATGCTTGCTAGTTCATCTTCTGATTTAACATATACCGGTTTTAGCTTTTGACTTTGTATATTCTCTCTGACAAAATAAAGATCCACTTCAATATGTTTTGTTCGCTTATGAAAAATTGGATTATTGATGATGTGAAGTGTTATTTGATTGTCACACAATAGTTGTGGATTATCTTTTATTGGATATCCCAGTTCATCAAGAAATGATTTTAGTCATATGATCTCACATGTTGCTTGATTAATGGCTCTGTATTTTGTCTCCACACTTGATCTGACTACAATTGTTTGGTTTTTACTCTTTTGGCTGACCATATTCCCTCCAAATTTTAAGTAAATGTTGGATGTGGATTTTATGTCCACAAGTGAATCTATTCAATTTGCATCACAATAAGCATCTACCTTCATTCCTTTTGGTCTCTTATAAACTAGGCCAAGTTCTGGTGTACCTTTTAGATACTTGTATTTGATATGCTGCCTTTGAGTGAGGCTTCTTTAATTTTTTCATGAACTGACTCACTACTCTAACAACATAACTAATATCTGATTTGGTTATAGTTAGATTTATGAACTTGCCTACCATTCTCCTTTACATCTTTGAATTTTTGAGTAATTCTGCTTAATGTAGATACAATTTTGAGTTCGGATTCATTGGAACTTTGGTTGGTCTCCTATCAAGTAAACATGTCTCTTTCAATATATCAAGTACATACTTTCTCTGAGATAAGGCTAGCCTTTTTCGTGAATCCGCTACTTCAATTCCTAAAAGTAATGCAATCTTTCCATGTCTTTGATGTCAAATTTGGAATTTAAAAACCTCTTGAGCTGCTCCATTTTCGGTGTTGTCTTATGTTAATATAATGTCATTAACATACATAAGTAAGATTATGAGTAATTCTGCTTAATGTGGATACAATTTTGAGTTCAGGTTCATTGGAACTTTGGTTGGTCTCCTATCAAGTAAACATGTCTCTTTCAATATATCGAGTACATACTTTCTCTGAGATAAGGCTAGCGTTTTTCGTGAATCTGCTACTTCAATTCCTAAAAGTAATGCAATCTTTCCATGTCTTTGATGTCAAATTTGGAATTTAAAAACCTCTTGAGCTGCTCCATTTTCGATGTTGTCTTATGTTAATATAATGTCATTAACATACATAAGTTAGATTATGAGTAATTCTGCTTAATGTGGATACAATTTTGAGTTCGGGTTCATTGGAACTTTGGTTGGTCTCCTATCAAGTAAACATGTCTCTTTCAATATATCAAGTATATACTTTCTCTGAGATAAGGCTAGCCTTTTTCGTGAATCTGCTACTTCAATTCATAAAGTAATGCAATCTTTCCATGTCTTTGATGCCAAATTTGGAATTAAAAAACCTCTTGAGCTGCTCCATTTTCAGTGTAGTCTTATGTTAATATAATGTCATTAACATACATCAATAAGATTATGATTCCTTGTCGATCCTTTTTTACAAATATTGTATGATTAGTTTGACTTCTCTTGAACACATAATTTATCAGTGTCGAGCTGAACTTTTCAAATCAAGCTCTTGGGGATTGTTTAAATCTGTATAAAGATTGTTTCAGTTTACAAATATGTGCTCTTTTTCCTGAGGTAAATCTAGATGACTTTGTCACATACGCCATTTTATGAAGATCTCCATGGAGAAATATATTTTTAATGTTAAGTTATTATAGAATCCAATATTTGTTTATTGCAAGTGAAAGAATTATTTTGATAAAGTTGAGCTTAGCTACTGATGAAAAAGTCTCAAAGAAGTTTATTGCATATGTTTGTGGGTATCTATTTGCAACCAATCTTGCTTTGAATCTTTCAACACTACCATCAATATTATATTTCATGGTAAATACTCGCTCGCATTATGTTACTGATTTATTTTCTGTTTTTGAAATTAACTAAGTACCACTTCTATGTAGAGCGTCAATTTTCAGCCTCATAACTTCTCTTCATCTCTCATCTGAAAGTGCTTTTTCCACTATTTTGAGAATTTTGTCTTCTATCAATGCTTGAGTCAACTTCCTATATGATGGTGTTAATGGTGAGTATGAGACATACTTCCTGATTTGATGTCTTGTGCACTTTGTCATTTTTTTCTTATTGTAATGGGTTGGTCATCATCTTTATTTTGTCAAACTTCTTTTTGCTCATGCTGAAGTTCTAAAGTTATGGTTGTTTGATTTTGTCTATGTATTTGCTCAAGTTGTAGTTGTTCTGTGGGTTCTTCATTATGTGATTCTTTTTGGTTAGGATTTTGACTCAAGGGCTCACCTTGTTTTTTCCTTATTTGTTGTACACTAATATCTTCTTTGGCTAGTTAGTAGCTGACTCATCTATCTCTCTTGTGGCCTTTGGTACAGCAGGTAAAATTATATATTGTTCTATACTTTAGTCATCCATTGCATTATCTAGTGATTTTTGTTTTCCTGTAGAATAACAAGTCAATTTCTCATAAAATTTCACATCATCTGAAATATAGATTTTGCTAGTCTCTAGATTATGATATCTATAACTTTTTTGTGTTTTGGAGTATCCTAAAAAAAACATTCACTAATTTATGTTCCAATTTATCTTTAAATTGATTATTATTATGAGCATAGTATAAGTAGTTAAATGTTTTTAAAGATAAGTGAAAGAACTTCTCATTTGAATTGAAAACTGCAAAATGGCTCTTGTTGTTTAATTTTGGCATGGGTATTTTGTTTATAACATATGTTGCAATAAAAATTACATCACTCCAAACTCTTGAGGGTATATTCTTCTCAAACAACAATGTTATGCTATCTTTAATAGGTGCTAAACTTTTTTTTTCAACATCGCCATTTTTTTGACGTGTATGAACACATATAGTTTGAGATAGAATGCCATTATCCCTTAGGTATTTTTGAAACTTCGAAGACATATATTCTCCTCTATTGTCTGATCTAAGTGTCTTAATATTGACATTAAACTAATTTTTGATTTTTTATGAAAAATTTGAAAAACTTTAAACATTTCTAATTTCTTTTTCGTTAGATAGAGCCAAATTACTCTTGTATAATCAAATGTGAAAATTATAAAATATTTGTAATGATTTGAAGACGATATTCTAGTTGTTCACACATCACTGTGAATAAGTTTGAAAGGAATACAATTAATTTTATTCAATTTGGGTAAGTATATTGATTTATGATAATTAGCAAACTCACATACTTGATATAACACATTACGAGATAATTTAGTACTAGAAAATAATAATCTAAGTACATAATGTGATGGATGACCAAACTGACAATGCCATTTGATAACTTTCTCTTGTCGAGCCGGCAAAGCCGTGGAGTTTGTCATTTCACCTATCAGGATATAGAGTCCTCTCTCTTGAACATATTTTACTTAAGGTTTTTATTTCTTGCAAGAGAAATCCTTTTTTGGCCAAAATTTCTATATGTTGGTGGTTTATTCGACTTTAATATCAGAAACTATCATCTATTTCTAAATCAGTGTTCTTGTTAAAGTTGACATGGGAATGCATAAACTACTAGGATACTCATGATGATATTACCTATATTCTGGAATATGCTTAGTGTCATGACAATTGCTAATGTATATAATGTGGCTTTGCACAGATTCATGTAAAAATGGTTTCCACTATTTTTGGTGTTTATTTGTAGAGATTCGCAGCAGAAAGTTTACAAATCACCTTATTCTCAAACAACACAAGAAATAAGAAATAATACAAGATAAAAGAAAATAACAAAATAAAACAACGAGAGATTCATTATCAAAAGAAGAATTTACAAGAGTTTACAACAAAAACTGTATTTTTTCTTAATTAACTAAATTCTTTACTAAGTTTCGACAACGCCTCTACCTTTAGAAAGAATCTTCAAGAAAACACCACGAGAAACCATCACGAGAAACCACCGAGAGATACTAGAAAGACCCACACACGAGAGTCAATACTTTCTCTCTTTCTTTTTTCTTTATTCTTTCTATTCTCTTTATTTCTCTAGTTCAAGCTCAATATTACACCACACATAAATTCTATGTACTATAGTATATATATAGACCCTTATTGATTCTGAGTTTTAATATAATTATAACTGCTAATACTACAAATCAATTATAAATGTAAATTTAATTTTGCATTCCTACTTTAAGTCAAACTCTAATTCGAGTTCGAGACACCCAAAACTCAATATCTCTACCTTAGCTTGAACTTGGACGTGTCATCAAAACTCCACCTGCAAAAGTGTTCCCTACTAATCGATAAATATTGTCACGCTTCTTTCCTTTTATTAGAATTCTAATACTGCGTATCACATTCATAACTTCATCTTTCGCTGAAAAATTACAACCTTTTGAGTTCAGTACATTAAGCGAAATTAGATTCTTCTGCATCGTGGGGACATGCCTAACCCCAATAAGAGTACGAATCGCTCTATCAAACATCTGGATTTGAACTGTTCTTACACCGGTAATCTCAGAGGTCGAATTATCGTCTAACCAAATAGTTCCCTTTTTTTACTCTCATCATTCGTACTATTCATCCGTACTATTCTTAAAAATATCATTCGCTATTACCGTCGCTATATTGGAAAATTCTATCTTTCCACGTTCAAAGTAATGTCATTTAATGTGGTCATACTTCTTACATGAAGAATATTTTACTTTCGCCTTCAATTTTGATTTGCACCATTGTTTGTTTTCTCTACGTTCTCTTAATCTTTCGTAAGCCATCAATTCTTCACCAAACTTCATGTTAATATTGAAGTTTCTCTATTTCTCATTAGAAAGAAAATTATCTGCTATATTTTTCATTTTAAGAGTTTTTTTATCATAAAGAATTGTAATTACAATATAATCGTATGAAACAGGGAGATACATAAGGAAAATTAGTGGCTTATCGTTCTTTTCAAACTTTACATCAAATTTTAGTAAATCATTGATAATCTTATTGAAGGCATTCAAGTGATGTAATATAGTTGTATTTTCGCTCATATGCAGTCCGTACAACTGTTGTTTCAGGTGGAAATTGTTCGTGAGGTTTGTTAATATGTATAATTTCTCAAGTTTTATCCAGATGTCTATCGTTGTCTTTTCGTCAATAATATTGTACAATATCTCATGAATCAATTGTACAATATCTCATTAATCGTTGTCTTCTGATCTATCTTTTCTTAGTCTTTATCACTTATCTTAGTTGGGCTCTTTTTTTTTTCCTCTAATGTCTTTTGCAAACCTTGACAAATAAGAACCGCTTTCATTTTCTTCTGTCATAAAATAAAATTTATCTTTCCATCAAAATTCTCCACCTCGAGTAAGGATTTTGCCATCGTTTGTTCTTAAGTTCTGATACCAATTGTAAAGATTCATAGAGGAAAGTTTACGAATCACTTTATTCTAAAATAACAAAAGAAATGAGAGGTAATGAAAGATAAAAAAAAATAACAAAAATAAGACAACCAGAGATTTACTATCAAAAGAAGGCTTTGTAAGAGTTTATAAGAAAAGTCGTATTCTTTCTTATTCAACTAAATTCTTATCAAGTCTTGGCAATATCTCCACCTTCAGAAAAATTTTCAAAAAAATAGCACGAGGAACCATTACGAGAGACCACTGAGAGGCATTAGAAAGACTCACACACGAGAGCCAACATTCTCTCTTTTTCTTTTTTCTCTATTCTCTTTATTTCTCTCTGGTTCAACCTCAATACTACGTCACACATAAACTTCATGTATTATAGTATATATATAAACCCTTATTGAATCTGAATTTTATTATAGTTATAACTGCTAATATTACAAATCAATCATAAGTCTAAACCTAACTTTGGATTCGTATTTTAACTCAAACTCTAATTCGAGTTCGAGACGCCCAAAACTCAACATTTATTTTCCTATATTATTATAAGTTTCGGCATCGATATTATGTCAGAAATGCAAATTTGCACAATCAATCTTGAAGATAATTCCTACAATGATTGCTTGCCGAAGATTGAGATGATATTCTCATAAAAATTTGAATTTGTTTCATATGTCTAGTCTGTCATAAGTCAGCAATCAGCTTACCTTCTTTTTAATATCAAGTTTCTATTTAGGGTGCCTCAGTCAGCATCAAATTAATTAATATTTGTTAAAGAACCCCAATTGTATCGAACTTATATATTAAGGATAGGGACATTTAGTTATTTAGCAGGTTTTGTAGGTTAATCTTCTGTGCATGTTGCATTACTTGTCATATAATCAGGAGAATGTTATATTCTATGGGTAAGACATGGTATTGGAGACCAATGTTTGTGTAAGCTGATAGTGATCTTGCTTGATCACATGTAAGTTACCCATTTTAGGAACCTGAAAAGAACTAAGTGTGCAATGAAAGTGTTGTATGAGGTGATTTTTACTGAAATTAAATTTTAATCAAAATATGATTATAATTGAAACGTAAATGCCATTGAATTATGAATCAAATGTGGGTTTTCGTTAAATCTGAATCATGGTCAAATTTAATTGAAAATTAAATTCAATTTGAACTTAATTGTTAAAAAATTTGAACTCAAGTTAAAATGAGTTGAATAGGCTGAATATTTGGATTAAAATCGGATCAAGAATTCATCAAATATCTGAATCAAAATAAAAAAAATAAAATTTTTGCAAATAGGTCTTTGTATTAGATAAACTTTATAAATTAGCAATTGTCTAAAATTTTCTTACAACAAGGATTTTGAAAGTTTCAAATTTTCATAAATAGGTCTTTTTTAAAAGAAGGTCTTCGAAAATTATAAAATTATATTTTGGCTCAAATTTTTCGAAAAATTTGCAAATAACTCTATTTTTTTTTAGTTCCACAAATGGATATGAAATTTGAATTTCACAAAATCCATTATTGGTGAGAAATCAAATCCTTGTTCCGGGTCAATCATACTATTCACAATAATTCAAATATTTGAATGGATCTAATACAATCATGCCTTGAAAGGAGCCTTAAAAGGGGTCTTTATCCTGTAAAATAAAAGAGGAGATGAGAGAGAGAGAAAAAAAAGGATTGACCATGGCCACCCGTGGCCTTGCACTGCATGTTGCCAACCAGCTTCACCAATTCCAACCAAGCTCCAACCTCTTTACTCGTCAGAGCCATGTATCTTCACAAGGTTGTGTTTGCCCAGTGGTTTCTCCTTGTTTGACAAGCCTCAATAACTCACTACGTGCTCTCTATTGAACTTCCATTGCACCAGCATTGCTGGTCTCAGCTCTACCAACGACCCCGCTGTGCCCTCCGCTGGCTCTCTGTCATGTCTGTGGCCTGAGCCATGCTCTACTTTGTACCCTCCACAAGCTGCCAACATTGTCATGAGCCTAAATTGCTCACCTTTGACTTGTATGCAACCTGCCACTAGTCAGACTTCTCCTACTCCATCTCGCCTGTTGGCCATAGCCTTGACCCACCAGCTCGCGGCTGGCCACTACCTCGCCGCGCACCGCCTTTTTCCAGCAACCAGTGCCGCATTAAGCCACTGCCTACAAACCTCACCAAGTTGCACATACATGCTTGTGCATGCACTTGTGCTGGCCTAGCCCCCTTCTAGCGTGCCTTCCTGCCTCGTGCTAGTGCCATAGCCCCGCCCTTGTTGGCCCACACCTTTGTCGGTCTTTGCCCCTGCCAACCAGCTCCCATCTCTTGTGGCTATCCCTCGCCGGGCCTCTCTCTGCTCCAACTTCATCTTCACTGTCACTTGACACCTGCCTGTGGCAAGATTCAGCCAAGATCCAGTTTGATTCAATTGTGGACCCAAAGAGAAGAAGCCTACGCCTAATTGCAACCACTTGCCACCGTCGGAGCCTGCCTTTGTCGTTCTACCATTGGTGCCGCCTCTAGACCACCTTCCGTTGTCGATTCGGTTGGATCTAACTTGGAAGAACCCTGGGCCACCATGGCCTGATTGAAAGACGGAGAGGGCAAGAGAAGTAAAGAAAAAAAATGAAGAAAAGAGTTGTCGAAAAAAAGGATTTTGGCCTTGATTTTTGCATTGTCACAACCAAATTAGGACCATTTTGCGAGTTCGTACGAAAGTCAATTTCGGATTAAGATTAGCCAGCGGGTTTGTTGAACGTTTAATCGAATTAAGACTCGCTCATGAACTTGCCGACCGTCTATTTGGATTTAGGCCAATTCGTAGACTTGTCGAATATTTAATCAGATTAAGGATAGTTTGCGAGTTTATTGAACATTTATTTGTATTAAAATCAGTTTGTGTGCTCACCAAATATTTAATTGGATTAAGCTTAGTTTACGAGCTTGTCGGAACGTTTATATAGACTAAGGCCAGTTCGCGGACTCATCAAATGTCTAAACGGAATAAGGCCAGTTTGCGAATTTGTCGAACGTTTAATTGGACTTTAGCTAGCTTACAAGTTTGCCGAATGTTTATTTGGATTAATACCGGTTTAAAAGTTCGCTGAATGTCTATTTATATTAAGGTCAACCTGCGAGTTCGTTGGTTATTTATTTGGACTAAAGGCAATTCGTAGACTCGTCAAACATTTAATCAAATTAAAGCTACCTTACAAGTTCGCTGAACGTTTATTCGAAATAAGGTCAGTTGCAGGTTCATTGAACATTTATTTGAATTAAGTCAGCTTGCAAGTTTACCTAAAGTTACTATGATAGCCTGAAAATTTTCGAATCAAATTGATTAATATAAATAAATTAAATTAAAGTGATTTAATCACATTGAACTCAAGTATATTTAATTGGAACAAATTAACAAAATTGAATTGAATCAAAGGAACCATTAAATGGATCTAAATCAACCAAGTTAATGAACTAAAATGTAAATTAAATTGGATTTAAATCTAAATTGAGTTAATCTAAATCAAATAAGTTTAGATTTAATTTTAATCGGGTTCAAAGTAGGTCAACCTAAAATTATACCCAAGTTTAATCAAACCTAATTGAGTTAAAATAAATTTGAGTTAAATTCTAATTGAGCTAAAACTAACTTTAATTGGGTTAAAATAAATTTAAATAAATCCTAATTAAGTCGATTTAGACTCAAATCTAAATTTTGATTGGGTCAAGTTGAGTTTGAACCAAAATTTAATAGAATTAAATTGAAATTCAAATTAGAATAGGAACGAATTCGATCCGAATTGAATTAAATTAGGTTCAAATTGAAATTAGCATAGCCTCAACTAAAGTTAATAATTAATATTTGACAAATATTTTTGAAAATTAATGTCAATTTTGGTGAATTGAATTCGCTATTGTAAGTAGAATATTTATCGTCAATACTTTTAGTTTTGAAAATCTGAATAATGATTTTGGAGAATGAATATTTCACATGATTTTCTTAATCAATATGATATTTTCTCCATAGCTGTAGTAGTCAATTCATAGCAATGATCTCTGATTTTATGCTATAGAATATCATTGTGAATCTAAGTACCAAAGATTGAGATGATTGATTGATTGTTCAAGCCAGAAGAGAAAAATGATATGTGTATAATAAAAGAATTGTTGATTGATTATCACACGAGTTTTGGGAGAAAGAAATCAGGACATGAAGAAGTTAGCGAATCACAATTTAATTAAATTTTAAGTATTGAATTAAATCAAATCAGACTTGATTTCAAGTCGAGTTTTGAATCAAATTAAAGTTAATCCTTATCAAGTTTCGAATGTTGAATTGAATAAAATTAGACTTACATTGAAATGAAGTTTTGAATATTGAATTAAATCAAATTAAACTTGATCCAAATTAGATTTCGAATATCAAATTAAATTAAATCAGGCTCGAATTGAAATCGAGTTTTGAATATCCAACATAAACCCGACTTAAAGTCAAATTGAATTTCATTGTGTGCGTTACAAAAGTCTTTACTAGCACTCTAATGCTTCACTCAACTTCAATCTAAACGAAATTATTTCGAATGTTTTATTGATTAAGAGAAACACTTCAAATTTATGAAATTATCGTTAATGCCTTATTGGTTAATGGATATACTCCAACTTAAAAGAAGTTAACGTTTTATTGGCTAACGAAAATATTTTAAATTCACGAACTTATCGCCAATATTTTATTAGCTAATAGAAATACTATAACTTAAGAAAAGTTATCTACAGTAACTTATTGATTAACAAAAACACTTAAATTCATGGAGTTTTTGTCAATATTTTATTGTCTATTAGAAATACTCCAATTCAATAAAGTTATCTGTATTATCTTATTAGATAATAATAACACTTCAAGAAGTTATCGTCAATGCTCAAAATTATTAGAAACACTTAATATTATTCTCATCTCCTCTCATGTATCAGCAGATAACACTATTAACACCTACTAAGAATTAAGTTAGGACCCATCCAAATTAGACGCTACTTGATGTTGCGCATAAAAGTGGGCCGACAGCACACATCAGAGATTTTTCTCGCTCCTCTTTTTTTTATTCTCATATTTTCTATAATTTTATATTAAAATTTATTGTAAAATGAGGGTATGTTTTTATTTAAGTTATGTACATTTTTTAAAATCAATTAAATTTTTTTTTGTCTTCATTTTATTAGTTAGGTTTTTCGTTTTAAAACATTTTCGATAATTATCAGGGTAATTAATAATAGTAATTTGTGTTTGGTTAAAATTGATATTTTCATAATACCTGACAGCGCACTTTACATTAAATATATTTTAATTTGTATATTAAGGTCGTTCTCTGGGATCTCTGCAATTATGGATTGATGAAATTGATCCCACAATTATTATCAAATTTTCTCTCTCTTATACGGATTGTTCTGTGTACCAACTCTGTTGGAATACTCTAAACTTGTTTCATGATTCATTTTCATTTCATTATCAGCTGTATGTTACTGTTTTTATGATCCTGTCTGCAGTAAATCTTGTGAACTTGGATTCCTTACGCATTAGTGCCTATCATTATTTTTATTGCTTGTTAACTTGGATGTTTAGGAGATGACTTTGGACGAATATGAGAAAATAAGGGAGGAGAAACGGAAAGCCCTTCTTTCAATGAAGAGTGAAGAGCGGAAGGTTGATTTCGATAAGGAGTTTGAATCAATGCAGCAGCTTTCCATTAAGAAAGGGAATGATGATGCCTTTATTAAGTTGGTAAATCCTCTTTGATATACATATCATTAATTTCCTTCTTAGGTGTATTTTTATGTAAAATGTGTGTTATAGGGTTCTGATAAAGATGCAGGGAAGGGGAAAGATGGTGCTGATAAGGAAGAACGTGCAAAGAAGGTATGGTTTCATCAGTTTTTTGTTCGCGTCACATATTTCAATTTTCAAAGTCTCAGATCGGCCACACATAATGTATAATTTCACAATTTGTTGTGTCCATTATACTGCCCTGCATCTGTTGTGTAATTGGTCTAGTCGCACTGTACGTCAAAAAACCACTGTCCTAGTTTCCTGTGTGATGAAGGCTTCTGCTTCTTACACTAGGTGGTGAGTATCAATGATTTCCTGAAGCCAGCTGAAGGAGAACAATACTACAACCCTTCTCGTGGCCGTAGCAGAGGACGTGGTGATCATGGATCATTCAGAGGTGGCTTTGGCAGTGTAGCTGCCAGCAATGCCGCTGCCCCTTCAATTGAAGACCACTCTCAGTTTCCTACACTTGGTGGCAAGTAGAGCTTTTTGTGTGACAAACCCGTACCAGTTCCTCATTTGATCCTAATTTATCTGGTTTTGAGGAAGAATCAGACATTGATGTTTCTTGTATTCCAAAAAAGAGAACTCACTTTATTGTTAGTTTCTTGTGTTCTCAAGTTTTGCTGAATCCTCCACTGTAGGTGTAACTTTTGATTCTGATAGTATTGTTGTCATTGTGATTGCCTTGGGTTGATATGGTGTTTCCCCAATTAAGTTTTGAATGTGCGATTGCTTTGATTGTATTTCTTGTTTGATGTATACTGTTTTGGCATGTTATTATACATGGTTATAATCAGCTTGTGAGCACAAAGGCTTTGCAGAAGTTGACATACCCAGTGGCTCCAAAGCCAACTGGACCATTCTGGCAAAGTCCCATCCTGGAAATTACTGGTTCATTTTCTATGGGTAAAGGAGCGAAGCTCAATAAAT
Source organism: Trichopus zeylanicus subsp. travancoricus (assembly GCA_005019695.1). Lineage (NCBI taxonomy): Eukaryota > Viridiplantae > Streptophyta > Magnoliopsida > Dioscoreales > Dioscoreaceae > Trichopus > Trichopus zeylanicus. The sequence continues at coordinate 20,608 of RXID01014292.1, read as the reverse complement.
TAGCTAAAGAAAGAATCCCAATACAATATACCTTGGATCTCTTTAAATGTCCTAGGCATTATGCCCAGAAAATCTGTAACAGGTGTAGTGGTTCTCGGACATGGAGCAAACATATTAATGACATTGATGAGGAATACATTCTAGTTATGTTACTAATATTTGTATATTTGTACTTGAGCTAGTTATTTCAATGAAGGATCATAGTTCAATAGCTTGTGTTCGATATTCCAATCATGATTTTCCTATCCCCAAAGGAAAGGTCCTTTTTTTTGGGGTTGGTTATGGGCTACGAAGGATTCGAACTTTGACACTGGTTCGTAGCTACATGCTCTAATCCTTTGAGCTACAGGCCCCACCCCATTTCCACTGAAAATTTAGCTTCATCAAAATCTGTCAGGTTTAAAGATCCATACTTCCCACAATGTCGAATGATTTTCTTTTGAACATATTTTGAATAATCATGTCATATGATCCTCTCAGAAGATTTGTCCCTTTTTTGAGGCCTATCACAATGGCCAATATTTTCACCTGGATAATGTCTTTGACTTTGATTGGCTGATACCGAGCTGTAAGGATTTGGCCATTAGAATCTGTGAGAATTCAACCTGTGTAAGATAATTTATAAGCATCCAAAAAGCTTCCATCAACAAAAATATAATAATTAAAATTGTCACCCCCATTGTCTGATGGTGATGGTTCATTTGCTATTTGAGGGTTCTCAATTATTGGGCAGGGACCTAACCCATGGAGCAAGCTAGGTTATTTCATTATCATGTCGGAAATTATTGCTGCAGGGTCCTTTTCTCCAACCAAGTATGATGCATGTCTTTGTTGCATTAAAACCCTCACTAAATTATTACCTTCTGCTTTGGGTGTTTGATTCTTGAAAATTTATCCAATTTAGAGCAAGGTGAGTTAAACTTGGGGACAGATCTGGATCAGAACTCAGATGTTGCCAATTATTTGGTGTGGTCCATTCATCATGCAATCAATGCTTTTGCAACCTGTAAAAACATTTGTCACATGAGGTCCATGTAAGCAGACATCAGAGAAACTGCAAAGTGGATGTTTTTTGAGTGCTATTATCATCTTTGTTAGCTGTCTGGCTACATCTGTGTGACCCAGTCTCAGGCACCAATTAATGGCTCCTTGTTATTTCTAGATCAAGTTGTAGTCTCAGTTTGGACCACTGTTTTTCTGTTCCTGTGTTACTTGTTTCTGATGAGAGTTCCATATGTTTTTGACGAGGTACACATAATACAAGCTCAGCACTGACGTCCTTTAGATCTTTAGCAATTTGAAACAGTTCACATGTTTGCACCATTCGCTCAAAAAATACCTACAGTACTCTGATAAAGTACACTACTTATATCTGGATGGATAAAACCCAACACCTTTCAGTACCAAATTTGCTCACAGAAAACAATTTCACTGTACAATGAAGACCCCAGCAAAATTACAGCTTAACATATCCACAAGTCTACTCTATAAGAGGGGAAAGATCTACATGTAATAATCAACAAAATCAAAAGGGTTAGGAGAATACACATTGACTTTGCATCTCACAAAAGGCACTCAAGGACTCAAATCATCATGGCAGGAGGACCACCTTGCCTTGTCTCTCTGCCGATAAGCTGCTTTTAGTGCCTCATGTGACCGCTTCCCACTGAAACTCTCCAATGCTTCAAGAAGGTCTGAGTTACTGCATTGTTGGTCATGCATTTGGTGTTGTCGTCGAAGATCCAGCAGCATCTGCTTACTCCTGTTTCCGGCTTCATAGCTTGGGGATGAGATGTAATTTGGTTCCACAACCATGTCACCTTCCAGTATTCGGAGTACCTTCATCAAGTAGCAGCCGTGCTATAATTAGACAGAGATGAGACACAGTCATTATAATCTATGTCATTTTTTGAATCTAGACTTCACCTGAGACATTCGAGGTCTCACATGAGGATCACGTCTTATGCACAGTGCTGCAGCATTTAACATCCAATAGACCTCATGTTTTGCATAGCGATTCCCTAGCCGAGGGTCTGCAAGTTCTGAGATAGCACGTGCCTCCAGCAAAGGGCGAGCCTACCCAACATATTGTCATGCAATGACATCGACAGTTAGGATATAGCTGAAGATAATCATTTTAACTAGAGCACAAACACATACTTTTAACTATAATGTAATTTCCAAAAGAGAAGTTGACTATCATAGAAAACTAGTTACAGGTACAACAAAATATCAATCTAGAAAATTTTCAAGAGGTTCATCTACATGGGACAGTGCAGCTTACCCATTCAGTAAGGCATTGTTGACCCTTTGGCCGATTGATATCGACTGCTTTCCTTCCTGTGACAAGTTCCAATAATACTACTCCAAAGGAATATACATCCGCTTTTTCAGTAATTTGACCACTCTGAGCATATTCTGGTGCTAGGTACCTGTAAGTCCACAGGCTGAATTAATTCCCTCAGCGGTCATCAGAAGACGAAAATTGAAACTACTAATTTGAAATTTACCCAAATGTGCCAAGTACTCGTGTTTCCACACCCAAATCACCATCAGGTTGCCATCTTGCCAAGCCAAAATCTCCAACCTTCATACAGAAAAGAACAAAATCACATACTTTATGATTCACCATGCAGACCAACGGATCCCAAAACAAATAGAAACATTCAAGAAATTAAGTAGTAGCCTCCAGGGAATGCTGCCTCAAAGGACATGTACGGCAGTGGTGATGGATAGTTTACAGGAAGCTAGTAAGAACAGTAAAGCCAGCATAGATCGGGAAATTGGAGAAGCACTAATAAAATGACCTGGCTCTAATAGTTCAGATAAAGCATGAAAGAAAGAAGAATGCTTGGACAGAGCAAAATAATGTTATAGGCACATGCAAGAAATGGGCAACTTTCAAATATAGGCCTTGAAAACAGCAGAGCTATGAACCAATCACCTTGGCAACGATGAGTTTTGTAATCAAATGACAGAATCTTTTCTATCAGAAAAAAAAAATATTGGCTTATGTACAAGGGGCAATGTCACTCTTTGAATGACCTCACTGCATTAAACTGATGCTTAGCACTAATGATATTGAGGTAATGAGTTGTATAAGAGGAGAATGGAATGCCACCCTAACAAAGAGAGTTACCTTTTAAGGAATTCAAAAAGGTTTTCTAGGAAATTACTGCCGAAAAAAGAACAGATAATTATAGATCCCAAGGGTACAATCCAGAAACCATAGTGATACAATTAATACCATGCTGCTTGGCAATCTAGATAAACATTCTTATTAGTTATTAGTAACAGAACAGCAAAGGGAATTATACCAGTGGCTCAAAGTCATGAGTAACAAGAATGTTGTTAGGCCTCATGTCACGGTGGACAATGCACCCCACTCTGCACTCTTCATGCAGGTATCTCAAACCACGAGCAGCTCCAACAGCAATCTTTTGTCTAGAAGACCATTCCAGTAGTTCTCTGTTACGACCTAGCAAAACCATAATATTGCATCAGTGGCAGTGTAGGCAAAATATTATATGGTTTCAAAAAGTCCCTATTAGTTCAATAGTTTGCCTACTGATTGCAAGGTTTTTGCTCAGAAGTAAGGACTAGGACGACCAACAGAATTTTCACATAAGTAAGAGAGGAAGAACAATTACCATAAATATGTGAGTCCAGAGATCCATTGCAAATATATTCATAGACAAGCAACCTTCTTCTATCCTCAACACAGAATCCAATCAGCATAACCACATTACGATGCTGGGCACAGCTGAGAACTTCAACCTCGGAGCAAAACTCATGATCTCCCTGAGAGCTAGCCAATTTGTGTTGTTTAACAGCAACCACCTGACCATCAGGCAGAATCCCCCTGTGCACAGATCCAAAGCCACCTTCAGCCAAGAAGTTCGCTTTGGAAAATCCACCAGTTGCAAGCTCCAATTCAGCATAACTGAACCATCTTGGAGGTTTTCCAAATACGGGGGCCTTGTGCTGACATATTGAACACAAAGGAGGAGGTCCTGGTGGTGCATTTCTAGAAAGTGACACTGCCTCTCTAACATCTCCACTGGAGTCCAGATCTGATCTATAGCTCATGGAGCTAACCCTGGCTTCCTTGTCAAGCTTGGAAAGTCTGTCCAATGGTGCCTTGGCTGTAGAAATATGGGCTTTATCATCAATTAGTTTTGAAATTTCCTGGACTTGTTTCGAAGATGCACAGCCAGCTCTCAAAATCTCTGCCACCCAAGGTTGAAATTCCATGGTTGTTGGACTCAAACTCTCGCTATCAGAATCAGAGCTTGTGACAACCAAATTCCTGTCTTGCTTTAGGGCGGTCGTTTCGTCTTTCTTAAACATGTCTTTTATTTCAGGAACAAAAAATGGTGAAGTTCCAGGATCTGACCCAGATACCGACGATGTTCCAGCTTCAGTAGCAGTGAACTGTGTACCTGATTCAGGGCTGCTATTCGGAGTTGCAGTTGGCTTACGAATTGAAACAGAAAGATCTGATGTATGTTTTAAAGCTTTTGCTGGTGGTTTCTCAAACTCCAGAGGTAATTTGCAGGGAACTTGGGGCTCTACCTCTGGCGAACCAACAAGATTTAATCGAAGAACTTTTGCTTGAGAATTCTTCATAACTACAATGTTACATTGTAGCTCTTCCATACATCTTCTCTCCTCATGCTTCAATTGTCTGTTCATAGATTATTTTTAGTAAGCGCGTACCAGGCAACCATTAATCTAAGGTAAGGGAAAATGAAAAAGTAGAAAGACAACACCCTAAAAGCATTTTGCATTTCTTTCCTTAAAATAAAAAAAGAAAGAAAGCTTATGAACACGATTTTCATCACCTGTCCAAAATAACCCAGTTTGCTTGCGCTCTCTTGGATTCAGCAGCTACGGCACCACATGGTGATCCAGAAACAATTTTTATCTTGATGTTGACCTTCATAAGACCGAAAATAGCAGCTGATTAGCACAAAAAAGCAGACAAGATTTAAACATTGCAATGATTATATGAACGCACCTTTGTAGGATCATATACATTGTGAAGCTGAACCATCATCTGCGAACAATAATCTGTAATATCAGACTTCTGATCCAAAGTAGTCCCGTACTGCAACCTCTTATGGCCACTAGCACAGTCTCCTGCAAATATTGGAAATCCCCACAATTTCCTACCTAGAAGACAAAGATGAACGCCATTTAATCAATCTCCAAAGCATACTCGGAGGAAAAAAAATAAGAAAAATTAACAAACAGAAAACATAATAAATCTGCAAAATGAATGCATCCTTAAACATACAGATTATCACAGTTAATTAATTAAATATCCAAACCAAGAGAGTAGACTGTGGTCCAGCAAGAAGCTTAAAGCCATGCTTCCAAAACTCAACCATTTTTGAAACCCAAGACCTCATACGTGAATTACCACCAAAAAGAAAAGCCTCAAACACAAAATTCTCAAAAGCAGCTTACAGGCACAAACATCTACTCTGGCAAAAAAACTTGCATTAAAAATTTAAATTTACATCACTGAATTGTGAAAAGCAAACCAAAGCATGATAGCAGAGATGCAAACAACATCAATATAGATCAGAAAAGAAGAAAAAGAAGCAAAAAAGAAAGAAGAAGTTACCAGAACCATGACTCGGTACCACGACAACGAGCGTGATGCAATCTCCGGGCTGAACAACATGAGTCAAAGCCCAAACGAGAGCCGCCCTGGAGATCTCCTTGGAAGCTTTGACAGCCACCACCACCTTCTCGCTCCCATCTCCACCTTTCCCCCGCTTCTGATTCAAACCAGCACTCATCATCTCAAAGACCCTTACAAGAACCAAAACCTCTCAAATCAACACCATCATCGCTACTCCGCCATCAAAAATCCAAGCTCACCATCATATCCTCAACCAAATTCCCGTCTTTTTGTCCCCAACCTCCAAATCTTCTCAAACGGAAACAGGAAAAAGCGACTTTCTAAGAATTACAGGGCAGCAAAGCGAGGTTCTCGTGAATGAACGCTCGCTCTATTTTTCAACAAATTTTTTTTGAAAAAATCGCTCTTTTTCTGGAAAAAGACAGAAAAGAGTGAATCCGGCGAGCACCTTCAAACAGTAACAAGCTCGATTCGATCCCCAAAAAGACGTCAGCAAAAGATCAAACAACAGTAACGAAATGTTGCATATTTGGAGTCTTCGAATTGGACGACCGAGTCGCCGAAGTGACAACTGAATGCCGGAAAAGGATCACATCAAAACCAAAAAAAACCCTCGGAATCCACGGTTCATAGGACCTAAAATCTAGCAAAAAAAATCTTTTTCGAATGATATTCGGCCGGAATCGCCAGACGAGCGGATTCGCCGGGGAGGGGAGGGAATTCCAAATCCGGCGACGGGATCTCAAACCCTAACCCTAGATTAGCAAATAAAGAGAAAAGCTAAAGATTTCATCGTTTTGGCAAAGAGACGATGTGGGAGACATCTCCTTCGTCGCCATGCTGGGGCTGGTGCTGCGAACTGCTTCTTGCTGCCGGTTCTTCAGGTCTTCCTCCTTTTCACTGCGATCGCCATCGAACTGTGTGCTAAATGACCAAAACAGCCCTCAGTTTCAGTGTTTTTGCGGAATTGACCCAGCAGTGAAACTCGAAAAACTGCGGAGTTCCTTAAGTTGCACGAAACTCGGTTCCTTCGAGTTACCTGAAACTTAGTTCTTCGAGTTACATGGAACTCAGTTCCTTCGAGTTTATCTCCTTGCAGAACAAAAAATACCGCAACATGTAAAAAATGATTTTCGTAAAAAATTTGTTAAAAATGTGCATGGGAAAATAATCAACATGTGCAAATAGTACTAGACATTTAGCGTTCAGAAGTAGACCTAAATAATTTTATATTTTATATTATAAAATTAAATTATTAGTAATAAAAATATTTGATTTGTATTAATCGTTTAGATAGACACTCTTTTAACTAAATTAATTAAAGATAAAATAATTTTAATTAAAATCTCATAATTATAATATATCATTGCATTTAAATATATTATTTAATTATTGGAGTTGTAGGATGTTTTTTGCTGAGATGAATTTGAAACGATTGCCATGTAGCTTGTTCAGAGCCCGTAATAAATACCGCGATTTTGGATTTCGTGTTTTCAGTCACATTCCGTAACTCCGCCTCGTAAAAATTTCCACGCCCGCGTAAAACTCTACAAATCAATTCGATCCATTTGCATCGTGAAGCTCGAGGACACTGTCGTAAATAAGCCTTTCAAGGTGGGCTTTAATGAGGAGAGGGACCACGTGGACCGGCGGGCCCCGCTGCTGCTGCGCATCACCGCCACATTGCGGCTCTCGCGATCTGCCCCCGCCGTTTACGCTTCACACCGTTACTTGACGGTGACTGACGTGGATATCTTCCCGGAATCGGATTTTGGCCTTTCTATCGTCTTAAGGACCCGAATCCGAATCCGCCTACTTAGTTACCCGAAACAAAATCTAAGACAAAAGGGGGTTCGCGCAGACCGGGTTCGGTTTTTGTTTTCACTTGGGATAGGATTTCGCCTTGTTTTTTTTTTTTTTTTTTTTAGTAATTCCACTCTTTTTTCACTTGGAACTGAAATCCGGAGCGTGATTTTAGGATCATCAACCACGCACACTAATAAATGTGTGCGAGCTTATTGTTCTTGAAGAATCAAATGGGTTGTGTGCACGTTCGAAAGTGTGTTTTGTCCTTGCCCTCAGAAAACCCTACATTATTGAGCAGCTGAGATTTAATTAATGTTTCTTAATCAACTTAATTAATCAATTAATCATCCCCTAACCACATGCGCATACATACGCGTCTTGAAAAGAATGTGAGCATTACATAATTATTTCTCGTAGCCCTGACCTTTATGGAGAGATCTAATTATTGTCCTCAAGTGCATCTTAATGATACAATGATTTGGCATTTTCTTGATCCTTGGCTCATTTTTTAGGGCAAAAGCCAGCTTGTTGTCACCAGCCTTGTCTCCTTCCAACAAATTAAAATAAATTAATTAATTAACAAATTAATAAGCCCATTATCACTAATAAAATTAGCAAGTTATTTTTTAAAAATAGTTAATTATTTAAAATATTATCTAACATCAAATGAGGACAATTCAAATGAAACTCGTATACTTTTATTTTTATTTATTTATTTTTATATATTTAAATACTTTTTGATTTGAGACCAGGGTTAAAATCAGTAATTTTTTAAAAAAATTTATAAAATTGATATTATTTATTTTATATCGCTATTAAATTAAATTATTATAAAAAATTAAATATTTTTTGAAATTTTAAATTATTATAAAATTTATCGCGATAAAAAAAAAGTAATTTATAAAAAAAGATTTATTAATTTAATTTAAATTTAAATTTTAATTCAGATTTCAAATCAACGGTACCTAAATATTTATTTAAAGGATTTTTTTTTTTTTTGAAAAAAAAAAAGATGAGTCAGATGGCCTGAGAAATATTGTAGAAGCAAGTGGAGGTACTCGCATGCAAAGATGCATGTGAAATGAACGGGCAATGAATAGGGTCACGACCAATAATTAAATGGGCTCAACCATAAAAGCTGAAGAGCTCAAAAAAAGAGAGGGGGCAGTGGGTCTTTAAATTGCATGCAACAGTTGACATGAATTGACACCAATCCAATAATTTTTTTGTCCGGCTAATTTCCTTCGTTCGCTTGCTCGCTTGACGAATGATTCGACGACCAACCAGAGTTGGAAGTCTCGTTCTCCAGAGGCAGAGATCACACGCAGTTCAATTGTGCAAATCAACCTGAAAATGTTTGGGGCTTCGCTGACGAGATATTCGCCATTTTCTGTTTTTTTGGGAAACTTGAAATATCGGAAGAAGAAGGTTTTTTTTGAGCGCAATTTATTTTTTCCCCGGTTTTTAGCCATTGTAAATATTCATATTTTTTTTTGGATGATTGTTGATATTTAGTATTTATATTTAATTATATATAGAGTAGGGAAAAAAAAAAAATACGTACTACTCGTTTGCAGTATTCTGTCGTTGCAACTTAACAAATAATCATAAATGCAATAACTTAATAACAAGTGTCGTCAAGCTAACCACTGCATATTGCATCAATTTTGAGTTTATATATACTCAATAGAATTTGTGTTTGCTATATATATATGTTAAATTTACTATTTTTGTTTTATTTTTATTTCTTGTATATTGAATATGTGTGTGATTGTGTTTCATCTTTTTATACTTGAATTGTTTATTAAAATCATTCTATATTTTTTTTTAATATCATATTAATTTTATATACGTTTAAGTGTGATGTGATCTCCGTCCTCGTTAAATTTGCGCTAAGTCACTACTTTCGTGATCTACAGTCACCTCAATATGGTTCTATCTGCGATTATGTGTCAATTTTATATTATTCCAATATATTGATTACTTGACAACATCTTTTGAATTTCAACTATTAAAAAATTTAAAAAGTTCGAGACGTTAAATGATATTCTCAACCATTTTTAACAAAAAATAACTAATATATTCTAACTATTTGTTCCACGTTTGCCAATTTAAATTTTTTAAAAACTAACTTACAGTAACCTATTCGGCTGATTCCATAGACCAGGGTCCATAAAATCAAGACTGGGGCAATTTGTCCTTCACTACAAGCATGTCCTTCACTATAATAAACATTATATTTTATAATTTTTAAAAATTAAAAATTTAAAAACTTTGAAATCTCATAGCACAAACAATCCCTTAAACTAATAGCCAAATACAGGGTGTACGTAAATGACTAAATTTTGCGAGGGGTATATATGCAAAACAAACAGTGGACAGCGAAGCAGAGATGCAAGTTGAGCCACGCCTCACTCAATGAGTATGTGCAATTGTTTGATTTCCTCTGTGAAGATGGCACTGGTCTCTGAGTCTGATCATCTCGAGCTGCTCATTTTTAGCTTGTTTCTGCTTTGCATCTTTGTTTGCAGGGGATTTGGAATGGATTTTTGGCAGATAGCTAAGACTGGGATCTTCATGCACCCGGAGAATCCTAATAGATGCTCTGAACATTGTTTTCCTGCTCATTTACTGTTTTACTTTGCCTGTGTCTTTTCTAAGGCAGATTTTTCATGCTTGTTTCAGTGTGCTGTGCAGCTGCAAGCATTGCTAGCTTCATTACTGGATTATGGCGCTTGACGCTGATCATGGATTTGAACAGTGGAGCTGGGTGGTTTATATTATGATGGGACTGGTATGGATTGGATTTTCAGCCTACTTGATTATCCATATAACCAAGTTGGAGAGAGCCATAAGCCTTTGTTGTGGTGGCTCTCTCCATCGCTCCTCATCTTTGTTTTTAACATCACAAGTATGTCAAGTGGTAATGGAGTTCCCATCTTCGACATGATAACGTGGTTTCTGAGCTTTCTACTTCTCCTTTTTGCCTTCAAACTCATTAGACGAGATCCTACACATCAGTGTAACATTCAAATTAAAGAGCACGTTACCTGAGCCACTTTTAACTGAAAGGACTAGAACAATGTTTGGAAAGTCCAGATTAATCCTGAGTAGGTTACATTTTCTTGGATGAATCCTTTAATAAGTTTAGGTTACTCAAAGCCATTAGTTCTTGGTGACTTCCTTGCTTTAGACTCAGAAGATGTGCATTTCTAGCTCAACAGACATTTTCTCTTGCATAGGATCATGAAACAGAGGACAAGTCAAAAGACCAAAAACTTGGTATTCATTCATTGATGAAATGCAACATGAAGCAAATGCTTTGGATTGAATTCTATGCATTTCTGAAGACATTTTCTACTGTTGCTTCGGCACAGAGATCTCAAAATGGGGTGGTAGCTGTTTTCCAAAAACTACTGCTCAGTTATGGGCCTCTACACCCTATGAGATATAAATTGATGATAAATATGGGAACGTAATTTCACGTCAAATTTGAATATTTTGACGAATTTTGAAGATCTCGGTTGATATGTCAAAAAAATTTGAAAACTAATAAATTTTCTATCAACTTAATGGATCATATGAAATTATTATAATGGAATATAAGATTATTCTATTAAATTTAGATCTTAATCGAATATGTATTAAAATATATAATTTGATTTTTGTTTTTGAGGAGAGTGTTTTAAAATTAAGCTAAATCTTTGAATGGAATTGAATTATACATTATGTTTGAATCATTTTAGTGTAGGATTACTTTTATGTGAATAAGTTTTTTTAGCTTGGAAGTATAAATTTTTGTTAGTGATTTTGGAGTGATGCACATAATCATATGTATTATAAGTTCTAATCTTGGTTCGGGCATATGTGAGAAAATTTTATCAAAATTTTAAAATAATTATTATGATCTCCAAATTTGACAATTTAGTGGGGTTTCGCTTTTCCTTTTGTTAGTAGAACATAGGGGTTTATGATTGAGCAATAATTTTGTTTAGTCTTATATTAATAAAATATGAGAGTTAAGATTAGATTAAATACGATAATTCAGATATTTTTTAGAGTCCAAAAAAAAATGTTGAGACGACTAAATATGATTATTTACGTAAATTCAATAACGAAATTTTTTTTCCTTGGATGTACTTCTCTAGGCAGTAGGGTTAGGAGTCGTACCAGGGCTAGTTCGGGAGGAGAATTTCGGGAAAATGATCCAATTTCTGTGAGACATGGAGTTCACATGGTTGGAAGAGATTCAAATCAAGAAGTCTTACGGCTCTGCATTGTATTGGATGTCGCCCATTGTTGTTTCAGCTGCCATTTTTGCGGGAGCCGCCATTATGAGAACTGCTTCTTTGGATGCAGGCACCATCTTCAAAATTCTAGCAACTTTGCGCGTCATGGCAGTCTATGAGGATGTTGCCTGAGGTCCGTTCAGCTATCATACAAGTCAAAGTGTCCCTAGACTCCCTCCATGCTTTCTTATTAGAAGAGGAGATCAAAGAAGATGATGTCAAAAGAAAGCCTTCACAATGTTCAGATTTTAGTGTTAAAATAGATAAATGAGTTTTTACTGGGATCCAAGTTTAAGCATCCCAACTTTGAAATGCATTAATTTGGATGTAAACAAAGGAGAAAAGGCTCTAGAAAGTCATCACTTCTTTGTGCCATACTCGGAGAAATAGTGAAAATCTCAGGATTAGTGAGTCTTCTATAAAACATTCTAATTAGCTCTTCTCTGGATGGACAATCAGACTGGTTGTAACATGCTAATGTGGAGTTTATCTCTAATTCCGGTTGAATTTTGTGGCTTCATTGCTTATGTTTCACAAACTTCATGGACCCAAAATGGCAGAATTCGCGACGACATTGTACTCCGGAAGCCTACGAACAGGAGTAACTCTGAGCAGTCCATCAATGCTTGTGCACTGGATCATGACACGGAAAGCTTTGATCATGGACACCTTACTAAGATTGGGCAAAGAGGTTTGAACTTGAGTGGAAGGCAAAAGCAAAGAGTACAACTTGCCAGAGTTGTCTATAACGATGCAGATATTTACCTTTTAGATGATCCTTTCAGCGCAGTCGATGCACATACGGCTGCAATCCTCTTCAAGGTAAGCAAGATTTGCCTCATACTCGTAGAACCTAGTTAAATAATTCTATGAAAATATTTAGATGCTTTCAAATTGAAAAAGTTTGAACTTGCAGGAATATATCACAAGCATATTTTAACTAGGCATTTTTGTCTCGTCAAATCCATTTTTTACCTGAAGCAGATAGGATTCTAGTGTGTTTCTTTCTTTGTAAACTAACATAAACTATAATAAGATAAAAAATTCTTAAAATTTAGTTCTTTCTTCTCCAGGTCATGGAAGATGGACAAATTACACAAGCAGGAACATATGAGGAGCTCCTGAGATCAGGAGTGACATTTGAGTTGCTCTTGAATGCTCACCAATTGGCAAAAGCAATACTAGATTCTGTAACTCAGGAAACATCAAAAGAAAATAAGCATCGTTCTGATGTTAGCCGGCTGCATCATATGGATGAGAATGAGGATTGAATTTCTGTCAAGGGCCAATCAACAACACAACTGACAGTAGATGAAGAAGCCGAGATTGGAAATGTTGGATGGATACCCTACAAAGATTACATCAATGTGTCAAAGGGTTCTCTTCTCTTTTCTTTTGGTTATCTTCACCCAATCAATCTTTGCAATTCTGCAAGTACTGTCATCCTACTGGTTAGCTATTGCTGTTCAAAGTTTGATAGGAGTTTATACACTGATTTCAGTTTTCTGCTGCATATTTGCATTCATAAGGAGTTTGTTTTCATGATTTCTTGGATTGAAGGCCTCAAAGGCATTCTTCTCTGGTTTCATGGATTAAGTGTTCAAGGCTCCCATGCTTTTCTTTGATTCAACTCCAGTTGGAAGGATCTTAACTAGGTTAATGTTTTCTTCGCGAAAATATTCTGATAATTTTTTTTGAGATTATATGTTGAGTTTATCTATTGATCAATGCGGGCATCTTCAGATATGAGCGATGTAGACTTCGATATACCTTAATCGATGACTTTTGCACTCGCGGGCTGGATTGAGCTAATCTCAATCATAGTGATCATGGCTATTATAACCTGACAAGTGATTGTGGCAGTTCCAGCCCTGCTTTTGGCGATATACATTCAGGTAAATCACATTGTACGCTCTGAACTGATATATTTCGTACTGGATATTAGCTTCTAATATCTAAAAATTGTCGCATTCAAAGAGGTACTATCTACTTCAGCAAGGGAGAATAATGGAACAACAAAAGCACCTGTCACAAACTATGTGTAACACCACAAATTAATTTGAAGATATAAATTACTAAAATAAGTTAAGTACCATAAATTTTTAAAGACAATAAATTTGAAAATATATAATCTTATACAACTTTACTAAAATATAAAGACATAAAATTTGACCATTCAATCGAGACAACTCTAAATCAGTTTTTCACTTAAAGATCCATCACAATAGCAATTATCTTAGTAAGGAGAGTTCTTCCCTAGTAAGTGTGGGATCAATTTCGATGGTTCGAAATAACAGAGACTCCGAGAGTGATCTCAAATTACAAATTAAAATTTAGGATTTAGCATTTAGGTATTGTAGGAATATTGATTTTCAACAAATGTAAATCCTTATTGTTAATTACCCCAATAATTATTAGAAATATCCTAAAATAAAAAACCTAACTAATAAAATAAAGACATAAAAAGAAAAAGAAGAAAATATTTAATTGATTTTAAAAAAAATACATGACTTAAGCTATAGTATACTCTCACTTTATAATGAATTTTAACATAGAATTATATAAAAAAACATAAAAGGAATAAAGAAAAGGAAAGAGTGAAAAACGAACTTTAATATGTGCTACTGCTCCATTTTTCTACCCTCGACCAGATGGTGTCTGACTCAGATTGACTTGATTTTTGACAGATGTTGATAGCATCGTTAGATGGGTATAAAAGGGATACAAGAAGTTTGAAGTATTTCCAATAGTTTTGAGCTTTGGAGATAACTTTGTGATTTGAAGTATTTCCGTTAATCAATAATGCGTCAGCGATAACTTCATTTATGTTGGAGTATTTTTGTTATCCAATAAGACGTTTACGATAACTCTGTTGACCTTAAAGTACTTACATATCAAATAAAACATAAACAATAACTTCTTTGACTTTTGAAGTATTTTCATACCCGACAAGGCATAGACGATAATTCCTTTTAGTTTGATAGCGTCACCAATAATTTATAAGATTTGGTATAGCTTGAAGAGATATGTCATCAACTATTTCTGAGGTTGACTAACTTGAAGGGGCACGATACTAACTACTTTTGAGGTTGGTTCGTTTGAAAGGTGTGTCGTTAATTGCTTCTTGGATTGACTAGCTTAAGGAGTATATCATTAACTGCTTGAAGAGTGCATCACCAACTACTTTTCGGACTGGCTAGCTCGAAGATTACATCGTTAACTGCTTCTAAGGTTGACTAGCTTGAAGAAAATATCATCAATTATTTCTAAGGTTGACTAGCTTAAAAGGTGTATCGTCAACTAATTGTGGGGTTGACTAGCTTGAAAGACGCATCATCAACTATTTTTTGGGTTGACCAGCTTGAAGAACACATCATTAATTGCTTTTGGAGTTCACTAGCTTGAAAAGTGTACCATTAATTGCTTATAGGATTAACTAACTTGAAGGGTAATCAACTGTTTGTGAGGTTGACTAGTTTGAAGAATGCATTGTTAATTGCTTGTGGAGTTGACTAGCTTAAGGGGTGTATCACCAACTGCTTAGGGGATTGAGTATAGTTTTAAAGTGTGATTGATAATTTAAAACATATTGTTGGTTGACTTCGTTTAAATAAAATGTTATGGCTGAATGACTAAGTGAATTCAAATCTACCTTATTTCAGTTTAATTTAAAGCATTGTCAATAATGCTTTTGGGTTAGCTTAGCTTGAAAGATGTGTTGTCAACAGCTTTTGGGGTTAACTAGGTTGAAGTGTGACTAACAGTTTTGAGCGTATTGACAATTAACTTTTTTAGTTTAATAGTATCACCAATGACTTATGAAGTTGGGCATAGCTTTAAAGTATTGCTGAAGGCTTTTGTAGTATACCCAGCGAGACTCAGTTTGACCTTATTTAGTTTTATTTGAACTAATTCTGGTTCAGGTTAAAGTGATGATATCACCATTTATTTATAGTTTTGGACCTTTGTTTATAGTTTTGGAGTATTGCTCAAGTTCAACACTACTAGTGAGATTCAGTTTGACCCTAATTAGTTTCAGCAGGACTAATATGGTTCGGGTTTGAGTTTGATTTCATTTACCTTGAGTCAAGTTTTGATCTTGTGTTAGACCTCTATAGAGTTCAGGTCTGCTGGACTTTGGTTCAAGTTCAAATTAATTTAATTCAACTCGATTTTAGCTCAGGCTCAGCCTAGTCTAGTTCTGGTTTGATTTTGATCCTTTTAGTTTAGGTTTGATTTAGCCCAATCAGGATTTGATTTGAACTTAATTCAATTAAGATTCAACTTGATTTTGAATTGACCCAACTTGAACCTAGTTAGACTTTGAGTCCAACTCAATTTGGGCTTTAGTTCATTTGTTTAATCAATTTAGGTCCATTTGAGCCAACTCGACTTTTGTCCATTTGTTTAAGCTGAGTTCAATTTCAATATAATTGAGTTATTTCATATTAAATAATTTGATTTGAGAGTCTTTGGTTGTTTATGATGATTTTGGACAAACTCGTAACTTGGCCTTAAATGTGAGGACTCAAGGGTTGGCTTAGTTTGCAAGCTCGAAAGCTGGCTTAGAAGTATAAGCTCGAAAGTTAACTGGGTGTGAGTTATAAGGTTGGCTTAGATGCGAACTCAGAGATTGGCTAAGTACGAGTCCGAAGGCTAACTTGGATGCGAATCTGAAGGCTACTTTGGATGCAAGTCCGAAGGTTGGCTAAATATGAGTCCGAAAGGTGGTTAAGTGTGAGTCTGAAGGTTAGTTTAAATGAAAGCATGAAGGCTGACTTTGAAGTGAGCCTGAAGGCTGGCTGAGTATGAGCTCGAAGACTAATTGGCCTAAAGGCTAGATTAGATGTGAGCTCGAATACTGGCTGAGTGTGAACCCAAAGGTTGACTTAGATGTGAGCCTAAAGGCTGACTTAGATGCAAACCTGAATGCTAGCTAAAATGTAAGTTTGAAGGTTGGCTAAGTATAAGCCAAGTGCGAACTCGAATGTTGGCTAAGTATAAGCCAAGTGCGAACTCGAAGGCTAGTTTGAATATGTGTTCGAATGCTAGCTGAATATGACCTCGAAGGTTGGCTTAATGCGAGCCAAAGTCTAGCTAAGTGCGAACTCGAATGTTGACTGAGTGCGAGCCTGAAGGCTGAATAGGTGCTAGCCCAAAAACTAGCTAAGTGCAAGTCCAAACGCTGGCTTAGATGTGAGCCTGAAAGCTGGATAATATGTGAGCTCGAAGGCTGGTTAAGTGTGAACTTGAAGGCTGATTTGAATGTGAGTCCAAAAGCTAATTAAGTGCGAGCTCGAAAGCTGGTTTGAATGTGAGCCCAAATGCTGACTATGTGTGAGCTTGAAGGCTGACTTAGATGTCAGTCTGAAGATTCACTGAGTACGAACCTGAAGATTGGTTAAGTACAAACCCAAAGGCTAGTTATGCAAACTCGAAAGATGGTTAAGATGTGAATCCGAAGACTGACTTGAATATGAGTCCAAATATTGACTAAGTATGAGGCCCAAAGTAGTTCTCCACCAGACATCAGTATCGCCTTATAGTAAGTAGACTGCCAGCTTCAACTTTTTCCCATCCGGGCAATCAATAGTCTCAAAGGCTTTCTCTACTTTTTGTAGCCAAGTGTCCACCTTGTCGAGATCATCATATCCAGAAAATGTTGGAGGCCCCATCTTCTTGAACTGAATAAGAAAGGGGTTGGGATTATTTCCTTTGCCCCCTCCGCCTCCACTGCTAGAACTGGCCCCCATCTGCTGGTTCAGGAATAGTATCAAAGTTTCTTGGAGTGTCGTCTCGGTATTTTCCTCTCCCATCCCACAATCTCGACTAACTCCTATAGTTCTTGCATGTCTTGTAACATCCTCTTCGATATTGGGAGTACCATGTCCACGGCCCAGGTAGCAGCTCCACGACCACGAGTAGGGGCACGACGGGGAGGCATACTGAACCTGTAAATAAATATTTGGAGGTTCAGTGTTTCGGATAACACTAGAGAATATTTTATAACGAAATAAATCTCAAAATTATGTTATTCTTAAACCTTATGCTCTGATACCACTATGTAACGCCTAAGAATAATGTCGTGCTAGGTCGGGACGTCACAAATTTGCCATTCGACAATGTTTGAGCGGCTTACTTGCAAGAAGGTGAAGAGAAGAGACAACCAACAAAAATACTCTCATAAATAAAATGAATAAATATCAACTTGTATTTTCTTATTAATTTGCAATTATTAGAAAAATTTTAGGAACATCTCACTCCACAGCGCATCAAGAAACATTAATTATGAGATTAATTCAAAGATAATGCTGATCGAATGCACCTTGACTCAGATGCCATGCTTTGATTTTGTTTTTTTATATTTATACCCTTGTAAACTCCTTATTGTAATAAATGAGGCAATTTATTGAAAAATATGCAAAGCTTTGAACTTTCGTGAATAAATATTTGCCATCAGAAGCAGTCTTGCGGAGATTCATAGAACACAAACATGATAATGATTTGGCAAGCAATATAAAAAAAATGAACAAACTTTCATATAAAAAATTTTGTTCGACAAAAAAGTAAAGAAATAAAAGGAACATGGCACGGCGCTTGTGAGACCGATAGACGAAGTCAAATGCATCAAAATCAGAAACTCCAGGTGGGATGAATCAAGGAAGCCAAGATCCAAATCGGAAGTGGCGGAAGCAACGGTTTCAGCCTCTTCGGATGATTTCCTCCAGTACCCACCTCCCACACGTGAACCCTCTCTCCCGCAGCCGTTTTGACCCACGAAAAACTGCATGGATCGGCGCGTCTCGCTTGTGACCTATCAACGAAGTCAAATGCACTAACTTGGCCGCAGTACAGGGCCCTCTACTTCTCTCACTTTCCCATTTCCCCACACATGAATCCTCTTCCGCAGCCATTTTGACCCGTAAAAAACTGCATGCACCACGACACAATTTTACAAAGAGTTCCTCCACAGGCAGTCAACACCGGCGAGCAACGGCTGCCGGTCCTCCGCCTGAATATAAGCCATCACCATCGCCACCAATACCCACCTCCCTCCCTCCTCCCTTCCCACATAAACAAAGCCCTAACCCTAACCAAACCCAAGTAGCAATCGAATCCATTCTCTCTCTCCTTTCTCTCTCTTTCTCTCCCCTCAATCACATGATCCATGAATCCTCTCTGCTTTGCCTTTTCACAGAGCAACACGACAACCCTCGCCATCAACCCCCTCCTTGTCCTCCTTCTCCATCTCCATGCAAAAATACTATAAACTATTTCATTTTATATATGAAAATGTTTTACAAGGGTAAATGCGTCCTTCGCACAAAGACTCGCACACATAAATAAACAAGACAACCCCTTTTGCAAGTGTGCAATCATCTCTCTCGTTCACAAGGTGGAATTTAGAATAGAGAAGTAGTATGGAGGGAGAGCCGCCGCCGCCGCCGCAGCCGCCGCTGGGGGGTTTGATGGCGGCGGAGTACGCGGAGCTGGAGCCTGTGATCCGGAGCCACCACACGTTCCCCCGGACGCCGGGGACGTGCACGTCGCTCATCACGCAGCGCATCGACGCGCCGCTCAGCGTCGTCTGGCCGATCGTCCGTAGCTTCGGAAATCCACAACGATATAAGCACTTTATAAAGGGCTGTGTGCTCCGGCAGGGGGACGGGACCACGGTGGGTAGCGTCAGGGAGGTTACCGTTATATCGGGGCTCCCGGCGGAGACGAGCACGGAGAGGCTTGAGATACTGGACGACGAGAGGCATATACTTAGCTTTCACGTCATGGGCGGAGAGCACCGGCTGCAGAATTATCGGTCGGTGACTTCGGTTAACGAGTTCCGGGGAGAGGACGGCCGCGAGTACACGGTTGTGTTGGAGTCCTACGTCGTCGACATACCAGAGGGAAACACCGAGGAGGACACGAAGATGTTCGCCGACACAGTCGTCAGATTGAACCTCCAGAAGCTCGCCGCCGTCGCCTCTGCAAGCTTGGCTGGGAAAGGAAGAAGTCGATCCAAAGAGAAACGAAAAGGCATCGGGCGAAAGGGGAGAAGGTGGACTTGGACCGATCGGTGGCCTCTTTTTTTTTTTTTTTAACTTTTCTCTTTTTTCTTCCTTTTTATTTTAATCTTTAAGTTTTCAATTTCAATGGTGGCTGGAATATGAGAGGAGAAGCAAGCAAGTTGGTGGTTTTAAATTGCAAAGCTTAGTTGTGTTTTCCACATTTCAATTCACATATGGTGGACCTTGTTCTTAAATATATTATTAAATCTATGTAAATCGGTTACCGTTATATCGGGGCTCCCGGCGGAGACGAGCACGGAGAGGCTTGAGATACTGGACGACGAGAGGCATATACTTAGCTTTCACGTCATGGGCGGAGAGCACCGGCTGCAGAATTATCGGTCGGTGACTTCGGTTAACGAGTTCCGGGGAGAGGACGGCCGCGAGTACACGGTTGTGTTGGAGTCCTACGTCGTCGACATACCAGAGGGAAACACCGAGGAGGACACGAAGATGTTCGCCGACACAGTCGTCAGATTGAACCTCCAGAAGCTCGCCGCCGTCGCCATGGCAGCTTCGGCGTGAAAGGAAGAAGCGAAAGAGAAAGAAAGGAACGGGCCGAAGGGGAAGGTGGTTGGACGATGGTGGCCTCTTTTTTTTTTTTTTTTTAACTTTTCTCTTTTTTCTTCCTTTTTATTTTAATCTTTAAGTTTTCAATTTCAATGGTGGCTGGAATATGAGAGGAGAAGCAAGCAAGTTGGTGGTTTTAAATTGCAAAGCTTAGTTGTGTTTTCCACATTTCAATTCACATATGGTGGACCTTGTTCTTAAATATATTATTAAATCTATGTAAA